>JAVLUX010000051.1:9395950-9995950 GCA_032164185.1 Moxostoma hubbsi
GATTGGCTACAACGAACAAAACCACGTCGGGTTCTACTTCAGTCAAGAATAGAAAGCTGAGGATACACTGGGCCTACCATCTGTCTACCTCAGCAGAAATTGAGATTCATCAGACCAGGCTATGTTTTTCCAGTTTTTAACTGTGCAGTTTTGGTGAGCCTGTGCCCACTGCAGCCTTACAGTGTGTCATGGCTTTTACCCAAGAGAATATTATCACCGGTATAATATGTTTCAATCTGACAAGAAACATCGTAATGGATCATAAAAATGGTACAGTGTGCACTCCATTCACTTTTTGTATTGTCTTTGTTTTATTGTCACGAGGTCCTTTCTCAGCAAATATTTTTGCAATTAACTGTGGTTAATCAACAATCATCTAATTAATTTGGTTAAAAATGTTAATCCATTGCCCTAATGTAAGAGATCACTGCAAAATTCAATTTCTCTGACTTTACTATTTATAGGGATGTATTTGAGTAAAATTAACATTTTTGTTTTATTCTATAAAGTACTGACAACATTTCTCCCAAATTCCAAATAAAAATATTGTCATTTAGAGCATTTATTTGCAGAAAATGACAACTGGTCAAAATAACAAATAAGATATTGATTTATCAACTCTTTCTAAGTTAAAACATTAGTATTGTTTAAAAATGAATATGAACTTGTTTTCTTTGCATTATTTGAGATCTGAAAACTTTTTTGTTATTTTGACCAGTTGTCATTTTCTGAAAAAAAAGCAGCAGTGGGCACAGGCTCGCCAAAATTGGACAGTTAAAGTCTGGGAAAACATAGCCTTGTTTGATTAATCTGCTGAGGTACAAAAATGGTGGGCCCAGTGCAACCTCAGCTTTATATATATATTTATCGATCAGCCACAATATTAAAACCACATGCCTAATATTGTGTGGTTCCCCTCATGCCGCCAAAACAGCGCCAACCAACATCTCAGAATAACATTCTGTTCATATATATACTGTACATACTGTATATATGAATTTTTACACAAATGCATCATTCGATGAGATGTCTGATGTGTGGGAAAGAGATAGAAATGAGAGATGAAAAAAAAATTATAAACATCTTGTTTTGTGTTTTGACAGATGACAGAGCAAAGGAAACAGAAACAGAGGATTGGGCTTTTGGGACACCCCCAACACATGAACGTCAACCCCCAGCAACCCGCCTGAACCCCATAACACTGGCAAAGTGTCCTAAAGCCGTCTTCTTAAAACATTCCATCAGCCTTTGTGTGTGTGAATGTACAAGTGTAAATTAATGTGTGCGTCAAAACATTACAGATACGTAGTCACCACTACTTGCTGTGTATACTGAAAAAAATAAATAATTCTAGACCACCAGGGAAGTATAAAAGACTCTTGCCCCCTTCTTCGCAATCAATTTGAGTGCCAAATGTTTCTGCGTGTTACAGAGGAAGTCACTTTGCATCATTTGGCCTCCACTGGCTGAAAATGACTTGCAGGGCTATGCTAAATTCTGCACAAATGCAAACATGTGGTGCAGCCAGTAGATGCTGCTTGGACACTGTCAAGATTCATCTTTTTTGTATTGACCCATAGCAGTATAGCAGTCAGTATTTGATGTCTTATTTTTGTATTTTGTGCAATATTAATACTTTAATATGCAACAATAATGTAAATTGTGTCTTAAAGGGAAGGTGTGATAATTATTCATTCCTTTTGCTTTATGATTGTAATGAAATACATTAGAGGCCAGGTACTTGTTGGAGTTCTGTATGTGAAGTCAAGTTTAATGTGACTTTAAATACATTATATTTATATAAAAAAAATACAGCCTTTTCTTTCCTAATTTAATTTATATTAACATTAAAAATGCTTAATAGAGATGATGCGTATGCTGCCACATTAGATTTCTCTAAAATTATTAGATAAGTCAGGTTATGTGTTGTTATTTTGGAGCTCATTATTATGATTTATATTTTCTTTTGCTTTTTGTGAATGCTGTTGGATCTATAAACTTAGGAGTCATGTACTGAGTATTAATAAATTATTTTTTAGGCAAGTAAGGTTTGCTAATAAGGTTTGTCTTAAAATCTAATGTAATTACTGCACTATAAAATAACTGAACTCATATCATTCATGTTATTATAGATAGATGTTAACTGTGCCTGTTGTATGTTCCTTTACTTCAAAAGTACCAGATTAATATTTGCTGAAAAAAACAATCTTTGTTGAGTTTTCTAGATTTCTCTGTAATTTCTTCCACTTTTCTAGACAATTTCATCTTTTAGCTGAGCAAGCAGGTCACTTTCTTGATACTATCAAGTTTGTTTAATTTATTATTATTTTTCTTGTAATACATGTATATATGTCTGCCAAGTCTTTGCTTTTATATAGAGAGATACATTTTCATAGTATATTAATAATTAACAGCACTGTACTGAGAAATCTACTTCTGATATAATAGATTAAAGACATAGAATTCAATGAGATTGTAAATTAAGTGATATTTAATAAAATCTGTATTTCTTGTTGAAAGGACCAGATATGAAATGTTTTGTTTGTTTTTGTATAAAAATAAAAAAAAAGTGGTCTTATACCAGCTGTATTTCTGCTGCAGCAAAGTGTTGTGCAAAAGTTAAATGAATGCCTAATATCTATAATACTATTCATCATTGTACATTACATTTATTTTATTTATTATAAATCTTGCTTGTCATCCTGCAGAATAGCCATAACAGGCATCATTACTAGAAGTTATTAAAATTATGGCATCATTTACTCACCCTTATGTTGTTCCAGACCCATATAACTTTCTTTTTTCTGTGGAGTTCAGAATATGTTAGTCAGAATGTTAGTCTCAGTCACCATTCACTTTCATTGCAACTTGTTTACAATGATAGTTAATGGTGACTGAGGCTGTCATTTTGCCTAAGATCTCCTTTTATTTTCCACAGAAGTAAGTCATATAGGTTTGGAACAGCAAGATATGTGTTCCTCTCAGTGACTGTGATTTTTATGACCCTGTGTTGACTGATGCCTGCCTCATTTGAGAAGGTTTCTCGTGACATAACGATCCATTTGTTCACGCCAATCAAGTCAAAAGGAAGACAAGCTTATAATGAATTCAGCCTTTATAGAAGCCGTCAGGCCATGCTTTGCTAATGAAATGAACTTTCTGTGACCTCTCATGTAGTTTTCTCATTGCTAAAACTCATATTTTTATGCTGTGAGTTTATGCTGTGAGTTGACAGAGCAACTTTGAGCATTGTAATAGTGGGCATGCTTGGAGAGTCCCTAATTGATTTCACAGTATAACAGTGAGGTAAAACACTGCTGTTGTGCGTAAAAAGAGCAAAAGTGCAGTAGAAGTGTCAGACGGACACCCTAAAACACTTAATTGTTGGCTCTTGTGCATGTCGCAAGTAGTCTCACTCTAAAATCCCCCTATGTGAAATGCAACATCAGACTGAAACCTTCCGCAAGTTAAGTGACATTTGCGAAATAAAATTAACCAGTGCAAAGGCTGAGGGAGGAAAATATGAGTGGGAAATAGGAAACTCTTTCAAATCTAATATCTCAAGAGTTGGCTTCTGAACACAGATGTTTATTAAGCTGTCTTTTCTGGGTAGCCTTAATTTGATGTGGTCTTTCTGAAGTCAGAATTGGCCTCTTAGAGCAGTTATGAAGTTATTATGAGTGATATTTCTCCAGTGAACCACAGGACTGTGCTAACTGTAAGGTGCGTGCTTCTCTTTTAGATAAATATTCTGATTTCATGTATTTTGACTTGACCCTTCCCTTTTCTTTAAAAAAAAAAAAAAAAGTAAAAAGAATCAAAAATCTGGGTTGCAGTGAGGCATTTACAATAGAAGTGAATGTGGCCAATCCTTAAATGTTAAAATACACCCTGATTCAAAAGGCCACAAGATGTAAACAATATGAATGTTTACATGATTTAAGTGTACTAAAATTGTGTAAAGTTATATCCAATTTTACAACTTTTTGTTGCCATGGTGACTTAATGCCATAAAGTGACTAAAAACAACAAATTAAAGAAATTTACAGCTCAAATAATACATGACTTTTAAGAAAATCATTAATTTAAGTGCTTTTATAAAATTGTAAACTTCTCATTTCTGCCACTAAATCCTCCAAAAAATTGTCCCCATTCTCTTCCATTTTAAGTGCCTCACTCTAACCTCATTTTTTGCTTTTTTTTTAAAGAATTGTTTGTGGTAATAAACATCATGCCAAACATGCTGTTGATTAAGGTTAACTTGTATTGAACCCAGAATATTCCTTTATACATCCTTTTAATATGTACATGTAATATGTATAAAATGGACACTATAATGCGTCACCAAAATATATTATCCACATGATTTCTTCAAATCTTTCCATTTTTCAAAGCAAAAATAATAACCTTAAATGTAAGGTTGTGTGACCATATTTGCAGTCAAATGAGGGGACTTTCCTAAAGAGAAAAAATAAAAACAACCTTGAAAAGCATTGAACCCGAGAAGGAACGCATAATACAGCATGCAACTGGCTTGGCAACAACACAGAAGGCTGTTTAAAACCACCAAAGGGTCCAGTCCAGTTATCACATGATCCATTAAAATTCTTGTTCCAGTTGTTACAAAAAAAAAGCGACTAATATAAGATGCCATTGTGAAATAAATGAATTAAACTTAAAACACATTGCATTTGAAGTTTATTACGTTATGCTTCAAGTTACACTTTATAATGTGAATAATTAGCTAAAGGTTTATGCATTCCATCCAATATTAAAATGATCTGATTGGTGTTCATTTAAAATGCAATTTAAATCATTTATTAAATTACACTGCTCTAGTGTTCATGTTACAATATGAGATTATAATATGTTACACCCACAACCACACAAAACCTTTTATTTTACCTTTGTTAAGTCATACGTGTGGAAAGAAGCACAGTATTCATTTATTGAATAAAGTGTATATGCCATGCACTAGTTCTCTTTCTGCCTATGCAAGGATGCTGCGTCATTCTGCTGGTGCAAATATAGAGATGAAAGCACCAAACTTCCCCCTACTTTCCAGCCGTGCTATTAGGATGTGAATTATTTACTGGATTTTATGAGTAGACCTCAAAACCTCAATAAGGCTACCAGCAGTTCAAGAACTTAGAGGGTCACACTTTCCTTCTATTTTCCTTCTATTAGGTAGTGAGCAATACTAATTCAATAATCTATTAGTCAAATCTTTGGACACACCTACTAATTCTTTATTATAACTTTTTTTCACGTTTAAAAAAGTGAAATAGGGCCTATATAATGACCAAAAATATTTAACCAAAACAATTATTCTGCTTTATTAGGTTAAAGTGTTAAAAAAAAAAAAACACAATGAAATTCAATTTTACACCAATCAGCCACCTGCCTAATTTTGCGTAGGTCACCCTCGTGCCAACAAAACAGTGCCAATACACATCTCAGAATAACATGAGATGCTATTCTTCTCACCACAATTGTACAGAGCGGTTATCTGAGTTACTGTAGACTTTGTCAGTTCGAACCAGTCTGGCCATTCTGTGTTGACCTCTTTCATCTTCAAGGCATTTCTGTCCACAGAACTGACGCTCACTGGATGTTTTTGTTTTTGGCACCATTCTGAGTAAATTCTAGAAAATTTTGCGTGTGCAAATCCCAGGAGATCAACAGTTACAGAAATACTCAAACCAGCCCATCTGGCACCAACAATCATGCTATGGTCTAAATCTCTGAGATCACATTTTTTTCCCCATTTTGATGGTTGATGTGAACATTAACTGAAGCTCCTGACCTGTATCTGCATGATTATATGCACTGCAGCCACACGATTGGCTAATTAGATAATCACATGCATGATTGTTGGTGCCAGACGGGCTGGTTTGAGTATTTCTGTAACCGCTGATCTCCTGGGATTTGCGCACACAAAAGTTTCTAGAATTTACTCAGAATGGTGCCAAAATCTTCCAGTGAGCAGCAGTTCTGTGGATGGAAATGCCTTGTTGATGAGAGAGGTCAACAGAGAATGGCCAGACTGGTTCGAACTGAAAAAAATCTAAGGTAACTCAGACAACCGCTCTGTACAATTTTGGTGAGAAGATTATCATCTCAGAATGCAGGTTTGTCTGCATTAGGGGGACCTACACAATATTAGGCAGGTGGTTTTAATGTTGTGGCTGATCAGTGTAGTTCCGCAAAGACACACATATGTACAATTTATATTTGTCTACAAAACTGATTTTAAACATTTAAGCATAAGCTTTTAGTTCAAAAGGTTTTTAAGATCTTGAATAAAAATAATTCAGTCCAATTTGTCTAAACTTTTGACAGGTAGAGTACATGTACTGTAGGCTACATGATTATTTTGAAAAGCTGCATGTAACTATCCCACATTTGCATTCTTATAGCTATGGTAATTAATTACAGCAGAAAGTAATATGCATGACAATGTAAAGTGCTTCCGAATTATTTACTGTATTTTATAAGCGTCTGCCAGCAATTCAAAGATTTATAAAAAGAAAACAGTTATGAATTAAGTCATATTTTTGACAGCATGTGTGGGTTCTTTACAACTGAGCGTGAGACCACCGCTGCATCCTTTGGCATTGTTTTCATCAGAGCTGGATGTGAGCTCGCGCTGCTGGGTACTAAAATGAACGGGTGACGTCAGTCCCGGGGTTTCAGTCGGTCTTTCGCCTCCTCCTCCCTCCTCTCCAACAGCCATGAGGAGTTCAACGTGACCGCCGCTGAGTACAACCGGCAACAAACCGAGTCGCAGCACGTGTACCGTCAAATGGTCCAGGTGTAAAATAAGTGCTCGTACATTGCCGCTCGCACCTGTTAATATTGTGTAAACGTGCCAGCATCATGTATCGTGTCTGGGGAGATATAGATTTATATATATATAAATAACATTTAAATAAATAAGAATAATTCTAAATAAATTGTCTTATTTAGTAATAATTTTAAATATATTAATTTTATTTTGTGTAATGTAAAAAAGAAAGCCACATTAAAAATAGAAGAAAGTCCTATATGCAAAATATTTATTCGCAAATCTCTGAACAAGTTTGTGTAGTGAACAAGAGTTTTTAAGGGAGAATCTCTAATATTGATAGCCTATTTATAACCTGGATAGGCGCATACATTACAGCCCATATGTATTATTTTTATAGGCTACACACGTTAATAATATCGATATTTATTTTGACTTATTTTATGGTTCTATGCAGAATATAGAAATCATAACGGAATAATTATATTTAAATCTACAATAAGTTGCTCGAATTTTTTCCAATATATATTTTACAGTTTGCTCCTATGTTTAAGTTTTTAATCCAATCTAGGATAAAGCACTCCTTACACAGTAGACACTCGCACACACACACACACACACACACACACACACACACACACACACACAGAGAGAGAGAGTTTGTTACAGACATGACAAACAGTTTTTTTTTTTTTTTTATCATTTTATTTTGTGGGGTTTTTACATCTTTCTTTAACTACATTTAATGTATTTTATTTATATTTAATATGACTATGCTTTGGCAGTGTAAATCTTATTTTGTACAATTTTAATAAAGCTATTTGAATCTGAATCTGAGAGAGAGAGAGAGAGATGTGAGACAGGTGAGGTTGAAACAGAGGTGCACTTTCTCCTTTCTGCCCAAAATGTAAAGATACAAGGGACATTTATATAGATAAATTAACAAACAGCATAGACAAATTTAAAACCATGAAAGAACAAGAAAAATTTATATAATATTTGGAGAGGGACACACAGCAGCACTGGCTGCAAGATACGTTTTAATGGGTCACAGCCTGAGAGACAGTGGGTGAATGTTTTATGTGTTTTACCCCCCCAAACCCCCCCCAAGTCACCCCAATGTTCACCAGAGTGACCCTTAATTTATGTGTGTATATTCATTTATGTGTCAGTGCTCTTCACTTTTTTTAAACACTGGTCTTCAGCAGTTCTGAACCTGTTTTGTATTTATTTGTATTATTTATTTATTTTTATATTTGTTAAATGTGTTAAACTAAATGTAATTATAGATTAAGGTGTAGTTCTTTTTTACACAGCCTCTGCTTTGGCAATATTGTATTGTTTACATTCATGCCAATAAGAGAGAGAGAGAGAGAGAGAGAGAGAGAGAGAGAGAGAGAGAGAGAGAGAGAGCGAGCGAGCACGAGAGCACAAGAACGCAGCATGGTGGTACACGGGACACGACTGGGCGGGCGCACTGCTGTAAATGAGTTGAGCTCTGAAAGCGCCGTTACACACGTGAAGCTCATGTGACTGGAGCTCGAGACGTGTCTGCAGTCACAAGGTTTATTTAACACGTACTTCAAATCCACCCACATACACTCATTTAACCAGCAGCGGAGCCGACAAACGCCTCCCAGGATCTTCATTCGACAACAACATCATTTCTAGCGTCCTAGTTTCGAGTTCAGACACTGGACTCTTTACTACGAAAACTAGTTTTCGGCACAATCGACCCTTTATGCGAAGGAAATACATGTGGATTTTGATGAGAAATTGAAGATTCGTGTTGCTATTTAGTTGATATATTGAAAATACCCTGTTCTTACATTTGTAAGACATATTCATAGTGGGAAATGGAGAGGATTACCAGTGCCCAGCCTCCACCATGTATGGCCAAACACGCCTCGCTGGATATCGCTGACATGCAAGGGTAAGTCAGTCAGTCTTAACAATTAAATTTATATTTCTTAAACCTTACCAGATCGACAGAAAGTAGATGTATTTATTTATTTATTTTCTTCTTCTTCAATTATAGAATGGATTTCCCTATGTATGTGTACAAACCCCGGAGGGGAATGAAGCGGAGTGAGGACAATAAGGTACGAAATGCGCAATTACGCACGAATCTTGATATTGTTACGCACACCTGTTCCTTTGAAAGAACATTGCATATATATGTGTTTTTAGTAAAATCACAAATGTAAACATGATTTAAACTGCTCAAGACCTCGATTTATTTGGAAGTTTTGTTTTTATGTTGATTTGATGCATGCTTGTGAATGTAAAATTTAAATTTTGGCCACCAGGATACGTACAAATTGCCTCATCGATTGATCGAGAAGAAAAGGAGAGACAGAATAAACGAGTGCATCGCGCAGTTGAAGGATTTGCTGCCCGAACACCTCAAACTCACTGTAAGTAATATGGGAGTGGACGGACTCGTGTTGCATGTGGGATAAAGCGCCACCTGGTTGTTGATAATGAATAAATAATGTTTGTCCTGCTTTTTGAATTTGTCACTCTATAACCTATGAAAGGGCGTGCCTTTCAGAGCTCTTATAATGTGGGTTTGTGCCAATAAAAAAAAAAAAATGTTTAACATGTATGCGTTATTGTATAGTTATTGTATGATTATTGTATCATGAAATTAATCAGCTGGCGTTAGATAATAGTTAATCGCTGTCAACAATTTATAGGCGTGTTACATTGTCATTTTGGGGTTTTGAGTAATGGTTAAGCGTACATGTGCACATGCTACAAGGAGTATGTCTCCGTTCCCGCTCAGCAGTGGTTTGTTCTCTCTGAGCTGCAGCAGAGAGTGTTACATAAGAAAGATCAACATGCTTATCTGGATTCTTCCTGTTTTAGACTCTGGGACACTTGGAGAAGGCTGTCGTGTTGGAGCTCACGTTGAAGCATGTGAAAGCACTTAACAACCTGTTGGAGCAACAGCAACAGAAAATCATTTCCTTGCAAAATGGAATGCAAATCGGTGAGTTTTTGATAATGCAAAAGGGGCGGTACACCAAAAGTTGGCCAGCAAAGTGTTACCGTGTTGCAGTAAGCAGCTCTATTTAACTTTTCACCTCCCCCCACCACCTTACACCTCTCCCTACCTTCATTTGTTTTTGAGCACATTACAAAATAAAAAAATTGAGATATGCTTGCATAACATGGAAGATGATCTGGCTATGACATTTTTGGCACAGTTTGATATGACTGTTGTGAAGGAAAATGTTTGGCACTGTTTTTCACTTTATGGTTTTATTGCAGGTGAGCAGGGCCATGGGCACTCGGAGAACAGTGAAGAAATGTTCCGTTCCGGGTTCCATTTGTGTGCCAAGGAGGTTCTTCAGTTCCTCACCAACCAGGAGAACATGCAAGACATTTCACCTGCACACATAATCAACCACCTTCAGAAAGTGGCATCTGATCTCATCCAAAGCCCGCCGAGTCCTCACCTTGAGGAGCCCACTTCCAAAGTTCAAGAGACCTGGGAAAAACCGGCAGGTCCACAGCCGAAAGCCGCTGAGGGCCACGCAAAGAATTGCGTGCCTGTCATTCAAAGGACTTATCCCCACAGCAGCGAGCAGAGCGGCAGCGATACAGATACCGACAGTGGCTATGGGGGTGAGCTCGAAAAGCGTAACCCGAAAGCCCAGCGGGCAATCTATTACGGCAAAGAGAGCGGAGATCTCAAGTACGGTGGCAGCATTAAAGAGGAGCTTGACGAGCCGCAGGCCAAGCGGCAAAGGTCCGACTCCTCTGAAGACGAGTCTCTTTCAGGGCATGAGGTGGTGGGTGGCCACAGCCCCTATGTGAGCTTTTCTCCACATCAGCCACCTCTTTGCATGCCCTTCTACCTCTTTCCGTCCGGCGCAGCCGCAGCATACTTGCCAATGCTGGAGAAGTGTTGGTACCCGGGGGCCATGCCCGTATTGTACCCAGGCATTGGCGGCTCCCCTGAGAAACTCCCCTCGTCCTTGGTCATGTCTTCAAGAGTGGGCTCTCCTGTCAGCCCTCCCACCTCAATGGATTCTCCTGCTCTCCTGCAGGCCCTGAAACAAGTTCCCCCTTTAAACCTGGAAACCAAAGACTGAGGATCCAGTCCGGCTCCAAGAATTGCCCGCTCTCTGAATGTTTAGGTCTTGAGAGTGGACTTCTCTGCTGAATAAGCTCCCTGAGAGGGTTAGGTTGAAGAGGGTGGTAACGCAAAGTTCAAAGATGCACCCTCTACGACAGCCAGCAGCTGTTCTGATCCTCTCAGAAGTACGACGGCCTCCCTTTGACTGCCGAGACACAACACACACACTCTCTCTTATCAGCCCAGGGGCTAGTTTCCTCCACAACCAGCATACACGCATCCAGAGACTGAACATCAACGCAGACAGGTATAGGAGGCCCAGTGTAAAACACTGTGAGACACTGTGAAGAACGTCAAAATGAGGACAATGAGCTTGTAAAGACCTGGGGTAGGCGTACGGCTACTCTCTGCACTTGTATTGAATGTTGAATTTCAAAACAACACAAAACCAATAAACTAGAATGTGATGTGCAGACAGCCCCCCATTGATAAGGACTTTTCCCTTTGCACAAGCACCTTTTCAGTTGTTGAATGTAAAAGAAATAATTTTTTTTAATAAAAAGTCTCCCCTGTAGATGCTGCTTTGGACATTTTCTCTGTGCCGTGGAAGCTTGAACAGAAAGCTCCACTCTCTTCTGCTTCTGTTACTGCTTTAACCGATAAGAACCGTCCTTTTAGACTAGAACGCTACCAAATAATTGTCTTTGCTTTGGTTGACCGGAGCACAAATCTGAAACATGCACCATTCTCATCTCGCTCTCACCCATCGCACCCCAAATGGATTTGCTCAAGTTTTTTTTATGTAAGAAAGAACACCATCTACCCTCAAGATACGATGCTCATGTATATACAGGAGTAATGTAATCACGGCTCCATTGTAGCTTTTGAGTTTGTCATCCGTTCGTGCTTGTGGGTGAAGTTCTTGTGCGGTAACTATATTGTGTAATTATTTTTGTTTTTACTATTTTTGATACTTGACCCACAATGTTATGTCTGCATTACAAAGAGAGGCAAGTTATAGACAGCCGAGTGCTGTTTACCACGAGATTGTGTACATAGCTTAAGAACTAGTCTCAATCTGCATCATTCTGTGTTTGTTTCTGGTCAAATTAGGACAGATCTTTGTTCATGATGTTGCCTTTACCTTTTTAAAGCAGTAAATATGATGGCAGATATCTACATTTGTAATTCTATACATAGAAGCAAAAGAAAGTGAATGTAATGTTTAAAAACAATATATATTAGTTTTGTATAGGAAGAGGTACTTAGGATTTTTATTTTGGGACCTGACAAAAGGTTGCTTGATGTATATATTTTGTCTAAAGTATTGTTGACATACATTAAAGAAAAGTAGCAATAAAGTTGTTGGTTTTTTTCCTGTGGAAATAATGTCTGTCTGTGTTTGAGAGCTTAAATCTTTAGCAGCAAAAACAAACAAGCCTTTTTCCCATTGCAATCCGACCTTATGTAACTCTTATATAACCCATGAACTTGTTCTATGCAAATCCTTTTGACACACTGTATAATAAGAGTCAGGTTTCAAATATTCCAGTCTTGCACCTCACTGAAGTTTTTTTTACTTGTCGTTAATAAACAATATCATTAAGTATAGTGGTGTATTTTATCTAAAAAATAAAATTAAATAAAACCCTTCAGAAGACTTTTCCCCTTAAACACATGCCCCTTAAATTCTTCTAAACAAAATAGGATAAACCAAAGGGTCAAATAAAATAAGCAAAAGGCTAACAATAAGAGCAATTTAAATGTATGATTATTATTATCATTATTATTATGCATGTTGTTTATGATGCATATTGCATAAACATTATGCAATTATGTCTTTGCAACTGATTTATGTTTCTTATAATGCACATCCTCTTTCCAGTACTCAAAATGTTGAGTTAGTTAGAATTCCCCGCATGTCTGACTTTGTGCTATTTCCTGTGTAGTTTTACTTGACCACACGCTGGGATGCGAGTAGACAGCTGTGTAATCACATTGGCTCAGCTGTTCCTGCCTCTCACATGTTGGGCCACACTCACTGTTTTTAAGCATGCTCAGACACATGCTACCTATCCAGTGCAGTCAGACTTACTCTAGAGTAATGACACTAGAATGTATGATTATGATGCAACAACAACAATAAATGTAATTTGCATATATTTGTAATATATAATATATAATACACAAATTATATTTGTATACAAATTATCTTTTATGAATTAAAATTATATTATAATAACTATTATTTAAAAACATGTTTTATGTATTATAATATTTTATCATAGGTTATTTTCAAACATAGAAAGTTCTCTTAATAATGTAAACATGAGACACAGCACCAAACCAGAATGTCAATATTCAAATTTAAAGGCTATTTATTTGTGGCTTAATTTGAGTGCAGCTTTAGGCAAAATGAGGCTCAAATATTAAGAATAAATAAATATATTTGAAATAAAGTGGCAACAGGCCTACTTCAAAGACAAAAAAGCATTATCATATTCACTTCATATTCATATGCACAAAAATTTGCCTTGATTTTAAAATAGCATAACACCTAATATTCCAAATTAACTGTACATTTTCCAACCGACTGGGGTGATTGAATGATTCTGAAACTTTTACTTTTAAATTGGTAACCCCAAATCTTAAAAATGTGAAATGCTTGCCTAGATGAGACCTACTGCTTGCAGCAACTACACTTGCCTACTACAACGGTAGCTAAATTATTTTTCTACTCTTCTATTCAAATCTTTTAATGCCATCTTGTGGAGAAGAGAGTGAACTGCAACAGTGCTTAAACGTAGGGGTGTTCGATTTCGAGTTTTTTGGAGTCGACTCCGATTCCCAGCTCCAACCGTTGGAGTCGATGGTATCGACTCTTCAACTCATCAGCATAGTAATTCAGGACCGTCACCAGGGATGGCCGTTAGTGGGCAGTGTCTTCCCATGTGACATATTTTCACCTCCAAAAATGGCTTGTCAGGCACGAGTGGAAAATATACGGAATAATAAAAATAGTAGTTTAATTTTCACTCGTATATAGCTCACTCAATCCACTGCTTATTGCGTCCTATTGAAAGTTTAAGTTTTTCTGTAACTGCTGGTCGGTTTCTTCAACCCAAATACAAACACTAAAGATGGCTTCCGCACGTAGGCTATTTTGTTGCTCGAGTCACGTCACAACTATTAATAGGCATATTACGTATACGTATTATACGTATTATTTATATATATATATATATATAAATAATTTGGACGGTTGTTTTTAAATGGAACGTTTTTAGTTTTCACCAAATTTAGTTTAGATTTTCTCTTAGAGTTTTTGAAATGTGTGACATGAAGTAATAAACTCCTGCTGTTATAACAGCGCACCTTAAGTATTGTTCAAATTTGAGACATAACTTAACCTTAAAATTACTGGTAATGTTGCTGCTCATTCATTTTAAGAGGGAACATAACACGAAACAGGGTGGGTCGGAAATAATTTCATTGTCATATAGAAACTAGACAAATTGGGAGAATTCACTTCTCTGTCCCTTGCATTGATGTAACACACTTCCAAAAACTTTCCAATCTGACATACCCACTCTCTTTTTCACGCACGCACATAATCTCTCACTCAAACGCACATGATGAATGAGTTGGTATCCAACCAACCAACAGGTGTTTGTAGAGGATTTGATTGGTTCTTAAGATCGCCTACTCATTGTTTTGAGCCAATCAACAACGTCCTGTTCGTAAAGTTATGGAGTCAAACAAAAGAATCGATTCCAAGTCTAGGGCGAGCCAGTATCGAGGAATCGACTCCTTTGGAGACTCTTTTGGAGTCGACTCCCAATCGCGACTTAAAGGTGCTTAAATCACACTGACTACCAAAATGCTTCAGCGGACCTTGAGAGCTCTCTAAAATGTTGCTTTGTGTACGGGCCTTTTCCACATTTCCCTGTTTGGAATGCGGTACATGGGAGACCTCGGCAAATATTCTTTTTGCTTACCCGTTTCCACGACTTTCCACTAGAGGAACAAATAGAGAGCGCTGAATTACTAAAGTCAGAAAAGAGATGTCAAATGTAGTCGGTTTAAACTAATTCTAGGGTAACAAAAAGCATAATGTTATAAATCTACACTTAATAATAAAAATAAAATGTTTACTCCGCTAGATAAGGCATAGATATGCATAATGCGTCATCACAGTCTTTAAAAGGGGTCCATTAACTTATTTTCTTTATTTCTTTACTTTTGTATTTATTTCTTATTTATAAAAAGTAAAAAAAAATAATATATATGTATATATATAAAAACTATTAAATCAAAAGACATTGTTTTTGATTACTTTCAGTCTGATCCTCTATATAGGATGACATAGGCCTACTGTAGATCTATGAGGTTGCAGGCTTCAATGGCTATAGTTCTCAGATATGGAACGACAGGTCAGAAAGAATTCTAAAAATGAAGCTTTTTGCTTTAAAGCTGAATTGGGTAATTTCTTCGCCACCCAAAAAGATAGCCCCCATTTTTGTGGCACAAACAGATAGTCTCGCCCCTAGCTCATGCAATTGGTTGAGTCAATGTTATTTTGTCGGTATGGACAGGTCTCTCAAAACAAACAGAGCAATTTTTATAGCACCACAGAGAGAAAAGTGGCAAGAGTTTTCGACAACTTACAAATGCCTTACTTACAGTTGTCATGAAACCCAAAAAACAATTTTTGGAGATGTGAACAGTACAGGAGGCACATCACTAAAAACAATGATAGCATTCATCATGTTTATTGTAAAGGTGGTGTAAGCCCGTTTATCAGTCCAATGGCGGTCTCCAATAATACGGGTGAAGGTCTCTGCGCGTTACTGTCTTTCTTTTACGCAACACAACCAGATTAAATGAAATACATTTTCTCTTATGTATTACCTCGTTATTTCATCTGACTCCATAAATGAAAAAGGTTTTAATGATATCTGAGCATCATTAAAAGTGAGCGAATGTTTGATTATTCTTTTTAACTCCTCAATTATATTTTACCCGTTCAGATTAGGAAACTATGTCGCTTTGAGGTCCTCGCGTGTTTTCTCTACACTGCGGGTCTCACAATCACAAGCGGTCAGTATTGGATCATCAAACAGAGGTAATTGCTATATACCTGAGATCGGTCACGTTCACGTATACACAATCAAAGATACTTCAGTATAGCCCCCATGGAATTGCATACACTTGAATTTAACTGAACGTTTTCTTCAGTAGAGGTCATGGCCACTATTACAGATGTAAGTTGACCAACATAACTTCTCTC
Organism: Moxostoma hubbsi; assembly: GCA_032164185.1. Lineage (NCBI taxonomy): Eukaryota > Metazoa > Chordata > Actinopteri > Cypriniformes > Catostomidae > Moxostoma > Moxostoma hubbsi. The sequence goes on from JAVLUX010000051.1 coordinate 9,412,115, forward strand.
GTAATAGCTTTGGATTGGCCATGTCGTGGTTTCCCGCGTACACTTATCTGGAGAAACATCAAATTAAAACAGGTAAGACACACCTGAATTTAGATTGGTCAAGCAGCATTAAGCTGTTCTAAACGGAAACACACTTTCTGTCTTTGCAAACCAAGTACACTTGAACTGATGCCAAATATTAGTCGTCACTAATCTGACGCAGACTTGCGGTAACATACGAATCGCTCAATCTGTTTGGGAAAAAACAATTTCAGAGTCAGTCAGAATAAAATCAAATGTTCACAATTTATTGACCAGGTAACATAACAAGTTCATCGCAGTTACCTGATATAAACTACACACAGTAAACTGTGCGGGATCGTCTGACTACAGAGAACCACGAACGATGTGCCACATCTCCTTAAATACCCAGATAATTCAATAAGCTAACCAAATGGTGGTGTCTGTCCTTCTAATTAGATTTGGGTCCCCTATTGAGTAGGTTCCTGTACATTTACATATATAGAGGATCTGGGGGAGGGCACACCTTTAAGATGCACACCACATCCCTCATATCTTATAACTTCTTTTTGCTTTTCATTATGGCTGGGAGGATGAGACCAGTTTACCAGGCGCACTGAGACACTTTATATGATACCAAACATGTTATAGTTACTTTTTTGTACACACTTGACATTGTATAGGTTTTTAGTGAGTTCTAAGTGAGGAGGAGAGGGGGGAGTAGGGGGAGATAATCAGACGGTAGAAGTGAGGTGCGAGCCCCTGCTGGCTGCGTCTCGGATGTTGCTGTTACATGTGCAAGAGTTCAAATGTTGATTCTCATGAGAGCCTTTTGTTCTCCCGAGGGGTAGCCCAGACTCGCTGGCACCTTACAGTTTTCCCCGCTTTGGCACCGTGGGCCACTCACAGGGTTTCCTGCAGTGTCACATCAGTCTTTGTAAGGTGGGCAGCTGTAAGGGGCTGAGAGTTAGTGCAATGTCAGTTGATGTCCGTAAAGACCTGAGGAGGCATCTGAAGAAGTCGCAACACTGTGTCTGGTTGAGGTTAGCACATGTGTTCTGTTCGTAGAGTCCATCAAGGCTTTTGTGGCTTGTTCAGTGGACATGTCATTCCATCATGGAGAAACATCTGCTTCTGGTTGCACCTTCCCTTTAATGATGATCTGACTCTTTGAAGAATTCTCTGCTACCTCCAGTGGTGGTCTTCTGGGCAGACCTCAATTAGGTGAAGGAGTTCTCACTGGTAATGCATATACACCTGAACAGCTTCTTTGATGACCATGTAGAGATGAAACTCTGAAGAACTTAATGTTGTACTGACATGAGAAAAGGGTTGAGTAATACATCAATACATGATGAAAAGACAAACAATAAAACAATGTCACAAGTGCGAGTGGTAATCCAGGTCTCAAGTAGGGGTGTAAATATTAATCGATTTGTATCGATGCATCGATTATACAGCCGACGATTCAATGCATCGATACGTCCGCAAGTGTATCGATTAATGTGTTTATTTTGCCGCCTGTCTGTTCGCTCAGAGTTTACCACTCCGTCTCCAACATATGCGTACAACCTACTCCTAAGCTGCGGGTGGCGCTAACCTCATTATTATCTTCTACTTCACACGCGTTACTTACGTATGTTCACACACACATTGTTGAGTCTGAAAGAGCGATGGAACCGTCAGAGCGAGCTGGCAATGAAACTCAAATGTTACATACACCAGTCGGCGTCAAGTCATGGGTGTGGAAGTATTTTGGCTTCAGGAAAACAGATGGAGCAGTGGTAAAAGATGTTGCCGTTTGTAAAGAGAAAGACTGTCAGTGTGAGATAAGATACTGCGGCAATACGTCGAATCTATCCGCACACCTGAAAAGGCGCCATGGTATTGATGGCGACTCCGAGTGTAAAGAAAGAACACAGGCTTCCACGCCCGCCAAATCACTGACAACATTTTTTCATTCCAAGTTGTCGAGCACTTCAAAACGAGCAAAAAACATCACCAAAGGCATTGCGTTTTTTATGTGCAAAGACATGAGGCCCTATTGCTTCGTAGAGAACGAAGGCTTTAGATACCTGCTCGAAGTTCTTGAGCCGAGGTACAACATCCCCTCACGTCAACATTTCAGCGAGTCCTATATTCCGAACTTCTACACCAAAGTACGTGATGAAGTTATTCAGGGTCTTATGAGTGCGGAGCGAGTACTTTTGATTCTTACTGCATTTAAACTGTTTTGTTGAGTAACTGTTCTATTTGCAAGGCCCCTGCTATAGCTCAAGCCACGAGCCATGCTTCTAAATACCTCATTCTTCTAAAATGCAAATGCATTTTTGTTATTTTGTAGTGAATGGGCTGTAGGCTTATGTCCTAGACTTTTGTTACTTTTTGTTATTATTGCACTTTAACTGATTTTGTGTAGTAACTGTTCTATTTGCAGTTCATCTACTGCAGAGGATGTGTGACCATTACCTCTTAATAAGATGCAAATTATATTTTCAAAATGTAACCAATTTTGTATAAAAGAAACGTGCAGGATTGCACTTTATTGTAACTGTAGATGCAGTAACTTATATTTGCTGTTCTATTTGCAGTGCATTGAGCACAATTGCTATAGTGTAAAATAACATACACATTGTGAATACAATACTGTTTCTGTATTCTCAATAAAAGGCAAATAATTAATTTTTTTGTTGATTTATTTGAAAACTTAATAGATATCATGTAAAAATATCTAGTATTGAATCGTATCGAATCGAATCGAATCGTATCGCGGGGAATTCTGAAGTATCGAAAATAATCGAATCGTTGGCTTAAGAAATCGGTATCGTATCGAATCGTCATGAAGGCTCCGATTTACACCCTTAGTCTCAAGTGTGTCTTTGAAAATGCAAAGGGGTCTAATTAATCAGATTTTTTTTTTTTTTTTTTTTTAACCATTGTGATTTGTGGTAGTGGAATTTAGATATATTTAATCTGAATTAATTAAAGCAAAGGTGGCACAGAGTTCAAGGCAAATTGAACATATCATCAATATACATTATTACAGTGGATATTGTAGAATCAGTTACAGACATATATAATAATAGCAGTGTTAATTCAAAATTATCTAATGTGTGTGATTTGGTGGCTAAGTCACAATCGATGATATATGCCTATTTTCAAAATGTGTAGTGGATCGATAGAAGTGTCTGCATTTCACATCGTCAACTTCTATTTTTATATTGTTATTAGCGATGTGTTGAAAACCAGGGGCCCTCTGGTCTGCAACCATTCCAACAACAATCAATTGGTTTGATTTATATGCAGGTGGAAATGTTGAAATTTGGGTGGCAAGTTTGCTTGCAATTAGTAATTAAATCATCGATGTGTGACTGTAGCCATACATATGTCCCATGTATATTACAGTATTTAAAGGGGAAGTTGTAAATAGTGACTGTTTTATGGAAACAGGATTTTAATGTCCTATGTGTGAGAGGCTGTGTATGTGAGAGGCAGGCCAGATCTTCAGTGGATTAGTATTTTCAGAATCTTGGCCATTATTTTGTTCCATGATGAGTAGTAATAAAAGTGTGTGCTCTGTATGTTTAGGAGATGGGTGGAACCTGATCTAGAGCAATTGGTGTTGCACAATTTTGGTTCTGGTGCTAAACCGGGAGGCCATACAGCTATTTTTTTGTTTTTGTAGAGCTGTGAGGTGTGAATGGCCCGTTAGATTTGCTTTCCCACCCATCTCCAGCATGGCCAAATTGATGTCCTGGCTTGAAGCAGGGGGATCAGAAACCTTTTGGCATCTGTCCCTCGCGAGATTACAACCTGAAATGGGAACAACCACAGAGAGAGAAAACAGTTAATGTTGAACCTTTAATTAATTTGCATATAGACATGTAGTACTTTATTTTCTTCTGATGGTCAAAGCCAAACTGTTACAGACAGCTTTTAATCTCCTACTGTATGGTTTGTGTCATCAGGGGGAAGAAGCATTTTGTTTAAAAAACATGTACCATTACAATGTGTAATGCAAATTTTATTTCAGAGATCAAATTAGACTTAACATCTTTGGTGAGATCTGAATAACTGCTGATATTTTAGAGCAGTTTCACGTGTGTAGCACCTTGAGCTGTTTTGCAGTTGAGTCTGCACAGTCTGCTGTTGTGAGCAATATAGGCCCCAGTTCTGCTGGGGAACTTTCTGAGCTTTGTTTTATTGCTCCCAACACAACTCTGTGGTCAAAGAATCAGTTCACATTTCTGGTGATGTGTTTTCTGCTTAGCATTTTTTAAGGGTGCTATTCACACGTTTTATCATCTATGATCTCAGTGGTCTGTCAGGGTTATGAAATTTTAGTTTGATATTCAGCATCTGGCATATGTGTCTCATCACCTGACCAGTGAAGTGTGTACCCTGGTCAGATTCAATTTGGATTGGTGCTCCCCAGAGTGGGAGGATTTGGGTCGCTACCACACGTGCCACTGAGTTTGCATTGCCATTGCGAGTAGGAATCGCTTTGAACCATTTGGAAAATGTCAATTATCACCAGGCAATAAAGATACCCCCCTCTGGCACTGGGTAGTGGGCCTATAAAATCCAATTTGAGTGACTCCAAAGGTCCTTTGGGTGGCTCTGGTCTACACAGTTTTGTACGGCCAGGCTTACCTTGGTTAATGGTGGCACATACGATGCATGTGTCGCACCATCTTTGAATGTCTGATGCCATTTGTGGCCACCAGAAGTTCTTTTGTATCAGCGGTTGTGTTTTGGGAGCTGATACATGTGCATAATCGTGGTACAACTTTATCACTGGTTTCTGGAGGGCTTCTGGAACGATGTGTTTATCGTCTCTTAAAATCATGCCTTCAGCGACCTTGACTGGTTGGTCCTGCTGCAGGTGCGGTGTCAGCTCTCCATCAGAACTCCACAGTTCTTGTTGGTACTGTTTTAAGTCAATAGGAATAGTCTGAACCACACTCACATCAGGAACAACCAGCCCGTCAGGCTGCCGTTCATCTCCCTTTTGTGCTGCTAATTTAGCTAATTGATCTGCGTTGTTGTTGTTTTTCTTGTTCTCATCTGGATTTTTGTTAATGTGCGCGCGCACTTTGACGACGGAGTGTTTTAATCTCCTGCCGCCATTTACCGTTCGATTTTGGTAATAGTTTCGTTGGTTAAGGGTAATGGAATGTATGTGGAGGAGCAAGATGAACCAGAATCAATAAGTACATCAGCTAACCGGCCTCCTAAATTAGCCCTTATTCTGATTCGGTTTCCACTCTTAATTATGCTCCCTACGGCGATGGAGGCCACGCATCTCTATTGCTGATGGTATTCTCCCGTAATTCCGTTCGCGTTGTGGGCGAGCCATTTTGGTTGTTTTGTTTTTTAAACTCAGTGATGAAATTCGTTAATAGTTTCAACAGGTTGCTATAGGGCGTTTTTTGACAATGTTTTGATTGTTTTCTTAAATCTCTTTTTTGGCAGTCTCTCATGAGATGGTTAGATTTTTTGCAATAATGGCATTGCATTTTGCTTTGAGATCTTTGGTTAAATTTGTCTGGGCCGTTCCGTTCTGTTAACCATTTTGCGGACGCAACACTACGGGGTTTTGATCTCCACCTTTTTTCTATTCTTGAACCCCAGTCTATTATTGCTCTGAACGTGTTTTCGACCGGGTCGACACCATTGGATAAAGCCTTTTGAACTGGGATGCCAGCATTGTTCTTAACAAGTTGTAGTAATGCGTCATGGTCGCGGTTTGCATTTTCTAGGCCTGAGTGTTCTCTGTATGTTACCCATAACCGTTCAGCGTACGTTTCAAATGACTCATTACTCACTTGTTTGATTTCTAATATTTTTCTCCAATCTGCATGTGTCGGTCCCCTCATGTCTAATAATGCCTGTTTTAGACGCTCGTAGATACTCTCGTCAGTTTCGTTATTGTGTCGATTCATTATGTTGCCAGATTTCATCTCTGTGGTTAGTTTCGGTCTGAGCTACTCAGGTATAGTGAGGAGAGCTATTTGCCAAACATCTCTAATTTCTAATTTGTACACCGTGGCCTGTAACATCAATGCTTCCCAGTAGGGTTGAAACGGCCCTTTTCTCGGCATAATTCCTACAACCTGTATATGGCTAGAGCATTCTTCGCATGTTAACGGGCGGCTGATTGATGTGATTTCATCATCCGCATTCGTCATGGTTTTAAGCACAGCGACTTTAACTGATTTCTTTGGCAAGTCATTCGATTTTGTTCGAGTCTTTACTGGGCTTTGCAAGTTTGGTTCTTCAGGCCACAGGTTCACAGGAGCTCGTTTACGAGTTTCTCTCTGTGGTCTGTGTCCTATCGCGTCATCGTCATCATCATTTTGAGTCTCTAGCTGAAAGGTTTCATCCAGTGCTGCTCGTTTAACTGCAGCTACTGGAAACCCGGATTTATCGCAGCAATCTTCAAGAGCAGATATGTAATCACTGCCGGTTTGAAGTTTTCTTTGAAGTTGATCAATTTTTGTTGCCATTTCTTCGCGTTGTCTAGCCCACCCCTGTTGCTCATATGCGAACGCTTCAGCTTGTGTTCTTAACTTTTGTAATTCGTCAGATCGCAATCTTTCGATTTCTTTGATATTTGCTATTGTTCGTTCATTCTCGGTTATGGTGTTGAGGTTATTACGACGAAGTAAATAAACAATTGCAGCGGGAATTTTCTTGTATTTTGATTATGATTTCAATTTCGCGCCCTCATCAGAATACCAGGATATTATTTCGTTGTTGCTCCACTTTAATTTCAGTCCCTTGTAGCTTAACCGGACAAGGAGGTTTTTCAGTTGCACGCCTAGAATCTCCATTATTTCCTCATCTACACTGCTGCTGTGCTGTCCCTGGAAAGACATGTTTCCCGTCTAATTCTTATGCCCACCGGATTTTTCGGTTCCGGTCTAAACAGAGGGTATTCCGACCCGCACTAAAAATGTGTCTGTATTTGAGGTGCAGACAGTCTTTCCCTCAACACTTCTAAAAGGCAAAAAAAGATTGACTTACCACAGCAGCTGGAGATAGATGAGAAGTTCAAACCTCACGTCCCGGGCAGGGATCAAGTTGAATGTCGCGCTGGAAAGACGTTGCTCTTCTGGTTGCGAGATTACGTCGGGGTCACCACTTTGTAAGCCCGTTTATCGGTCCAATGGCGGTCTCCAATAATACGGGTGAAGGTCTCTGCGCGTTACTGTCTTTCTTTTACGCAACACAACCAGATTAAATGAGATACATTTTCTCTTATGTATTACCTCGTTATTTCATCTGACTCCATAAATGAAAAAGGTTTTAATGATATCTGAGCATCATTAAAAGTGAGCGAATGTTTGATTATTCTTTTTAACTCCTCAATTATATTTTACCCGTTCAGATTAGGAAACTATGTCGCTTTGAGGTTCTCGCGTGTTTTCTCTACACTGCGGGTCTCACGATCACAAGCGGTTAGTATTGGATCATCAAACAGAGGTAATTGCTATATACCTGAGATCGGTCACGTTCACGTATACACAATCAAAGATACTTCAGTATAGCCCCCATGGAATTTCATACACTTGAATTTAACTGAACGTTTTCTTCAGTAGAGGTCACGGCCACTATTACAGATGTAAGTGACCAACATAACTTCTCTCGTAATAGCTTTGGATTGGCCATGTCGTGGTTTCCCGTGTACACTTATCTGGAGAAACATCAAATTAAAACAGAGGTAAGACACACCCGAATTTAGATTGGTCAAGCAGCATTAAGCTGTTCTAAACGGAAACACACTTTCTGTCTTTGCAAACCAAGTACACTTGAACTGATGCCAAATATTAGTTGTCACTAATCTGACGCAGACTTGCGGTAACATACGAATCACTCAATCTGTTTGGGAAAAAACAATTTCAGAGTCAGTCAGAATAAAATCAAATGTTCACAATTTATTGACCAGGTAACATAACAAGTTCATCGCAGTTGCCTGATATAAACTACACACAGTAAACTGTGCGGGATCGTCTGACTACAGAGAACCACGAACGATGTGCCACATCTCCTTAAATACCCAGATAATTCAATAAGCTAACCAAATGGTGGTGTCTATCCTTCTAATTAGATTTGGGTCCCCTATTGTGTAGGTTCCTGTACATTTACATATATAGAGGATCTGGGGGAGGGCACACCTTTAAGATGCACACCACATCTCTCATATCTTATAACTTCTTTTTGCTTTTCATTATGGCTGGGAGGATGAGACCAGTTTACCAGGCGCACTGAGACACTTTAAATGATACCAAACATGTTATAGTTACTTTTTTGTACACACTTGACATTGTATAGGTTTTTAGTGAGTTCTAAGTGAGGAGGAGAGGGGGGAGTAGGGGGAGATAATCAGACAGTAGAAGTGAGGTGCGAGCCTGCTGGCTGCGTCTCGGATGTTGCTGTTACATGTGCAAGAGTTCAAATGTTGATTCTCATGAGAGCCTTTTGTTCTCCCGAGGGGTAGCCCAGACTCGCTGGCACCTTACAGTGGTTATTTATTTTTTTTTTTCGTTTTATTGAGCCATTTTGTTCTTCCAGTTTCAAAAGGAAAGTTGAAGCAACGTCAAAAAAATAGGTAGACACGTAAACTCCGAGTTATGATTGGTAGGAGAGCAACGCATTTACGTCACTAGATTTACGGAACACAGACAGCTGAAATATTGGGTGGACACTGTTGTGCTCTATTGGAGTCCACTAGGGAGCGGTGAGTTTGGACAAGTGTGAAGTCAAGTGTGGCAATACTTATATTATTTTTTTTGTTATTGAATTATACACTATTGGTGTTCTGTTCATTTTGGAGTCATGTCTACCAATGGACAGAGATCTGATTTTATGGTGGAGAGAATATGCAAAGCGGTACGAGAAACTCAAAAGCTCATCAGACTAGTAGCTATGTGTGTATGTGAGTTAAATCTTTCAGCACTCACATAGCACACTTAATAAAAATCCAACTTTTACCACATGTTTTTTTCTGAACATGTGAAATTATAAAAAATATTTTTTTATTGGTTAGGGTAGTTGACTGCAAAACATGTCCATCCTAATTTTTAAATGGAAAAAGCCACAAACTTTTTAAAGCATTTTTAAAGGATTTTTTTATTCATCCTCACTACTTACCCGATTTGCTTTGTGTTCATGTAATTATCTTATTACCTGTTATGTTCAACTGTTATTTGTTATTTGTGCAAGTTATTAAAGGAAAAGTTTACTCAAAAATGTAAATTCTCTCATAATTTACTCACCCTCATGCCATCCGAGATGTGCATTACTTTTTTTCTTCTGCAGAACATTTTTAGGAAAATAACTCAGCTCTGTAAGGTCCTCACAATGCAAAAAAAAAAAAAAAATAATAATAATAATTGGATGCCAAAATTTGTATGCACCAAAAGCAAATAAAGGCAGCATAAAAGTAATCCACAGAACTCCAGTGGTGATATGATAGGTGTGGGTGAGAAACAGATCAATATTGAAGAATGTGAATGTGAAAGTTAAAGTGGAGTTTGACTGAGCAGGGAGGATAATTTACAGTAAAATTTAAATAAATAAAATTCAATAAATTATTTCTTTAAAAATAAATAAAAGAAAATATTGTAAAATTCACATATTTACATACATATAAAGTACACTAAAATGTGAAAGAAATATATTTTTTTCCATATCAAAATAAAATAAATTATTGGCAGTTGTGAATAAAGACAGGGTAAGTTTCTTACTGGCATGGTGTACAGTTTACTAAGAACAATGGTCTGGTAACTTGATGTTAAATATGTATGTAAATTAATAGGTCATTAAAGTTCCTTTCATTAGGCTACTATGAAAATAGCTATTACTTTATATTTACTCCAGTTAATAAACCAACACATACATAATATGCAACAAACTGTTAAGCATTGTATAGCTAATATGAGTGTAGTAATGGTCACATTAACACATTATCTTGTATTACCATATATAGCCTACATAATTTGTTTTATTTGTGTCCTATAATGTGCTGTTCTGTGTACATTGAAATTGTTTTCCTACTTAGAATGTAGAAATGGAAATTATTTGATACCACAAGAAAAAGGGACCACAGACAGCCGTAAAAGGCGAAAAAAAAAAGATGTTTGATATAATTACGAGCATCAAAAACTAGCATGTGTGAAATAACATGAAGTATTTTCACAAAGTTTAATTGCACAAGTTACATTTAAATGTATATATGAAGGCTATACAATGCTTGAAATTGCCAAAAAACTGAAGATTTCATACAAAGGTGTACACTGCAGTCTTCAAAGACAAATGACAACTGGCTCTAGCAAGGGCAGAAAGAGATGCGGAAGGCCAGATGTACAACTAAACGAGAGGATAAGTACATCAGAGTCTCTAGTTTGAGAAATAGACACCTCACATCTCCTCAGCTGACAGCTTCATTGAATTCTACCCGCTCAACACCAGTTTCATTTACAACCAGGGCTGGACTGAGAAGAGAAATCGGCCCAAGATTTTACATGGCAACTGGCCCAACTGTTGAGCGGGGGGTGTTCGCTGTCATTTTCTGCATAAATAGAAAAACAAAAAGAAAAGGTTAAAATGGGCAAAGCAACACAGAAAATGGACAACAGATAATTGGAAAAGAGAGTTATGGATCTTAACCCTTTTGAGCTTCTGTTGGATCAGCTAGACTGTAAGGTGTGTGAGAATTCAGTTAGTGTATATATATATTTATATATATATTTATACCCTTATCTAGTGTATGTGTATTCTACATTGTGTGTATTGTGTACATTTGATATGTAAATTGTTGTGTAGGTATGTGTACATTTGTTATGTAAATTGTTGTGTAAGTTTGTTATGTAAATTGTTTTGTGTAAATATGTTGTTTATTGTAAAGTGGTTTATGTCTCGTCACTGTCATTACTGCTATGTTGCTCGGAACTGCACACAAGAATTTCACCTGCTGTTGCACTCATGTACACAGTAGTGTGACAATAAAGTGATTTGATTTGATTTGATTTGATTTGATTTTGAAGTGCCCGACAAGACAGCCACATCTATGGCAAGTGCTACAGGAAGTGTGGGATGAAATATCACCTGAGAATCTGGACAGACTGATAGCTAGAATGCCAAGCATCTGCAAAGCTGTCATTGCTGAATGTGGATGATTTTTGATGAGAAAGCTTTGCAGTAGTTTACGTTTTTAATATCTTATACATTGTGATCAGTTGAATGCCACTTTGGTGAATAAAAGTACCAATTTCTTTCCATAAGAGCAAAATCTGTATATTATTCCAAACTTTTAGCAGATAAAAAAATTAATTGCGCAAATCATGGTTTCTCCAGGGCTGCTTGTGCTGGAAATGTACCGCCCCTTACTGAAATGGAAAATATGATTGGTTAGCAAATATCCAATAGTGTTTGAAATCAACGTTCTGATTGGTGGACGAGATTAGTCAGACTGTCTGTATTGTTCGTGCCATTATTTGCGCTCCCTCTTCCCGCTGCTCCGTAATAATAAAATAATAATTCATTCATCATTCATTCATCTTCAACCGCTTATCCTGTACAGGGTCACGGGGGGCTGGAGCCTATCCCAGCTAACATTGGGCGAAAGGCGGGGTACACCCTGGACAGGTCGCCAGTCCATCGCAGGGCCACACATATACAGACACACACTCACACTCACATCCACACCTAGGGCAATTTTTTGGAGACACCAATTAACCTAGCCTGCATGTCTTTGGATGGTGGGAGGAAGCCGGAGCACCCGGAGAGAACCCACGCAGACACGGGGAGAACATGCAAACTCCACACAGAAAGGCCGGGGCAACCGGGGTTTGAACCCATGACCTTCTTGCTGTGAGGCGACAGTGCTAACCACTGCACCACCGTGCCGCCCGTAAAATAATAATAAAAAATAATAATAAAAATACAATTCATTCAACGGTGCTGCGGCATCGCGTTTAATATAAGAGGGGCCTCACATATTACAATTATCAATGCTTAGCTGCTTTATGGACAAAGACTCAAATAACTTTGAGATAGACTGTTGACAAAAGTAAATTACCATAAAACTTATCACGAATATTTGCTATAGTCCTGGGGTAATTGAACATTTTTAACATTAGCACACAGTCGTTGCATATGGTTATTTTTTTAGCCTGTTGCCTCTCAAGTCTATAAAAAGTAGACAGAGTTATGTTCACGATTAATTAATTAATTTATAAAAAGCGGCTTTCTGCTGACTTTTATTCTGAAAGACGCCAATCGCAGGAGCGTCGCAGATATTATGCGTCAGTGATTGTCACATGACACCAGCCGCTTCCTCGTTCTCCTCTGTTTCTCCAGCAGGATCAAAATCTGCTCTGCCAGCCTCATCCTGATCATCAGAGTTCGTACAACAGCACACTCTCAGACAGCAGAGATGCTCACCCTCATTAACCGGCTGCTGGACTGGTTCCGGTCGCTCTTCTGGAAAGAGGAGATGGAGTTGACCCTAGTAGGGCTTCAGTACTCTGGAAAAACAACTTTTGTCAACGTCATTGCTGTAAGTCTATGATTTATTTGCCATACAAAATGAAAACTGAAGCTTTATCAAACTCTATATGCTTAAATGTATATATTTCACAACTGTTAACATGTTTAAATGGGTTTGTTTTTATTCTGCAGCTGGTAATAATCAGAATGACTAAGCTGATGTTTTACTGTCATGCACATTAATCAAGGCGTGCCAGGGTGGAAAATAGATGCTTTAATACCTTTTTGTATGAGTCATTTTATAAATATTGGTGTGATGTTTAAATGGATTGCTTGACATTTTAGTGTGTGGACGGAATACGGTTTATGGACATATCCAGGTTTATCAATATATGAAGACTATATAGTCATGAATTTTAGGGAGGAAGAGTTTTGGTATAGATTATAAGCGTATAGACAGTTTCATCACACTTCTAATGTAATTATAATGCAATATTACTACATCAACTACAAACTTAGATGTGCAAATGTGGCTTTTTGCTGCTACAATTGTGTCAGTGCCAAATATCTTTTTAGATTTACTTCTGAGATAATTTCCTGATCATAGTTGAAAAGCATTTTCCCATGACATATGTACATGCTGACTCATAGCATTTGTCATTTTTGAGAATTATTTTCTCTATTGATCCGTAAGTCAATTAGACTTATATTGGCACTTATGCATGTGGTTATACATGGTTTTGCATGCATTTAGCTATCTTAATCTACTCAAATGTAACTCTGAAGGTTTCCGATGACACACATACTATCATAATAATGGCATGATGGTTTGTTATTTATGTTTTATAATGTATGTTGCTTCCCTCTAAAACATTCAAGTGGCAGGACAGCTTGCAAAGTCCCTAAATAACCTCTCCATTTTGCCCTTAAAGGAATAGTTTACCAATACAGGTGCTGGTCATATTATTAGAATATCATCAAAAAGTTGATTTATTTCAGTAATTCCATTCAAAAAGTGAAACTTGGATATTATATTAATTCATTACACACAGACTGATATATTTCAAATGTTTATTTCATTTAATTGTGATGATTAAAACTGACAACTAATGAAAATCCCAAATTCAGTATCTCCGAAAATTAGAATATTACTTAAGACCAATACAAAAAAAAGGTTTTTTAGAAATGTTGGCCAACTGAAAAGTATGAACATGAAAAGTATGTGCATGTACAGCACTCAATACTTAGTTGGGGCTCCTTTTGCCTGAATTACTGCAGCAATGCAGTGTGGCATGGAGTCGATCAGTCTGTGGCACTGCTCAGGTGTTATGAGAGCCCAGGTTGCTCTGATAGTGGCCTTCAGCTCTTCTGCATTGTTTGGTCTGGCGTATCGCATCTTCCTCTTCACAATACCCCATAGATTTTCTATAGGGTTAAGGTCAGGCGAGTTTGCTGGCCAATTAAGAACAGGGATACCATGGTCCTTAAACCAGGTACTGGTAGCTTTGGCACTGTGTGCAGGTGCCAAGTCCTGTTGGAAAATGAAATCTGCATCTTCATAAAATTGGTCAGCAGCAGGAAGCATGAAGTGCTCTAAAACTTCCTGGTAGACGGCTGCGTTGACCTTGGACCTCAGAAAACACAGTGGACCAACACCAGCAGATGACATGGCACCCCAAACCATCACTGACTGTGGAAACTTTACACTGGACTTCAAGCAACGTGGATTCTGTGCCTCTCCTCTCTTCCTCCAGACTCTGGGACCTTGATTTCCAAAGGAAATGCAAAATTTACTTTCATCAGAGAACATAACTTTGGACCACTCAGCAGCAGTCCAGTCCTTTTTGTCTTTAGCCCAGGCGGGACGCTTCTGACACTGTGTCTTGTTCAAGAGTGGCTTGACACAAGGAATGCGACAGCTGAAACCCATGTCTTACATACGTCTGTGCGTGGTGGTTCTTGAAGCACTGACTCCAGCTGCAGTCCACTCTTTGTGAATCTCCCCCACATTTTTGAATGGGTTTTGTTTCACAATCCTCTCCAGGGTGCGGTTATCCCTATTGCTTGTACACTTTTTTCTACCACATCTTTTTCTTCCCTTCGCCTCTCTATTAATGTGCTTGGACACAGAGCTCTGTGAACAGCCAGCGTCTTTAGCAATGACCTTTTGTGTCTTGCCCTCCTTGTGCAAGATGTCAATGGTCGTCTTTTGGACAGCTGTCAAGTCAGCAGTCTTCCCCATGATTGTGTAGCCTACAGAACCAGGCCTTTGCAGGTGTTTTTAGTTAATTAGCTGATTAGAGTGTGGCATCAGGTGTCTTCAATACTGAACATTTTCACAATATTCTCATTTTCGGACATACTGATTTTGGGGTTTTCATTAGTTGTCAGTTATAATCATCAAAATTAAAAGGAATGAACACTTGAAATATATCAGTCTGTGTGGAATGAATGTATACATTATACAAGTTTCACTTTTTGAATGGAATTACAGAAATAAATCAACTTTTTGATGATATTCTAATTATATGACCAGCACCTGTAGATTAACATTCTCTCATTATTTACTCACCCTCATGCCATCCCAGATGTGCATGACTTTCTTTCTTCTGCTGATAACAAACAGAAATCTTTAGAAGATTTTTCAGTATTTATGTCTTTTTTGCGATACACTAGCAGCCAAAAGTTTGGAATAATGTACAGATTTTGCTGTTTTGGAAGGAAATTGGTACTTTAATTCATCAAAGTTGCATTCAACTGATCACAAATTATAGCCAGAACATTACTGATGTAAAAAACAGCACGATCGCTATTTGAAAAAAGTTATTTTTGATCAAATCTAGACAGGCCCAATTTCCAGCAGCCATCACTCCAACACCTTATCCTTGAGTAATCATGCTAATTTGCTAATTTGGCACTAGAATATCACTTGCCATTATATCAAACAGCTGAAAGCTGGTTCGTTAAATCAAGCTTAACATTGTCTTTGTGTTTATTTTTGAGTTGCCACAGTATTCAATAGACTGGCATGTCTTAAGGTCAATATTAGGTCAAAAATGTCAAAAAAAAGAAACGGCTTTCTCTAGAAACTCATCAGTTAATCATTACTTTAAGGAATGAAGGCTTGAAATTGCAAGAAACTGAAGATTTCATACAAAGGTGTACGCTACAGTCTTCAAAGGACAACTGGCTCTAACAAGAACAGAAAGAGATGTGGAAGGCCAGATGTACAACTAAACAAGAGGATAAGTACATCAGTGTCTCTAGTTTGAGAAATAGATGACTCACATGTCTCATCTGACGGCTTCATTGAGTTCTACCCGCTCAACACCAGTTTCATGTACAACAGTATATTGAAGACTCTGGGGTGCAGGTCCTATGAGAAGAATTGCAAAGACAAAAACACTTTTGAAACAGAAAAACAAAAAGAAAAGGTTAGAATGTGAAAAGAAACAGAGATAATTGAAAAAGAGTGTTATGGATCTTAACCCTATTGAGCTTTTGTGGGATCAGCTAGACTGTAAGGTGCGTGAGAAGTGCCCCAAAAGACAGCCACATCTATGGCAAGTGCTACAGGAAGTGTGGGATGAAATGTCACCTGAGTATCTTTTTTTTTTCAAATTATAATAGTAATTTTTCATGTTACTAATGTCCTGACTATACACTGTGATCATTTGGATGCCACTTTGGTGAATAAAAGTACAAATTTCTTTCTATAAGAGCAAAATCTGTAAATTATTCCAAACTTTTGGCTGCCAGTGTAAATTATCCTCCTTGCCCAATATGTGGCGATATGCACGAAGAATGCGAATCACCAAATAGCGATGGGAAGTCAGAATCTTTTCTGGAGCCAGTTCTTTCGTAAGGTTCAAAAAACAATACATCAGTTCTCTTATGTCATCACTAGTCACTATTATCACTATGTGACAAACTTCAGGTCACGAGGGAAAGGAGGACACAGGGAACTGGTTTCTTCAACCCGTAGGTAAGCGTTTAATTACTGAGCCTCCCAATACAGTTTCACAATAACAAACAGTCTTTGCACATCCAGCTTCTTAAGCTGGTCTCTGTGTTGATCTCTCTCTCTCCCGACTGGAGGTTCTGTGTCTGTTCTTATGCCGCTCTCCCTGAGCTCACTGAAATTAGAGACAGGTGTTAGACGTAATTTAGCTCAGGTGCAACCGCCCTTACCGCTTTCTCCCCCGGACGAGCATTTGACCACACCCCCGCTGCCACACACTAGTAAATAATTTTAACATCACGGTGTCATGGTATGTTATATGTAAGCGCATATTGCGGATTATTACATTTGATTCAATCACGTTATAATTATAAGAGTTTAATAAAATTATATATGATCTTGCATGTTAAATACGTCGTCATATTTATTAGTATAGCACTTTTCACAACACACCTTTTCAAAGCAGCTTTACAGAAAATCATGCATTAACAAAAAAGAAACCGTAATATCTATAAATTCTTAGTGTGATCAATGTGTAGTTTGATTAAATATGATTGTAAATTGTGAATAAAAATGTAATTATTAATAATTGTATTTAGAACCCCTGTGAGCAAGCTGAAGGCAACTGTGGCAAGGAACACAAAACTCCATAAGATGTTGGTTAATGGAGAAAAATAACCTTGGGAGAAACCAGGCTCACTGAGGGGGCTGACAATTAAATTATTGGATATAACTTCTCTTGGATAAGTTTCTAACATCAAAGTTTTGCACCAAAAGCACCCAATGCAGACACTGATGTACAAATGCGGTTGTTCTACGTGTCTAAAACATATCAAGTTAACAAACTAGACTTAAATCAGCTCACCATTTAAAAAAAAAAAATAAAATAATCTTGTAACATTTTTAAATATCTGTATGCACAAAACTCGGTAGTAAAATATATTTACATTTCTCAACTGAAAGGTTTTTGCATGTTTTAAAAATAATTATTTAATAAAACTAGTTGTATGCATATTTCTAGTATGTTTTATTTGTTATTAAAGAAATGTACATTTTTGCCATCTGATTGAAATCCTCAGTAGACTCATAGTATCAGCAGCTCACTCATTAGTTCTTGGGAATGCAGACATGTCCGAAAGAGACTTCAGATCTCAGTTCAGTGTACTGTTAAATCGAGAACAACTATGACTTATCATAATTTTCACACCGGCGCGGTGTTCACGTTCAAACCAACTAACACCAGTATTACCGCTGGTTGGACGCTAATTGGTACTATGGGGTCATTTTTGTTAAGCAATAGCCTACCCAATAACACAAGGCAGCTTGATTTCACACTTTTAACTTTATTTTTTATTTATATTAACTAAAAATTCAAATGAAACTGAAAAAATGAAGTGCAATTAAAATGTGTTGCTCAACTTTTTTTTTTTCTCCCCAGTTTGGAATGCCCAATTCCTAATGCGCTCTAGGTCCTCCTGGTTGAATATGGCTCACCTCAATCCGAGTGGTGGAGGACGAATCTCAGTTGCATCCACGTCTGAGACCGTCAACCCGCGTATCTTATCACGTGGCTTGTTGAATATTTTTGCTTTAGTGATTTTGAATTGAAAATTAATTTCATTTATTTAAAAAACACAAAACTTAAATCAAAGACATTTCTAAATTCAAATTTCACTTAAAATGAAACAAACAAGAAATTAAAATAATGAAGTGGTAAAAAAAACCAAAAAAACATATATATAACCACCTTTCCATTTACCATCACACAAATATCCATCTATGACAACAGGCGGAAAATTACTAATACAAATTAAGATCTAAAAACAATTATGAATGTAAACCTAATAATTATAATGATGATGATGATAATAATAACTGAAATATAAATCATGGTTCGAGGTGAACGTGTTTTTTTATTTTACAGATGTATAGGATATATAATATAAAGTGACCCTGCAGAGTTGCACTCACGAAGAACTGCTCTGTGGAAATATAGCAAACTGAACTCAGAACACCTCCTGAGGTCATTGGCTGCATTCTTATAGATGATACTGTTCTTACAAAGAAAGAGTGAGAACCCTTTACATATGTGTGTTCCACAAGACTGCACGCCTCCCAACATACAGCATGTCAGACATGCGCATAGATGGCTTTTCTTTCATCTGTTCTAAAAAATATAATGAAGTGTGTTTCTTCAAGCGCATTTCGGCAATTCTTGTGTAATTTCGAATCCGAGATGCCTTAAAGTTACCCACCATGCACATTATATTCGCTACCTGCAATTAAACATCTTCTGTCAGTGGGTGTACTTTGCTGCTTGTGTAATTTGGTACATCTGGCTTTTAATGCCTTATTTAGATTCATTTATCATGGGTCGCAAACCCTTCATTAGGCAACTATTCTTTATTTAAGGCTTTTCTATTCGCTAGGCTATTTTATTGATATTTGAAGTTCCATTTATAATTTTTCCCCTTTTTATACCCGGTATAAAATTTCACACGTTAAACTGGTAACACCGTATACCGTGGCAACCTAGGTATGAGCAACTCATTGTACTGTTGACACAAGAACTGACACCAAAGCGCTCAGTCTGATTTGTGAGCTATTCAGAGTGGTTCATTGCAAAGAACAGTTGGCAAAATCAGACATCACTAGTTCTAGGATCACATTTCTCCTGGATATTACCAGCATATTTTGAGTCGGTGTGTCATGCACATCTGAGGGTGAGTCATGATTAAGTAACTTGTGGATTTGCATTGACTCAAGACACGAACTGTTCCATACAATTCAGTCTGATTTGGCTTTTTGGACATTCAAAGATCTTGACCACCATTCACTTGCATTGTATGAACCTACAGAGCTGAATTATTCTTCTAAAAATCTTTATTTGTGTTCAGCAGAAGAAAAAAAGTCATACACAACTGGGATGGCAGGAGGGTGAGTGAATGATGAGAGAATTTTCAATTTTGGGTGAACTATTCCTTTAATTCTAAAGGTCTCGGTGTACAGCAATCTGAATTAGGTGTAAGGCAACTTGCCCAAATGCAAGAAAGCAGGGTGCTGCAGCTTATCGCCCCACTAGTCATAGTTTTCTACTTGGGTGAAATGTTCCTAAAAGTTGCCCTTTTATCTCCCATTACAGCTTTTATAGTGCACAAAAAGGGGTTTTAAGCACACTTGCATAACTTTACAAGTTTCCATGGCTTGAAATCAAGGGGGTGGTTTGTTTCTGTGGATAGAAGTATCTTACTTCTAGTTTCAACATATTATTGGTGTCATTCTAGGGTCAGAGAATGATTTAGGGGCAGTTTAAAATCTAGAGATGGATTTGTTCATTTACATTATTTGTGCCTTGCTGTTTTCGATGATGGCTGATTCTTATATAAAATTGTTTCTCCTCTAAATCTGAAACCGTTTACATTTGCATTAGAGACAAGGAGAGCAACTTATTATTGTAAATGCCTTGTGACGTTATGGTTTTGAGTTTTTTTTTTTTTCCTCCGTATATCGTAATCCACTGACCACCAGAATTGCAGAAGCACCCAAGATGTTCTTAATCAAAGCAAATGTATTGTTGCCACTATTAAAACTTACTATTTAAGTTTTGAAATATTAAGTTTGCCAAGCTCTTTGTGTTTAACCCTTGGTTTGAGGCCGTTGCATTGGAGGACATCTCACTCAATGAATTGGCTTTTTAAAATCATCATCTCGTTAAAGTGAAAGGCTTTTTTTTCCACTTTTCACCTCAAAGTGATCCATTTGCAAGACACCAAATTCCTTATGATTTACACTTTAATTTTAAAATTAGAATGTATTAATACTTGAAGGAATTATGTTTTTTAAATCATGAGGCATGTTGCAAGAAAATGTTTAATGTTGACTTTCTCTTGTTGGTCCCTTTGTTTATTTGTAAGACATTACAGTATTATACACTGCCTGGCCAAAAAAAAAGTTACCGTTTGGATTTAAATAAGCAGATATTTAAGAGCCTATGACTGGATCATTATTGCAGTGATTTCAAATGTTTCAGCTGGCATCAATTCTTTTAACTCTAACCGATGCAGTGTGTAGCTTCTCATTTCTTAAACAACCATGTCGGAAGACATATTACTTGGTTGTGGAAAAGATGTTACTGTGTTTAAGAAGGGGCAAATTATTGGCCTGCATCAAGCAAAGAAAACAACTAAGGAGATTGCTGAAATCACTGGAATTAGATTAAGAACGGTCTAACGCAACCTGGAAGGATAGTGGTGAACTGCCAGCTTTGTGGAAGAATTGTGTTTGGATTGTCTGCTCCTTGTTGGTTGTGGGCTTTGGCAGGCCACAATTGCTGCGGTTTTGTTATCTTTGGGTTGCAACTGACCAAGACCCAAGTGTAACCCCAGATACCAAACATTCACTCGCCCAATTGCGTGCTGCTTCGGGTTGGCCTTGAGCCCCGCCCGTTGCAGCGACCTCAGGAAAGCTCTCAGATGTTTCGTATGGTGCCGCCAATCATTATTATAAATTCTGATATTGTCCAACTAAGTGCCTGCATATGCTGTATGTGGCCTGAGAATTTTATCCATGAGATGCTGGAACGTGGCAGGGGCCCTGAACAAACCAACTGAAGAGTCACAAATTGGTGTAAGCTGAATGGTGTAAGCTGAATGGAAACGCTGTTTGCTCTCGGGATATTGGAGTTAAGGGGATCTGCCAATAACCCTTCGTTAAATCCAGCGTCTATTAAAATTGAGCTGCGCCCAACTGATTGAGCAATTCTTTAATCCGAGGCATTGGGTACGCATCAAATTTGGACACTGCATTCTCTTTTCAATAGTCTACACAGAAACGGACCGTCCCATCGCTCTTAGGTAACAGAATCACCAGGCTGGCCCAATCGCTCGGCGACTCTTTTATAACGCCCATGTCAAGCATCACCTCTAATTTTTCCTGA
Organism: Moxostoma hubbsi; assembly: GCA_032164185.1. Classification (NCBI taxonomy): domain Eukaryota; kingdom Metazoa; phylum Chordata; class Actinopteri; order Cypriniformes; family Catostomidae; genus Moxostoma; species Moxostoma hubbsi. The sequence goes on from JAVLUX010000051.1 coordinate 9,433,507, forward strand.
ACTACCTTTTTTTGTGTTCAGGAAGGTGATAGGGGCAGATACAAACCACTACCCCTGGGGTGGTCTCAATCTGGTGCTCTATGAGGTTTGTGTGGCTGGGGAGAGGCAAGAACACGTCTGCGAATTTCACTTGCAACTTGGCCGCATCTGTGAGCTGTGACAGTGAGAGGGTGTCTCCACGCTGAACCGGGGTCCACTGAACTCTCAAAATGATTAGGTTTGAGAGTCACCTCTGGCCCGAGCTCAACCCTCTCTGGGACTACTGTCACCAAGGCCACAGGGACTGCCTCCCGAGATCGAGGTGGTAAACTTGACGTGCCCCTATCCATTAACTTAACCTCATAATTGAGATCTCAGACTTGCCGTGTGACCTCAAAGGTCCCTTGCCACTTGGCGAGTAATTTAGAGCTTGAGGTGGGTACTAATACAAGCACTTTATTTGCCGATGTGAATTCCCTTAGTCGAGTGCCCCTGTCATAGAGCTGGCTTTGACATTCCTCAGCTTGGAGCAAATTCCCCTTGCTCTAAGATCAAGAACGTAGTGAATTTAATTTTTGGTGTTTGAAGGTCCCTTTTGGGCTACCCACTGGTCAAGCGGCCATTCCCATACCTTGGCTGTCTTCTCGAAGAGGCCGAGGTATGCTTTGGGATCATCAGCTGGCCCCATTTTGAGGAGGGTGATCGGTTCAACAGCCGAAGTGGGCCTGTCGGTCCTCCGCTTGAGCCTGGAACAGGAGTTAGAAATGCTGTTCCTGCTCCAGCCGCAGCTCGACGAGGGCTTTATGTTGGTTTTGTTGGATGCCGGCAAGGGTCTTGATCACCTCACCCAGTGATCTGTCTCTGTTGACCTGGTCTCCTGCAATTGCAAAACACAACAAAACACATTTAACCACTGAAAACACATGCACTTAAAGAATGCATATCAACATATGCATTAAAAAGATACATCAACTTTTTAATAGATTTTTAACTTACTATTCTCTCTCTTTGCCAGAATCTTGATTGAGTCTCTCAGCTCTGCCTGTTCCAAGATGAAAGTAGGAATGCTTCTTCCTTATAGTGTCATTATAAGTCTTGAATGACACTTAAACGACATACAATATTGCTAGCAACAAAAAGACTGAATATGTAAACCAATATTTATTTTAAGTCTTTTCTGTTTAAACGCGCACCTTAAAATCTCCACGTTATTGCTCAAGAAAATGATACACATTGCAGCACACATTGACCTAACAGCATGTTGTTGTAAAGGTAACATGGTTGCACCCTCATTCAGACAGACATTTTTTGGGAACACAGGCAGAGACTCGGAAATGACCTTTGTGGTTGTGAGCAGGGGAATAGACTTGGGAATGACCTCTATGGTCGTGAACACTGGCTGAGACACGGGAACAACCTCTGTGGTCGTGGGCATGGGAAGAGACTCTGGAATTACCTCTGTGGTTGTTAGCATGGGAAGAGACTCGGGAGCGACCTCCGTGGTCGTGAACACTGGAAGATACTCGGGAGAGACCTCCGTGGTCGTGGGCACAGGCAGAGTCTCGGGAGAGACCTCCGTGGTCGTGGGCACGGGCAGAGTCTCGGGAGAGACCTCCGTGGTCGTGGGCAGAGACTTGGGAACTGAGCAGACTCCGGCGTGGCAGTGACATGACGCGGAGCAGACTCGGGCATGAAAGGCTTGGAAGCCGAGATCAGGTAGAGAGAGGAGGATCCGCTGAAGCCAGAGATTCTAGTGTCAATTTCATGTATTCCTCCCACATGCAGTCTTAATGGCTCTGAAACAATGGGAGTATTCCCTTATGGGTAAATCCTCTCGGCTCAACTGGACGAACATAGCCGCTAGATCCATTTGGTCAGTTGTTCTGTAATGTTTGGAGGAAGTCAAGAGAGCTGGATCTAAATGCAGCTTAGTTTAATGGAAAAATAAATAAAATACAAAACAAATTTTTACAGATTTTATTAATTTCATGCAGTGTCTGGATGGAAATAAATGTTGTGATGTTGCATAAGGTTGTCGAAACAATGACACGACGAATCCATGCCTTAATCAAATCTAAAGGTCCAAAAAAGTTATTTTTATTTTTTTGGCCAGGCAGTGTATTAATGTTGGTAATTGGTTGGTTATCACTCATTACATGTAAATTATTTGTGTTTTCTTTAATTGAAGTGAATAACATGTGTTTCTTTTGGGTTACTCTAGTCTGGTCAGTTCAATGAAGACATGATTCCTACAGTCGGCTTCAACATGAGGAAAGTTACCAAAGGCAATGTAACCATAAAAGTAAGTCAAATCTTTACTGTTTATCTTTCTGCTTTAAGGTCACATTACTTGGATTCAGATTAAAAGAGGTCTTTAATACGCAGTATGTCTGTTATATCACCAATGACATTGATATTTCAGAAAATGGCTTTTTTAAAAGTCGGTGTACATGAAATGCCCTTGATGATATCATTGTGACATCATCAATTTCCATTGGATGATGTGGCTGTGAAAGGTCTGATTGCTTACCAATATTTACAGTTCTTCCTGGAGTGGAAGTTGGAAGTTTTGTGTGTTTTTATTCATTGTAGAATATCAGCTCAAATGTGTGCGTAACCCATTCTATCCACTTGTGAAAAAAGTGTGTTATTTTTGTGTAGATTTGGGATATAGGTGGGCAACCACGTTTCAGGAGTATGTGGGAAAGATACTGCAGAGGAGTCAATGCCATAGTGTATGTATAATCTGAAATTACAGATACCCTGTTTTGTTGTATATTGCTTTATTATTGTGTTATATTTAGTCCGTATTCTGTTGGTATTTTCAGGTATATGGTTGACGCTGCAGATCGCGAGAAGGTCGAAGCCTCAAGAAATGAGTTACACAACTTGTTAGACAAATCACAGCTGCAAGGCATTCCTGTACGGGGAAGAGAACAATGATGGGTTTTTTTATTAATAAAGAATCATCTGTCATATTTACTCATCGTCAAGTCATTCCAAACCCATATGAATTTCTTGCTTCCAAGAAAACTAAGAATAATTTTGCAACTTTACCCAGCTGCTTTTTTCCAATCAATAAAAGTGAATATGGATGGGTGCTGTCAAGCTCCAAAGTGTCAAAAGTGGTTCACATTTCAGCCTATTCCTGACACAAAGCTATCGTATGGCTTCAGACTATTTGTACTTTTATGTCATTTTACTACAGCATCCATCCCCATTTCCTTTAATTTTATGAAAAATAGCATCCAGAACATTCTGCCTAATAACTCCTTTTGTGATAAATTAAGAAAGTCAGACGGGTTTGGTACGACATGTTAATTTTTAGTTGATTTATTTCTTTAATGGTGGATTATCCACCTTGTTTCTACTTACTGCTGTTTTTATTTAAGATAGTTCACCCCAAAATTTATACAAATTCTCATATACTCACCCTCGTGCCATCCAAGTGTATGACTTTCTTCTGTACACAAACAAAGATTTTTAGAAGAATATTTCAGCTCTGTAGGTCCATACAATGCAAGTGAATGGTGACCAGAACTTTGAAGGTCTAAAAAGCACAAATGCACCATAAAAGTAATCCATACGACTCCAGTGGTTAAATCTTCAGAAGAGATATGATAGGTGTGGGTGAGAAATAGATCAATATTTACATCCTTTTTACTATAAATTATCCCTGACCAGTAGGTGGCGGTATGCACAAAGAACAAAAATCAGCAGAAGTAGAAGAATATGAAAGTGGATTACTTTTATGCTGCCTTTTATATCCTTTTTTGAACTTTTGGACAAAATTTTGGTCACCATTCACTAGCATTGTATGGACATACAGAGCTTGAATATTCTTCTAAAAATCTTCATTTGTGTTCAGCAGAAGAAAGAAACTCATACACATCTGGGATGCCATGAGGGTGAGTAAATGATGAGAGAATTTTCATTTTTGGGTGAACTATCCCTTCAATGACAAGAAATCAAGTCTAGCCATAATTCCACACATTTCCTTTCCCAGATTTGTTCAGAGCTACTGTGTTGTGTTTAAGGAGCATGACTAAGCATCATCTCCACATTTACCTCCTGTGGTACAAGATGTCCTCACTGGGGGCATACAGGTCTTATCTTCGACAGAGAAAGCTGCTCTGATAGTGCAGAGGAAAGCAGATTGCTCATAGATTATCTGTCTAAAGGGAGTGATAGGACATTGGGGTCATGCCGCACACTATTACCTCTAAATACATAAATCCCCAACTGCTGTCAGCACAATAGCTGGGTTATGTGTTAATTGGAAATGTTCAGTTTAGCCATTGAGAGGTGATAAAATTTAAGAGATGCATTGTGGTGATTTTTTTGTTACTTTATTCCTCCACAGGTACTTGTCCTTGGCAACAAAAGAGATCTCCCCAGTGCTCTAGACGAGAAACAACTAATTGAAAAGATGTGAGACGCTTTTATTTCCATTGCCTGTGTCCCAAAATCGTTGAGTCCAGGAAATGTACCCAACAGTTAAAATTCCATCATCGTTCATTTTTTTTCCATTGAGCACAGGAGAAATTTTACAATTATTTTCCATACAATGGGCCTTGTGAAATGAAACCTGAAACATTTGTAAATATATGAGTAAATTGGGAGTAATTTATACGTAAAATTACCTACCCAAAGCTTTCCTCTGGATATTAAAAAGAAATTCAGTTTAGTTCAGTAAATGTTTTTATGTTAGTGAATTCCAACATTCGTAAAGAGGGGGCGTGTTCAGGTTCATTCAAAATTATCATAATTTATGCCCATGAAAACAGCATGATATAAGGAAGGCATCAGACTCGCTTGTATATTCTTTTAACATCTATGAGGAACAGTAATTAAATCTTTATGAAGAGGTGCATTCACATCGTAATATCTTGATATAGCAAACACAATAGCATCTCAAAGAGGCACATGTCAGTTTGACATGAAGCTTTAGTGAAAAAAAATGTTCAGTTCATGCCGGCAGGAGGATGTCCACCACCATTAACCTTCTCTGGTTCAGTTGAGCGCATCGCCAGCATCATTGGTGAAACTTGTCTGGTAAATTATGGTGGTAACACTAACATACCTCCCTTGCAACTGGAAGAATCTTCAGAGAAATTAATGTAATGCCTGAAGAAGCCTTTTCACCAAATGCTGTAAACTAATACACAGGCCTTTTCTATTTTTTTCCTGTTGTATTGAGTATGCACCTGCCCATGATGTAATTATTTATGGGTTTAATTATCGATGCTTTTACTAAATTATGAAACGTGATTTATAGAGCTCATATTAAATTAAGAAACTGTCCAACCTGTCACATTACAGGGCATTTATATTTTCGAGAAAATCTCCCACAAAAGTTTTGCCCGTACAATTTATGAAGCAAAGTTGGGAATAAATTAAACTTTGAAGAAATTAATTCAAGCATCAAAGAAACATTTTCAATCAACTATTTATACGCATTAAAAAAAAAACATATTTTAGCTAATTTGTTATTTATTAAGGTTAATTTCACTCATTCAATTATTAGTAATTTTTTTCATTATTACTTTTACTTCTATCAAAATGTAATCATGGTCGTTTGCCTAAAAGAACACGCAACATTCATATGTCTTGCACAAGATTTACACATGGTCAGGATTCCAACTAATTTGTTCCAACTAACATTTTGAAAATATGAAAACTTTCTTGAATCCGAGAATTTATGTCAGAACAGCTTTACTTATGATTTAAACAAGAAATAATTATGTTTGTGTTTCATGAATGAGGCCCAATGGGGACTGACATTGTCAGTCTTTGACTTTCTGCCTAACATCTCCTTTTGTGAAAAAGTCATATGAGTTCGGAACAACAAGCGAGTGATTAATTGTTGTCAGAATTTTCATTTTTGTGTGAATTACCTCTATATTACAGTGCTTTATACAGACCCAAATAAATGTCATATAACCAACAGTATGACCTGACCTCTAGACATTTTGGTTAGAATGATATTGCAGTAATATGCCGAACACAATTTTTAGACTTTTTTTGTTTCCTCATTTATAAGTTAAATTCCTCTTTGATTTTTTTAAACTGGTAGTTCTTTCCATTTGCTAACACTTAAATTGCCCTTGCTGGAAATTCTGGGCAGGGAAACCATGACCAGACCTCTTGAAATAAGATGTTAGAGAGACCTTTTCTTGTAGGTAGCAAAAATGATAACAACATTTCCTTTTTTCTCAGGAATCTTTCGGCCATTCAAGATAGAGAGATTTGTTGCTACTCAATTTCATGCAAAGAGAAAGACAATATTGGTGAGTGTTGATTAACTCCTGCTTTTTATAAACACAGATGTTTGGTCATCCCTGGACTTTGTTGATTTCCTATTTACTGTAATACAGGGTCTCGTTGTATTTAGAGTCACAAACACATGATAACATTGATGAATAAAACTTTTCCCAATGTAATATTAAAGAAATATCACATGAGCAGAAGAGGTATCACAACTGTATCGATATGTGGAAAAACAGCCCGGTTGTGAGTGTGATATTACTTTTATACGTGAGGAAAAACCAAGGAGTGACATACTCAAACTACTTTAACGTGCCACTGATCTTGCTATGCTTACAAACAGCGAATGTGTTACATGGCTGTTGGACTTCTATATCAGCACTCTTGGAATTCCTCACTTCCAATCAGATTCGAGGAACAGTGCTAACTGTTGTATAATAGGGAATGCATCACAATTGTATAAAACCTATCGAAATGATGAGTCCTCAAAGTGATGAGTTGAAGAAACATGAGGCCAGGATATTTAAACTCGTATTAGCTGGCCTTTCAAATAAAAGACTTATAGACTGCCTCATTGTCACTCATTCGCTTAGCAGGGATTTAGAAGTTATGCTCCTTGTAGCCACAAAGCAGTATTATTGTGTTTGTTGTGATTTCATCTCCAATTCTTTTAACCTGAGAAGCCATCCATTTGCATTTATTATGTTGTATTTGGATTCATTTCTTGACCGTTGGTTACAGGAAGTTGAATGCCTGTGCTGAATTGTTGTATTGTTAGTAGGTATGCATATTAGAAAAGACAAAATTGAACAAAACAATAGCTGGGTTTCTGTCAACATATTTTTATGCAAATTTTGGGATATTGCATAAAAAAAAGTTGGATGTAGACACCAAGATGTGAATACAATCTCCAAAATGTGCATAAAAAGATTTTTTTTGTCACTTAAGGTGGATACATTTTGATGGAAAACTTATTTTAACCTTCTGAGACCCCTGCGTGACAGCTGTGTGCATTTTCTATTCCCCTTTTTGATTTGTTACTAGTAGCCCCTAACAAACATGCAAAAACAATTCTGTGTCCACATATGTGGACAGTGAGACCAAACTGTGAATTTTTAAATAATACCAAGCTATAGAAAGTCAGACTTTTTTTTTTTAAATCAAATTGTTTGTTTTCAGGAGTGTTGGTTATTCAAGTTTTTGAGAAGTTACAGACATTACATCAGAAATTATCATAATTAATTCTGATTCAATGTATTGGCCAGCATCATCCAATCACTGCCAACAATGTAAAATACAATTCTATATGATAAATTCTGAATCTTATGTTTGATTACCATTGTCCCATGTCTGCCAAACATGTTGAGTGGTCTAAACATCATCTGCAGCCTGAAACTGACCTTTTGGTCAGTTTTCAGGAATTAATGTTTTTAGAGGCATACAGAGTTATAGGATGCTCCCTTGCTCCTTAATTAGGGAATGCCTTAACCTTCAGTGTGTTGTCTGTATGCACTGTTCTCAGAACAGTTTGAAATGCACCTTATTTTCATCCTAACTCCATATAAAGCCTCTAAAAGCAACATTTTCAAGTTTTTGAATGAACCCATTGGTTCTCAATGTGAAAATGCACAGTAAATATATAGGAATGCATTTACAAATATTAAGGAATAGAATTGTATTGTACGGTGATTGAAATAATATATATATATATATATATATATATATATATATATATATATATATATATATATATATATATATATATAAAAGGAAGCTTAAATGACCCACAGATGTGTTATGCGGTGTCAATTTCCACATATGTGTACATTGTGTTATCGAAAAATTAACAGATGTTTTATATCGGCATATCAAACGAAACTAGAGACTACTCCTTACAACCAAACCAGTTTTAATAAAAAAAAAAACTTTGAGATTTCTTAACAGAGGCACTTTTGTTAACACTGCGTCTATAGCAGCGCTTCATGGAAATCGACTTCATGTTGTTGTGTCACGTGACTCGGTGCGGCAAAAGTTTAAACCTTAAATGATAGTCTTGAGTCTTGTAAACAGTGTTCAGTCGGATTTTATTAATTTAAATTATGCGTTGTGTATAGCAAAGCCAAAATACAACGTCCACGCATGTGGACTGGGGGTTGCACGAGGTAAATATATTCCTGTAGAATTTATATAGGAATATAAATGCACAGCGAAAAGTCATGTGGCTTTGCCTCCACAAATTATGTGAATACATAATTAGCTCAGAGAACATTATCAGTTGCTTTAGAATAATCAAACAAATAAAGTCTCAAAATAATATTGCGAATGATGTAGATAATTATTTTTAAAATGCTAATATTTAACATCACTTTTTATAAGTTACATTTACAGTAAATCAATCAATAATTATCAATATGTGCAAGTGAATAAAAAGATCCAAGATGGCAGCATGGTAGCACACAACTCCGAATCCAAAATGGTGCTATTTTTGTCACTTAGCCCAACTTTTACGGCACATGGACATCGGAGCAACCGGTGTTTGTGTCTACCATCACCAGACACTGTTAAAATATAAGATTCATGCAACAACCAAGCTGCATGATGATCTGCAGGAGTTTCTACGTGAACTCGGCTTGCTGCGGAGACCAGACCTCCAGTCCTCGGTGTTGGTTGATGCCGGTGCCCGGGGTTGGGGAAGTCGTAAGCGGTGTGCGAGGAAGCAAAAGCGCGGCAAGAGGGCGGGGGTCCATGCTAAGCTAAAAACAAACCCTAGCCGGCCGGCTCTCCCATCTATCCTGCTCTCAAATGTTTGCTCCCTGGACAATAAACTGGACTACATCCAACTTGAAGTGTAACCTTCACAACCTTAAACTTGAAATACTGAATTTATTCTCTCTCTCTCTCTCTCTCCTTATTGGAAAAAAATGGAGTGGGGTTCACTTAAAAATACATATGAAAGAATTTCCACATAGAAATTTTTAGTAAATTTAACTGACCATATTTTCAAGGAAATGCTAGACACAATTCTTGGTGGCTTTAATTAGAACATCTCAAGTAGAGTTACTTTGCAAAACCCTGTTCCAAGTAATTTATACTTGCATTTTGTTTGTACATTCTACTCAATGTAAATGTTTACATTTCCAATGTACACAATGTAGCACTTAATTAAGCAATGCATTTAGAAGTATACTGGCATTTCAATGCTTTTTTAACATAATCATGTACAACATGACACACAAAAGCCTTCCACAGGGAAGCTTAATGCATGCTTTGTAGTCTTTTAGACAACATCACCTTGCTTTTAATGGTGCTAGAAACAAAATCCTGCACACGCAGACCTCAATACTTGATGGTAACAATCAACAGATAATTGTATTGATTATGAACCGGTATTTTGAGTAGAAAATTGACTTCAGACTCAAAGTTACCAAATGTAACAACAAAATCAAAAATAAAATTGGTGTATATCAAATTACAAACAATGAAACCATGCAAGCTCATTAATTATTCTAGCCCTGTGCATGCTGGTAACACCAACTTCGAAAAGTTAGCATCTAACCAGATGTGCAAATAGCTGTGTGTGTGTGTGTGTGTGTGTGTGTGTGTGTGTGTGTGTGTGTGTATAATATAAATATGGACTGTATACAATGTTGTTTTTAGAGTGCAAAGTTGTGAGGTAGAGAAGCAGAGACCAGCTCAATGCAAATGTTTATGAATACAGTACAAGGTGCAAATAAATAAGTTTAAAAACAGAAGGTGCATTGTACAGAATGAAGTATAAATATGTAAATATATGTATATGGCCGGTGACCATAACAGTGCAAGCAGCATCAGGAGGTATAAGTTATGTGCAAAAAAATAAATAAAAAATGTGACCTTTAATATGACCTTTAGGACTCATAATTATATATTTTCTGCTATATTTACTTCACCACAATTTTTTATTTTTCAGTGTTCCAATGACTGGACAGATGAAAAAGAGATACATAACATTAGCATAGTGCTGGCATAATAATGTTCTTCCCTTTACAGTAGCACATTCTGTTAAAGCTTGTGCAATTTAAGCATCTATCAAATTTCAAGTAAGTAATTATATATTTTTATTTTATTTTAGGTAAAATTGTATCCTTTAATGTAACGGGAGAGTGCAGAAGTGACAGGAAATGATAGGGAGAAGAGTGGGGAGTCACACAACAAGCTGAATTTGAGCTTGGGTTGTCCGCACACAAGTGCTACAATGCTGCACATGTCGGAGCATGTGCAGGCCACGTCTTTGACTACTTACTTTTATTTAAAGCGAAAAGAGGTCCAATGAACCATCCTGAATATGTGGAATAGCTTGTCACTGTAAAATTAAAAGTTAAACTTCGTGACATATCTATAACAATACAAGAACACCCGCACTGATTTATTCTTATCCGATCAGTGTAAAATTACAATATGCAAGAGTTAGGTCCAGTCCTCGAATCTTACTGTGGCTCAGTTCCAGAAACCACTTAAATGAAGAAAACCCTTAGTTATAAGTGTAATGATATTGTCAATAAGTGTTTTCATGCAACCGACTGCTGATATTTAGCATATGAGACACTTCACTGATTGTGTCACTCCGCTTATCTGTGGCTGTGGTGTTCCAAATCAGAGTTTGAGAGCACTACATAAAGCTTATGGTGGAGATTTTGATTCATCCCAGCGATTCTTTCTGTTCACTGATAGTGAACATCTATATGCCATTAGGTGGCAAAAATTACCATCTTTTAATGAGAAGTTTGACGAGTTTGTACAAAAAAAAATTATTCTAATAATTAAAAAAAAATAACATTATATATAGCCTCATTATATATGTATGTATGCATGTATGTATGTGTGTATGTATGTATGTATGTATGTGTATATATATATATATATATTTGTTTACAGACAGATTGTTTCACTTTTTATTGACTATATAACAATTTCAGTGGGTCAGAAGTTTACATACACTCAGTTTTACTGTGCCTTTTAGCAGCTTGGAAAATTCAAGAAAATTATGTGAAGCCTTTAGACAATTAGCCAATAGGCTTCTGATAGGAGGTGTACTGAATTGGAGGTGTACCTGTGGGTGGATGAACATAGTTTGGTGCAAAAAGTTCAAATCAATCCCAGAACCAAAGCAAAGGACCTTGTGAAGATGCTGGAGGAAGCAGGTTGACAAGTATCTATATCCACAGTAAAATGAGTCCAATATCAGCACAACCTGAAAGGCTGTTCAGCAAGGAAGCTGAAACTGCCATAAAAAAGCCAAACTAAAGTTTGCAAGTGCACATGGGTACAAAGATCGTACTTTTTGGAGAAATGTCTTCGGGTCTACTGAAACAAAAATTGAACTCTTTGGCCATAATGACCATTGTTATTTTGGAGGAAAAAGGGTGAGGCTTGCAAGCCGAAGAACACCATCCTAGCCATGAAGCATGGGGGTGGCAGCATCATGTTGTGGGGGTGCTTTGCTACAGGAGAGAATGGTGCAATTCACACAATAGATGACATCATGAGGAAGGAAAATTATGTGGATATAGTGAAGCAACATCTCAAGACATCAGCCAGGAATTTTAAGCTTGGTCGCCAATGGGTCTTCCAAATGGACAATGACCCCAAGCATAGTTGTGGCAAAATGGATTAAGGACAGCAAAGTCAAGGTATTGGAGTGGCCATCATAAAGCCCTGATCTCAATCCGAAATTTGTGGGCAGAACTGAAAAAGTGAGTGCGAGCAAGGAGGCCTACATACCTGACCAAAATTCCAGCAACTTATTATGAGAAGCTTGTGGAAGGCTACCCAAAATGTTTGACACAAGTTAAACAATTTAAAGGCAATGCTAAGAAATACTAACAAAGTGTATGTCTGACCCACTGAGAAAGTGATGAAATAAATAATTCTCTCTACTATTATTCTGGCATTTTGCATTCTTAAAATGATGATCCTAACTTGCCTAAGAGAGGGAATGTTTTCTACGATTAAATGTCAGGAATTGTGAAAAACTGAGTTTAATTGTATTTGGCTAAGGTGTATTTAAACTTCTGACTTAAACTATATGTACCATTATCAGATGGGTTTTGGAGAGGATGTGAATTAGGATCAAAAGTCAATTTCAAGTTCATTGTTTGACAAGATGGTATTAGAAAATGATTGTTATCCTCTTTATCTACTTCCTTAAGATATCACATTGCAGTGGCTGATTCAGCATTCAAAATCTCGGAGGAGTTGAGAGCAGACCCCTTTTCATCCATCAGTCCAGTCCTGCCCTTGTTCCAGCACAGACCAGCTTAGACCAGTGCTCTTCAGTCCAGCCCTTAATGGCTGTTTCAGTGATGCAGTCCCTCTCAGCCACATCTGTCTGTCCAGTTGCTTCCTGTCTCATTCATTCTATCTATTACACACACAGACTAAAATTATAGCATTAATACTCACTGGTGGGCCTAAGACTTTCCTTACCATGATTTGCCTCCTGTTTTGTTGGCTGGATTTTTTTTTTCTTTACTCTCATGTTAACCTTGACCCACCTCAACATCTCCTTTGACCTTTTGACTATAGACACAAAAATATGTTTTATATATATATATATATATATATATATTTAACAGAGACATATACACACACAGTACTGTATACAATTTTAGGCATTTGTGAAAACTGTTGCATAGTATCAAAAATAATGACATAAATAGTATTCATTTATCACTTAATGTCATACAAAGTCCATGAACATGAAAAAAGCTAAATCAATATTTGGTGTGAACACTTTTGCCTTTAAAACAGCACCAATTCTCATAGATACACCTGGACACCGTTTTCTTGTTTTTTGGCAGGATGTACCAAGCTTCAGGAGAATTCGCCACAGTTCTTCTATCTATTTAGGCTGTCTCAATTACTTTTGTCTCTTTATGTAATCTCAGATTGACACAATGATTAGTGGGGGGCTTTTTGGGGGCCATGCTCCCTGTTCTTCTATTCTAATCTTTTCTATTTGTAAATGTAATGTTTGGGAGTCTAACGTATATATTTCCTATTGGCACACTAAAGCTGAAGATATAAATTACCATCTTAAGACAAATGCTTTTGTGAAACATCTTGTGTGAAACAATACTTTTGCACAGTACTGTGTGTGTGTGTGTGTGTGTGTGTGTGTGTGTGTGTGTATATATATATATATATATATATATATATATATATATATATATAATATATTATGGGTTATTTCCTGAAAGCATATTCAAAGGGTGTTAAATGAAAATTTGAATGGTTAGTATTTAGCATCTAGAGCTTATATAAAAGTTTTAAATGAATGTTCAACTGATATTTTGGTAACACTACTATAAGGTTCCATTCGTTATCATTAGTTAATGCATTTGGTATCATGATCTAACATTCAACTAATGTTAACGAATGGAACCTTATTGTAAAGTGTTTCTGATATTGTCTTAAATCTCTGCAAAAGTGTGTAATTTCGTTTGAGCAGCCAGTTTGTGTCTGACAAAACAACATTGGGTCAACCAATGACGTGAATTTGGTTGGTACTACCTGTTTGTCCAAACAATGGAGACAGTGAGTAAAAATTATTTGAAAACCAAGTACACATTTCACCTTTAAGTCGTATTACAATAACAAAGCTAGCTTGGTATATTTTGTGATCACAATTCATTGATCCCACCCTTGGTTTAAAAATGTCTCCTGGTGGTGGGGAATTGTGGCGTTTGCAAATTCTAAAAGTGAAGTGCCTTTCCAAATACTCACACTGTTAAATCAAACCCATGTTTCCAACACCCCAAAGTAACAACAAATGGCTGTTGGCCATCAACTTTCTTTAGGTGCCATTTAATACTAAGTTAAAGTAAAAGGAATATTACAGGTTCAATACAAGTTAAACTTAATTGACAGCATTTGTGGCATAATATTGATTACCACAAATATAATTCAGACTTGTCTCTCCTTTTCTTTAAAACAAAAAGCTAAATTCTGTGTTTCAGTGAGACAATGGAAGTGAATGGGGCCAATATGTAAACTGTTTCAAAAGTATAGCCACAAGATATAAGCAATGTGTTTACATGATTTTAGTGTGATAACATTGCTTTTTTCATAAGCCAATTTTACAACTTTGTTGCCATGTTGATGTAATGTCAACAAACCCTAATACTACTTTAAAAATTATGATTTAAACAACTTTACAGCACAAATAATACATACGTATTAATGATTGTGCTTTTATAATATTGTAAAATTGTAAGCTTCACATTTCTGCCTCTAAACCCTCCAAAAATTGGCCACATTCACTTCCTTTGTAACCTCATTTTTTTTTTTTTTTTTTTAAAAGAAAAGGCCTAGTCAAAATAATTTTTTGTGGTAATCAATCACAAATGCTGTCGATTGAGCTTAACTTATATTGAACCCAGAATATTCCTTTAACACTTCTAACATCAACATACGTAGAAACTCAATGGCTGTTCTGCAAACTATACAGATATGAATCTGCGTTTATTTTATCCTGTGTATGCCTTTTCTCACTTCTTCACAATGTATCTCCACAGAACTTTATGGCAGAAGTGCTGTAAATATGCTTTAAATGTTTAAAAGTATTTGACAAAATGGTAATATAATGAACAAAGCATTCTAAATGGGGGTTAAGAAACTATGTGGAATGAACATCTAGTTTTTTTTTTTCTTCTTGGTGCACATAGTCATAAAAAGCTTTGAGATGCTGGAATCAAAAATAGTTGTGTTGTTCCTGCATGTTAGGCAGCGTTAATGGTACTAATTTGAGATAGAGAGTGGATGACATATGTCCTGTGCGTGCGTGTGTATATGTGTGCAATTCTCACACAAATCAGACATGACACCTTAAATCTGTGTATCTTCTGTGCCTGGCTGCTTCATCAGAGTCATGTTTAAGATGTGATTTAATTCTCAATGAGTTACTAATATTGGGTTGCTGTAGCATTGTAAATGTGTCAGTTTTGTACGTTAAGCAGGCCAGGTGGTACAAAGTTTTTTTTTTTATAGGCCTTATGTTAAGGGTGAAATTGAAAATATGGTTTAGTGCTTACACTAAAGATTATTCACTCTTCTGATCAGCTGATTACTCATAGTTGATTAAAATGTCTTGTGGCCATGAGCTTTTTAATCAACTTTGAGACTTAAATTTATATAGATGGCCAAGTTCTTTGTATTAGGTTGCAAAAAGGAATTTTGACTTTAGTAGTATGTGCCAGCCTTCTTATCCTATCTAAAACATTAGGAAAAAGTTTAATTCGGATATCCAATTGTTATTTTGTCATCTCCTGATTAGGCCTCAAATTCAAAGTTTTAGAATGACATTGCAGACTTAGGCTGCAAAAACACTTGGGAAAAAGGCTTTTTAAACTCAATATTTGTCATTAAGTCATTTGCAACCAAAAGATTGTTGCTTAAAGACTGAGATGAATATACTTTCAGACTGTCCTCTCTATTCTACTTCAGAAAAGTGTCCATATCTCTGTCATGAGCTGAAGGGAGAGTTCAGAGAGCTGTATGTTAAAATCCTGAGTGTCACCTATGATGAGAGAGATCATACGTCTGAATATGTTTGTCGTTGTATAAAGTAGGTCTACAGGTCATCTCATGTTTTGTGTTGATGCTCGGAGAAAATAGTATCTTAAATATATAATCCATAATTAATGTCAGACTCATAACCCTTAGGACTGGCCCCTGAGAACAGAGGCTGTTGTTTGGCAGCATATTGGTATTGAAAATCATCTAAATAAGTGAGAATATTATGTTCTTGTGCTGCCACAAAAGGCTTGCTTGTTGCATTAAATACAAATATTATTAATTTGGATCTTTTCACTGAATGTAATTGCCACAGTAGTAGATAGTATTACAGTACATGGACATTTTAGTTAAACAGTCATTTAAGGAATATTCCAGATTCAATACAAGTATAGCTCAAGCAACAGCATTTGTGGCATAATGTTGATTACCAAAAAAATTAATTTTGATCTATAAAAATAAAATAAAATCTGGGTTACAGTGAGGCACCTACAATGGAAGTGAATGGGGCCAATTCGTAAGCATTAAAATACTCACTGTTTCAATAGTATAGTCACAAGACATAAATAATATGTGAGTTAACATGATTTTAGTGTTATAAAATCGCTAACTACTATTTTCTGTGTAAAGATATAGCCAATTGTTCAACTTTGTTGCCATATGTCAACAAACCCTAAAACGACTTACAACTTTAAAGCTAAAAAAATAGATGAGTTTTAACAGAAGAATTAATGTAAGTGCTTTTATAAAATGATAAGCTTCACACTTCTGCCTTTAAACCCTCCAGAAATGTGCCCTTGTAAGTGCCTCAATGTAACCTTGAATTTAAAATGTATTTTTACTATAAGTAAAGGAGAAATTAGTCAAAATTAAAACAATATTAACTGCATAGTGAAAATGTGTTGGTGTAACATATTTTTTTTTATTATTGTTTGTTTTAGTTAGATGAATGGTTTTAAGCTACTAATTTAGCATTTTATAAATGTTGTTTGACATGTTGTGTGCTAACATTGGCAATCATGCTCTCCTTAATTATTTCCTAAATGTTTAAGAAAAGTTTGTTTGCAGTTTTTTTTTTTTTTTTTTTTTTTTTTTTTTTTTTAACTTTTTCCTCAAATGTTTATCATCAATGAATGTTTTAATATGCTATAAGGATTGAATGCTATTTAATCAGTTTACCAAGGGCTTTAAAATATGCTTCTTACATTTCCTTTTCTTTTTTTTTTTTTTTTTTTTTGGAGTGGTAAATGACATCATAAACAAGTTCCCTAGAAATCCAAGATTAATTGTTAAATTACTTTTATATTCTTGATGGCCATATTATTAACCCTGATACTCTAAAGCAATTTGTCACTGTCTCTGCCTTGCTGATTGTACATACACTTCATATCACATCCCAGCCACCTCTGCTGCATGTAGTGTTTAATAAAAGAATGGAGGCGAGCAGGTCATCTCCAGCTTATACAGTTGTTCACACCTCTCTATATGCATTTCTTCACACATTTAGACAGCTGATGTGGGTTGTCGGGTCTGCTCACCAAAAGCAGCAGATCTATGAGCAAAGCTTATTTCCTCGTGTTTTGTCTGTGTGCAACCTTTAAACACTATACATACAGGTTGTTGACTTTATCAACACGTAAACAATCAATGGATCTGTTTGCTGACTTTGTAAAAAAGCAAAAAACATTTCTGTGTTTAGCAATATTTGTTTTATTGTGATTGCTTAATAAAAAGTTTGCTTTATATTTGGCCAGGTAAGTTAAATGTTGTTGCTTTTGATTCCTTTAAAACATTTTCAATGGGTGGAATTAACACTTTTTAATTTTTGTTACATTTGAAAAATACAGGTAAATCCAAATGTCATCAATTATTACAGAGAGGTAAAATGTCTGCTAGCATAAGTTAACCCTCATGGCAAACATTTTTATTAAAAATATAAATAATATATGTATTTAAAAAATAAATAAATGTATTTATTTATATTTTACCTTGAACAACATTTAACCTTAAGTCTCTCGATTTACATGCTCACAACCCTCATTGAGTGGGTCTTGTAAATAATCAAAAGACCACATGATGGCAGCAGAGTGCCATACAACAAATACATATAAACCCACAAAATTAACCATAGATATTTGTTATATGTTACTATTACTAAAACCAAGTTACAATTTGTAAACTACAGTAATGTTGTAGTAAAACCATGGTTAATTGAATCAAAACCTTGGTTACTGCCAAAAAGAAAAGAAAAAACATGGTTACTACAATATAACTACAGTAAATCCATGGGTATGTTTCACAAGGGTATCATTTATTAACGAGGATTACAAATTATCAATGTTTGATAATTTGATCAACTCTGAATTTAAATAAGCCAGTAAAAATGGTCACACAAGCCCATTATAATACATGTCATCTCCAGGTTTGTCATTACTTAGTGTGAATAACTCCAGATGCTGTTTTTCTGTCATTATCTCAGGAAAGCACTCTTTGAATGAGTGCTATGACTGAAAGTCATACTACATGCTAGTGTATTTTATCATTTTTGTGCATCAAGATGAGCGGAAGAAGAAATAGTTCCAGTGCCATGCAACAATTCGCTCATGTAATTCTTTTTTTCCACTTCGAAGCTTATGAGATGCATTAATATATTTATGTAATCGAAAGAATAAGATCACTAGTTTAAAAAAAAAAACCTTCAGAATCTATATTTTTAAGTGAGGATCGATATTCTTGATACCACATCAGTATCAGAAGTATCAATACTTTAGTATCAATCTGCCCATTCCTATTGTCAGTTCATAAATGTTTAAACTTTGAAGTACTGCATTGTAAAACTTTTATCATGTTCAACACGTTATCTTTTGTATAAGTATGTTATTTTCCCCACTTTTAGGGAAACAAACACCAGTCGTGCAAAACAACAACTTTAAAACCAAGCAGAAGTATCTCCCAACCAGTTGCGCTGGCATTTTTTTTACATTGACGAATTAATTTTCAATAATAACTTATTGAAATCCTTTAAAGACCAACGTACCGTTAGCTCTAAGGTTGTTCAACAATGGTAAATGCCTTTGTTGAAGCTATCAGTCCGCATTATTTCAACTTTCAATATGTTTAATTGTGGAATTCTTGGTAAAAAAAAAAATACCCATGGTCCAGCAGAGAAATATCCACCTATCAGAGAACCATGGCCAACAAAACCCGCCAAACAATTCCAGCACCAACTGCCCACTTCCATGATGCACTGTGAATGATGCAATCCAGTCGGTTTCCCTACACCCTCAAACTATATATATTGGTATATTGGTAAATATTTTGCAGTAAACGTAAAATGTATTGTTTCTGTATTTATAATCAATGTAAAATCTATTGTTTTATATATTTCCTTAGTTTTACTCAATAATGTAATTTGCAATGCTTCATGGGATTGTAGTTTGTACCCTTGTGAAAGACGGAAAGAACAAATGTTCTTGTACCTTTGTGTTTCTGTCCAATTTTTAAATACATTTTCCTACCAGTTAAGCTACACAAATTCATGTACCACCCTACTCAAATCATTAGTTCAGAGGTCAGGCCAAAAATAACAATACATCAGAACAGTAAAACAGGGTGCAATACCATGGTACATTGATGTATATCATATTACAGGATGATTAATGTACCATGATATTTAATGGTGCTTCAAAAATATCATGGTACTGTGTCATAAATAAATAAATATCATGGTGATTTTTGGCACTTTTTTTGATGGCCCACCCTCAGAGACCTATGGTCAACATTGCATCCTAGAACAGGAGCTCAAATGTAAGCAGTGAGCTGCTAATTTAATATTTGGTCATATTCATGTTGATGTTTGTAATACAAATCAAAACTACAGATGTTGTTATTTAAAAAAAATATTTCATTATCACGCAACACATTTTATGCAGCGATATACAGTATATATATATATATATATATATATATATATATATATATATATATATATATATATATATATATATATATATATACACACATTATGTCACAAAAGTGAGTACACCCCTCACATTTTTGTAAATATTTGATTATAGGCCCAATTTGGGGGGTGTACTCAATTTTGTTGCCAGCGGTTTAGACGTTAATGGCTGTGTGTTGAATTATTTTGAGGGGACAGCAAATTTACACTGTTATACAAGCTGTACACTCACTACTTTACATTGTAGCAAAGTGTCATTTCTTCAGTGTTGTCACATGAAAAGATATAATCAAATATTTACAAAAATGTGAGGGTGTACTCACTTTTGTGAGATACTCTCTCTCTCTCTCTCTCTCTCTCTCTCTCTATATATATATATATATATATAGGGCTTTTACATGACCATGGCCCATTATTTCTGTTTCATTCAGCACAATAAAATATTTAAAGAAACAATTTAATTTCATGCATGCAGAGATTTTGAGCAGTTGTTCATGGTCTGGATGCATTAATCATGTTGCTTAAATGTATAGTTCATTTACTCACCCTCATGCCATCCCAGATGTGTATGACTTTCTTCTGCTGAACACAAATTATGATTTTTAGAAAAATATCTCAGCGTTGTATGTCTGTAAGTAAATGGTGTCCAGAACTAGGTCCAAAAAGCTAATAAAGCTATAAGTAATATGTATGACTACAGTGTTTAAATCCATATCTTCAGAAGCAATAAGATAGATGTTAATGAGAAACAGATCATTATTTATGTCATTTGTTACTAAAAATCACATTCTTCTTTTGTTTTTGACAATTAACATTCTTTGTGCATATCGCCTCCTACTGGGCAGCAAGGAGAATTTTTAGAAAAAAGGACTTAAATATTGATCTGTTTCTCACCCACACCTATCATATCACATCAGAAGATAATGATTTAACCACTGGAGTTGTGTGGATGACTTTTATGCAGCCTTTTTGTGCTTTTTGGACCTTTCAATTTCTAGCCTCCATTCACTTGCTTTGTATGGACCTACAGAGCTGAGATACTTTTCTAAAAATCTCTGTTTGTGTTCTACAATAGAAAGAAAATCATATACATCTGGGATGGCATGAGGGTGAGTAAATGATGAGAGAATTTTCATTTTGGGTGAACTCTTCCTTTAAGTTCATGACTGCTGAGCAACAGTTTCCTGAATGTTTTTCATCCACTCTGTCAAAACGTATTAAGGTGAAATACAGGCACCTGCTTTGGACCATGTTCTACAATCAAAAACACCCAGAGGCTGTTTAAAACTATGCACTAAACTAGACTTACACAATAGTTGATGTCTAGGTAGAGAAACATTTTGAGGGACTAAGAGAGGAGGTTTTACATTATGTAATACATAGAATAATGTGCAATTTTGAGAGTATATTATGACTGCTTTTAGAGATGTTGTGATTTTGAGCTCTTCTGACCCTAAATTGATGTGAAATGGTGTTTGGTACACATTTGACTTTCTATAATGTCAGATATTTTAGAGTGGAACAGATTATTCAGTATAAGCAGTCTCTTTCCAAAACAGGTAAGGCAGAAATACTGATAAGTCAAACATATTTTCTACATACAGCTGGACTTTTATCAACCCCTGAAGAGCCGTGAGAATCATTAAAATAAAACTACTCTAATTAATCCATTTAGTTGAGTTCTAATAAACAGCTGGTGGGCTTTATGTAGTGGTGGTAAGCTAGTAAACCCGTGGAAGGGCCCAAGAGTTTGTTGATGATGTAAGTGAGTGAGGATTCTAGCTGCTTGAGCACAGAGGAAACTCCGGCCTCCATTCTTTAGGGAGAGAGGTATTAGGTTCTTAGTATCAGAAACAGGTCTAGCTTTTAGACTTTTATTTATTTTAATTATTTGGTGTATGCTTTTAAGCACTATATTTATTTTGCACATTTTGAATCCCTGTGCAATAGACAACTTTTTGGAATGCCACTCCTGCTTAAGTTGACTACTTCAGTATGATTCTCTTTGTGAATGCCTTAGTCCCCATAACAAAGTCAAAAAATTGCAAATCTTATGAACAATTGATAGCCATTGTCTTCATTGACAGCCAATTATTTACAGCATTAGTATTGTAGTTTACACTGAATTCATGACAAATTTGCGGCAGCAGATGTCCGTTTATTCAGTTACTACTCAATAATCCTGTTAGTTATGGGCAATGTTTGAAATAGCAAACTACCATACTAATCTTACTATTTCAGCCAGATCCAGAATGCCCACTGTGAACAGTATGCAAAGTTTCTGTGTGGATGGAATTACTATACCCGGATTACCTACTATATTTGCCAAAATGTCTATTAGACAACAGAACATATTGAATGGAGTATTGTATTCCACAATGTAATTCCCTTTACTTGACCCTCAATTTCCAGTGTGACAAATTAACCATAAATAATAGTGTGAGTTTTAACATCTCTTTCTGGACTCATTATTTGATCGGATTGCCATAAGTTAAGAAATTTGTACACAACATTAGATTACATTATTCTGTCATTGCACAAGGTGTTCGATATGCTGTTATATATTTTTTAAATAGTCACCAGATTTCAGTGTATACTGCTCAGTATGCATTCCATAAGTTGCAGCATGATCTTTGGCCAAACTGTTCAAAAACCCCAACCCTCTAATTGATTGAATGATACTTAGATATTTACCCTTATCTCTGATTGTATATGCAATCAGAATTTTCTTCACAAGCCAATCCGATGTCTAATTCTTATATGTCAAAAGTACAAATGATTTGAATGGTTCTTCGTGCACAACAAACAACATGCATACTTACATAATCACACACACCTAAACTATTAAGAAGAGTTTATCCAGAAACTAGACTCTGGAGGAAGACTGACAGGTCTGTGACAGGAAGCTGATGGTAATAGGACTAAATGGGAGAGTGGCACGATGCCTGGGGCCTGTCTTAAAGTAATAGTTCACCCAAAAATTTAAATTCTCTCATCATTTACTCACCCTCATGACATCCCAGATGTGTGTGACTTACTTTCTTCTGCTGAACACAAACTTCTTCTGCTGAACACAAACAGATTTTTTGAAGATTTCAGCTCTGTGGGTCTTCACAATTCATGCAAATTGGTTCCAAAAATGTTAAGCTCCAAAAGCATATAAAGGCAGTTTGAAAGTAATACATAAGACTCCAGGGGTTAAATCCATGTTTTCAAAAGCAATATAATAAGTGTGGTTATGAAACAGATCAATATGTAAGTACTTTTTACATAAAGTTCCACTTTCACATTCTTCTTCTTTTGTTTTTGGCGATTAACATTTTTTGTGCATATTGCCACCTAATGGGCAGGGAGAATTTATAGTTAAAAGGACTTCAATTGTGATCTGTTTCTCACCCACAGCTATCATATCGCTTCTGAAGTTATTAATTTAACAACTGGAATTTTATGCTGCCTTTCTGTGTTTTTAAGAACCTTAAACCATTCACTTGGACCTACAGAGCTGAGATGTTGTTCTAAAAATCTTTGTGTTCAATAGAAGAAAGAAAGTCATACAGATCTGCAGTGATGGGCATTAGCGAAGCTATTAGCTTAACTACATTTCTGTGTACCTTCGCTGGTAGCTTCGCTAGCTTTTTAATCAAGTAGCTACACCGCTACATCATTCATCAAAACAGTGTTTTATTGGCAGTTTTGAATCAGAACTAAAGATGTCTGGCTCACAAATGAATCGCTCGTCTTAGTTGGTTCTTTACAATGAATTGGTCACACGTGATAGCAAAGTGGTCTGAATTTAATTTGAATGACTCAGAATGCTCATGTGCTTACTGCTGAATCACCTGTTGCACACTCTTCTTACCAACACGATCACAGAATATTTTAAAATACAGGAAATAAAGATAATGCTGGTTGCAATGATTCTACAATCAATGGTAACCAAACCTGCAAATGCGCCCTATCATTTGCCTGTGATGAAGAAGGTCTTTATTAAGTTCAACACGTGTACAGCTTGAATGGCACTGGAGGTAAAGATTTTACCACCAAAAGATTATCAAAGACTTAGTAGTCTACACTAAAACGCATCAAAAATGTACCATGGCATAAACATGTTTTTTGGACATGCACCATTACCTGGGAGTACCAGTTAATGGTAGTATAATACAGTATACTACTTCATATACAGTAGTATATGAAGGTACTCATACAGTGAAGTACCATAGTATTTTTTTAATTACCTTGAAGCACCATGTAAATACAGAATAGTACATAAATATGGTAGTTGTATCTCAAAGTACCATGGTATTACCATCTGATACCATCAGATATCACCAGATATCACATTGTGATACACACACACACACACACACACACACACACACACACACACACACACACACACACACACACACACACACACACACACTTGTTGGGTTCCCTTGTTTAAGGGTAATTTCCATAGACATAATTATTTTTATACTGTACTAACCCTACTCCTAAACCTAACCCTCACAGAAAATGTCTGCATCTTTACATTAAAAAAAAAACACGATTTAGTATGATTTAAAAGCTATTTTCCTCATGGGGACCAACAAAATGTCCCCACAAGGTCAAATATTTCGGGTTTTACTATCCTTATGGGGACATTTGGTCCCCACAAAGTGATAAATACATGCTCTCTCACACACACAATAAATTTGGCCTCTGATCAGAAGCTTCCAGTACATACAGAAATACAACAGCAAGACACAGAATTACAAGATAAGTTGAATAGTAGATGTACAGAGTTTTTATACAGGAATGTGCAAAGGAAATTGTGTTCAAATGGGTATAGGTTTGTAGAGGTAGTTGAATAATTAGGAAAAATCAAATGTTAATTTTTTTATATTACACATTGAACACATGGGTTTGTATAGCATGTCTAAATATGAATCTACATGTTTTTTATGTGCATATAGTGTACATTTTGCACCATACTGTAAAGTTGTATACTGTATTGCACTAAACTGTAATATATTGTACCATGGGTTTGATAAACGTCATGTGAATACATATTTTAGATGCTCTGTCTATGACAGTATTCTCCGTGCATCTGGTTGAATATGAAGTAGCTTAAATGTAGCAAGCTACTTTTTGTGTGTAGTTTGTAGTGTAACTTGCCACTTTCTCTGAAGTGTAGCTTTTAGCTTAGCTTAACAAATTTTTATGCTGAGCAGTTGGTAGCTTAGCTTGCTAAATTTTTTGAGTAGCTTGCACAAAGTGCACATCTGGGGTGGTGTGAGTGTTGAGAATTTTACAGTGGGGGTTATCCTTTTAATAAGACTGTATGCTTGCTCAGTCTTGCACTATATTCGTTTGTGGCACTTTCAATGTTAATTAATTGAGCTTGAACGTACTTGTGGGTTAGGGATCTCCATTGGTGTTTAACGATAAAAGAAAGTCATATGGGTTTGGAACAACATGAGGGTGTGTAAATGATGACAGAATTTAAAACATCCCTTTTTCTTTATTTCTCAGAATTAATGGGGATGCAGTATAAAATGGCATCATATCAAACTTTGTGCATATAACAAAAAAATAAAAGTGCATATAAAAGTGTTATCTTGTTTTTGCAACTTGTGCATGCTCTTCTCTCTGGGAAAATTATTTCCCTTTAACCTCCAGACAAAGTAATGAGTGAATTAATCACACCTTTTTATTCGACGCTGTGATTTCTCACTCTTTGCCTGAGCAGCGCGGCGGAGCTGAAATCTCTCACCTCCGCTGCCAGAACTTGAAGTGCCCGAGTCCCTGCAAATTGTCTCTCATCTTCTCGTTCATCTGCTCAAGAAGAAAAGCCCACATATCTCTTGTCGGCTGTTAACACGGACACAATGTTCCTCTTCAGAGCACTACAAATGAAGCTGTGATGCATTCTTATTACTCTGACCGGAGCAGAGACACCTGCGCTAACATTCAGAGATTTAGTTATTATAAACTCTTATGCAATTTTTTTCATATAGCTTTATATTTTATGCTGTTGTTATTTCTTTATTCCTGCAGTTCTAAAAGCTTTAAAACTGTTTTGTTTAACTTGTTTCTGATGTTAAAATACTGTATTTTATCCCAGCTTAATATGAAGAGACAAATGACTAAGTTCAGGCATGAAACTTTGAATGGCGCAAGCTCACATGTGATATACCAAGCCAATCGGCTCACATGGTTTAACCTGATATGTCCTTCAACATCAACTTGTGTTCTCTCTTTTTGCTTTACATTTAAATTTGCGTCGTTTTTCAAGTAAGCCGCTTTCACTTCAGCACGCTGAGAGTTTCTCTGAAACCCTCCACCTCCCCAGCTTCACCTGTCTAGATTTGCTATATGGGGATTTAATTTATGTCTAATTGTGCAGCAGCATGTCATGCATGCTTGATACAGAATGTCTTGTTCTTTTCAAATTGTGCAGCAGCAGCAGCAGCATGTCCACATGCTTAAATCAGTATGTCTGTGTATGTTCTAGCAGAAGCAAGCCTCCGTATTTGCTACAGCAGCAGCATAGCAGATTTAGTCTGCCAAGATCAATGTCCTCTCAATATATCATACATTAACATGCTAAATCATTCCGAGAGTTGTCATGACTGAACTACAGTACAAATAAGTAAGTTATAGGTTGATTTCCCCAAAAGGTGTCAACTGTGATAGCGCTATTAAACTCTGCTCTGTTTGTTTGAGCGTCTTACACAGCAAAACGTTGTCTCAACCAGTTGTTTGAGTTTGAAATGGGAATATCTATTTTTTTCAACCAATGGCAGACAGGGAAATGAAATCCATTTGAAAACAATCTTCATTTTTGAAATTCCATTTGGTGACACTAGTGGTGCAGAAATTACACACTTTAGCTTTAAATTCACTCACTTATTACTTAAAGTTGTCAAAATTGGATTTTGTCTGTCTGGGGAGGAGATTTAGATGCTCGACTACTCCTAACAGTTTAAAAAAGGGCAATTCCATGGAAATGCTAACCATACAAATGGTTTAATATACTGGCAATGAGTACTTTATACATGGTTTAATTTCACATTTTCACTCCAAATGTCTTGTCCGTAATGATGGAATTAACTGAAATTAAATAACTGTTAATTAAAAGTGTTCCTCTTCCTACTTATGACTAGCAATAGCAAGTTGTAAATGCTTTTTATGGCTTTGACGTCAACTACAGCCTAGCGGCCACTTAAAATAAGGAACAAGCCCTTCTATAAGTTCCACCCCAACTTCATGATTCAACATGATATATGTCAATACAAGAAAGAAACTGCGCTCTTTAAACCATTTCATGGGGTCTTTAAGTTGCTATTTGTTTTGCTAAATGCTAGAAGGCAACAATAATGGAATCTGTATCCTCACCAACGAAAAAAACAGTTTCATTGCACTGTTAAGCATTGAAGCGTGGACTATTCAGATATGCCCATTACACTAAAGCCCTAAAGTTACTAAAACATTTAGTCCCCATCCAATCTATGCTGTCTTCCAATCTATACTCATTATACACAAACCATTGCACTGCAAGCAAACTCTCTATCAAGCAGCTCAAGTCTGTGGGAACTTTCAGGGTATGTTAGTAACCATAGCAACATACTCTCTGAACATAACCTGCTCCTGAGTAGGTTATGTTTCAGAGTTAGTTTATGTCAGGTAGATGTTAGTACGTTTCAGAGGTTGTCAGTGCATGTGTGCCCTTTTAATAGCAGCACAGTGGGCAAGAAATTTCAGATTATGCACAATATTATACTTTTAAAGCAAAATTACGGTAAACTGCAATCTTTACCTCACAAATCTTCTTTACTCTGGCATTTCCAGTCTCACACTGCAGATTTGCATTCAAAAGTGAACAAACTGTGTACATTGTGCTTTAACTTTTAATGGGAAGGATTTAATACTATAATATTTTTTAACAGAACTCAATGGAAAGTCCCCCATGTTATGTATTTATATTTAACCCTTCTAATAAATACATTTTATTCTATAAATTTCATAGAATTATTTAGAAAATTACATTCTATTGTATCAAATTTGTAGGTAATGCTTGCCAATTAAAAGCTTAAGCAATTAATCACTCGTTATTCTTCTTCACTAACTAGATAATATGTGATAATTTCACAGAATACAGATATAGAGGTTAGAGATTTTATTTCTTATCTCTAATTCATGTAGGCTTCTCTACATATAAATGCACACATTTCCAGACTTGTTCATTGTACTCTCTTTATTTTCTGAAAATATAAATGAAACATGCTGTCATTCAGAGTCACCCATAGTGCCCTCATTTAGCTGGTGGTCAGGTGATTCACTGAAAAGATGTATCAGCCTCCTCTACTCCATCAGAAGCTGTACCTGGTACATCTCTAAATTACATTTTTGTTTTTCAATATGGACCTTTTACAGATTCCTATTAAAGAGATGAGTTACTTTTCCCTAATGCTGAGATCATGAACATCTATAATGTATAGTCAGACACACAATCTTCAATTAAAACATAATTTAATTCCGCACCAAGTTGCTGGAGGCAGATGAACCCTACTGTACATGACAACACGACATGACAAGTTTTAATGCAAAATCAAATGAGAAAAGAACACAATTGACATGTAACACCTATCATTGTCCACCACTGTTACAGCAGATCTTCATCTTATAATGAATAATCATGTGTGGCCTACTAAAAAACATTACTTTAAATCAGTGGAAAAGGATGACAACTGTGGGAGATCCTACAATTGAAAGATGGTCTGTTAATACAATGAGACCATCAGCAACTGTGGGAAATTAAAGGTAATGTGATTTTAAGTTTTTAGAAACCCCAACTGGGTACATCAAATGGTATTAAAAATGAAGGAATTACATTCAGTTCACATGACATACAGTGAATTAGAATTAGCATGCACAGATCATGGTAAATACTGTTAAAATTAATCTTAAAATAAAATATATAGTAAACCTATAGTGTCTTATCATAATATTTATATTATATGTATGGTAGAACTTTATAGTTTTATTAATTTAAAAATTCACTCAATGATTCAGTATAATTTCTGTCAAGCAAACTTTCAGTCCTAAACCAATATAGCTCCTATCGCTATTATAAGTTAAGATGACATAATGCTCATTTGCAGTCATTAAAACTTCATGTTCTGCTTCACTATGGCATGTCTTTCTTCTTAGCATCTGTTTCCACGGTACTCGTGCATTTGGTGATCTGCTGAGAATGCCATTCTGAGTTCACCGAGAACACGCACAAACTCTTGAGTTTCAAACTCATGATTGAGTGAACTAACCCAGCGCAGGTGTTCTGGAACCCACATACCGCGAGTAAGCAAGATTTGGGGTTTATGTCATGGTGAGATAACCTTGCTTTCTGGAATACCCCTCAGGTTACTTCAGGGGCAACGTCCCTGTAATATAGTGTACTGTAATTTACTTCAGATAAAACATTTGCAAATTGATTTACTAGTTGAAAAATTTCTGGAACAGGAAACCTCTAATCTATTTTCTGCACTCTTTGCTTCCCTCATCCATCTACCATCCAAAGATCTTTACTCTTTAAGAGCCAGAGGCCGAACTGGCAAGATTCACATCTGACTTAACCCAGCCAGGTGATGGAAAACCATAAGCACCAAAACCTTTTGTTAACATGATGGCCTTTTTTAGCTTGTGGTCGACCAAGAAAAATACAGAATATGTACTTATGCGTTCTTCAAGTGGAGTTGGAAATATTGGAATTATGAGTTCTAAGCACATGAATGACCAAACAAAGTCATATTTACAAGTGGGAAACTCAGAATTCTAAATGATACCTGAGTTTCTGTGCCAACATGAAAGATGATGGAAAGCAATGGATTTCAATTTCAGTACTTTATTTCAATAATATGAATTACTGAGCACTTGTACACCTACTTCTTCATGTAATTATCTAATTAGCCAATCACGTGGCAGCAGAACACTGCTTAAAATCATTCAGATACGGTCAGGAGCTTCAATTAATGTTCACATCAACCATCAGAATGGGGAAAATATGTGATCTCAATGATTTCGACCCTGGCATTATTGTTGGTGCCAGACGGACAAGTCTAATTATTTCTGTAACTGCTGATCTCCTGGGATTTTTACGCACAACAGTCTCTAGAGTTTACTTACAATGGTGCCAAAATAAAAAAAAAAAGGTTGAGGGAGTGACAGTTCCCCGTCTGTCGCTCACTTCGACGTCGTGTCGAAGAAGCGACACTAGGGGTCTCTCTTGAGCGCCAAAAGATACCTCTGATCTATGAAAAAAGGCCAATGAGAGTTGGCAAACAGTATTTGCATACTCCGCCTCTGGATACGGATATAAAGGCGAGAGAAATACGCTCGTTCATTCAGTAATTTTCTTCGGAGCCGATGGTCGTGTTTATGCTGACAGCTGCGTGTAACACTGCTGATCCTGCTTCTGATCCTCTGACGCTCTGCTGCTGTTGGATTTACGGCGCACTACAGCAGCTGTTTTCTCTTCTCTGCCGGCGTGCAGTTTGCCCCTGGGCACTTCGACAGTGCAGAGTTGAAAGAGTTCCCTTCCAAAAGAGTTATATTTCTTATAAAGAGTTTATTTCTCTAAAAGAGCAA
Source organism: Moxostoma hubbsi (assembly GCA_032164185.1). Classification (NCBI taxonomy): domain Eukaryota; kingdom Metazoa; phylum Chordata; class Actinopteri; order Cypriniformes; family Catostomidae; genus Moxostoma; species Moxostoma hubbsi. The sequence goes on from JAVLUX010000051.1 coordinate 9,463,895, forward strand.
TACATAGTGGTGTTGAACGCCCTTTTCAGGGCGCGTCTTTATAAAGATGCCATTCAACCCCTGTGTAGTTCCTGGATGCGGTAGAGTGCTCTCCGCTTCTGACGGCCACAGGCATGTCTCGTGTGTCTGGGCGCCTATCACACCGAGGCAGCGTTTGTGGATGGCTCATGTTCTCACTGCGAGAACATGACCATGGTAACGTTGCGGTCGCGGCTCGCTTTCAATAGAAAGCACGCCACTCCAGCCGCCCCCCGTATCGCTCCTTCTTCCCACGGGATTGAGGACGATGCGGTTGGCGCTGGAGGCAATTTGGGGAGGGCAGCGGGTGCGCTTCCGCCGGGCACGTCCCCTCGGACCACCCGCCCCCCGACACGCTCCTTTACCTCCGTCCAGCCTCGAGGCAACGGCGACTCGCCTCCGGGCCGGTCTGCCTATCCTCTGGAGCTTGAAGCCGATGAGCTCACCGCTCCGTCGGAGAGCGCGGCATCTGACGCTGACTCCTCCCCTGGACTGCCGCCTTCGGGCCAGCAGGCCCAGGTTGAGGCGGATGCGCAGATGTCCGACATGCTTGCCCGGGCCACCGTCGGGGTGGGGTTGGACTGGAAACCTCCACCCTCCCCACACCCGTCACGGTTGGATGACTGGTTCCTGGGGTCTGGGCGCCGCTCACAGCCATGCCCCCCCCGGTCCCATTTTTCCCGGAGGTGCATGACGAGCTGACGTCTTCATGGAGAGCGCCGCTCTCCATTCGTCAAAAGCCCTGCTCGTCCGCTCTCGCTACCCTCGACGGCGGAGAGGCCCACGGGTACACGGCGATTCCCCAGGTGGATAGGGCAGTTGTGCTCCATCTTTGTCCCGGTGACCCTACCACCTGGCGCGGGCGCCCTGTACCCCCTTCCAAGGCCTGTAGGACTTCATCCTCCTTAAACAACAAAGCCTACAGCGCCGCGGGACAGGCCGCCTCCGCCTTGCACGCCATGGCCATCCTGCAAGTCCACCAGGCCAAGGCGCTCAGAGATCTGCACGAGGGTAGCCCTGATCCCGATGTGTTGCAGGAACTGCGCTCAGCGACCGACCTCGCCCTCAGAGCCACGAAGGTCACCGCGCAGGCACTCGGGCAGGCGATGGCCACCCTTGTGGTCCAGGAACGTCATCTTTGGCTCAACCTGGTCGAGATGCGTGAGGCCGACAAAGTTCGCTTCCTCGACGCCCCTGTCTCCCAGCTTGGCCTCTTCGGCGACACCGTCGAGGACTTTGCCCAGCAGTTCTCCACGGTGAAAAGACAGACGGAGGCCATTTCTCACATCCTGCCTCGCCGCAAACCTGCCGCCAAGGCCACTGCCCCGTCTGCTCGCAGAGGGCGTCCCCCTGCGGCTAAGAAATCTGCTCTGCCTCAACCTGGGCCCAGCTCTCAGCCCCTGCGTCGAGCACACCGCAGGAAGCAGATGCCCCCCGTCTCCCGGACTCCCTCGAGGACCCGGAAGGCTCCCAGGCGGTCCTGAGACGGACGACCCAGCGACACAGACGTTAGCTCCGGAGGTGGTAAGACCACTCCGTCCCCCGGTGGAGGGCCGGGAGGAGAATCTTTTGTTTTCAAACAATTTAATTTGCCGCCCCCCCCCTTAGATGGGGTTGCGGTACCCACATTCTTAATAAAAGAGCTATTTCCTATGTCTCTGGGTCACTTGGCCCGCAAATGCCGTTCTCACGGCACTTTGCCCTTAGATCTCAACAGTCCTGGCTTCCTGGACACGGACCACCCGTCTTCAGCCCCACAACTGTCCCCTGGCCGGCCGGTTCCGACGAGTCTAGAGGACGCCTACCCAGGACCTCCTCCTCGGTCGCTAACCCGTCCCCTGCCGGGTGTGCGGAGCAAGGTAAGTGCTTTGAGTCTTTTCTCAGCACCTCAGCCGCGGGTCGCCCTGTCGCCACCCAACGCTGCCCTACCTGCTCCGCCCCGCTGCGAAGCCCCGCCAGGTACGTCCAAATTGACCGTCCCTTTGGTACCCCTAGTGCAGAGGTTGGACGCGTGGCTTTCACTTCCCAACCCGTCTCGCTGGCTGGCCCGGACCATCCGACTCGGTTACGCAATTCATTTTGCCAGGCCCCCGCCCCCCTTCATGGGCGTCCGCTTTTCCGCAGTACACGGCGAACACGCCCACTCCCTGCGCGCGGAAATCGTGACTCTTCTGGCCAAAGACGCGATAGAGCCTGTCCCTCCAACCGAGATGAAGAAGGGTTTCTACAGCCCTTACTTCATCGTACCCAAGAAAAGCGGCGGCTTACGACCAATCTTGGACCTGCGAGTTCTCAACCGAGCGTTGCACAAACTCCCGTTCAAAATGCTCACGCAGAAGCACATCTTAACCTGCGTCTGGCATCTAGATTGGTTCGCAGCGATAGACCTGAAGGACGCGTACTTCCACGTCTCCATCCTGCCCCGACACCGCCCCTACCTGCGGTTTGCGTTCGAGGGCCAGGCGTATCAGTACAAAGTCCTCCCCTTCGGCCTGTCTCTGTCCCCTCGCGTCTTCACGAAAGTCGCAGAGGCAGCTCTTGCCCCACTTCGAGAAGCCGGCATCCGCATACTCAACTACCTCGACGACTGGCTCATCCTGGCCCACTCGCAAGAGTTACTATGCGCCCACAGAGACCAGGTGCTCAGGCACCTCAGCCGTCTGGGGCTTCAGGTCAACTGGGAAAAGAGCAAGCTCACTCCAGTTCAGAGCATCTCTTTTCTCGGGATGGAGTTAGACTCGGTCTCAATGTCCGCACGTCTCACCAAGGAGCGTGCCCAGTCAGTGTTGAACTGCCTCGCCGCCTTCAGGCCAGGCACAGCGGTCCCCTTAGACCTGTTTGCCTCCCGAGACACCTCCCACTGCCCGCTCTGGTATGCTCGTTCAGAGGCTCCCCTCGGGGCAGATGCACTGGCACACAGCTGGCCGGTGGGGCTGCGCAAGTACGCATTCCCCCCAGTGAGCCTTCTTGCACAGGTGCTGTGCAAGGTCAGGGAGGACGAGGAGCAAGTCACTCTCGTGGCTCCTTACTGGCCCACCCGGGCCTGGTTCTCGGACCTCGTACTCCTCGCGACAGCCCCTCCCTGGCGAATTCCCCTGAGGAAGGACCTTCTTTCTCAGGGACGGGGCACGCTCTGGCATCCGCACCCAGACCTCTGGAACCTCCACGTCTGGTCCCTGGATGGGACGCGGAAGATCTAGCTGGTCTACCACCCACGGTCGTAGCCACGATCAACCAAGCCAGAGCCCCTTCTACCAGGCAACTCTACGCCCTGAAGTGGCGTCTGTTCGTCAATTGGTGTTCTTCCCGGGCAGAAGACCCACAGAGGTGCGCAGTTAGGTCGGTGCTCCTGTTCCTACAGGAGAGGTTGGAGGGGAGGCTGTCCCCGTCCACCTTGAAGGTGTATGTTGCCGCTATCGCAGCTCACCACGACCCAGTAGACGGCAAGTCTCTGGGCAAGCACGACTTAATCGTCAGGTTCCTAAGAGGCGCCCGGAGGTTAAACCCCTCCCGGCCAAACCTGTTCCCCTCCTGGGATCTCCCGGTGGTCCTCGCCGGTCTTCAGAGATCCCCTTTCGAGCCGCTAGAATCAGCTGGACTCAGGGCCCTCTCTCTAAAGACGGCCCTGCTGATCGCGCTCGCCTCCATCAAGAGGGTCGGGGACCTGCAAGCGTTCTCTACTAACGACACTTGCCTGGAGTTCGGTCCGGCAGACACTCATGTGATCCTAAGACCTCGACCGGGCTATGTGCCCAAGATTCCTACCACGCCCTTTAGAGATCAGGTAGTGAACCTACAAGCGCTGCCCCGGGAGGAGGCAGACCCAGCCCTCTCACTATTGTGTCCGGTACGTGCCTTGCGTGCCTACCTGGAACGCACCCAGAGCTTTAGGCGCTCTGAGCAGCTCTTTGTCTGCTTTGGTGGACAGCAGAAAGGGAACGCTGTCTCCAAACAGAGGTTGTCTCACTGGGTGGTGGAGGCCATTCAATTGCCCTACCACACCCAGGCCGTGCCACCCCCCTTACGGGTTCGGGCCCACTCCACTAGGAGCTTGGCATCCTCATGGGCACTGGCGAGGGGCACCTCCCTAGCAGACATTTGCAGAGCTGCGGGCTGGGCAGCACCTAACACCTTTACGAGATTCTACAATCTCTCTCGTCCCGTGTTCTCTCAGGTCCGAGCGCGTAGAACTCGGTACACGTCGACGATCTGACCGGGTGAACCGCTTGTTCCAGCGCCGTTTCCCTCTGCCAAGGCAAAACAGTGCGCTTTTGTCCCAGAGGACCTAGGTCCCTGGTTGATTCCTCCCTAGCCCTTCGGGCCCGCAGCAGTTCAGCGGAGGAACGTGCTGGTCCAGTCCACTACGGGTACCTCCGGCTACCCCTACTGGAATAGGTGCTCCACAGATCAGGCCTCCTACGGGACTCCTCCTGTGTGTATTTCCGCGGTACGGTCACCTTACGAGCTGACCCGCGTCTCCCTTAGGCAGTCCTTCACTGCCCTCGGTCGCCGTGTTGTAGCAACTCCCTCCTCCTCGAGGTTGGATCTACCACCGCGCCATTTTTTCCCACATGCCCAAAGTGGCCATGTGATGTATTTCACCACCTTTACCTCCCCTGCTGGGCGGGTGTGGCCTCCGCAGGGTCTTTTCCCCCTAAAAGAATAGGAATTCGGAATAAGACCCCCTTCCCTCGATGCGGTAAGGGCCCCGGCTGCTCTTGCTCTATGCCGAGAAAACATAGAGAGAAAAGAGGCCCATCAGGCTTGGCCCGTTCCCTAGTTGGGAGCGTCACCTTGTTCCCCCCTAGGGTAACCAAAAGGATGCTGACGCTTTTTCGGGGCATTAGGGAAGAGTACGTGCAGCCTGAACACAGTTGGTCCCTTGTGCACGTGCAAATACCTGCCCGCTTCTGTGTCAGCAGTACACGTACACGGCTCAGCGCATGGCGAGATTTGAAGTGGACCCCTAGAGGACCCCAGACGGGGAACGTCTCAGTTACGTATGTAACCTCCGTTCCCTGATGGAGGGAACGAGACGTCGTGTCTTCCCGGCCATGTCGCTAAGCCGAGCCGCTGAGATGCCCGGAACACTCCCGGCTCCTCAGAAAAATCCTGAATGAACGAGCGTATTTCTCTCGCCTTTATATCCGTATCCGGAGGCGGAGTATGCAAATACTGTTCGCCAACTCTCATTGGCCTTTTTTCATAGATCAGAGGTATCTTTCGGCGCTCAAGAGAGACCCCTAGTGTCGCTTCTTCGACACGACGTCTCGTTCCCTCCATCAGGGAACGGAGGTTACATACGTAACAGAGACGTTCTGCGGATGGAAACGTCTTGTTGATGAGAGAGGTCAACAGAGAAAGGCCAGACTGGTTCGAGCTGACAGAAAGGCTAAGGTAATTCAGATAACTGCTCTGTATAATTGTAGTGAGCAGAATAGCATTTCAGAATGCACAACACATCGAACCTTGAGGTGGATGGGGTACAACAACAGAAGACCACATTGGGCACTTTATTAGGACCATAGTGTTCTTAATAAAGTGCTCAGTCAGTGTAACAAATTAATATTACTGTAATGTAAATTTAATCTCTACCCTCCCTAGCAACCAGGCCAATTTGGATGCGTAGGAGACCTGGCAGGAGTCACGCAGCATGCCCTGGATTTCGAACTCGCAACTCCAGGGGTTGTAGTCAGCATCAATAATCGCTGAGCTACCCAGGCCCCCATTTTTAGATATTCTTGATGAGAATTTTATATTTACATTTACATTTATGCATTTGGCATACACTTTTATCCAAAGTGACTTACAGTGCACTTATTACAGTGACAATTCCCCAGAGCAACCTGGAGTTAAGTGCCTTGCTCAAGGACACAATGGTGGTGGCTGTGGGGATCGAACCGGTAACCTTCTTCTTACCAATTATGTGCTTTAGCACATTTTATATATTTTAGGCCTACACCAAAATATATTAAAGTGTTGTCCATTAATCCAACCTGGATGTAGAGAATCGCGTTGCTGGTAGGCTACATCAAGCCAAAAATCCAAGTCACTCACATGGGGTATAGACCTAATATTAATACAGCCAGCTATTATAATGGGGTAATAATATTAAAACCATAATCAAATTGTGGCTAGAAGAGCCTTACTTAGGCTATGTACAACAATTATTTTACTTAATTCCCCTTAAGTTTTAAACACATTCACTGTCCATAAATAATATTTATTGCATAATGGTTGAACACATATAGTGAAAATAACAACTTGTCTGTATGCAGATCATATAGTCCTAATGTTAATGAGAGAAAACGGCATAACAGATAAGGGTTTCATTTTATTCAATCAGTTCATGGTTAGATGTTGTATCCTAAAAATAAAAATTATTTGCAGCCATTAAAAATGTAAGGTTCATTCTGTTCTCTTTAACACATAGCATACTATATATGGACACAAATTTACACCCCTACCAATGTTTCACTTTAAAAAGGAATGCAGATAGACCTGTAGGGCATTTCTGACTGTTGCCATGACAACACGCACACCTGACACTGCATCGTGAGCACCGCATTGACTGTAAAAAAAAAGTTGTCCTCGATGTAATAAACTTGCAGTGATTTATCGCTCATCATGTCCCATGTGAAAAGGCTTTTATTCTGAAGAAAATTCATGAGGAAGGACAAGATGACATTGCAGGTTTAACCAACCAGTAGAAATGGTGCAAATCAAATAATACGATTTTACACATATTTTAAGTGCTTGAATGAAAAAAAAAGAGAAATCGAGCTAAATTCTTGTTTTTCTAGTTCTTAAATGAAATAAAAAATAAGTGTTTTCTTAATTTTTATCATTTCTTTCTAGATGAAAAATTAGTAAACAGTCGGTTTATTGGTTATTCCAAGAAAACGAATTATCCGAAGGTACACAGACCTACATAGTAAACATGATTTTAAAGTTGTATAATGCCAGCCAGTCAGATTAGAGCTCTCAAGATCGAGAAAGTGCTTTCCAGTTTTGAGTGCAGTTTGCAACAGACCATCAGTGAAGGGACTGTGGGAGCTCGGACTGAAGATAAGACTAGATGAGACACACTACCTTTGCAGTCAAGCTTTTGAATGAAAAATAAAAGTGTATATAACTAGGTGGAAGGCTCAAAACTTAAAGCCAGGCTGATAACTTCTCAAAAGTTATTACAAATGCTCTGTTGCCGTACATCGTTGACACTGACAAGCTACTGGATCGCACTTCATTTTTACTTGGACTGTTTTAGTAACAAGGAACACAGTATATATATACATGACTGTTCTTCATTTAGTATGTGCTTTTTTTCCCAAAGTTACTCACAGTACATTTTTTACTATAGGCACATTATGCTTAAGGGCACAATGAAAGTAGTTCATGACTTGACCCTGATGGAATATGAACCTACAACCTTTTGATTTCTAATAGCTCTGCATTAAATCTGAGATCAGTGAACTGCATTGGATGCCGTAATTCCGCACTCATTTATGTAAGAACACCAAATCTGCTCAATGCCTCCTCACAAATGGAATATAAGTTGAAGGGCAATATAGTATTGGAATTACAGGCTTTGATTTTCAACCCCGACAGGTATCGGCAAATAAATTATTAAGTCTGGAGCATGGAGTTTAATTTGGGACTCAATAGCATGTCACATTTACCAATTTAAATGTCATTAAGAAACATCTGGCCTGGAGCACAATGGGAAAACTTGCTTTCCAACTTAGTCCTGAGTTACAACATGATACGAATAGAGAACAGAGTTGATGAATAAATGCATGAATTTTCAGAACATATAGTCATAGTTTCATTCAAATTGTACAGCTTTCTTACTGGTTTAAGAAATATAAAACATGACTATACTATCTTAAATTACAGTATGTGCAAAAAATATAGTAGAACTGCAACATGTAGGTTTTGACAATAAATCTGCAAACATTTTCAAAGAAAAGTACCTTTAAGAAATTAAAATCATAAATTAGATCTATTTCAGTTGTTTATTCAGACAGCAATGAGATGAAATGGAGAATCAACTGAGATTTTGCCAAAGTCTTCACTTCTTCTCCAACTAAGACAAAGAACCCAGTAATCTCTCAGTCCTCTTCAGAGTTTTAAAAGAGATCTCAACATTGCCTCAAACTGTGCTCAGATTTGTCAAGAGACCAAATGTAGCAAAATTCAGAGATTTCAATATGAACTTTTCTCATGAAATTCGGCCAAGACATCTATATGTGACTATTCTATCTATATTAAAGAGGTAGTTCACCCAAAAATTAAAATTCTTTCATCATTTATTCACCATCATGTCATCCCAGATGTGTATGACTTTTTAATTCTGTTACAGGAACAAAGATTTTTAGAAGAATATCTCATCTCTGTTGGTCCTCACAATGCATAATGGGTGCGCCACCCCCAGCATAAAAGGCAGCATAAAAGTAATCAGTATGACTCCAGTGTTAAATCCATGTCTTCAGAAGCTATATTACAGGTGTGGGTGAGAAACAGATCAATGTCTACGTTGTTTTTTACCATAAATTCTCCTCTCTGACCAGTAGGTGGAGATAAGAACGAAAAAAATTTTAATTGTCAAAAACAAGAGAAGAAGAATGTAAAAGTTTTCACAAGAATGTGAACATTTTACAGCTCTAGGCTATACTCTATTTATATTTCAACAATTTCTAATTTTTTTATTTTCTAATTTTTAACATCAAATTTATACTCAAATGAAGCATAACTGAAAAATCTTGTATCGTGAGCTACGAAGGAGCAACTTCTGTGCGATAACATTTTCTTCTGGGTATCTTAACATATCTTTTCTACCTTTGAAAGCTAGGATGAAATCATGGAAAAACATTATACAGTAGGCTATTTAATGAACATATATTTTTTTAAAGTTTTCAACATAAGCTGGCGTGCCTTTTAAATCCAAAAAATCCATTTGGGCTTAGAAATCTTCATTTTATTTCCCAAGGTCATTTAGTGACCTGTAATAATTTCACTTCATACTGTGGTGTGTGCGTTCATGCCTTTATATCACTCTGGCTTTACTCTGTCTATCTGCCCAACACTTTTCATTAAAAGTCATAGGTTTGCCTCTGAGGCCACTGATCAAATGGGAAAAAGGAAATACATTTTCATTCCTTCCTGATATTTCAAATGTACCTTATATTTACATATAAATTGAGTATTTATCAGGAAAGCAGCGGTGACGGCAGATTCTCTTGTAGTTCATTTTCTAAGGACTTGTTGGATTTCTATATTTTTTATGGACTGAAGATGAAGAGTAAGCAAATGTAATTATTTGAACAGGATGTCCTTATCTTGACATTATTCTAATAGTAGCAAATAGTGACAATGTATAAGGTTATGGGAGTTTGAACTTCAGTAAGTATAAAATAAAGCTAAGCATGTCCATGACATTGGCTTGAATGTTATTTCCAAGGCAGAGGTTAAGGAGCAAAGATGGCAATCCATACATTTTTTACATGATCTGAAAGAGTTTTTACTAAGTTTTTGGGGAGATTTAATGAGGCTGAGATTTAATTTTAGAAGGAATGTAAGGAATGCTTATTTTTTCTGTGAAATGTAAAACGTGCATGCTCCTTTGATGCAAAGTGTATTTAGAATATTGATATATGCTTAAAAAATAAAAGTTGTGCTCCAGTGATGGTCATATGTTTTCTTGCAAAAGCTGCATTTTGTGATCTATCTTATTTAATGATGTAATGTAGAGGTGTTATACTGCATGTAGACACATGTTTTGAATATAATATGTAAAGTATATTGAATTGTCTGTCAAACTGAAAAACGTCTTTGATTTGTTTATGCTGACTCTATTGCCTGACTAAAATGTCTTTTTAGTGAAAAAAAAAAATATTTTCAAACATGCTGCTTCTGTATGGCACAAAGTTGGACCACAAAACTGTACTGTACCAAGACAATTGTCACAGCCTGTGAACTTGTAGTAAACGTGAATTTCCAGGCGGACTGCTAAAAACCTGTGCTCCCTGACATCTGGAAGTACCATAATAATTCAGGTAAATTAAGATGGTTATTTATCATAACTATTATTGTCATATATAAGCTTGCTTGAAAGTGTTTGCCAGTTTTGTATGAAATAGGGGAGATATGGGGCTAGTTGTCACACTGTTTACTCTAGTCTAGTATACTCTAGTGAGTATATTAGGTTTTTGTTTTTAAAATAAAGACTTATAGTCTTGGCTACAAAAAATCTACAATACTGTACAGTTTCACCAATATTGTCCTGGAAAAAAGATACAGTTCATTAAACACATATTGGCCTTTTGTGAGGCCACTAAAGGCCAACATGGCAGGGCATGCTGTCTCATTTTAAGCTTAGGCACAATTGATCCTGCCATTAAACCAGTTGTGTAGATTTTAGTGTACATTGGTGTGAACATGTTCCCCCATCACCCCACTACTACAGCCACCAAAACAATATCTACGCCTCTCTTTAAATCCATGACAGCATTTAACAGCCTATAATAGGCTTTTCAGAAAAATTGTAAACAAATAAATAAATAAAACAATTATGATTAAAAACATTCCTGAAACAACAAACATGGAAAAGGTAACATGCAAGAATATTAAAACATTGTTTTGACCAACCAATACTGTAGTTGATACATTTATGAAATTTAAAACACATGTGACAGCATGACCTGACTGAAAATTCCTTTGTCCTAAGAACATTTAAACTTCTAGGTAAAATTCTGCCTTCGTAGTTGACTCTTGTCTGAATTTAAGCCAGCACAGTTTGATTAGGTTCGCTTGTTTGCTAAAGAGCTATACACATTTATTATAGTGAAAATTTGCTTAGGTGGGTAAAATTCACAAAAGTGATTTTAGTATTCACCTAAATTATTTTAATTTAAGTGGATTTTTATCTTGTTATTTGATACCAATATACACAACCACTGCTAGTAAAAAAACACATTTGCACAAATAGATATTTGACACCAAATCTTATAGTTACTAAGATATAGCCTTTGAACTTGTGACAACTTCCCTGTGACATCTAGCCCCAGTCTCCCTATGCATCATACAGTTACTGAACAGACTGTGGGCATGCCGCCTCAGGCTGAGATTAACCAACCTTCAACTATCATTTCCTTTGTAGAATCTCATTACAAAAACCGCCTAAATTGGATTGAAATTCTTAGCTCTTGGTCTGTTTTTAGTTTGTCAATGACATATGCAGTTAGTCATTTAGCAGCGAAGCCATTAAGATCAGGCCTGATTACTGTTTAATTCTGCCCCATTTTCCCTCTCCCTTCATCTTTCCTTCCATTTCTATCCTCATCTAAACACTGCAATGCCTACGTCACTCCATCATCTACTCTGTGTGGTCTCATGACTAAATTGACCAATGAATTCTTGCCTGCACCACCCTACCAAAGCTCTGTTCTCTCAAAACTGATACTAGGACAAAGAGAGTTTCTTTCAGAGACTGTATTTGGGAATAATGAACAACACTCATCTATCTATCTGTCTATCTGTCTGACTGAGTACACTCATTGAGCACTTTATTAAGGTCCTAATAGTGCCCAACATGGTCTTCTGCTGTTGTAGCCCATCTGCCTCAAGGTTCGACGTGTTGTTCATTCTGAGATGCTATTCTGCTCTCTACAATTTTACAGAGTGGTTATCTTGTGTTACAATAGCCTTTCTGTCAACTTGAACCAGTCTGGCCATTCTACATTGACCTCTCTCATCAACATGACATTTGCTTGTGGATTCCACAAAACTGTTGCTCACTGGATGTTTTTTTTGTTTTTGGAATCATTCTGAGTAAACTCTAGAGACCGTTGTGCATGAAAATGTGTACATGTGTTTCCTAATAAAGTGCTCAGTGAGTGTTAGCTAATGCTAAGCTACCACAATTTTATTTTTGTTAAAATAATTGTTGTAACTATGGTATTTTGGTAAAAGTTGTTACTCTAGTACATTTCTGCAAGGGAAATATGGAATGAAAATTACCTAGTGTAATTGAGCTAATTTTCAACATGATCAACACAGTCCTACCTTGTAGTTAATACATACTTGAAAACTCATTATCTTTAATAAGGAATCATCTGTAGTACGTTATCAAGACATTAAGTCATAATTATAAACACTGCAACATGAGTTGTTTTCTTAGAGCCTGTTATACAATTAAATGGAAATCGAGCGCTCATTGGGCTTTTGTTACAGTTGGCAGACTATCCCACAAATGTGCTTTGCTCTGTTGATCAAACATTACTCATGACAGCTTTCTGCTTTTTCAATAAATACCCCTCTCTGCTGTTTCAGTATTGTTGCTTTTCTGTAGACTCGTGGCATATAGGCACTCTTTGGAAATTAAAATAATTGTTAATTATCTAGATTGGTAACAGATGCAGCAGTCACCGCCACATCCCTGATCCTCGGGACCACAGCGAGGAAAGAAAATATACATTTGCCTTCCATTGCAGCCACCTGATTTGCTGTTCAACATACACTTTTCAACATGACACACTGTTTTGACAGAAAAGAAGGTGGACTATTTCGGACTTTGACCATGTTAACTAATTTGTACGAATGGTCAAATTTCTTTGCTTCTATTGAGACGCACAAAATGCTCTGCCTAACATCCCCTATTGTGTTCCACAGAAAAATGAAAGTCATATAGGTTTGGAACAACATCAAGGTGAGTAAATGATGACAGGGGGCATACCAAATACTAAGAAATTCTGATATCCATTTGAATCTTTCTATCAAATTGTTAAGCAGATAGCATAATATGTTTTGAAAAAAGTATATTACTGGTAAATGCGAAGTTGATACATTTTCACAAGTGGACTCACTTTTGAACAGCACTGTATATTCAGTATGTGTGTTGAATGAATCTAGCTATATTCATTGCTATCAGAGTTAATAGCGCATGATGATCTTCTTTTTACCTGGATTTCATGTCAAGTTCGTAGAGTGCTTAATGGAGCATTCATTGTAGTTTCACCAGGTTAATAACAAAGGTTTCCACCCAGCCATTTCTCTCTGATATGTTTAAGTTGAGCCTTCTCCAAAATACAATTCTATGCTGTCATTTGCTGTCAAAGAGCACAAGATGAAAGATCTCCTTCTTGGCTATATAATTAGCCAAGAATGTAAGCATGAATGAACAAAAAAAATTTTTTTTTTCCCATTTAATAACAATTTAAAGGAAAGCAGAGCAATTATAGATTCAAAAATGGTTGTTTATGACCTGTTAAAAATAGTTCAAGAATTGTTTCAATTGAATTTTTCCAATACAGCATTGAAATGCTGATATTAAAATGTGATGATTGACGTATCCAGGGAACTGTTGTACTGTAAGGATCCCCTTGGTTATATTGGGCATGTAAAGACAGAACCGTTGGGACATGTGATTGTGGTGTTTCTGTTTGCTAACAGACACTGAGGCAAGGCTGCTGATGGAGCCTGAAAGGAATGCATTCACCCCGGCAGAAATATTTGGGCCACGAAAATGCAGTTTGCACCGTTTCTCATGGGAGGTTCAAGTGTTGTGCCAGGGGGCATATTGGGCATTGCCATAACCAACACCTTACCCTTAGGTACCCTTTAAGTGCCAAAGCCACGAAAACCAGTGGTCAACTGATATGTTTTTTTTTTTTTCAATGGGCTATGCAGATACAGATATGTACAGAGCAAGGTGGGGGCATTTTCTGTGCTGATTTTGTTTGAAAATCTTTGGAATTCAGTGGATTTAAACATGGTAAAATATATTACTAGGGGTTAGTGTTGAGTTGATTTACATGCACATTCTTACTCCGATTATGCTTAAAAAGCAGTAAATGTGGTCATATAGACACGTTAAACAGCGTTCCTTTATCAATGTAAGGTATGGCGTAAGAATAAACCGATCGACTTTTGCCCATTACCACGATTTCATGTTGCATGCAAACCCTTTTTCTGGCATTCTTACCGGCTTATTTAATGCAGAGAATAACACAGTTGTTTCAAATCTCATACAAAAATGTGTTTCTTGATTTGTCAGATGTTTTAAAAATGCATATTTTTGGGAGTTATTAAAGTATTGGTGTTCATGTAAACAGGCTCATTAATAAAGATTTCTAGATTTGATTAAGATTCACAAGCTCTCGATTCAATTCTGATTAATTTGGGTTTATTTCAGTTAGGTCCATTTTGCTTACAAATGAAATGAATTGTCCCAGCTAATGGTGTTAATTATACAGGGGACTTGGTGCATTATGAACATATTAATTTTACAAATTTTATTTTATAATTTTTTTCATTTTGGTCACATTTTAGTTTAAACATTTTTACAGATTCCATGTATTTTATCAATAAATATGATTTCTTGACTTTACATTTCTTATATTATATTGCAAACATATATTTTGCTTCAGGTTTATTTTTTATATGCATAATGTGTACTATTGTAACATTTGGGTGTGCTGGGAATCTAGGGGGATTGGAGATGTAGGATTAGGAACAATAAATCCTTTAATCATTAACAAGCTGGAGTAGGAACACATGCTGGAGTAGGAACACACGCTGGAGTAGGAACTCACGCTGGAGTAGGAACTCACGCTGGAGTAGGAACACACGCTGGAGTAGGAACACACACTGGAGTAGGATCAAACTTAACTATTCCAACATAACAAACCAAACATCTCTATAAACACAACAAGGACTGACCCAGACTGACAGAACTAAAGGATATATATATATATATATATATATATATATATATATATATATATATATATATATATATATATATATATATATATATAGGCTAGGAACCAAATGAGGGAATGGCATACAGGTGTGGATAACAATGGAGTGATTAGGGCAGTGACTTGTGGGAAATGTAGTGAGGGAGAGAACTTCAAAATAAGAGCCCATGAAACAAGTGCAGATAGACTGTGACAGCTATTTACAAGTATTTAATTTGAATGTAGAACAAGTGCTAAAACCGCACTGGCCTTTGTTTCCCAATAATGATCAATCTTGGTATTTAAGAGCGTTTTCCACTAGCAATTTTACGAATGTTCGTTATTTTTTATGTGCATTTCCCAAAACTGCACTTAACGTGAATGTGTGAGGACGCACTGTGCTGCTTGTCAATGTAATTTCAATGCTTCCATAATCAGGTGTTAATTTGTAATATTTTGTTTTCACAAATTCCTCTCAATATAAAAGTTTCCAGGTTTAGTGAAGACAGTGGAGGCCCTGTGCATGATCCTGCTAATAACAAGCATTCATTGAATATTACGAGTTTCAACATGTTCTCGCAGAGTGCAAAATAAGTAGATGCTTGGAAGAAGCTCTTTATTGGGATATTCACCAAGCAGGTATATGCTCTTTACTCCCAAAAGTGATAATGGTGACAGCAATGCTGCATGTCCGGTGCTACACAACTTGAAGAACTGGCGAGAGAACCTTTGGGTTCACAGAGGAAGAGGAGATGAGGATAAAAGTTTCTGCCAGATGAATAAATGTAAATATAGGATGATGAGCAAATATATATGGACAATTTTCATGC
Organism: Moxostoma hubbsi; assembly: GCA_032164185.1. Lineage (NCBI taxonomy): Eukaryota > Metazoa > Chordata > Actinopteri > Cypriniformes > Catostomidae > Moxostoma > Moxostoma hubbsi. The sequence goes on from JAVLUX010000051.1 coordinate 9,479,481, forward strand.
ATGCAGCAAGTTAATTACTTTTCTTATCTCTCTAATATTAATATATACAGTTGTCTGCATCAATCATGCCACCACTTTGTTGTTACCAACTTGTCCAACTAGTCCACACAAATAACTTTATTTGTATACTAATTAATCCATTCATCCATTTATACTATATATTTTAACCTATGCATTTATATATTATTATTGTTATTATAATTAGACATGTCTTTTAAAATAAATAAAATAAAACACATATATCCTGATATTAAAGTCTCAGCATAAAGTGTAGCTATTAGTATTTCAATTGTGTGAAGTGCAAATTTGTGATTGTCCTGCAGGTGTCTGTATAAGTCTGTGTCCTTATAATGCTCTTAGTGCTGTACGATTACTCCAGAGCGCTCGTAAATCTACGAGCATTTTCAAGTACTACTTAAATTAATATGCTTTTGGGAAACGGGCCGCAAAACTATGATGAATCGTAAGTTGGATTCTACAATCTACTTATGCTTACGATGCTTATGGGAAACTAGGCCCTGTCTCTTAAAGAATAGTGGCAGTTCAGTGCGTGTCTCTTGGTCGCATATGCAAGTGATTTAATTGCAATGTAGAGAGTTGCACATAGGGTAAAAGACAGACATTGGGATTTTAAGCTTCAATATCAGGATAGCTCAAATGAAGATTGTGATTAATCAGAAAAACAATATTTCCATCCAGCCCTATGCATTACACTGAGTGGAGAGTCCTATAGCCTTAGTGGATGCTGAAAGAATTATCAAATTAGCTAAAATATTTAACAAACACGCAAGGAGCATAGGATGTGTGGAATGATGGGTGTTTTCTGCGGAATTCTGTTCACACAGATTCTGTATGGGTATAATGCTATAATGCTGATTAACACATAATATGTTCATTACATCAAATGAGATATATACATAATTGCTCAAATTAAATGAACCAAGGATGGAATATGTTTTTTAAGGCCACAGGGAACTAGCCTCTTTTTCGGTCTTCTCTTGTCACCCCACACCATTTTCACGAGGAAGTAAACAAAAATGGAAATAAGATTCAAGGTATCATGTAATTGTGACTACAATCTGCAATTGCTATTTAAATTCGGAATGAAATCAAAATTTTGGTCTTATTGTATATGATTTATCCATTCAAATTAATAAAAATTTAAAGCTTGAAATTAAGGAGAAATAGTGGTGAATTCCTGATTGTGTTTGAGTATATAACTTTTATTCATATTGTTTGATGATTTTTCAGAGGTATCTTGGGATGAACAGCACAAGTAAGTGTTCTTTATTTTTATAATTTGTGTTTTGTGATTCTAAGTACTACTCTCTATTAATCGCTTGTTTCTTATTAAACTTTTTAAAACGTAAGCAATGACGAGATGTGCTGCGATGTGTTGTGTGGGCTGGTTATGTATTAATGTTGTCAGTAAGATCATTGCTCTGAAATTGTTTCTCAGGTTCTCCAGTAACAGACTCTGATATGAGCAGCATGATGGGGTATGTGTGTGTGTGCTGCAATATAAACTAAATTCTACTGGATATTTTTTTTTAAAAATGGATGAGCTGTTTGACAAATCCCTCCCAACTTCCAGTAGGACATATGTAAAAACACCAAATAGAACTACTGCTACTTTAAAGTACAACCTTCATGTTTTTACGAGTCTCAGTAAGGGGGGGGGGGGCGTACTGGCGCACTATGACTGCCGTCGCATCATCCAGGTGGATGCTGCACACTGGTGGTGGTTGAGGAGAGTCCCCTGTTTACTGTGTAAAGTGCTTTGAGTTTAGTGTCAGAAAAGCAGTATATAAGTGTAATGTTCATTCATTCATTCTTGCGATTACAGCTGGACAGACTGACACTGAACGCAGGGGTCTTGAGATGTGTTTAACTTACACAATGTCCTAAAAATGCTGTGTTAATGAAGCAATGCTACAAAAGTGAGTCGCTCTAAAAGCATTCGTTTGATGCATGTGTACATAGATGCATCCAAAGTCTACCTTCAGGGGTGGACTGGGAAGAGTAATCGGCCAGGTATTTTACATAGAAACTGGCCCAAATGTTGTTGAGTGGTGTCGCTGTCCTTTTCTGCATATCGCAGCGCCATTTTGTGGCCCGTTCTGCATAACACGGCAGCTCATTTCAACTTATCGGTCCAGTTCTCCCGATGACAAGTCCACCCCTGTTCAACCCCAAAGTAAATCAGCCCACTGGGAAAATGCCCGGTATGCCAGATTACCAATCCAGCCCTGTCTACTTTGGACAGATTGACAAATTTAGTTGCAAAATGGATTGCTGTGGACTGCAGGCCAGTGATAGGCTAATGTTCAATGATATGGAAATAAACAATATATTGCCTTTTAAAGCCTCCTTTTGTATTGCCTAATTAATGCTTTACTTATCTGCCACATAAATGTAGTGCATTATAATTATCTTAATTATTATATTTATTATATATTATATTTATAATTATTTACATATTATTTACATATTATTTATTAAATTGTTTTGTACTTGGGGCTTTTCTCTGCAAATGTAGATATTCTGCGACAAATTCGGTTAATTAATCAGCATATTAGTAATTTGATTAAAAATGTTAATTGATTGACAGTCCTAATATTGGCAAATGCAACATTACTAGTAGCTAATGAAAATTTTATTGATGTGGGTCTGCAGTATTTAAATTACAAGATGTAATATTCACATAATGACAAATACTCAAAACAGCCCACCTTTGATTTGATTTATGGCTTGTTTCCCTCTTAAAACCATTAATTATATCATTTGGCAGATGAAAATCATAACTCTGATCACTTACATAAGTAATAACTCATGATTTGAGGTATCATTCATGTCTGTAGCATAAACGTGCCGAACAAGTTATGCACCGAATTTAATGCTTTTTTTTTTTTTTTTTTTTTAAATCCCTTGACCCTAAAAATAATAGTAATAGTAATGCTTGCCTTAGCAATAATTCAGACCATTTTGACTTGGTCAGTTGAAATCTTTTGAGGGAATAATTTATGGGTTCAAATTAGATAGAGCATTCATGATAATCTGACTGTTCAATAGAGAGAGCATGTCACTTTTGTTGAGAATATTCAAAGAATGCTCAAGTAGACCACTGAAAGAGAACCAAATGAAAATTCCAGCATCACATTGTGCAAACTGCAAACAATCTGCTGTGTTAGGCTGGATCCCAGACCTCAGCTCACCCTTGTGGGTGTCACTGTGGAATGTCACTGTGATAGCCTCATCCTCGGTGGTCCGATTATCCCTCCTCTCCTTTATTACCTTGCCTCATCCTTGTCCTTCACTCTTAAGACCTCCTTCTACCCTACATTGTCCATGTCCTGTCCCCCCGTTCACCCTCTCATGCCCCCTGTCGACCCCTAACCCCTGTCCTTCTGTCTCTCTGCTATCTGGCTCTTCAGTAGCTGCATTCTTGGAGTGGTTGCCCATTCAGGCTGTCTCCTGGCCTGATGGATGGCCTGTCTTAGTTATCTGGACAGGATAGAGTCTATTCTAGTTTTGGACCCTGACGTTCCCTCCCCTTGTCTGGCTTAATCACAGTCTGACTTATAGAGCTGTCATTTGTCTCGAGTTCCCAAACGGTTGTTAGTCATGTGACCTGAACATAGACCTTGGCCTTTGCTGTTTCTTCACATGACAGTGGACATGTTAAGTCCTGGATATATCCAAGTTTATTCAGGTCAAATTTGTCCTTGGATCAAAGTTTTGCAGAATTAAGTGCCGTTCCCACCGGACTTTTAGTGCCTAGATGGACAACTTTGACCGTTACGGCCCATCTCCCTGTAAAGGAAAAAAGTTGTATTTTCCTTTACATTGTAAGAATGTGTCAGTGCTCTGAATTTTATGGGTAATAATTCTAAATGTTATTTGCATTAATGTTGATTTTTGCTTGTTATGAGAGAATGTTTTGATATACAGGATTCTTCCAGCATTTATATGCACTAAACATGCTTCTGAATTTGCATGGCATGATTGAAGCCTTGTTTTAGCCATCTCAGAACCACTCACGCAAGTGTTCTGATCTGCTGTATCCTACTGTATCACTGGAGTGCACACATATTAACTGGACTTCCCTTGATATCAAAACGCACACCACAGAACTTATGAGACCCATTTCAGTTTTACAGAGACAACAATGTGCCATGCGTCAAAATAAAGGTTTTTAAATTACACATCATCACTCTTTATAAGATTTATCATGAATGTACAGTAACTGTCATTTTGAACAAAATGTTAGTTTCATAATAAATAATCTATTAGATGGAGTCTATTAGACATTTTTATTGCAACTAAGTCTGCGGTACTTGTAGTTACATTTTGTAAAAGTGTTTAAACAACTATTTTTTTTTTTTATATCAAATTATTTATTTCACCAAACCACAGTAATGAAGAGCCATCCATGGTCTTCCCTATGCTTATGGTATTGCACTGTTAAAGATACTGTTAAGCAAGTACATAAAGGGCTTTAAAGTCTTGGTTGAACTCTCACATCAAGGCCTTTTCGTCCACAGAACAGGTGCTCACTGGAAGTTTTTTGTATTTGGCACCATTCTAATCTCTAAAATCTAGAGACTGTTGTGAATGAAAATCCTGGGAGATCAGCAGTTACAGAAATACTCAAACCAGCCCATCTGGCACCAACAATCATGACATGGTCTAAATCACTGAGATCACATGTTTTCCCCATTCTGATGGTTGATATGAACATTATCTGAAGCTTCTGACCTGTATCTGAATGATTTTATGCACTGCAGCCACATGACTGGCTGATTAGATAATCGCATAGATAAGTAGATGTACACGTGTTTCTAATAACATGATCAGTGAGAAAGAAAAACAATATCTGTTACTGATAAGGAAACAAACATTTTCACTAGCATAGTCCCAACACAGTAGTCTAGTCATGGGTGCAGTCAAAATATTATAACCAGTTCTATAGAAATAAGGTGTTAATTAAATTAAGTTTAGTTTGATTTCACATTACACCTTAAAGTAAAAAATTCTGTATTGAATTCAAAAGGTTCCAGATGCTTAGATGATGAAAAATAACTTGTATGCATTAGAAATTTGAACTGCAATTAAGTAATAATGTTATATATTAATTAATGGAATTTATGTAATAATCAAACTTCAAGCATGTGGATGACTAAATACGTCAAACATACAAAGCAGATGGCTATTATGAAGTCATGTTTATTTACATGTTGTAATACAGTGCCAGTATTTGAGTGACACAGTTATCTATTTAATATTCTTTTTTTTTTAGTTTTTAGAAAGCTTGCACTTCTCCCTTATTAACCCTTTGATGAGTAGTCATTAAAAGTTCAACATCACTTGTATAACTCTTATTGACTGGCATCTCATAATAAATTCATTTTAATATTTATATAAAAAAATACAAATACTGACACATGTTTGGGGGGACACACAGCTTTTTTTTTTGAAAGCACTACAAGTGTAGAATTTTATTTGGAATAAACTTAAAACTTAAGACTTCAGTAAAACATATTTTTTCAACAATGCTATTAACTTGATGGATGTAATACAATGAGCATGACATTTGGTTGATAAGTTGGAAACTATGTACTATGTATCTAGTTCACAAATATCCATTATCTGTGCTATTTGTAGTACTTCTACTATTAATCCAGTCAAGCAGTACTAAACAGACAATGATGATTTTATAGGACAATATTTGGATAACACCATGGAAACCACACCTACCGAAGACAATGTCTGTGTGTGTTTGCTTTATGTATCTTTTGTTGGTTGTCACATAATGGGAAGTATTAATAAATGTTCTCTTGCATCCGTCGGTTTTGAACAGCACTGTGGATTTAAGGGATGTATTTGCTTGTGAGGAAACTCTTTCCCACAGACATTCCATTTATCCTGAAACACTGGTAAAACATTTTCTAATGTAATTACCACATTAACCATTCTCTGCCACACCTGTAAGTGGCAGATCCTTTCTTTAACTCCCATTTAAGGTGAGGGGAAAATAAAATTAATGGAAAGTATACTTTGTTAATTTTTGCTAGACTATACATTGTGATGAGAAAAATGTTCCCGGCTCGTTTTTCAGCAGTCATGTCCTGTGTAGGCTATTTCTGTCAGTTGTTTAAAACTAAATTCAGTCCGAGAATCACTTGGACAGCTCACGCACTGAAACATTTGGAGTGGGGTCTCACTCACTTATACAATGGAATAACCAGAACAGAGAAAAAATAGCACAGGATGAAGTGGATATTTACATAACAACAAATTGAAACTCGACCTGCAAATGCATCCAATCATTTGCCAGCAATGAGGGTCTTCATTATGTTCAAGATATACCTGTGCAGTTTTTGTAAAACACAAGGTAAACATTTTTAAAACAAAAAAGTATCATTAACATTGCTTAAAGCCCGATGTGGCCCCTGTACCAAACAACTGCTCTACCACCTCTATTGTGCCAAGTGATCCTGCTTTTTTAGTGTATTTGTAATTTTTTTATTTTTGCATTCCTTGCGTTGTTTTGAACATGTTTTATGTGCATCAATAACTCTCTCAGTTGGCATTCAGTGAAATTTAGACCCTGCACATAAACTGATTTTAATGTAATGTAATTGAACGCAATGAATGTTGAAGTCACCAACAATTAAAACTTTATCTACAGTATCTACTAGATCTGTTCACCAAGGAAACACAAATTCACCAAGGAAATCAGAATACAGCCCAGGTGATCTATATACAGTAACAAGGGCAAAAGATGTCACCTTTAACATTATTAGTTAAAAAGACTTAAACTTATATCCTGTCCACTGATTAACACCAATACCTTAACTATAAATTGTAGCAACACCTCCTCCTCGACCCTTCAGATGAGGCTCATGTTTAGAACAATAGCCTGGGGGAGTAGAATCATTTAAACTAATATATTCGTACAGTTTAAGCCAGGTTTCAGTAAAACAGAGCACATCGAAACTATCAAACTAATCTGTAATAATTTCATTTACAATTAGTGCTTTTGTTGAAAGAGATATAATGTTTATTAGCCCTACATTTATATGTTTATTTAAAAAAAATTTGGGAAACAGACACAGTCTCAATATGATATCTAGGTGATAAAGTCTCTATGTGTTGTAGTGTATGTGACCTGTGACCTCAAGGCAGCTAGCAGACTTTCGGTTTAACCAGTTTGTCTGCTTTCTGACTTGGTCCCCAGTTAGTCAGATACTATTACTATTAAGACTATAAGCCATCACAGACAGCAGTTCATTGACACTAATCTATTATAAACCTCATCACCACAATGAGCAGGGAGGAGCCAGAGCATATTACAGTGTCTGACATATTTTTTTGCAAGTTCACACACCTCTTTAACATCATTAGTCAGACATCATTAGTGACAACATGTATAACAATTTTAGAAAATCCATGTTTAGCAGAAGCCAGCACTTGTAAATTTGACTGAGCCCCCAAAATGCATTTAACAATAGTGGCTGGAGTCTCTATTTTCATGTTCATTAAAATAGATTCACCTATTACTTAGGCTCTTTCAACATGATTCTCAGTGGGTGCATCACTGAGTGAGAAGAATCGATTGTAAACCCTAACAGGAATGGGAGAGTGGTGTCGATGCTGATGCAGGCAACCAACAGATACACGAGACAGGACCAACTAGGCAGAGAGACTGAGGTTAGATACTTCACAATAAACAGCTTATTATAATGAAGCACATTCAGTCAACTCTGAACTACATAACTACATTCAGTCAACACTGAACGTCTAGTTCACTATTGTAACCTCTGTTCCCTGATGGAGGGAACGAGACGTTGTGTCGAAGAAGCGACACTAGGGGTCTCTCTTGAGAGCCTCCACATCTCTGAACTTGAGAAAAGGCCAATGAGAAATTGGCAGACAGAATTTGCATGTCCCACCCCCGGACATACGGGTATAAAGGGAGGGAAATGTGTCTGTCCATTCAGGATATTGCCCTGAGGATCCGAGATTGAGGTTCGGCCATAACAGTGGCTCGGTTCAGTGACGTGGACGGGAGGACACAACGTCTCGTTCCCTCCATCAGGGAACAGAGGTTAAGATAGTAACCTAGACGTTCCCTGTCTGTCACTCACTTCAACTTTGTGTCAAAGAAGCAACACTAGGGGTCCATATTTAATCACGCCATGCGCTGAAACATGTACGTGCGTTGCTAATGCAGGTGCAGGCAGGCAGTTGCATGCCAAAGCAACAGGCCACATCAGACTGCATGTACCCTTCCCCAATGCCCCATAAAATCGTCATAACCTTCTGGTTCCCTACACCCCGAAGGGGGGGACAAGGCGACGTGCCAAGCATGGGAGCAAGCTGCGCCAGATGTGCCTTTTCTCGCTCTATGTTTCTCGCATAGAGTTAAAGCATCTGGGGCCATCTTAACAATGTCACACATATCAGGGAAGGCGTTCTCTTCCAATTCCTATTCTTTCAGGGGGAAAATTCCACACAGAGACCACACCTGCCCAGGCTAGGGGAGGTAAAGAGTGGTGAAATACATCACATGGGTTTTCAGGCCACATGTGGAGAATGGCACAGATTGACGCAGGCGCCGCGAGAGATGAAGGCGATTTGGGGACAATGACGGGCTCTGTTCGCCGGGTAAACCCCCTCAAACCGCCCACCTCCCCGGCACGCTTACTTGCTTCAGAATTGGATGACATCACCGCTGCATCGGAGAGTGTTACAGCGGCGTCTGATGTTGATTACTCACTTGGGCCACCACCTTCGGGTCTGCTCGCCCAGTCTGAGCCTGACGCACGGAGGTGCGCTATGCTTTCCCGGGCTACTTGATCAGTCCCGCGGGCATGTGCGGCGCTCACAGCCGTGCCCCCCCCCCCCCAGTTCCTTTCTTCTCGGATGTGCATGATGAGTTGAGCTTCTTCGCTCCTCCACTCTCACTACCCTCGCGGTGGAACGGTCCCAGACCGCTTCCGCCCTGCATGCCGCGGCCCTTCCTGCAACCACCGCCAGGCCAAGTCACTTCAAAACTTGCACCTTGGGTAGTCCTGTTCTTGATGTGCTGCAGGAACTGTGCTGGATGACCTACTGCGCCCCCGGGCCACAGAGGTCAGAAGCGCCAGCACTTGAACGGGTGATGGCCACCCTTGTGGTCCAGAAATGCATCTATGGACTGGATCTGGTCAAAATGTGGGAGGTAGACAAGGCACACTTTCTCCCACACCGCCGTCTCCCAGCTCCGTCCATTCGGTGCCACCGTTGACGACTCTGCCAAGCAGTCCTCAGCGGTGAAGCAGACGGAGGCCATCTCACATCCTGCCCCGCCGCAAGCCTGCTGCCATGAGCCATGCCCCGTCTGATCGCCAAGGGCGTCCTCCTGCGGCTATGAAACACCCTGCTCCGCCTTAACCTGGGCCCAGCTCTCAGCCCCAGCATCGAGCACTCCGCAAGAAGCAGACATCCCCGTCTCACAGACCCCCTCGAGGACCCGGAAGGCTCCCAGGCGCTCTGTAGACACTCGACCCAGGGACCAAGACGTTAGCTCCGGAGACGGTAAGACCGCTCCGTCCCCGGTGGAGGGCCGGGAGGAGAATTTTTTGTCGAATTAGTTTTCACATTCTCATATTCTCAGTAACAGAGCTATTTCCTTTTGTCTCTGGGTCACCTGGCCCGCAAATGCCGTTCTCACGGCACTCTGCCGCCAGATCAACAGTCCCGGCATCCTGGACGCGGACCACCTGCCTCCAGCCCACTGTTCCCCGGACGGCCGGTTCCGTCGAGTCTAGGGGATGCCTACCCTGGACCTCTTCCTGCTCAGTCGCTAATCCGCCCCCTGACGGGTGTGTGGAGCAAGGTAAGAGCTTGAGTCTTTTCTCAGCACCAGAGCCTCGGGACGCATCACTGCCTCCCGATGGCGCTCTACCTGCTCCGCCCCGCCCCGCCGGGTATGTCAAAAATAATCATCCCCTTGGTGCCCCTAGCCTAGGCTTCACCCCCAATCGGTTCAGCTGATCTGGGGGCGGTTCGGCAAGGTCCAGGTAGACCTGTTTGCCTCCCGAGAGACCTCCCACTGCCTGCTCTGGTATGCCCGCTCAGAGGCTCCCCTTGGGGCAGATGCGCTGGCACACAGCTGGCCAGTGGGGCTGCGCAAGTACGCATTTCCCCCAGTGAGCCTCCTTGCACAGGTGCTGTGCAAGGTCAGGGAGGACGAGGATCAAGTCACTCTTGTGGCTCCCTACTGGCCCACCCGGGCCCGGTTCTCGGACCTTTTACTCCACGCTACAGCCCCTCTCTGGCGAATTCCCCTGAGGAAAGACGTTCTTTCTCAGGGACGGGGCACACTCTGGTATCCGCATCCAGACCTTTGGAACCTCCACGTCTGGTCCCTGGACGGGACACGGAAGATCTAGCTGGTCTACAACCCACGGTGGTAGCCACGTTCAACCAAGCCAGAGCCCCTTCTACCAGGCAACTCTACGCCCTGAAATGGCGTCTGTTTGTGAATTGGTGTTCTTCCTGGGCAGAGGACCCACAGAGGTGCACAGTTAGGTCAGTGCTCCTGTTCCTACAGGAGAGGTTGTAGGGGAGGCTGTCCCCTTCCACCTTGAAGGTGTATGTTGCCGCTAGCGTAGCTCACCACGACCCAGTAGACAAGTCCCTGTGTAAGCACGACTTAATCATCAGGTTCCTAAGAGGTGCCCTCCCGGCCAAACCTGTTCCCCTCCTGGGATCTCTCGGTGGTCCTCACCGGTCTTCAGAGATCCCCCTCCGAGCCGCTAGAATCAGTTGACTCAGGGCCCTCTCTTTAAAAAGACAGCCCTGCTGATTGCGCTCGCTTCCATCAAGAGGGTTGGGGACCTGCAAGTGTTCTCTACTAATGACACTTGCGTGGAGTTCGGTCCGGCAGACACATATGTGATCCTAAGACCTCGACCGGGCTATGTGCCCAAGGTTCCTACCACACCCTTCAGAGATCAGGTAGTGAACCTGCAAGCGCTGCCCCGGGAGGAGGCAGACCCAGCACCCTCACAGCTGTGTCCGGTACGTGCTTTGCGTGCCTACCTGGAACGCACCCAGAGCTTCAGACACTCTGAGCAGCTCTTTGTCTACTTTGGGGGACAGCAGAAAGGGAACGCTGTCTCCAAACAGAGGCTGTCCCACTGGGTGGCAGATGCCATTCTGTTGGCCTATCTCACCCAGGCCGTGCATCCCCCCCCCCCCCAACGGGTTAGAGCCCAGTCTACCAGGAGTGTGGCATCCTCATGGGCACTAGCTAGGGGCACCTCCCTAGCAGACATTTGCAGAGCTGCGGGCTGGGCAACACCTAACACCTTTGCAAGGTTTTACAATCTCAGGGTTGAGTCAGTCTCGTCCTGTGTTTTCTCAGGTCCGAGCCCGTAGAACTCGGTACATGTCGACGGTCTGACCGGGTGAATCGCTTGCTTCCAGCGCCCTTTCCCTCGGCCGAGGTAAAACAGTGCGCCTTCTTCCCAGGAGACCCCTTATAGGTTCCTGGTCGATCCCACGATGCGGTAAGGGCCCCGGCTGCTCTTGCTCTATGCCAAGAAACAAAGAGAGAAAAGAGTCCCAGCCAGGCTTGGCCCGTTCCCTAGTTGGCAGCGTCACCTTGTTCCCCTCTAGGGTAACCAAAAGGATTCCGCCGACTTTTTTGGGGCATTGGGGAAGGGTACGTGCAGTCTGAAACACAGTTGGTCGCTTGTGCACATGAAATACCTGCCCGCTCCTGTGTCAGCTGTACACGTACATGGCTCAGCGAATGGCGTGATTTGAAGTGGACCCCTAGTGTTGCTTCTTCAACACGACGTCGAACCGTAACGGAAACTAATCACTTTCTTGTAATGGCAAGTGACACAGATTCAGATGCCAATTCATTTACTGAACTCTTAAAGGTTCACACTTATCAAAGGGCTGTGCTTAGCATTCGTATATCCCTATAAATGTGTCTGTAAAACAGTTCACGCTCACGGGAAACAACAAACAATTAAAATATGGGGGGGGGGGGGGGGGGGGTACTCTTATAACCGTCCCCCCCGTCAATCCATTAAATTTTTAAAACATGACAACAAAAAAACACTACAATTTAAAAAAAGAGGAAAAAGGCCAACGCAGAGCGGCAGTGAGAGAGAGAGAGGAGAGAGAGATAAAAAATGAAAAAAAAAACTTACAGGGCCTCTTTCCTCACTCCAGGTGGTCAGACTCGGAGCTCCTCCCCGCTCGAGGTCGGCGGTCTTCCTCCACTTCCAGGCGGCTGGGCTCCTCGTCCCCGGGCAAATGGTCGTGGCTGCTTCATTGGGGTAGTGGCGAGAACTCCGCTATGGCGTATCCCTCTTCCTTCCCGGATTTCGGCACCAATGTAAAACAGTTAATGCTCACGGGCAATGAAGAGGCGAGAAACCGGCTTGACATACAAATAATAGTTTTAATGAAAAACTCAAAAGACAATCACACAGGACAACGGACATGTCCGTAAGGATCTCTCTCTGCCGCACCGCCCTCTGCGATCGGCCTTTATCCCTCTCGGTGGCTTGATTAGCCTAATACGGGACTGGGCGCGTCGAGTTACGACCTGGCCCCGCCCTCCGCCATGCCACAGTGTCCTAAAGGGTCACAGACATAATCGAGCCACTGTAAAAAAACTAAACAAAACATTTTGCTTGTCATGTCAAGTATGCACAGTATATATTGTTTTAAGAATGGAAACATGACAAAAATATCAAATTGTTTGCAGTGTAATCATACACGGGTTCCTTTCCTAGATTACTTATTGCTAAGACAACACATCGAATGATTGATTATGAAAATTGGTCATTTTGCACATCCCTGCATTTTACCTGCAATTCCTGCCACAAATGTTTGCCAGAAGTTTGAACCTGCAGCAAACCTTTGGCAACAATGGACAATTTACTGCAAGTTTATTACAAAGCTCATTTGCAAAATAATCAGTGATGAATTTGCTGCAAATTTTAGGCAAATTTGCAATGAACTCTCGATTTTTGTAAGGGAATATATATCGAATAGGAAACTAAATATAATTTTAATATTGAATTGGGAGGTCTGTGGCAATTTCCAGCCCTGAGTTCTGTGTGAACAGCTCCTTATGCTTCGAAACGCTGATAGGAGAGGGAGATCTACATGACCCAAGACCAAGAAACACCACCTAATTCACCACGGTGCTTGAAAAACATCTAAAATTCAATTGCACAGTTGTGCATTTGAATCTGTATTTTTATCTTAAATTCAATGAATGTTCGAATTTGGAATTGTAATTTAAAAGCCTTATTTTGTAATTTATTTATCTCTGTCAAGTATACTGCTAATTTTCCCTACACGAAAACAAAAGGGTTAGATTTGAGCTGTTTTGCATTTGGGTCATTTAGGACCAAAATAAACCAAGCAATATTACACATACTTTCCATAATAGAAGATAAAAGGAAAAGAGAATAAGAGAAAACAGATATAGGATTATATGAAGAACCAAGGAGGAGACAGGGGTTAGAGAGAGCAAACACAGTGAAAGAGAGAGTACCAAAACCCCCAAGGGAATGTCCCATGTGCATATCTCAAACTAAGCCCTAAATGAAACCAGACTCACAAATTAATTCAGGACTTTGGGAATAAACCACTAGAGATTTGAAGGAGAACAATGCGGAAGCATGATTTAATATATTTGCACAACATTAGTTTTATACTGATATAGAGACTTGTAGAAAAAGACTCTGGGCAGGTCTATTAAAGATTCCTTTTCCTTTTTTGGCAGAAGCTTCCATTGACCAGAGTCAGTACAGTGTGCTGTTCAAGTGCTGGCTGCCACACTTTCCAACAGAGAACACAGAAGTTAGGTCAACAGCACTGGCCAAGGTGCAAGGCCATAAACATTTACTGCTGGACCTGGATGAGTCAGAGCTCCTCAAATAGATCTTTAAATCAGAGCACATTACAATGGCCTGATATCTTCATGCCAGAACACAAGCATTTCTGCAATTATGGGCTTAAAACAGTCTATGAATAAGCTTTTGTTTGTCTGGATCTGCATGAAACACTTCAGAGATCACAGAATGCCCAAGAAAATGAAAGTATGCATGAGCAAATACCATTAAACTGCAATGCAAATGCTAAATGCCTGAACTTCTAAATGTCTACTGCTCATGAAAAGAGGCACCCATCCAAAGAAAGAGAGCAAGATAAATTATTCTGTATTTACTTGTATTAAGAGATTTCATAGTATATGGTCTGCTGCATTGATGTAGATCCAGGAAATGAGAATTATACTTATGAAACATAAAATATATTTTTCTCCATTTATGGCTTGGATAAAAGTGTTTTACTTTCAATATTGTGTTTATTACATGAAAATGTATTATTTTATATTTTGATATTTATTTATATATTTATATATTATTACCTTATTGTGTAATAGTTAACAAATGAATCTATTTAAACAAAAATATTATGGATGGTTCTTCTGCATGTTATACTGATAGTTTCTGCACTGCTTAATTCAACCTTAACTAGATTATTTGTTCCTGTATGTGCCATGTGTCTTAATTTTTTTCATAGTTGGGGCCTAATACAAGAACTTCAATGCTCAGTTTTACCCTGTGTACAAAGCCACCTAAAAGGAAACAGAGTTCATTTCTGAAATACAATATTTATTCTACTTTTTTTTTTTTACTACAGAAATGATATTCATACTGTGGTAAAAAAACACATAAATAATACAAGGAAAAAAAAAAAAAAATAGTAATAATAAAAAAAAAAATAAAATCCTTATGGCACTATATTTCACATGCTTTGCAGTTATGTAAGCTTTCCTGTCCAATAAGAAGAATGCCAATTCAGGGTCAGTTTTGAACCCCAAAACCGAATGAAGGTCCCTCCAGGAATCAAATTGCCTGTCGATGTTCACACTAGTTTTCTTTCAACCACGATCACGTTCCTACAGGATTCAGAAGATAAAAGGTTTTTTTTTTTTTCTGGCTTACTCTGAGTTTGTGTAGATATTGTGCTAGGAGCCGGATGTTTGCTGGATTCCATCTCTAAGATAACGTTACCTAGTGTTGCAGTTTGTTGTCGCTGGTGAATAGCGGAAGAGACGCACCAAGGCAAGGCTCTCGGGAGTGCGCATAAATGTCACATCCTTTGGATTTTCCCGGCAAAAGCAGCCCGCTCCCTTCGCATCAAAATCAGTCTACAGTCTTTAATAGGCAACCCAGGAAGTCCGGGAAGGGCTCAATTTTTTTATTACAAGTTGCGTTACAAGCCGTTCACACATTGGCAAAAAAAAAGAAAATTGTACCAATTTTCTTTAAAAACATACAAAATTAAAAATATGTTTGGAGTATATTAACACTATGGTTCTTTTGTGGTAGAGCTACCATGATTTTTAAAACCATGGTTCTTACCACAAACATTTTTTTACTACAGCTGTTGTTACTACAGTTCCCCTTTTGTCACTCTCTCGACGTAGTGTCGAAGGAAGTGGCACAAGGGGTCTTCTCGGACGCCGAATCATACCTCTGAACCTGAGAAAAGGCCAGTGTCAAGTTGGCAGACAGAATTTGCATGCCCCGCCCCGGACATACGGGTATAAGGGGAAGCAGGGGCAGCGAATACCAGTCAGAATTTTTCTTCGGAGCCGAATGGTTGTACCGCAAGCAGCTGAAACACACTCCTGTTTCACTCACCTCTACCAGCGAGAAGCATTGCTGTTGGATCCACATGGCGCATTTCCAGCTGGCGTCTCTCTCTCTCTGCACGCTGTGCAGTTCACGCCCCTGGGCGCTTCGACAGCACTTCTTTCTGTTTGAAAGAGTGTTCTCCTCCTAAAAGAGTATATTTTCTCTAAAAGAGTTTGAGTTCCCACTCATAAAAGAGCAATACACAGCAGGCGTTGAACGTCCTTTTCAGGACGCGTCTTTTTAAAGATGTCTTTCCGCCTCTGTGTAGTTCCTGGATGCGGTCGATTTCTCGCCACTGCTGACGGTCATAAGAGCTGCATAGGCTGCGATCACATGCAGGCAGCGTTTTATGAATGGTTCATGTTCTCAGTGCGAGAACATAACCATGGCAACATTGCGGTCGCGCTTTCTTTTGTCATGAAAGAAAGCCACTTCAGCCGCCCCCCAAGTCGTTGAGGTCGACCCGGCTGGCGATGAAGGTGATTTGGGGATGACCACGGGCTCGGTTTCGCCGGGTAAATCCCCACGAACCGCCCGCCCCCCCCGCACGCTTGTTTGCTTCTGTCCGAGCCCGGGAAGAGTGCGCCCCTTGAGCTCCCGGAATTGGATGACGACATCACCGCTGCATCGGAGAGCGTCACAGCAGCGTCTGATGCTGATGGCTCGCCTGGGCTGCCAACTCCGGGTCTGCTCGCCCAGTCTGAGGCTAATTTGCAGATGTTCGCTATGCTTTCCCGGGCCGCCGCGAGCGCGAGGCTGGACTGGAGCTCTCCGCCCCCCCCCCCCCCCTCGGCTACTCGATCGGTTCCTTGGGTCACGGCGCCGCTTATAGCCATGCCCCCCCTGGTTCCGTCGTTCCCGGAAGTGCATGACGAGCCAACGCGGTCGGAACCGCCGTCCGCTTGCCCGCTCTCACTACCCCGGATGGCGGAACACCGCCACCTGGCGGGACTGAACGGTACTCCTCTCCAGAGCCGTAGAATAACATCATCACTGACCTCAAAAGTCTACAGCACCACTGGACAGGCCGCCTCCGCCCTGCATGGCTCTCCTGCAAATTCACTAAGCCAAGGCACTCAAAGATCTGCACCTGGGTAGTTCCAACCCCGATGTGCTGCAGTAACTGTGCTCTGCTCCAACCTCGCTCTCAGAGCTACGAATGTCACGGCGCAGGCACTCGGGTGGACGATGGCCACACTCGTGGTACAGGAGCGCCACCTCTGGCTGAACACGGTCGAGATGCATGGCATTGACAAGTCACGATTTCTCAACACCCCCGCCTCCCAGCTCGGCCTCTTCGGCGACACCATCGACGACTTTGCCCAGCAGTTTTCGGTGGTAAGGAAGCAGATAGGGACAGTTTCTCACATCATGCTGCGGCGCCGCCCAGGCAGCACGCGCACGCCCCGCCTGCTCACCAAGGGTGTCCCCCCCCTGCGACGAGAAAGCAACAAAAGGTATCTCCGCAACCCGGGCCCAGCTCTCAGACCCAGCGCCGAGCACCTCGCAGGCGGCGTACACCCCCGTCTCCAGGACCCCCTCTCGGACCAGAAATGCTCCGAAGCGCTCCTGAGATGGACACCCCAGGCAGTCAGATGTTCGCTCCGGAGATGGTTTCAAGACCACTCCGTCCCCCGGTGGAGGGCTGGGAAGAGAATCCTTGTTTCACCTGCCGCACCGCCTTCAGGCTGCGGTACCTACAGAGCAATTCCCTCACTCCCTGGGTCATTCAGCCGGTGTGTGCCGTTCTCACGGCACCCCGGCCCTACATCTCACCAGTCCCGGTTTCCCGGATGGCTCTCTCTCGCCTCCGGCCCCACGACTGTCACCCTGGCAGGCCAGCGCTGACGAGTTTCGAAGACGCCCTCTTGGGACCTCTTCCTCAGTCTCTAACCCGCCCCCTGCCGGGTGTGCGGAGGTAGGTAAGTGCTTTGAGTCTTTTCTCAGCACCTCAGCCTCGGGACGCTCTTTTGCCTCCTGACGCATTATTACCTGCTCCCCCCCGCTGCGAAGCCCCTCCCGGTACATCAAATGTGATCGTCCCCTTAGTCCCTCTCGCGCGGAGATTGGACACGTGGTTATCGCTTCCCAACCTGTCGCGCTGGTTGGCCAGGACCATCCGACTTGGCTCTGCGATTCAGTTCGCCCGGCTCCCGCCTTGTTTCAGCGGTATTCGCTCCACTCTAGTGCGCGGCCAACAAGCCAGTGCCTTACGTGCAGAAATTTTTACACTGCTCCTCAAGGACGCGATAGAGCCCATCCCTCCAGCCGAGATGAAGAAGGGTCTCTACAGCCCTTACTTCATCGTACCCAGAAAAAGTGGCGGGTTGCGACCAATCTTGGACTTGCAAGTTCTCAACCGGGCCCTGCTCAGACTCCCGTTCAAAATGCTCACGCAGAAGCAGATTCTCACCTGCGTTCGACAGCTAGATTTGTTCGCGGCGGTAGACCTGAAGGACGCGTACTTCCACATCTCTATTTTGCCGCAACACCGACCCTTCTTACGGTTCGCGTTTGACGGCCAGACGTATCAGTACAAGGTCTTCCCCTTCGGCCTGTCCCTGTCCCCTCGCGTCTTCACCAAGGTTGCAGAGGCCGCTCTTGCCCCCCTAAGGGAAGTGGGCATCCGCATACTCCACTATCTCGACGACTGGCTCATTCTGGCCCACTCTCGAGAGTTACTGTGTGCTCACAGGGACCAGGTGCTCAGGCACCTCAGCCGTCTAGGGCTTCAGGTCAACTGGGAAAAGAGCAAGCTCTCCCCGGTTCAGAGCATCTCTTTTCTCGGTATGGAGTTAGACTCGGTCTCAATGACAGCGCGTCTCACCAACGAGCGTGCCCAATCAGTGCTCAGGTTCCTCGCTCGCTTCAAGCCTGGCACAGCGGTCCTCTAAAACAATTCCAGAGGCTCCTAGGGCATATGGCATCCTCAGCCGCGGTCGCACTGCTCGGGTTGATGCATATGAGACTGCTACAGCACTGCAAATTCTGTCTGCCAACTTGACATTGGCCTTTTCTCAGGTTCAGAGTTACTATAGTACAGTCATGACTAATTTGGGAGGGATAAAGGTATTGCGAGGGAATGCAAAAATTGTTGCGAGGCAAGACAAAATATTTTAGAAAATAAATGTCCTCCCTCTAAGGGTCTCCATAGTAAATTTGTGCACAAAACAAATAAAAGGACTTTGACTTTTGTGCCACCATTGGCGCACCCCTGGCTAATATTTTTCAGATGAACAGGTAGTCCCGCCTCAAAATGAAGTCATTGATTGAGTCAGAAGTTGATGTCGAAGTTGATTGCTCAAACAAAGCAATGTTCTAAAAACGCCACAGATCAACAGTGTTAACAGTCTTCAGGGAAATCTACCTTCAAATGGCTTATTGTATTTGCCTTTGAACATTAAACTGGAATAGAAGAAAGTACAGCATGATGGGACCATGTTGTACAGCCAGATCATTGACAAAGGGAGCTGAGCTACAATCATGAAATATGTGCATATTAAACTGGGCACGGACATGCAATTTTAATATCTGTTCACACGTGGTGACTGGAAATCGATAAACCACTATAACTCACTCATTATAACAGTTCATTTCCAGAGGAAGAGGTTCTCCATAAAGAAAATAGCATACCATTGTCTAGGAGGGATTTCTTTTTTCTTTCTTTTTTTTAAATTTTACTAAAACATTCAATTCTGATGACTTTGGAAGCAGCATTTGTACATATTCTTGAGGTCCATTGTGCAGCATTAATGCATGGGCTAAGCATCTCTAAAATACTAACAAGACGGCACTAGCTTCTCAAAAATGAAGTTTCTCAAAATTGACTTTCAAAAAGTTGCCTGCTGTGGCAGTACCATGGTGCAGTGATGGAATCAGATACTAGGCAATACTATGTACTTGGTAATTATATGGTGACTCCAATGTAGCCAGCATGTCTAAAAAAACATTTTAATGCATTGATGCTTTTTGCTAATTTAACCCTCTGGCGCCGGCGCGTCCTGCTGGATATTTTCGTCATTATAGCAGAAACAACTTAAAATCCGTCATTTTGGGGCATACAGATAATTCTAAGACATCATTAGACAATATAAAGGGTCTACTTTTATTTGTGTACACTCATAATAACAATGAAACATTGTGCTTTTGTAAAATAAAGAAAATAAAAAGGGTCAGCTCACAGCAGTCTCTGTGTTCACGAGCATATATCTGAAACACGTAAAAAAAAAATGAACTGAAACTCCGCAAATACTTATCACACAAACATGAAACATATGTCTAAAGAAAGCTTAAAATTTCTACTTTCAATTTCAAATTTAAAACAAATATTCTCCTGCAATGTAATCTGTATGAAACGAAGCACTGTACAGTTTTTACCGGTTCATCTCATTATCTCTAATGTAATCCCACCCACCAGCAGTGCACGCCATTCATACGCTAATGTACTGAAGCGTTCAATGCAAATGTACACGCCCCCGACAGTGTTCAGAGGTTTGATGTAAACAATTCATTCATTTTTCTACGTGTTTGTAATGTTACACAGGCGATGAAACTTCTGGATATTAAGGAAGAGTTAACTTTTTCCTCAGAAGAAGAGTGGGACTCTGATGAATGTTTGTATTTTTAAGAGAGACTTGATCCAGCCGAGGATACAATTTCGGACGAGTAAGTCATTTAGTTTTAATTAGTTAGCATGCTGTTTTATATAAACATGAACATATTTGACTAGTGGGACTGTTTCCAGACTTGCCAGCCAGGATTCAGAGTATTGACATTTGAAATATGTCCTAATAAGCAAGTTTTAGTTACATTTAAATGCTGTTTCGGCTAAAGAAGGCATTTCAATTGTATGCTGTATAATATAAATATGATTTAAAAATAATATGAATGTGTAGATTAGATTTTAACTAGTATTTATGCTGCCTCATTATCATCAACAAAGCTTGTGCTTTGTGTTCAGGGTTAAATGAGTAAAATGCACTTTACATATGGCCATATTAGTAAATCAGCATATTATTATGATTTCTGAAGGATCATGTGACACTGAAGACTGCAGTAATGATGCAGAAAATTCAGCTTTGATCACAAATTGCATTTTACAATATATTCAAATAGAAAACTGTTTTTTTAAATAGTAAAAAAATCACTGTTTTTACTGTATTTTGGATCAAATAAATGCAGTCTTGGTGAGCAGAATTGACTTCTTTTAAATGGTAGTGTAGGTCTAAAATTAAGTCTTTATTTAAAGAAAATGTACAGTCAGATTATTTCTTTTAACTTAAAACTTGCTTTTGATCATTAAGTCTCCTCACATTCATTCTCTCTCTGTCACATTCCTCATTGATGGGCCCAGGGGAGGCGTCTTTTGTGTCCTCAGGTGTAAAATACCTCAATATTGGTATGATAGTTCACGCCTCCTTGCATATCGCCTTTCAACACTAAAATTGTCTTACAAAAGATAAATTAATGAGTGATCAGGATGGTTTTCACACCATTTTGTAGCAAAAACTCTAGGCTATAAGATCCAGTTCTCAAAAGACTTGTGGACAAATGTTGTTTAAAAACAAAATTAACAATATTAATATAAAATGTATTATATTACATGAATACTTTTAAAGCTACTCAAGTTATTCAGCCAAAATTAGTGAGTGGTTTTCTTGTTTCCTTGTTATTGTTGTTTGATAATAGCCTTTATATGACATAGCCTACTAGACAGGGCTCAATTCGTTTACATGTACACTTCAAGTCTGACATTTGATATGTCCAACAACATATGTTACTTTAGACCAAACCGTCTGCATTTACATTAATGCCTCATCAAGACAGGCATTGGCGGAATTATAAAGTGTATTTGATCATTTAGGCGCAAACATAATGCTGTCAATCAAACAGCATGCAGCAACAGATGTCAGGAAATGTCAATAATTTATATTTCATCTATATCAACCATCCAGTGGTGCTCTTGCTATCGCAATTGATGTAATGAACACCCCTGTTCTAGATATATAGCCTAGAATATAGGCTAAGAATAGAACTCAAATGTTTATCATTGATATCGCCGACGCCTCACTTTTCTTTTTCAGATAAACATCAACATTGATTTATCGCCCAGCCCTATTGATAACATTGCCTTAACATTGCAAGATCAATAAATAAAGTTCAGTTGGTTCAAAATGCAGCAGACAGAGTGCTAACGTGAACCATGAAATATGATCATATTAGCCCCATTTTATCGTCGTTACATTGGCTACCTGTTAAAATTCATATTAATTTAAAAATGTTGTTAACTACATACAAAGCTTTGAATGATCGAGCTCTGCAGTACTTAAGTGACCTTCTACCATGCTATAATCCATCACGTTCATTACGATCACAAAATTCTGGCCTGTTAATAGTTCCTAGAATATCAAAATTAAACTATGGAATAGTCTCCCTAACACTGTTCCAGATGCAGACACACTCCCTCAGTTTAAGTCTAGCCTAAAGACTCATCTATTTAGCCAGGCATACACCTAATTTATCCATCAACTCACAATTAGGCTGCTTTAGTTAGGTCTGCCATAGCCAGAAACCAGAAACTTTGATCATGATCTATAACTCTGCAATAAATTGAATGGCATCAATGCTAATATTATTTTATTTGTTTCCCTGTCTCAACATTGGGACTCCTATCTTGAGGTCACCAGAACCAGCTGGATCCAGCTCCATTCCTGGTTCATGTTGGACTCCACTGCTACGTGTCGCTGTGTGATGATGACTAAATGCAGACGATGCCAGCCAAACATCACTTCAGTCTATTATGATGAACTTCAGAGGATGAACTGATGCCTACTCCAATCATAAGACATGGGGTACTTCATGTACCATTGTCTGAACCTTGGACTTAAGATGGATCACACCGAATCTCACCGAAATTACCAGCCAGGTTGAACTGCGATGCACCTTACTAATCTCTGCCTGCATCACCTCGGTCTATTGATGGACTACACTCTTGAAATGGAATACGTAGACTATCAATTGCCAACAAAAGCCTTCATCAGCCAATGAACAAGGACAATTGCATCTATGTGAACTTCTGCAGTTAATATAGGATGAACTTCAAAGACATTAGTCATTAATCTTACAGTTCATACAAAATCTGTTTAAACACTGTCACTTAACACTTACTTAGTTTATTAATTTTAAACCATGACTTGTACTATATATAATATTGAAATTATATTCATGATGTTAGCCAGCGGGGAACTGGCCCCCCACAGTGATCTGGTTTCTCCCAAGGTTATTTTTCTCCCATTAAACAACATGTTATTGAGTTTTGTGTTCCTTGCTACAGTCGCCTTCGGCTTGCTCACTGGGGTCATAAAAACAATTATTATTTAATTACTTATTTTTAAACACAATTCACAATCGTATATTATCTAATTACACAATGATGACTCATAGACATTATAAATATAACAGTTTTATGTTTTGTTAATGCCTGATCTTCTGTAAAGCTGCTTTGAAACAATGTGTGTTGTGATACAAATAAAAATGACTTGACTCAAGTAAAATTAAAAGTAAACAATTTTTAAATTACTTAAAGTAAAATTCTTAGGAAAGAGTAGTTAATTACAGTAACGTGAGTATTTGTATTCGTTAATTTACACCCCTGCCCCCCTTTGATTTAAACACAGGCCCTTAACATTTAGGTTACAAATTTAAACCATGACTTGCACTACACACAAATAACTAATTTATATTCATGATTTTTAGCCAGATGGGAACTGGCCCCAACAGTGAGTCTGGTTTCTGCCAAGGTTATTTTTCTCCATTAATCAACATCTTATGGACTTTTGTGTTCCTTGCCACAGTCGCATTTGGCTTGCTCACTGGGGTTCTATATACAGTTATTATTTAAATATTTAATTATTTATTTTTATTTACAATTTACAATTCCACAATGATAAGACTTTATAGATATTATAGTTTAATTTTCTGTTAAAGCATGATTTTCTGTAAAACTGCTTTGAAATTATGTGTGTTGTGAAAAGCACTATACAAATAAAAATGACTTGACTTGACTTGCTTGACATTTGTTTGTGTTGGTCCTGCCACAATCCAGTCAAAATGGAGCCACTCTTGACAGTTTTGGAGGAGCTCTGCCATAAACTGTCTCTTTGAATGTCATCTGGTCTGAGTGTTCACCACATTCACCCTGCTCTGCTGATCGAGGATCTGAAATTGTTGATCGGCCATTGTTCCTGAGGAGGAACAGCATGGACAAACACACACACCTCACCTCATTCTTTGACCACTGGCATGAAGAGTAAACTATGGCTCAATATCTTGTATGTAGAGCTAAAAATAATGGCTATATGAGATCAGAAAGTATTCACTTTTAAGGTTATGGTGAAACCTATGTGGAAAAGATGATGATATTCCTAAGGATAGTCTAAAGTAACGTCTTGGTTACATATGTAACCTCCATTCCCTGATGGAGGGAACGAGACGTCGTGTCGAAGAAGCGACACTAGGGGTCTCTCTTGAGTGCTGAAAGATGCCTCTGATCTATGAAAAAAGGCCAATGAGAGTTGGCGAACAGTATTTGCATACCCCGCCCCCGGACATACGGTTTAAAGGCGAGAGAAATACATCATATGGATTCTTGGGTCACATGTGGGAAGAATGGCGCGGTGGTAGATCCAACCTCGAGGAGGGGGGAGTTGCTACAACACGGCAAACGGAGGGAAGCGAAGGACTGCCTAAGGGAGATGCGGGTCAGCTCGTAAGGTGACCGTACCGTGGAAGTACACACAGGAGGAGTCCGCGTAGGAGGCCTAACCTGTGGAGCACCTATTCCAGTAGGGGTAGCCTGGGGTACCCGTAGTGGACTGGGCCGGCAAGTTCCTCCGCTGAACTGTTGCGGGCCCAAAAGGGCTAGGGAGGAATCGACCAGGAACCTAGGTCTCCTGGGGAGAACGCACACTGTTTTACCTTGATAGAGGGAAAGGGCGCTGGACGCAAGCGATTCACCCGGTCAGACCGTCGACGTGTACCGAGTTCTACGGGCTTGGACTTGAGAAAACACGGGACGAGACTGACTCAACCCTGAGATTGTAAAATCTCGCAAAGGTGTTAGGTGTTGCCCAGCCCGCAGCTCTGCAAATGTCTGCTAGGGAGGTGCCCCTAGCCAGTGCCCATGAGGACGCCAGGCGTGGGCTCGGACCCGTAGGGGGGGGGGGGCCTAGGTGTGATAGGCCAACTGGATGACGTCCATGACCCAGTGGGACAGGCTCTGTTTGGAGACAGTGTTCCCTTTCTGCTGTCCCCCAAAGCAGAAAAAGAGCTGCTCAGAGCGTCTGAAGCTCTGGGTGCATTCCAGGTAGGTACGCAAAGCACGTACCGGACACAGCAATGAGAGGGCTGGGTCTGCCTCCTCCCGGGGCAGCGGGATCACATGAGTGTCTGCCGGACCATACTCCAGGCAAGTGTCGTTAGTAGAGAATGCTTTCAGGTCCCCGACCCTCTTGATGGAGGCGAGCGCGATCAGCAGGGCCGTCTTAAGGGAGAGGGGCCTGAGTCCAGCTGATTCTAGCGGCTCGAAAGGGGATCTCTGAAGACCGGTGAGGACCACCGAGAGATCCCAGGAGGGGAACAGGTTTAGCCGGGAGGGGTTCAACCTCCGGGCACCTCTTAGGAACCTGACGATTAAGTCGTGCTTGCCCAGAGACTTGCCGTCTACTGGGTTGTGGTGACCTGCAATAGCGGCAACATACACCTTCAAGGTGGAAGGGGACAGCCTCCCCTCCAACCTCTCCTGTAGGAACAGGAGGACCGACCTAACTGTGCACCTCTGTGGGTCTTCTGCCCGGGAAGAACACCAATTCACGAACAGACGCCATTTCAGGGCGTAGAGTTGCCTGGTAGAAGGGGCTCTGGCTTGATTGATCGTGGCTACGACCGTGGGTGTTAGACCAGCTAGATCTTCCGTGTCGAATCCAGGGGCCAAACGTGGAGTTTCCAAAGGTCTTGGTGCGGATGCCAGAGCGTGCCCCGTCCCTGAGAGAGAAGGTCCTTCCTCAGGGGAATTCTCCAGGGAGGGGCTGTCGTGAGGAGTACGAGGTCCGAGAACCAGGCCCGGGTGGGCCAGTAAGGAGCCACGAGAGTGACTTGCTCCTCGTCCTCCCTGACCTTGCACAGCACCTGTGAAAGAAGGCTCACTGGGGGGAAAGCATACTTGCGCAGCCCCACCGGCCAGCTGTGTGCCAGTGCATCTGCCCCGAGGGGAGCCTCTGAGCGGGCATACCAGAGCGGGCAGTGGGAGATCTCTCGGGAGGCAAACAGGTCTACCTGGGCCTTGCCAAACTGTTCCCAAATCAGGTGAACCGAGTGGGGGTGAAGCCTCCACTCTCCGCCAGGCAAGCATTGTCTTGACAGCGCGTCCGCTATCACATTGAGGTTGCCGGGGATGTGAGTGGCACGCACTGGCTCCAGAGGAGGAGACGACGGGCGAGTTGTGACATGTGGCGGGAGCGTACGCCACCTTGGCGATTTATGTACGCGACCACAGTGGTGCTGTCCGACCTGACCAGGATATGTTCATCCCGAATTAACGGGAGAAACTTCCGCAGGGCCAAAAGGATGGTCAACAACTCGAGGCAGTTGATGTGCCAACGCAGCTGGGCCCCTTTCCAATGGCCTGCGGCTGCGTGCCCGTTGCTAACGGTGCCCCAACCCAATTTGGAGGCGTCGGTCATAACCAAGATGCGTCGGGTCACCTGCTGTAGGGGTACTCCTGCCCATAAGAAGCAGAGGTCTGTCCAGGGTTTGAATGTTTGGCAGCAGGCGGGGGTGATTGTCACCCGATGCGTGCCGTGGTGCCATGCTCGTCTCGGGACTCGGGTCTGAAGCCAGTGTTGGAGCAGTCTCATATGCATCAACCCCAGCGGTGCGACCGCCGCGGAGCACGCCATATGCCACAGGAGCCTCTGGAAAAGTTTTAAAGGGACCGCTGTGACCGGCCTGAAGGCGGCGAGGCACTTCAACACTGACTGGGCACGCTCGCTGGTGAGCCGTGCTGACATTGAGAATTGAGTATGCGAATGCCGGCTTCTCGGAGTGGAGCAAGAGCTGCCTCTGCAACTTTCGTGAAGACCCGAGGGGACAGAGACAGGCCGAAGGGGAGGACTTTGTACTGATACGCCTGGCCATCGAACGCAAATCGCAGGAAGGGGCGGTGTCGAGGCAGGATGGAGACGTGGAAGTACGTGTCCTTCAGGTCTACCGCTGCGAACCAATCTAGATGCCGGATGCAGGTTAAGATGTGCTTCTGTGTGAGCATTTTGAACGGGAGTTTGTACAACGCTCGGTTGAGAACTCGCAGGTCCAAGATTGGCCGTAATCCTCCACCTTTCTTGGGTACGATGAAGTAAGGGCTGTAGAAATCCATCTTCATCTCGGTTGGAGGGACAGGCTCTATCGCGTCTTTGACCAGAAGAGTAGCGATTTCCGCGTGCAGAGACTGGGCATGTTCGCCGTGTACTGCGGAAGAGCGGACGCCCATGAAGGGGGGGCGGAGGCCTGGCAAACTGAATTGCGTAACCGAGTCAGCTGGTCCGGGGCAGCCAGCGAGATGGGTTGGGAAGTGAAAGCCACGCGTCCAACCTCTGCACTAGGGGCATCAAAGGGACAGTTAATTTTGACGTACCCAGCGGAGCTTCGCAGCAGGGCGGAGCAGGTAGGGCAGCATTGGGCGGTGACAGGGCGACCTGCGGCTGGGGTGCTGAGAAAGCACTCCAAGCTCTTACCTTGCTCCGCACACCCGGCAGGGGGCGGGTTAGCAACTGAGGAGGAGATCCAGGGTAGGCGTCCTCTAGACTCGTCGGAACCGGCCGGCCGGGGAACAGTCGTGGGGCTGGAGACGGGTGGTCCGTGTCCAGGAAGCCGGGACTGTTGAGATCTGGAGGCAAAGTGCCGTGAGAACAGCATTTGTGGGCCAGGTGACCCAGAGACATAGGAAATAGCTCTTTTATTGAGAATGTGGGTACCGCAACCCCATCTAAGGTGGGCGGCAAATTAAATTTCTTTAAGAACAAAAGATTCTCCTCCTGGACCTCCACCGGGGGAGGGGTCCTCGGCGGGGTCCGAGAGATGGGGGGCGTCTGCTTCCTGCGGTGAGGTCGCCGCTGGGGCTGAGAGCTGGGCCCGGGTTGAGGCGGAGCAGATTTCTTGGCCACAGGGGTATGCCCTGTGCGAGCAGACGGGGCAGTGGCCTTGGCGGCAGGTTTGCGGCGAGGCAGGATGTGAGAGATGGCCTCCGTCTGCTTTTTCACCGTAGAGAATTGCTGGGCGAAGTCCTCGACGGTGTCGCCAAAGAGGCCAACCTGGGAGACAGGGGCGTCGAGGAAGCGAACTTTGTCGGCCTCACGCATCTCGACCAGGTTGAGCCAAAGATGACGTTCCTGGACCACAATGGTGGCCATCGCCTGTCCGAGTGCCTGCGCGGTGACCTTCGTTGCTCTGATGGCAAGGTCGGTCGCTGAGCGCAGTTACTGCAACACATCGGGGTCAGGTCTACCCTCGTGCAGATCCCTGTGCGCCTTGGCCTGGTGGACTTGCAGGATGGCCATGGCATGCAAGGCAGAGGAGTTCAACGAGGATGACGTCCTACAGGCCTTGGAAGGTGGTACAGGGCACCCGCGCCAGGTGGTAGGGTCACCGGGACAAAGATGGAGCGCAACCGCCCTATCCACCTGGAGAATCGTCGTGTACCCGTGGGCCACCCCGCCATCAAGGGTAGCGAGACCGGATGAGCAAGGCTTGATGAATGGAGAGCGGTGCTTTCCATGAAGACGTCAGCTCGTCATGCACCTCTGGGAAAAATGGGACCGGGGGGGGGCGTGGTCATGGCTGTGAGCGGCGCCCAGACCGCAGGAACCAGTCGAGACGGGTGTGGGGAGGATGGAGGGTTCCAATCCAGCCCCACCCCGACGGCGGCCCGGGCAAGCATGTCGGACATCTGCGCATCAGCCTCAGCCTGGGCGTGCTGGCCCGAAGGCGGCATGTATACCCGGCGGAACTGCACCCGCTGCCTTCCCCAAATCGCCTCCATCGCCAACCGCATCGTCCTCAATCCCGTGGGAAGAAGGAGCGACACGGGGGGCGGCTGGAGTGGCGTGCTTTCTATTGAAAGCAAGCCGCGACCGCAATGTTGCCATGGTCATGTTCTCGCAGTGAGAACATGAACCATCCACAAACGCTGCCCTGGTGTGATCAGTGCCCAGACACACGAGACAGCGCCTGTGGCCATCAGAAGCGGAGATCACTCTACCGCATCCAGGAACTACACAGGGGTTGAATGGCATCTTTATAAAGACGCGTCCTGAAAAGGACGTTCAACACCGCTATTTCAGAGAAATAAACTCTTTCACAGAGAAAATTGCTCTTTATAATGAAACTCTTTTAACTTTGCACTGTCGAAGCGCCCAGGGGCAAACTGCACACCGGCAGAGAAGAGAAAAGCCGCTGGAGTGCGCTGTAGATCCAACAGGAAAGCAGAGCGTCAGAGGATAGAAGCAGGATCAGTTGTGTCATTCGCAGCTGGCTGTATACACACGACCATCGGCTCCGAAGAAAATTACTGAATGAACGAGCGTATTTCCCTTGCCTTTATACCCATATGCCCGGGGGCGGGGTATGCAAATACTGTTCGCCAACTCTCATTGGCCTTTTTTCATAGATCAGAGGCATCTTTCGGCACTCAAGAGAGACCCCTAGTGTCGCTTCGTCGACACGATGTCGAAGTGAGCAACAGACGGGGAATCTAAGTTCTCTAAAGAACACTAAGGATAAACATTTAAAAAATGTTTTAATTTATTTAGCAGGAAAACAATTTCTTATATGTCACGTTTGACATGATATGCTATGGCACTGTCCAAGCTGTATGCTAATGTTCTTGTTACTTCCGTAACCTCCGTTCCCTGATGGAGAGAATGAGATGTTGTGTCAATGTAGTGACACTAGAAGTCACTCTTGGGAGCCCGAGACACCTCTGATCTTTGATAAAAGGCCAATGGGAATTGGCGAGTGGTATATGCATGCCACTCCCCCGGACATACAGGTATAAATGAGCTGTCATGCATACCGCTGAGAAATTTTCTTCGGAGCCGATGGTTGTACTGCAGCGAGCTGCGAGTCACACACCTGTTCCTGTTCCTCTGACGCTCTCTGCTGTTGGATCTATGGCACACTACAGTGGCTTTCTCCTTCCTTGCACGGCAGTGCAGTTTGCAGTTACAGCCCCTGGGCGCTTCGACAGCGCATAGCGTATTAAAAGAGTGATATTTCTTTTTAAAGAGTGTTTTTCCTCTATTAGAGCAATACACAGCGGCGTTGAACGTCCTTTTCAGGACGCGTCTTTATAAAGATGCCATTCCGCCCCTGTGTACTTCCTGGATGCGGTTGAGTGCTCTCCGCTTCAGGCGGCCACAGGCGTTGTCTCGTGTCTGGGCAGCGTTCACACCGAGGCAGTGTTTGTGGATGGTTCATGCTCTCACTGCAAGGGCATGACCATGGCAATAGAAAATAGAATTTCAATAGAAAGCATGCCACTCCATAACCCCCCCCCAGCATTGCTTCTTATTCCCACGGGATTGAGGACAATGCAGCTGGCGATGGAGGCGATCTGGGGATGGCAGTGGGTGCAGCACTGCCGGGTACGCCCCCTCGAACCACCCGCCCCCCAGCATGCTCGTTGACTTCCGTCTGTGCTCGAGGCAATAGTAGCTCGCCTCACAGCCAGCCTGCTTATCCTCTATAGCAGGGGTGTCAAACTCGGTTCCAGGAGGGCCACAGTCCAGCAGAGTTTAGCTCCAACCCTAATTAAACACACCTGAAGCAGCTTATCAAGGTCTTCAGGAGTGTTTGAAGATTACAAGGAGGCATTTTGGAGCAGGGCTGGAACTAAACTCTGCAGGGCTGCGGCCTTCCAGGAACTGAGTTTGACACTCCTGCTCTAGAGCTCAAAGTGGATGAGCTTGCTGCTGCATCGGAGTGCATGGCGTCTGACGCGTATGTCTCCCCTGGGCTGCCACCTTCGGGCCAGCATACCCAGGCTGAGGCTGATGCTCAGATGACCGACATGCTTTCCCGGGCCGCCGCCAGCGTGGGCTTGGACTGGAAACCTCCGTCCTCCCCACAGCCATCGCGTTTGGATGACTGGTTCCTGGGGTCCGGGTGCCGCTCACAGCCTGGCCCTCCCCCCCACCCCGGTCCCGTTTTTCCCAGAGGTGCAGGATGAGCTGACGTCATTGTGGAGATCGCTACCCTCGACGGCGGAGCGGCCCACGGGTACACTGCGATTCCCCAGGTGGATAGGGCTGTTGTGCTCCACTTATACCCCGCCAACCCTACCACCTGGAGGGGTCGCCCTGTGCTCCCTGTAGGACAACATCCTCGCTGAGTGTGAAGGCCTACAGCGCCGCCGGACATGCCGCTTCTGCCCTGCACGCCATGGCCCTCCTGCAAGTCCACCAGGTGCTCAATGATCTGCACGGGGTAGCCATGATCCCTTAGAGCCACTAAGGTCACAGCGCAGTCACTCGGGCAGGCAATGGCCACACTCGTGGTCCAGGAACATCATCTGTGGCTGAACTTGGTCGAGATGCGTGAGACTGACAAAGTTCGCTTTCTCGACGCCCCTGTCTCCCAGTTCGGCCTCTTCGGTGACACCGCCCAGCAGTTCTCTGTGGTGAAGAAGCAGACGGAGACCATATCTCACATCCTGCCTCACCTCAAGCCTTCCGCCATGGGCCATGCCCTGTCTGCTCACCAAGAGCACGCCTCAACCCGGGCCCAGCTCTCAGCCCCAGTGTCGAGCACTCCACAGGAAGCAGACGCCCCCAGTCTCATGGACCCCCTCGAGGACACGGAAGTCTCCCAGGCACTCCTGAGATGTTTGACCCAGAGCCCAAGACGTTAGCTCCGGAGCTGGTAAAACCACTCCGTTCCCCAGTGGAGGGCCGGGAGGAGAATCTTTTGTTGAATTTATTTCATTTCCCGCCCCCCCTACACGGGCTGCGGTACCCACATTCTCAATAACAGAGCTATTTCCTTTGTCTCTGGGTCACCTGGCCTGCAAATGCCGTTCTCAAGGCACCCTTCCTCCAGATCTTTACAGTCCTGGCATGCTGGACGCGGACCCCCCGGCTTCAGCCCTACAACTGTTCCCTGGCCAGCCGGTTCCAACGAGTCTAGAGGACGCCTATGCTGGACCTCCTCCTTAGCCGCTAACCCACCCCCTGCCGGGTGTGCGGAACAAGGTAAGTACTTTGAGTCTTTTCTCAGCACCAGAGCCTCAGGACGCGCCCTCGCCTCCCGATGCCATACTACCTGCTCTGCCCTACTGTGAAGCCCCACTGGGTACGTCAAAAATAACCAGAAGCTGGTGGCTGTGAGAGTGGAGGCTTCACCCCCAGTCGATCCAGCTGATTTGGGAATGGTTCGGCAAGGCCCAGGTAGACCTGTTTACCTCCCGAGAGACCTCCCACTGCCCGCTTTGGTACGCCAGAAAGTCACTCTAGTGGCTCCCTATTGGCCCACCCAGGCTTGTTCTCGGACCTTGTACTCCTCGCGACAGCCCCTCCCTGGCAAATTCCCCTGAGGAAAGACCTTCTTTCTCAGGGATGGGGCACGCTCTGGCATCCTCACCCAGACCTTTGTAACCTCCACATCTGGCCCCTGGATGGGACGCGGAAGATCTAGCTGGTCTACCACCTGCCATCATAAACACAATCAGACAGGCCAGAGCCCCTTCTACCAGGCATCATTATGCCCTCAAGTGGCGCCTGTCCGCAAATTTGTGTTCTTGCCGGGCTGAAGACCCACAGAAGTGTGCAGTTAGGTCAGTGCTATTATTTCTGCAGGAGAGGCTGTCCCCTTCCACCTTAAAAATGTATGTCGCTGCCTATATTCTCTCCCAGGAGATCCCAATCATTCGGATCCCTAGACGATTCCTCCCTAGCCCTTTGGGTCCACTGTTCAGCGGAGAAACTCGCCAACCCAATCCACTACGGTACTTAATCTACCCTGTACTGGAATAGGTGCTCCGCAGGATAGGACTCCTACTCGGACTCCCCCTGTGTGTATTTTCCACGGTACATACCCTTACGAGTGGACCCGCATCTCCCTTAGGCAGTTCCAGCTGCCCTCCTGTCGTTGTGTTGTAGCAACTCCCCCCTCCTAGCGAGGTTTGATCTACCACTGCGCCATCTCCAAATGCTGCCTAAAAACCCATGTGATGTATTCGCCATCTTTACCTCCCCTTTCAGGCAGGTGTGGCCTCCGCAGGGTTTTTTCCCCCTGAAAGAATAGGAAACTGGGCAAGACCCCCTTCCCTTGATGCGTGTAAGGGCCTTTCTTGGGCCGTTCTTGCTCTATGCGGAGAAACATAGAGAGAAAAGAGGCCCGCTCCCAGGTTGGCAAGCGTCACCTTGTTCCCCTGCCTAGGGTAACCAGAAGGATTCCAATGACTTTTGTGGGGCATTGGGGAAGGGTACGTGCAGTCTGACACAGCTGGTGGCCTTTGCACGTAAAATACCTGCCCGCTCCTGTGTCAGCAGAACACGTACACGGCCCAGCGCATGGCGTGATTTAAATTGGACCCCTAGTGTCGCTTCTTCGACACAACGTCGAAGTGAGCGACAGACGGGGAACATCTAGGTTATGGATGTAACCTCCGTTCCCTGATGGAGGGAAGGAGACGTTGTGTCCTCCCGGCCACGTTGCTGAGCTGAGACACTGTAGTGGCCGGTCCATTTCTGGCTCCTCGGAAAAATCCTGAATGAACTTGACTTATTTCCCCGCTTTTATACCCGTATGTCAAGGGCGAGATATGCAAATACTGTCTGCCAACTTTCCATTGGCCTTTTTTCATCAGAGGATGGTGGCAATGGTGGTGTATGTCATTTGATATATACGATTAAGTATACTTATATGCTCTATAATTTAGAAGACTATCCAAATAGTCTTGACGAACAATGCCTTATATAAAGAGCATTTCATGGAAGCATAGCTGACATTCAAGACATTTTTAAGAAGTTACTGCTAAAAATGTCATGGCCATGTGCACTGAATTTGTGTGTTAGGCCTATTGCATAGCAATGAGACAAAGACTCTATTTTACTCCCTCTTTTCTTTTTTTACCTCTCACCTCATCAGTTACAGTGAAGCTTTTCGTCCCATAACCCTTTCCCCTGCTGTGTGTGTTGCTATAACCCAGAGCCGACCACACCTTCCTCAGTCCACTCACAGAGGTCAGATGACACTACAGCAGAAGGTACAAAAGGGCCAGTATACCTCCTATGTCCTTGTTGATTAAGACAATACGAAGACAGGGAAGCTGTTCAAAAATCAGCACCCTTCCCCTGAGTCACTTTCAGCATATAAGTGCCTGTGCTGGGCTCTAGAAACGCCTCCACAGGTGAAAACAGAGACCAGATGTGGACGGCTTGGCATGGAGACAGCATCTGTCTGGACACAATCAATAGGGGTATTGTGTTGATGTGAATACGATATCATTACCATATAGATTAAGTGGAATGGAAAACTGTGCTAAATGAAACCTGGCACCCGTACGCATATGTGGGCCTTATTAATAGCTAATACATGTTGCTGATATATAATGTCTATCATCGGTTTTTCGGAGTGTGGTGTGGATACAGTGTGGATTGTGATTTATTTTAAAGATTCAGGTTTCACTCAGTACAAACTAATTTGGGGTTAAGAGAAGACAGATGTATATGGAGTGACATGATTGATATCATAATAATGTGTATTAATCATGACTTTGGATCTCTGATGTGACATGGTCTGTCTCTCTTTGATTTTTAATAAGTAAATCATTGAGCCACAAAAAATATTTGGTGACTAAGGCATACTTAAAATGTATGAATGGTATTGCATTGCACTAAATTACACACCACACCAATAGGTGTTTATTTCAAAAGTGATAACTTTCAAATATTTTTTCATTTGAAAATTTGTTATTTTCCTGGTCAATGGTTGTGCATGTATGCAATGTGTGATTCCACACATATATATCATTTTTCCTAATTTAATTATTTTTCACAACTGTTATCAGCATAACAGTTTGAGTGAAAAATGTGTGCAAAACCCGATGATTATGATATAATCATGATCCTATATGTGAATTTTCCCAGAGCATCTTGTAAACGTGCTTTAATGAAAGAAAACCTGTCCTTTTGTACAAATTTAATTTGATTACTGATCATAAAATTGTGTGGAATCTTAAATTGTAATCATGTAATCACTAGCATGCAAGCAACAGCGAGAGTTTTTTGCATCTGTATTCCAATCTATATCTTAATGTAATCCTTCCTCATTTCACACAGAGTGTTTTCATTAGCTTTATGGGAGACTAAACACTAGTAAAGTGTGACAAGACTCGCGCTGCACATGCAAGCCATTCGCTCATCACAAGCCGATCAACTATTTAGCCCTTTTCAGTGAATCATACCTGCAAAATCCTAAAACTTAATTTCCAGGTATTTCCATTTATATTATGAGTAGACTTGAAATTGATTTTTGAACCCCACAATTTGGGTTTATGTTTTCTCTTTTAATTGTTTAATGTAATTTTGAGTGTGACCATGGTTTAAGGATGGTGTACCTGTATGCTGGGTTGAAAATCTCATGGATTAATAGTGGTATATTTCTTATTACATCACATGTTGTTCTAAAAGCAAAAAGAAACAAATGAAACATGGAATGTAGGCTGTCATCCACGCAACCTGATCGAAGCAAAGCAGGCACGTTTACCTCAAGCGATTAACCGAAAGTGAAGCGGTGCTAGCTTGTGATGCATGAATGGCTTGCATGCGCTGCACGAGTCTGTTTGATATACTGCAGTCTCATCACAGTTTAACTTTTTGTTTAGTGTCGCAGCTGATGAAAACACATTGTGTGATCATAAGGAAGGATTACATTAAGATATAGATTGGAGTGCAGGTGCGGAATTTATATAAATAAAATAGTCTAGCTCTCTTGCCGTTGCTGGCGTGCCAGTGATTACCCTTCCTCATGCTAATGCTGGCACGCATGCCATAGGTTGCCGACCCCTGTCTTATACACTACCAGTCAAGAGACTTGTTTCAACCTTTTGATCTAAATCCCTATACTTAATGGTTTGAAGTTTTTAGTCTGTAAATTTTTTTTTTCCTTTACAAGTTGGACCAGATAGTGAAAAAAAAGCAGCCAACAAATGCCCTGAATATATTGAAGAAGCTGTGTTACTGTATGTGGCACGGTGGAGGGTGGGACCGGCGCGTGATTACGCACGCCCGGTCCCGTATTAGGCTAATTAAGCCATCAAGAGGGATAAAGGCCACTCGCAGACGGCGATCGAGAGAGAGAGCTCAATTACGGACTTGTCCGTAATTACGGACGGTCCCGCCCTCCACCGTGCCACACTGTATTATTTGTATAAAAAAAATCACTACATAATAACAAACAGATTCTGATATCTTATATTGAGTGTAGGAAAGGAAATAATTCAGCTAAAACTATGATGCCTGTTTTTAAAGACTACTGGCATCGTATTCCCAGTTTAGCCGGGGATTACTGTTCCAGTAGAAGTATTCACATAAAATTCACTCTGACACAGAGAAATCTGATTAGCATTGTTGTCCTCTACATGTGGCTGTGTGGTGGGGCTTTAGGGCAAGTCAAATTCTAACCCCCTAACAAAATCTCTAATACTACAAAGGTTACCATGCTCACTAGTTTACTAGACAGGATACTTTGATCTCACATCACATTACATAAGAACACATATCATTACAATGACAAATAGACCAAAGACACAAATATCATGATTCATCTAATTTCAAAAATGACTTCACTTTACTGTCTCCCTTTGATCTCATCACCTATGAACAATGTTGCTTTGGGGCTTTTACACTCAGGTTTCAAGAGTTTTGTACACCTGCATAGAGAGGCGATCTGTATTATCTGTAGTTCAGTCATCAAAACTCCCTGAATAAATTTAAGATGTTATAATGGATATGACAACTTGGTAGGCTTGGCAGACTAGATATGCTTATGCTGCTGCAGAGCAATTACTGTATGAAGTCTAGCTACTGCAAGAACATACACATATGTGATGTGTTGAGCATGAACTGTAGGACATGCTGCTGCTAGAAAACTCTTGTAGTGCGATGGTGATTTGAAGTGATACCGGCTTACCCGCAGGAAATGTAAATGTAAATGTTAGACAAAGAGAGAGTAGGTAAATTGATTGTCTAAAAGATGGATGAATGGATCAGTTTTTTGCCATGTAGATTTTCATGACTTAACTTAAAATAATTTCTGTGATCTGATATTGGTCTATGATTAATGATTTTTTTATTATGAGTAGAGAAAAATTATGTATGTACAGCTTTACATAAAAATAAAACACAAAGTATCTGAATATTTTGATCATAATATGTCTTTTCATTATCATCATCAAGATTTAAGTCAAGTGGGGCTTGGGTTGCGAGTTTGAATCCAGAGTGTGCTGAGTGACTCCAGCCAGGCTTCCAAAGTAACCAATTGGGCTGGTTGCTAGGTTAGGTAGTCACATGGGTTACCTTCCTTGTGGTTGCTATAAGGTGGATCTTGCCAGGGGTGGACTGGGAAGAGAAATCGGCCCGGTATTATACATAGAAACTGGCCCAAAAGTTGGGGCAGTTGGGTTGGTGTCACTGTACTTTTCTGCATATCGCTGCCCCCTTCGGCATATCGTGGCACCATTTTGTGGCACATTCTGCATAATGCGGTGGCTCATTTCAGCTCATCTCAGCCCATACGGCCTTCTCATGGCTGGCCCGTTTCTCCAAATGGCCAGTCCGCCCCTGATCGTCCCAAAAGTGCGTCAGCCCACCAGGAAAATGCCCAGTATTCCAGATTACCAATCCAACCCTGGATCTTGCTCTCATGGTGGGAGTTGTGGATGGATGCCGCGGTGAATAGCATGAACCTCCACACACACTAAGTCTCCGTGGTAACACACTCAGCAAGCTAAGCGATAAGATGCACATGTCTCAGGCTGACTCATGGTTGACTGACTCAGAAGCGGATGGAACTAAAATTCGACCTTCGGCACCTGAATCGAGTCACTGTGCTACCACTCCACCAAGTTTTAAGGTTTTATTTACAATTATATGAACGTATATTTATATTAATGCATTTAAATTTACATGGACACATAAGAGAAAGTGTATATTTTAGCCCGTTGCTGTGTCAGGTCTTTTCCTTTTACATTTTTCATAATTTTTCATTGACATACAATTTGATTGAGTCCTGTGGTATGACAGATATAATATTCCATGTAGACTTATATTTAAAGAAATAATTCACTCTACATTTATCCTGTCTCAAACTTGCATGACTTTCTTCTGCCGAACACAAACAAAGAAATTGAAAGACATGGTTAGATCCATACAATGTAAGTCAATTGGGACCAACAATTTCAAAAAGACATAAAGGCAGCATAAAAGTTATCTATCTGACTTGAGTGGTTTAATCCATCTCTTCTGAAAAGCAATATGATCAGTTTTGGGTGAGAAACAGACCAAAATGTATATTCTTTTTCACTATAAATCTTGACATCTGTAGTCTTCTTGCTGATCATGATTTGAAGCTAGATTGCACTTCCTCACGCTTGATCACCAAGCAGACAGCAGATGTCAAGACTTGTCGCTTTTGGGTGAATTATTTATTTAATACTATATGTTGTTAGAAAAGATGCATATATAATCATTTTCAAATAATAAGCAAAATATTGTTTAAAATAGTTTTAGGGTGCTTTCACACTAGCACTCGGTGCAAATGACGTCAAAGTTTGGTTAGTTCAGATAATGTGAACACTGTTCCAAACTTGGGTTTCATGTGAATTCTGGTATGGTTTGCTTCTGATATGAATGCCATTGTACCAAATTGTGGAAGTGAACCACTTGTGATAATTTATAATTTGCATCTTTGCAGGCTCACGATCACAATTATTATGGTATAATGCATTTCTCATACCTGCATGTGCCCAAATATATTGCCTTCGGAGAGCAGCTCACATTCTTCAGATCTCTTCCAACGCATTTGCTGGCCCATGGCAGAGAGACACTAATATTCATCACATCATTGCCCATTCAGTGCATCTGTTGGGACAAACACATGTCATTTCTGTTTTTGTGGTAAATCAAAGAGACAAACTTTAATACTTCACTTAACACAGTTATGCCACTAACTGTTCATGTTGCTGCTGGTGCTTAGCTTGAGTCTGTGTTTGTAGCCTGCTAGCCTTTTTAGCATGGCTTATCTTTCTGTTTTCTACATTTAATATCTGCCATGCATGCTTTGCTGCTTCAGGGCCAGGGTGACTTGCAATAATTGAGGGAAACATGAATTCTGCTCTCTACCAGAAAATCCTAAAGGAGAATGTCCGGTCATCAGGCATTGAGTTGGATTAAGCTGCAAGACAATGATCCAAAGCATAGGAGTAAATCCACCTCTGAATTCCTCAAAATAAGCTAAATTAAAGTTTTGGAGTGGCCGTGTGAAAGTTCTGTCTTGAACAAGATTGAGATGCTGTGGCAGACCTTAAACGGGTAGTTCATACTCAAAACACTCCAATATTGTTGCTGCTAAAGGTGGTACAAACAGCTATTAAGTTTAAGGGGGCAGTTCGTTTTTCACATGGTTGATATTGCCGTTGGATTACTGTTTTGATTTAATAATATATATATATATTTTAAAACTGTATTTTGTGTTTACTCAGGTTGCCTTTGTTTTATGTTATATCTCATTTGAAGATCTAAAACAATTTAGTATGAAAAATAAACCAAAAATAGAAGAAATCATGCCACATGATGCCATGCGAAGGGCAGACATGTGAGAGACAGCTCTGCACACTTTGCAAATGTTTAAAATTATTTTCATGATATAATACGGGCGACATTCGATACACCCAGTTACACATTTACTATTTGAGGTAAACATGGCAAAGAAGTCAAAATCCTCATGCTCTGGAGACATTTAAAGACACTTACATGTTCAATATGAAAGCCCAGACAGGCCTGTGGACCGGGGACTCGATTTGGATGGTGCGACTGCTTTGGGACAGTTGTGGATGAATCTGTTAGTTCCTTGCGCTTATGCCTCATGTTGGCTGGAGTATGATTTGTGGTGTATTTGAATCGGACATTGGAATGATTACGTCATCTGCTGCACTCATCAGGTGGCTCACTGAAGATTCGTTTGTCTATCCGAGGAAACTGAATGGCTTTATATCAGCTGGAATTTTTTTTGTGAAGGAACACACCTTCAAGACAGTTCTGTGAATGAGTCTACACATTCTTTGTTTTTATTCTGCTTATTGGCTTGGGTTTGTTTTACAAAATATTTTATGTTATGTAATTTTGCCTTACAAATCTGTGAGGCAAAATTGAGCAATCCAATGGTAAAGTTGTTGCGTGGGATCTCGTAGGTGTATATAGACCTTTTGAGTTTAGAGGGATCGATGCCGGTTGGCGCTGTCGTGCGTGGTGTTAATACGCACCTTTTTCTTTTTTCTCTTTGTTTTGTTCGGGGGGAAGTTCAGGGTTTTATTATTGCATTAATGTAGAAATGTGGTCTTCATAATTTTGTTTTTGGCACACAATTTATTTTTTCTATTATATCAAAATGTCAAATGTTAATATGAGTGTACTATCTCTCTCCACATGGAATTTGAATGGGTTGGGGCACCCCATGAAAAGAAGGAAAGTTTTTTCTTTTCTTAAACGTAAGACATATGATCTAGTGTTTCTTCAAGAAATTCATCTTTCCCCGCAGGAAGCTGAACACTTTGGGAAGTTATGGGGTGGACAAATTTTGCTAATATTTATGCACCTAATGCTGATGATCAGGGCTTTTTTATAGATCTTGAAGGAAAGTTTCAAGCCGCTGGCACCCCCTGTAAGTCCCTTAGAGCAACATGGACACTTCACAGGATGTGTAAAAATCTTGGTCTTACATATATTTGGAGACTTCTGAACCCATCTGGTAGGGACTATAAATTTTTTTCATCAGTCCATAAGATTTATTCTAGAATAGATTTATTGTTTCCAAATTCCTCATTTCATCTGGTGTCGATTGCTCAATTGGAAACATCTTAGTCTCAGATCACGCCCTTGTGAGTTTAGAGGTTTTGCCACATATAGATAAAAATAAATCATATAGTTGGTGCCTTAATGTATCCCTTTTGCACCAACTGGTCCTCGGTATCCACTTTGTGCCCTGTTTGCTGGCTGGCCATCCCCAACTTGGGAGGAGACAGGAGGAAAAATAACAACAAAAAAACTAAGTAGGTGAGGGAGAGGTCAACATGGAGTGTCAGAGAGAGAGAGAGAGAGAGAGAAAGGAGAGAAAAAAAGAAACTCACTCACCGGTTCTCTGATGCACCTTTGCGTGGTCCTGGATCACTCCTCCACCCTCTTAGGCGGACGGCAGCCACTCCACCCTGGGCGGACCTCCTCACTGGGAAGAACTCTGACTTCCAGCAGACAGAACACACCTCCACATTCCCGGCGACCCATGGGGACACTCCTCTGCCTCTAGCAGCGGCTCTATCACGCCAGGCGGGGTCCCCACTCGTCCCGCTGACGGCAGCCATCCCCCGCATTCGGATAGTTGGGCTAATCCTTCTCCCACCGGATGGCAGCGGTGCTCCCCTGGTGGATGGCATTATCAAGGATCCCTCCTCCTTCCAGGGTTTCGGCACCAGTGTAAGGGGGTTAAAAGGAAAGGAAGAGGTGAGAACTGGCTTAAGAATAGAAATAATATTTTATTAAATAAAAATGTAATTAGCGCACTGAAACAGCAATGTGATAGATTGTGAGCAGACTTATAAAGCAACAGCTTGCATGTGATTGATGGAGAATTACCAGCTAATGGTGTGATGATGCACAGCAGCTAATCTTCCCACTAGAACTAAGATGCACTTACATTTCCATGCCTTCATCTACCGATTAAGATATTTGAAACTTTGTGGAACCATTAGAACTCCCTAAATTGACGACTGAGCAAAACCATTCTCTTGATTCTGAGAAAAACTTGGAGGAGCTTGACGAGGT
This sequence comes from Moxostoma hubbsi, assembly GCA_032164185.1. Lineage (NCBI taxonomy): Eukaryota > Metazoa > Chordata > Actinopteri > Cypriniformes > Catostomidae > Moxostoma > Moxostoma hubbsi. The sequence goes on from JAVLUX010000051.1 coordinate 9,521,356, forward strand.
AATTAAGGCCCTGCCTACTGGCAAAGCTCTGGGGCCAGATGGCTTTGCCGTTGAATTTTTTAGAACTGGTTCCACTTTTGTTAGAAGTTTATATAGAATCATTAAAGAATGGAAAGCCTGTCTGATTCATAAAAAGGACAAAGATCCAAGTAACTGTAAAAGTTACTGTCCAATTTCCCTGATCCAGCTAGATGTAAACATTTTGTCAAAAATTCTGGTTAACCATTTGGCAAATAATCAGTCTCCGGTCGTTGCCATCTCACTTGATGCTGAAAAGGCATTTGATATGGTAGAATGGGATTATCTTTTTAAGATTTTGGAAATTTATGGGTTCAGGAGTACACTTATTGGTTGGATTAATTTACTTTATAGACACCCTGTAGCAGCGGAACAAACAAATGGATTCATTTCAGATTAATCTATTCTGAATAGGGGCACTCGGCAGTCTTGCCATGGAACCATTAGCACCTGCTATAAGAAAGGAGGATGATTTTACAGGGGTGATGGCAGGTGTGGCACATAAACTTCTGCTTTATGCAGATTATATTTTATTATTTGTCTCTGAACCTACTTGATCTATGCCTTGCCTCCACAGAATTATTAATTCCTTTTCCAAGTTCTCAGGATACAAATTCAATTGGTCTAAATCTGAAGCTCTGGCTCTGACAGCGTACTGTCCAGTAACAGCTTTCCAGCCGGGCTCCTTCCAGTGGCCCAAACAGGGCATTAAGTGTTTGGGGATTTTTTCCCCAGCAAATTTGTGTGATTTAGTTAATTAATTATCTATACTAATATAAACGACTTGACATGAAGTCTTCTCGAGTTGTTACCTAGATACAGTGACTAAAATGCCACATGTAGTCACGTTGATGATGTAATCGGACTGCAGTTCGGACCCAAATAATAGCAGCATGAGGGAGAGGAAATGAACTCAGGTTCGGTCGAAGTGATCAAACCAATTGTGAAAGCACCCTTACGTGGAGTAAAACATGTCACATCACAGAACATATAAGCTTCTCAAAAGTATTCAGTACAATTATCACATATCTGGATATATGTCATAACGCTCTTCTCCATCATTTGATAATCCTTTGATGAATTACTGCTGATATGATTGATAGAAAATGTACACAAAAATACCATTTTAAATAAAATACATTTTACTGCCTGCATTCATCTGGTTGTAAGAGCCCAATGCAAATTTTTGAGAATTAAGCGCAATTGGCGAATTCACCCCATTATGTATTTACAGTAATTATATATTAATCATCTTTTGTGAGGGAGGCGTTTTGGCTTAAATTCTCATCTAGGTGATATTGTAGAGTTCCAGCAATGGATTTATCTGTTTTGCATTTGAGAGTTCAGTGCCCAGTTAATGCAGTGTATTTGTAATACAGCAGACACCTGACTCTGAGCCCCTGCTGGCTTTGAGACAGGCCTCATTAAGTCCTCTTGTGTCTATCCATGGGTCTGCTGTTCGCAAGCTGGCACAATGCCCTGTCTCTGCCAAGGTTAACTGTCACCACAAGCTTTGACATGTCCCCATCTAACAGGGCTAATGTTGCCCAGGGGAGCGGTAAATGTGTTTGCACCTTGCCCGCTGGGCAGACTGGCAGAGCCGCGGTGCCCCAGCAGATTACTGGCATGAGCACCTGTTCCTGCTGTGAATAGGCATTATTCCTGCATTCGATTCTTACCGCAAGTGCATTGCCTGTGTAGGATTATAACAAATTATTTTGGATTATGTATAGTTCTCTTTTACTGCATGTTTCTCTTCAAACTGCATACTGTCATACTGCATCTGTTCTAAAATTGTCACTCTTAAAATTACATTTACATTTACAGAAGAAATTTTGAGTGGTGCTTGCCGTTGCAAAAGTCACCACCACAATGTAAGAGTGTTGTGGGTGATTGCCAGGGTATTGCTGTGCAGTTGCTAGGGTGTTTTTGGTAGCTTCTAGTGCATTGCTAAATTGTTGGTTGGGTGCTTTAGGTGATTGAAGGAGGTTGCTTACTGGCCCCAATCAAAAGAATCCTCCCCAAGACTCTGATAGTCTGGTATTTTGGCTTGTGTCCCTTCTTCAGAGTAAATCTATGGATTTTTTATTATTATTATTATATTACTGTTTTCTGAGTTATGCACCAAAGTTCAATTCTAAGGTTTATGGTTAAGGTTTAACCCTACATATGAGCAATAGTAGTAAACACAGGCAAAAACTTTCCATTTAAATGTGACCAGTTGTTTTTATTATAAAACACTTCCTAACGACAATAGTCTTGAAAACTATTTGGGCCTTTGGTATTGAAGTGTCATTAGATTTGCGAGTGAACTTTTAAGACTTTATGAAATGGTTATATTTCCCCTTTCATGTATTTTATATGTAAAGACATAATGTCAACCCTTTGCAAGCATAATAGCAATTTCCTGCATAGCTCAAGTCATGTTCAGTTTTGTTTTTAATGATGAGCAGTTTCATTACATCATTACATGGCTTTGTACAAGAGCAATTTATAGTAATTTGTTGTTTTAATGAATGATTAATCTGATGGCGAAGGCTGATATTTAATCAACAAAATATGTGTTTTTCAGTTGAGAAAATGAAGGAAAAAAAAAAGATTAAAAAAAATTTATAATTGAACATAATGTCTAGGTTACGGATGTAACCTCTGTTCCCTGATGGAGGGAACCATACGTTGTGTCGAAGAAGCGACACTAGGGGTCTCTCTTGAGCACCGAATATACCTCTGATCTATGAAAATAGGCCAATGAAAAGTTGGCAGACAGAATTTGCATGTCCTGCCCCCGGACATACGGGTATAAAGGCGGGGAAATGCATCTGTTTCAATCAGAAATTTTCTTTGGAGCCGATGGTTGTGTATGCAGCAAGTTGCGAGTCACACACACCTGTTCCTCTTACCTCTGGTGATCTGCTGTTGGATCTACAGCGCACTTCAGCGGCTTTCTCCTTCTCTGCACAGCAGTGCAGTTTGCCGCTGGGCACTTCAACAGCGCAACTAAAAGAGTTGTAATAAAAGTGATTTTCTCTAAAAGAGTATTTTCCTCTGAAAGACCAGTACACAGCAGTATTGAACATCCTTTTCAGGACGTGTCTTTTTAAAAATGCCCTTCTGCCCCTGTGTAGTTCCTGGATGCGGTAGAGTGCTCTCTGCTTCAGACGGCCACAGGCGCGAGAGTGTGTTTGGGTTGCGATCACACCGAGGCAGCGTTTGTGGATGGTTCATGTTCTCACTGCAAGAAAAATTAGCACATTTTCTAACAGATCTAGTAGTTACTGTAGATAGAGCTATAATTGTTGGTGAATTCAACATTCACATATATAATGAAAATGACACATTGGGATTACAGCGTTCCCTTTCCGCTGTCCACCAAAGCAGACAAAGAGCTGCTCAGAACGTCTAAAGCTATGCGTGCGTTCCAAGTAGGTACGCAAAGCACATACCGGACACAGCAACGAAGGGGCTGGGTTTGCCTCCTCCTGGTGCAGCGCTTGCAGGTTCACTACCTGGTCTCTGAAGGGCATGGTAGGAACCTTGTGCACGTAGCCCGGCTGCAGTCTTAGGATCACGTGTGTCTGCCGGACCGAACTCCAGGCAAGTGTTGCTGACAGAGAACGCTTGATGGAGGCGAGAGCTTTAGGAAGATGGTCCTGAGTCCAACTGATTCTAGCGGCTCGAAGGGGGGTCTCTGAAGGCCCGAGAGGACCACTGAGAGATCCCAGGAGTAGAACAGGCTTGGCCGGGAGGGATTTAACCTCTGGGCGCCTCTTAGGAAATCAAGATCATCAAGTTGTGCTTACCCAAAGACTTGCTGTCTACTGCATCTTGGTGCGTTGCGATAGCAGCTACATACACCTTCAAGGTGGACGGGGACATCCTCCCATCCAACCTCTCTCGCAGAAATGAGAGCACTGACCTAACTGCGCACCTTTGTGGGTTTTCGGCCCGAGAAGAACACCAATTCGCAAACAAGCGCCACTTTAGGGCGTAAAGTTGCCTGGTAGAAGGTGCTCTGGCTTGGTTGATCATGTCAACGACGGCAGGTGGTAGATCAGCTAGATCTTATGTGTCCAATCCAGGGGTCAGACGTGGAGGTTCTAGAGGTCTGGGTGTGGATGCCAGAGCATGCCCCATCCCTGAGAAAGAAGGTCTTTCCTCAGGGGAATTTGCCAGGGGGGGCTGTCGCGAAGAGTACAAGGTCCAAGAACCAAGCCCGGGTGGGCCAATAGGGAGCCACTAGAGTGACTTGTTCCTCATCCTCCCTGACCTTGCACAGCACCTGTGCAAGAAGGCTCACTGGGGGAAATGCGTACCTGCGCAGCTCCATGAGCCAGCTGTGTTCCAGTGCGTCTGCCCTGAGGGGAGCCTCTGATCGGGCATACCAGAGCAGGCAGTGGGAGGTCTCTTGGGAGGTGAACAGGTCTACCTGAGCCTTGCCGAACCATTCCCAAATCAGCTGGACTGACTGGGGGTGAAGCTTCCACTCTCCACTGGTCAAGCGTTGTCGTGATAGCTATCCGCCACCACATTGAGGTTGCTGGGGATGTGAGTGGCACGCAGCGACTTGAGTAAAGACGTGATCAATACGTGTTTGCCCTGAACCAGTGGGAGAAACCTCTGCAGGGCAAAGAATACAGTCAACAACTCTAGGGAGTTGATGTGCCAGCACAGCGGGGCCCCTTTCCAATGGCCTGCAGCTGCATGCCCGTTGCACACGGCGCCCCAACACAATTTAGAGGCGCAATTTCAGGAGTCCCCTGCTGCAAGGGGACTCCTGCCCACAGAAATTTTAATGTTTTGCGGCAGGCGGGGGTGACCATCACACGGTGCGTGCCACGGCACCATGCTTGTCTCGAGACTCGAGTCTGAATCCAGTGCTGAAGCGGTCTCATATGCATCATAGAGACGCACGTACCCGGCAAGGCTTCGCAGCTGGGCGGAGCAGGTAATACGGCGTTGGGAGGCAAAAGTGCTGAGAAAAGACTCGAAGCACTTACCCTGCTCTGCACACCCGGCAGGGGGTGGGTTAGTGACTGAGGAGGAGGTCCGGTGGAGGTGTCCTCTAGATTCGTCAGAATCGGCCAGCCGGGGAACAGTCACAGGGAGTCCACGTCCAGCATGCCAGGACTGTTGAGGTGTGGCGGCAGAGTGCTGTGAGAATGGCATTTGCGGGTCAGGTGACCCAGAGACAAAGGAAATAACTCTTTTATTGAGAATGCGGGTACCGCAGTCCTGAGGGGGTGTGACAAATGAAAAATGTGACAAAGGCTTCCTGTGGGATGCTTGATGCAGGGGCTGAAAGCTGGGCCCGGGTTGAGGCGGAGCTGCACGTTTCTTAGCCGCAGGAGGACACCCTCGGCGAGCAGACGGGGCTTAGCCCGTGGCGGCAGGTTTGCGTTGGGGCAGGATTTGTGAAATGGCCTCCATCTGCTTTTTCACCGTGATGAACTGCTGGGCGAAGTCCTCGATGGTGTCACCGAATAGGCCGAACTGGGAGACAGGGGGCATCGAGGAAGTGTGTCTTGTCCGTCTCGTGCATCTCGAACAAATTCAGCCACAGATGATGTTCCAGAACCACAAGTGTGGCCGTCACTTGCCCGAGTGACTGCGCTGTGGCCTTCGTGGTCCTGAGGGCAAGGTCGGTCACTGAGCGCAGTTCCTACAGACTACCCACGTGCAGATCTATGAGTGTCCTGGCCTGGTGGACTTGCAGGAGGGCCATGGCATGCAGGGCAGAAGCGGACTGTCCGGTGGCGCTGTAGGCTTTGGCAGCCAATGATGACGTCGTCCTACAGCCCATGCAGGGGAGCACAGGGCAACCCCGCAAGGTGGCGGCATTCTCGGGACAACCACCATATCCACCTGGGGAATCGCTGTGTATTCGTGGGCCGCTCCACCGTCGAGGGTAGTGAGTGTGGATGAGCGAGGGGCTTTGTGAGTGGAGAGGGGTGCTCTTCTTGCAGTTGTCAGCTCATCATGCACCTCTGGTAAGAAAGGGACCAGGGGGCGCGGCAGTGACTGGCATGCAGACCCAAGGAAGCAATCATCCAGCCGCGACGGCTGTGGGGAGGATGGAGGGTTCCAGTCCAAGCCCACGCTGCCGGCGGCCAGGGCAAGCATGTCAGTCATATGGCCGTCAGCCTAAGCCTGGGCGTGGTGGCCCGAAGGCGGCAGCCCAGACGAGTCATCCGCGTCAGATGCCGGACCACTCTCCGATGCAGCGGCGAGCTCATCCAGCTCGGGGGGCTCCAGAGGATAGGCAAGCTGGCTGTGATGCGAGCCGCTGTTCCCTCGAGCCCGGACGGAAGTCAACGAGCGTGCCGGGGGGCGATTGGTTCGCGGGGGTGTACCCGGCATAACCAAGCCCGCTGCATCCCCACATCGCCTCCATCGCTAGCAATGTCGTCCTCAAACCCGTGAGAAGAAGGAGCGATGCTGGGGCTGCTGGAGTGGTGTTCCTTTGGTTGAATGAAAGCCGTGACCACAATGTTGCCATTGTCATGTTCTCGCAGTGAGAACATGAACCATCCACAAATGCTGCCTCGGTATGATCGCAGCCCAGACACACCAGACAGCGCCTGTGGCCATCTGAAGTAGAGAGCACTCTACCACATCCAGGAACTACACAGGGGCAGAAATTCATCTTTATAAAGACATGTCCTAAAAAGGATGTTCAACGCCGCTGTGTATTGCTCTTTTAGAGGAAAATACTCTTTTAGAGAAAATCACTCTTTTATAAAAATCTTTTAGTTTTCGCTGTCGAAGCACCCAGGGGCAAACTGCACTGCCGTGCAGACAAGGAGAAAGCCGCTAAAGTGCGCCGTAGATCCAACAGTAGATCACCAGAGGCAAGAGGAACAGGTGTGTATGACTCGCAGCTCGCTGCATACACGACCATCGGCTCCGAAGAAAAGTTCGGAATGAAACAGACGCATTTCCCCGTCTTTATACACGTTTGTCCGGGGGCGGGACATGCAAATTCTGTCTGCCAACTACTCATTGGTCTTTTTTCATAGATCAGAGGTATATTCGGCACTCGATAGAGACCCCAAGTGTCGCTTCTTCGACACAACGTTGAAGTGAGTGACAGACAGGGAACAGCATTCTTCCACCTCAGAAATATTGCGAAGCATGCTCTCTGTTGCTGATGCGTTCATGAACTCAAGACCAGATTATTGTAATGCATTTCTGGGAGGATGTACTGCAAGCTCAACAAATAAACTTAAATTGGTTCAAATGCAGTAGCCAGAGTGCTAGAACCAAGAAATATGATCATATTAGCCCCATTTTATCATCGTCACATTGGTTACCTGTTAAATTTCATATTAATTGTAATATTCTGTTATCTACATACAAAGCTTTGAATAGTCTATCTCCACAGTACTTAAGTGACCTTCTACCATGCTATATTCCATAACATTCATTACGATCACAAAATTCTGGCCTGTTAATAGTTCCTAGAATATCAAAATCCACAAAAGGAGGTAGGTCCTTTTCCTGTTTGGTTCCTAAACTATGGAATAGTCTCCCTAACACTGTTCAGGATGCAGACACACTAATTTAGTTTAAGTCTAGACTAAAGACTCTATTTAGCCAGGCATACACCTCTTTATCCATCAACTCACAATTAGGCTGCTTTAGTTAGATTCATATCCCGAGGTTACCAGAGCCGGCCAGATCCAGCTCCGTTCCTGCTTGGTGTCAGACTCCACTGCTACGTGTCCCTGAGTGATGATGACAAATTACAGCCGGTACTAGCCAGACATCACTTCAGTAATGAGACATGATGGACTTCAGAGGATGAACTGATGCCAACTACAACTTTAAGACATGGGATACTTCATATGCTACTTCCCGAACCTTGGACTTAGGATGGACCTCTTCAACCCTGCACTCTGGAATGGAATATATAAACTATTAATTAATTGCCAACAAAACCTTCATCAGCCAACTAAAAAGGACAACGCATCTACATATGTGAACTTCTGCATTTAATCCAGGATAGACTTCAAAGGTATTAGTCATTAATCTTACAGTTCATACAAAATCTTCATTTAAACACTTGCACTTGCACCATGACTTGCACTGCACACAAATAACCAATATTGGCATTCATGCTGTTTAGCCAGAGGGGATCTGGCCCCCACAGTGAGTCTGATTTCTCCCAAGGTTATATTCGTCCATTAATCAACATCTTATGGAGTTTTGTGTTCCTTGCCAGTCGCCTTCAGCATGCTCACTGGGGCTCTAAATACAATAATTATAAAAAAAAAATATTTTTATAAAAAATGTCATAATTAATTAAACTACACAATGATGACTCCTAAGTCTTTATAGATATTCAAATTGTATTTTCTGTTAAAGCATGATTTTCTCCAAAGCTGCTTTGAAACGATGTGCATTGTGAAAATTGCTATACAAATAAAAATGACTTGACTGCTGTTGGATGGGTGCTGCCTCTATTTTAGGATTTGTCCTGCTGTTACAAGATCAAGGTCCAGGAAAGTTGTCATATCAGAGACAGCTGTCGAGAGCGTGTATCTCTGTGTTCTGTCTGTTGCTTGTAGTTTCTTACCTCATGGACAGCGGGTTATGAAAATATCAGCTCTGTTTATGCCTGCCCATATGGTTGGACTCAACTTGAATGCAGGGCTAAATCAAGCGTTTGTGTGGAAATTGCATTTTGGAGTTTGTTAGGAACCTTGTTTTTCATAGAACTGAAGTTGTAGTTTAGTCATTATTAGTAACTTTAGTATTTAACCTAATAACATTACGAAATTGTGCGCTGTTTGATTAGACAATCCTCAGTAAACGTTTGATTCAGAAATACTGAATGGTTCAATTACAAAAGTCACAAATAAAGCAATAAGCCACGAGAGGCTGATTTTACAATGGTCAAGGGGTGTTGTTAGGCTTGACATGAGACAGATACTAGTATCCATGCTTTATAGTGACTTTTACTAGTTTTACCCCTTAAACTCGGGTGCATTTTTGGCCGTCGCCTGCAAATTTTAACTTCTAAATTTAAAAGGGAGATACATACAGTGGACTTGTTGGAAAAAAATGGCTCCTTTTAAAAAAACAGCCTAAGGTAAGTGTTGATATAGCGTTTGGGGCTATTTGCATCTTACCGAAGCAGTAATAAGTGCAGATATTAGACGTTTGTTTTTGTTGTCTCACAGAGATCATATTTTACTTCATGATTCTTTTGATAATTATTCAAACTGCAGTGTTAGGGCAACATGTACTGTATATTCATACTCATATTTCTACATGATCACCTCTAGGTGGCGTTCATACTTATGTAGTATTTTTAGGAGTTTTTAAGGCATTATTTAGCTATTTGTACAACATAAATGCAAAACTGGTGACATAGCGCCCAACGGCTCCGAGACGCCTGCCGAAGATGGCTGCTAGTGGGGGATCGCGACGTCAAGGGGATTGTCAACCAAGTGGTACTGGAACAGTTAATTCATCGTCTGCCAAAAGGGATGGTAGAGTGGGTCCAGTGCCACTGCCCGGTGCCGCTGGAGGAAGCCGTCTGGCTTGCGGAGGACCATGTGGCGGCGATCCCGAGGGCGGATGAGCCCTCCTACTCTCTCTCTCCTCCCCCAATGTTTTCCCCTATCTCATCTCCCTCCCCTCTTCCCTCTCGCTCTGCTCTCTCCCCAGGACCAGTTCCTGCCCCCCACAGGTGAGGAGGATTCCTGAGGCCAGTTCCCCGGGCGTGGGAGGCAACACCTTCCCCTACCCCAATGCCCCGCCGCCCTTCCCCTCAGTTGGGAGTGCCCACCGACGCAAGTGCGGGCGTAACGCCTGGGCTAGTGTGCTGGGGGTGCAGGGACCAACATCTCCAACATCCTGCAGGATGTCCCCGACTGGGCTGGAGCGTACCGGATACCTGTAAGTGTCAAGGGGGGGTACTCTCCAAGCATTGGGGGACACCGGTTGCAATCAAACCACCATCCACCAATGCTTGGTTCAACCCAAGGCTTTGGGCACAGCTAAATAAGTGAGGGTGAAGTGTGTGCACGGGGATATTCACAAGTATCCTGTGGTGACACTTGTGATTAAATTCCAGGGAAAAAAGCATAGAGTGGTGGCCGCGGTTAGTTCCCGCCTCACCCATCCGCTGATCTTGGGAACTGATTGGCCTGTTTTTAGAAATTTATTGAAGGGAATTTGCGTGGATGGGTCCTGCACTAAATTAGGGAGATGCTCTGGCAGGGGATGAGGAGCCCGGGACGTCCTCGACAGCTCCACGTCAGAATGACGAGAGAAGGGGAGAGGTTGCAGCCCCTCCCCTTCTCAGGGAACTCCCTGAGGAGGACTTCCATTTGGAGCAATTGCGAGATGAAACCCTCAAACATGCCTTCGACCAAGTGAGAGTGATCAATGGTCAACAACTCCAGCTGGACATCACCCTTTCATATCCCTATTTTGCCATTATAAAGAAGCGGTTGTATAGAGTGATGCAGGAAACTCAAACAAATGAAAATACAACTCAGCTCTTGATACCACTGAGCCATCGGGAAATGGTGTTCCAGACAGCTCATTATAATCCCATTGTGGGTCACTTAGGAGAAAGAAAAACACTACACCGTCTATTACCCCGTTTTTATTGGCCAGGCATTGGCGCCGATGTCCGCAGGTGGTGTGCAACGTGCCGCGAATGTTAGCTGGTAAATCCACCGGCCAACCCAAAAGCGCCATTGTGCCCCCTTCCTCTAATCGAGGTCCCCTTTGAGAGAATTGGCATGGACCTCGTTGGCCAATTAGAGCGGACAGCACACAGACATCACTTTGTATTGGTCCTAGTGGATTATGCAAAGCTATATCCGGAAGCAGTGCTTCTGAGCAGCATCTCAGCATGTAGTGTTGTGGATGCACTCTTCAAAATAATCTCCCGGGTGGGGATTCTGAAAGAAATCCTCACCGATCAGGGCACAACTTTTATATCGCGAACACTACGTGAGCTTTATGAACTATTGGGTGTTAAATCGATTTGCACCAGCGTTTACCATCCGCAAACAGGGCGCTTGCACCTGAACTAAATTATGTCAAACACCTGTCTCTAATTTCAGTGCAGATGGGGAGAGAGTCTGGATCTGATGTTGATAATCATTTTTGAGAGTTACTGTGAAGATGAAGTCGATTGAGAATCTGAAGTTTATTGTTAATTTACTATGAAGCTGAAGTTTTGAGGAGCAGGAGTATTGTGGCGCCCAATCAAGCCAAGCGTTGTATTAAAAGCCTACTCACCTGAGTGAAGGAACCTGATTCTCCATGTCCTCCTTTAAGCATCTCCACAGACTACTTCTATTTAGACTTTTCTAAATATGCATGTCCTCCATGTATACTGAGTAAAGAAAAATACATTTAATTGAACCCTCATTAGTAAACCCAACTGCATCAGAAGTCCTCTGTCCAGAGTTTGTCCTTCAACTGTATTGTCTCTCTCTCTGTCTCTCTCTCGCTCTCTTTCATTTGCCTTTCATCGCTCTCTGCAAATGCTAAGTTTTCACAGCACTTAAAGCACAGTGAGGAGAGAGGGAGGACTGTGGAGGAGCAGGTTTCTGTCTGCACTGTGATAATGGTGTTAGAACTGCAGTTATTCTCAGCTGTCCCACACTCCCTTTGAAGAGACATGAGTTAGTAAGTGTTCTGAAATAAGTTTAATAGTTTCTCTTGGAAGACAAACAAGAAAAAGGTCAAGAGAGATGGCCTGAGATCTGTGTCTTAAAAATGCCACATTAAAGACACCATGTTATTAAAATAGGTGTTTGGTGAGTTTCAGTCCATGTAGGTATTTTACAAGTTGTCTATTTTATATTTTAGCGAACACATAAAAGTTGGACACTTTAAGCAGATATATGCATTTAATGATTAGTATTTCTCATCTGGGAAATTGCATCAATTGCTAATGTTGATGATATCATCTTACACCTAGGGGCATACAGTATAATTTTTTATTTGTCCAATGAATTACTCTCTAAAATTAGAATACACCCTCTCACTAAAACCACCTGCAATTGACTAGTAAAAGCAAATCCATACTTTATGTTTTTAAAAATCTGGAGTATGAATTCCCAGCTTTAAAATATTCTTCTTTCCTGATATATTGTTGCCTGCCCCTTTGAATGTCTGACATTCAATGGAAATAGCAAGATATGGCTAAATATTGGCGAAACTGGAATAAAGCCAGCCATTCAGTCCGACTGGAAAGAAAGTTGTATAGCGTGTTGATATTATGGAAAATTTGAGGAAGAAGTTATGCCAGTAATTAACTAATAACACTAACTAATGTAAAATAGTCAGACCCTCCCTGTCTAAGTGGGTGGTTCTTGTCCAGAATAGGTTACAAAATAGAGCAGATTTTATGCTAATTACAAAAAGTCTACAAGACACTATATAAACCCCAATCACACTAAGAATTATCCAGTCTTATACAACTCTGCTATGAAATGGAGACTTAAGCAAATACAGCACTGTTTGTAAAATGTATCACTGAGGCCTAATACTACTCTTGCACAACCAATGTTTTATTGCCATTATAAAATGCTAACAATACAAAGCCTGGTCACCTGCTAGCTATTATTGTATAAGTTGTAGAGATGGTGATATTTTAGGAACATTTTTGTCAGTGTGATTTCCAACACAAGTTATTTCCCTTCTAAAACCCTCTGGCCTTCTCTGCGGCTACCACCAAGCAGCCACAGACCAACACACGTTCTCTTATCACAGTTAGCAGTAAATTATACCCAAAAGTCAACACCACGCTCCCAGCACTTCCTGCACCTACTTCACCAGACTCTCTTTCTGTTAAGTCAAGTATGGATGAGCAGACTTGGATGAGGAAATCCATTGAGGCCTTTTTAGGAACCGGGCATCATGGAAGCTTGGGCAACAATAGCTCCAGAGCTGTGAAACTCTCAGTGTGGTTGTGTGAAACCACAGCTGGGCAGAAGTGAGAGTAAGTGCTCCCCTGGGGGTGGAGGGGTGTATTTAGAATGCTAAGTAGTGCAGTTGCTCGCCCTTTGCTGTTTGAATGGGAAATGGAATGCGTGGTGCGTCATTAAAGGGATCTCTTGAGCAATGGACTGGATCCAGGATCAGAGCTTAGATGGAGATTCATTTAGAGTCTTTAGCACATATTAACATCTTTGTATAGGCCTTTGTATTGACATCATCAGTCACTGTGACACATCACATATCTGCCAGTAACTCTGCCAGGCATGGTTCTTTGACTTTATTTAGCTCTTGTAAAATAGTTTGCAATGTGGGTTAGTGAATCTAGTTAAGAAGTTTCAGATAAGAGGTTTTACCAAGACAACTCAAGCTTGCTTTGTAAGGGCATTTGAAGTTGAAATATTACAGTCAAGTTTAAGCCAGTTGGATCATAGTCAGTGGACTGATAGAGATACACATGACAGCATGATTTATGTTGCTCTGTGCCTGTCACAGTAAAGTCTTTCAGATACTTTGATCTGCCTGCAAAGCACATGAAACACAGAGAACGATCATAACATGAGAGGACATCAGTGCTGCATTACAATAAAATACAACTTGATAAATACATTTTCATTACTTGTGAAATATTTGTGTATTTACTTGTTGGTGATGTTTGTACAAAATGAATTTATGTATCTTGTAGTTTGAATATAAGCATATCCTTTCAATTATTTTCTATATGTTATCTGTAGTTTAATAAGGCTGTAGACTACAGTTATGTGGTTGCCCTCAATAACAACCCTGCTGAAAAGATCATTTAAACCTGATTAAAGTGGTTTTCTGGTTTTAGCTGGTTTAAGCTTACCCAACTGGTCTACCAGCCTAGCCAAGCAGGTGTTTATCTGGTTGAACTAGTTAACCTTCCAGACTAACAAGATGACAAGTGCCCAAACCCCATAATACAAATTAAACAACTTACCACCTTAAAGGGTTAGTTCACGCAAAAATGAAAATTTTGTCATCGTTTACTCACCCTCATTCCATCCCAGATGTGTATGACTTTCTTTTTTCAGTAGAACAAAAACAAAGGCTTATCAAGAATATCTCTCTGAAATACACTCACTGATCACTTATTACATGTACTATTCATGTGATTATCTTATCAGCCAAACATGTGGCAGCAGTACAATGCATGAATTCCTGCAGATATGGGTCAGGAGATTCAGTTAATGTTCACATTAACCATCAGAATGGTCCATTTTTTTGATCTCAGTGATTTCAACCATGGCATAATTGTTGGTGCCAGACGGGCTTGTTTGAGTATTTCTGTAACTACTGATCTCCTGGGATTTTAAAGCACAACAGACACTAGAGTTTACTCAGAAAAGTGCCAAAAACAAAAAACATCCAGTGAGTGGCAGTTCTGTGGAGAGAAACGCCTTGTTGACGAGAGAGGTCAACGGAGAATGACCAGACTGGTTCGAGCTGACAGAAAGGCTATGGTAAATCAGATAATCCCTTTGTGCAATTGTAATAAGCAGAATAGCATCTCAGAATGCACAACAGGTCAATATTGAGGCGGATGGCAGAGGACCCGTACACCAGAGTGTTCCTAATAAAGTGCTCAGTGAGTGTATACCAGAGAAATCCTTTTAAAACCAAAGATGAGTTTATTTCCAGTCTCAGACATCCCAGTATTTTGAATCACATACGATACCACTCTGTTTTGATTTACAGTATAAATATACAGACAGCATATCAGATAATTAGTTTGCAGTGAGTAGTGCTATAGTGTAGAGGCAGTATGTCTGAGTTACTCTGATTTTGTCTCATACTTTACTGCAGCTGCTTGCTCATATATCAAACTCAGTGGCATGATCAGCTTTTACTCACTGATGTTCATATTCTGACTGGGTCAGTCTCTCTTTCTCTCTCTCTCTCTCTCTCTCTCTCTCTCACACACACACACACACACACACACACACACACACACACACACACACACACACACTCTTTCTCTCTCTATCTATCTAACTATCTGTCTATCCATCTATCTGTCTGTCTGTTGTTAGGAACAATTACACTAATATCGTTTGATTTTTGCTGTGGAGTCAATATTAATTGTCTGTCTTAAGTGCTGTCATATGTGTAGATTGGAGCTAGTATGTGTATGTGTGTGACATAATGAAAATAATACACCTCTGTCTCCTCCCTGTGTTTACTCAGTGAGTATTACAGTCTTTGTAAAGGTCAAGTGCAGTAGAACTTCAGTAGTGACCCAGCTCAAGAGTTTAGGTTTCATGACTAGTGTACAACTGGCCTTGCCCCCATTTATAACAATTCCACTTACTATCTTACTTTAAATTCCCATGACTGCAGTTGTGTAGCATATAATATGACTTGACAAGACATTAAAAGAGTCTTTTAAAAATAAAGACTTTAAATGACCTTTTACTTCAAGATTGCTATCCAATTTTCCTTTATTAGGATTAACTTGGGAAAAGCAAAGGGATTGGATTTCTCCTTTTTTGAAGAAATGGTGCATGGCATTAGTCAATAGAACTTGTAAAGATTTCATGGTTGTTCTGACACAAACACAGAAAATGTCTAGGCAGAAATCCCTGACGTCCCTGATGGAGGGAAAGAGACGTATGTCGAAGAAGCGTCGCTCTCTCTTGAGTGCCGACTATGCCTCTGGTCTATGAAAAAAGGCCAATGAGAAGTTGGCAGACAGTATTTGCATACCCCGCCCCGGACATACGGGTATAAAAGCGGGGAAATACATCGAGTTCGTTTAGGATTTTTCTGAGGAGCCGGAAATGGTCCGGCCACTGCAGTGGCTGGGCTCAGCAACGTGGCCGGGAGGACACGACGTCTCGTTCCCTCCATCAGGGAACGGAGGTTACATACGCAACCTAGACGTTCCCCGTCTGTCACTCACTTCGATGTCGTGTCGAAGAAGCGACACTAGGGGTCCACATCAAATCATGCCATGTGCTGAGCCATGTACGTGTACTGCTGACACAGGAGCAGGCATGTATTTCACGTGCACAAGCAACCAACTGTGTCAGACTGCGCGTACCCTTCCCCAATGCCCCAAAAATGTTGTTGGAACCCTAGAGGGGAACAAGGCGACGCTTGCCAACCTGGGAATGGGCCAAGCCTGGCGGGGCCTCTTTTCTCTCTATGTTTCTCCACATAGAGCAAGAACAGCTGGGGCCCTTACACGCATAGAGGGAAGGGGGTCTTACCCTGTTTCCTATTCTTTAAGGGGGAAAAGACCCTGCGGAGGCCACACCTGCCCAAAAGGGGAGGTAAAGGTGGCGAATACATCACATGGGTTTTTTAGGCAACATGTGGAACGTGGCGCAGTGGTAGATCCAACCTCAAGGAGGGGGGAGTTGCTACAGCATAGCGACCGGAGGGCAGCTAAAACTGCCTAAGGGAGACGCGGGGTACCGCGGAAAATACACACGGGGGAGTCCGTGTAGGAGTCCCGATCTGTGGAGCACCTATTCCAGTACAGGGTAGATTTGAGTACCTGTAGTGGACTGGGTCAGCAAGTTCCTCCGCTGAACTGCGGACCCAAAAGGGCTAGGGAGGAATAACCAGGGTCCTGGGTGGGTGGGATCTCCTGGGAGAGAAAGCGCAGTTTTACCTCGGCCGAGGGAAAGGGAGCCAGGTGCAAGCGATTCACCCGTCCAGATAGTCAGCGTGTTACCGAGTTCTACCGGCTCGGACCTGAGAAAACACGGGATGATTCTGACTCAACCCTGAGATTGTAAGATCTCACAAAGGTTTTAGGTGTTGCCCAACCCGCTGCTCTTCATATGTCTGCTAGGGAGGTGCCTCTGGCCAGTGCCCATGAGGACACAATACTCCTCGGGGGGGCACGGCCTGGGTGTGATAGGCCAATGAAATGGCATACACCACCCAGTGAGAGAGCCTCTGTTTGGAGACAGCGTTCCCATTCCGCTGTCCCCAAAAGCAGACAAAGAGCTGCTCAGAGCACCTAAAGCTCTGTGTGCGGTCCAAATAGGTATGCAAAGCACGTACCGGACACAGCAATGAAGGGGCTGGGTCTGCCTCCTCCCGGGGCAGCGCTTGCAGGTTCACTACCTGGTCTCTGAAGGGCATGGTAGGGACCTTGGGCACGTAGCTCAGTCGTGGTTTTAGGATCACATATGTGTCTGCCGGACCAAACTCAGGCAGGTGTTGCTAGCAGAGAATGCTTGCAGGTCCCCGACCCTCTTGATGGAAGTGAGCGCGATCAGCAGGGCCATCTTTAGAGGGCCCTGAGTCCAACTGATTCTAGCGGCGAGGACCACTGAGAGATCCCAGGAGGGGAACAGGCTTTGCCGGGAGGGGTTCATCCTCTTAGGAACCTGATGATTAAGTCAAGCTTACCCAAGGACTTGCCATCTACTGCATCGTGGTGGGCCGCAATAGCAGCAACATACACCTTCAGGGTGGAAGGGGACAGCCTCCCTTCTAGCCTCTCTTGCAGAAATAAGAGCACTGACCTAACTGCGCACCTCTGTGGGTCTTCAGCACGGGAAGAACACCAATTCGTGAACAAGTGCCATTTCAGGGCGTAAAGTTAAATGGTAGAAGGGGCTCTGGCTTGGTTGATAGTGGCTTGGTTGATCGAGGTTCCAAAGGTCTGGGTGCGGATGCCAGAGCGTGCCCCGTTCTTGGGAAAGAAGGTCTTTCCTCAGGGAAATTCGCCAGGGAGGGACTGTCGCGAGGAGTACGAGATCCGAGAACCAATAAGGAGCCACAAGGGTGAAATGTTCCTCGTCCTCCCTGACCTTTCACAGCACCTGTGCAAGAAGGCTCACTGGGGGAAATGCGTACTTGCGCAGCCCCGCAGGCCAGCTGTGTGCCAGTGCGTCTGCCCTGAGGGGAGCCTCTGATCGGGCATACCAGAGCGGGCAGTGGGAGGTCTTTTGGGAGGTAAACAGGTCTACCTGGGCCTTGCTGAACCGTTCCCAAATCAGCTGGACCAACTCGGGGTGAAGCCTCCACTCTCCACTGGGCAAGCATTGTTGTGACAGCGCATCCGCTACCACATTGAGGTTGTCGGGGATGTGAGTGACACGCAGCGACTTGATTATGATTTATGTACGCTACCGCAGTGGTGCTGTCTGACCTGATCAGGACGTGTTTGTCTCGAACTATGGGAGAAACTTCCGCTAAGCAAACAGTCAGCAACTCCAGGCAGTTGATGTGCCAGCACAGTGGGGCCCCTTTCCAATGGCTTGCTACTGCGTGCCCATTTTACACGGCGCTCCAACCCAATCTGGAGGCGTCGGTCGTGACCAAGACCTCACCGGCTGTGCATGCTCGTTGGTGAGACGTGCTAACATTGAGACTGAGTCTACCTCCATGCTGAGAAAAGAGATGCTCTGGACCGGGGTGAGATTGCTCTTTTCCCAGTTGACCTGAAGTCCTAAACGGCGGAGGTGCCCGAGCACCTGGTCTCTGTGAGCGCATAGTAACTCTCGTGAGTGGGCCAAAATAAGCCAGTCTTCGAGGTAATTGAGTATGCGAATGCCGGCTCTTTCACTTTCGTGAAGACGCGAGGGAACAGAGACATGCCGAAGGGGAGGACTTTGTACTGATATGCCTGGCCATCAAACGCGAACCGTAAGCAGGGTCGGTGTCGAGGCAGAATTGAGATGTGGAAGTACGCGTCCTTCAGGTCTAGATTGCGAACCAATCTAGATGCCGAACGCAGGTTAGTATGTGTTTCTGCGTGAGCATTTTGAACGGGAGTTTGTGCAAAGCTTGGTTGAAAACTCGCAAGTCCAAGATCGGTCATAAGCCACCGCCTGCCTTGGGTACGATGAAGTAAGGGCTGTAGAGACCCTTCTTCATCTCGGTTGGTGGGACAGGCTCTATTGCATCTTTGAGTAAGAGAGTAGCAATTTCCGCACGCAGGGTTTGGCATGTTTGCCGTGTACTGCGGAGAAGTGGACGCCCATGAAGGGGGGCGGAGACTTGGCAAACTGATTTGCGTAACCGAGTCGGATAGTCCGGGCCAGCCAGCACCAGGGAGGTGAAAGCCATGCATCCAAACTCCGTGCTAGAGGCACCAAGGGGACGATTATTTTTGATGTACCCGGCGGGGCGGAGCAGGTAAAACGGCATCGGGAGGCGAAGATGCGTCCCGAGGCTCTGGTGCTGAGAAAAGACTGAAAGCACTTACCTTGCTCCGCACACCCGGCAGGGGGCGGGTTATCGACTGAGGAGGAGGTCCAACGTAGGCATCCTCTAGACTCGTCGGAACCGGCTGGCTTCGAAGGCGGGAGCTCCACATCCAGCGTGCTGGGACCGTTGAAATCTGGCAGCAGGTTGCCATGAGAGCGGCATTTGTGGGCCAGGTGACCCAGAGACAAAGGAAATAGCTCTGTTATTGAAAATGTGAAAATAAATTCAACAAAAGATTCTCCTCCCGGCCCTCCACCGGGGGATGGAGTGGTCTTACCAGCTCCGGAGCTAACGTCTCGGGCTCTGGGTCGAGCATCTCAGGAGCGCCTGGGAGCCTTCTGGGTCCATGAGACGGGGGGCATAAATTGTCTATAGCTGAGGGGGGGGGGTTTACTGGTCCAGCTCGCGCTCGCGGTAGCCCAGCAAAGCATAGCGGACCTTTGTTCGTCAGGCTCAGACTGGGCGAGCAGACCCGAAGGTGGCGGCCCAGGCGAGTCATCAGCATCAGACGGCGCTGTAACCAATCCAGCAGTGATGTCATTCAATTCCGGGAGCTCAAGGGACCGGCTGGCCGGCCATGAAGCGGGCTGCACTCATCCCGAGCTAGGGTTTTGAAGCAAGCAAGCGTGCCGGGTATGCGGGTGGTTCGAGGGGTTTACCCGGTGAAACGAAACCCGTCATTATCCCCAAATCGCCTTCAACGCCCGCGGCGCCTGCCCCAATCCCGTAGGAAGGAGGCGAGGCTCGGGGGGCGGCTGAAGTGTCTTTCTCTCATGACAAAAGAAAGCCACAACCGCAATGTTGCCATGGCTATGTTCTCGCACTGAGAACATGAACCATTCATAAAATGCTGCCTGCGTGTGATCGCAGCCCAGGCATGCGAGGCAGCTTTTATGAACATGAGAGTTGGGGAGAAATCACCGCATCCAGAAATTACACAGGGGCGGAATGGCATCTTTATAAAAACGTGTCCTGAAAAGGACGTTCAACGCCGCTGTATATTGCTCTTTTAAAAGAAATATCACTCTTTTAATATGCTCTTGCACTGTCGAAGCACCCAGGGGCAAATTGCACTGCCGTGCAAGGAAGGAGAAAGCCACTGCAGTGCGCCGTATATCCAACAGCAGAGAGCGTCAAAGGAACAGGAATGGGTGTGTGACTTGCAGCTCACTGCAGTACAACCATTGGCTCCGAAGAAAATTTCTGAATGAACTCGACGTATTTCCCCACTTTTATACCCGTATGTCAGGGGCTGGGTATGCAAATACTGTCTGCCAACTTCTCATTGGCCTTTTTTCATAGACCAGAGGCATATTCGGCGCTCAAGAGAGACCACTAGTGTCGCTTCTTCAACACGACGTTGAAGTGAGCGACAGACGGGGAACTGTGAGAGACTATAAATTTGACAGTTGCTCTCATTTCTGCTCTGCTACTATAGATATACAGTACTACTTTTTGTGACCGTACATCTCATTCACTGTATATAATAACAGAGAATGAGTCTGAAAATGTCACAAAAAAAAAACAAAATTGTCTATATTCCCTTCCGATCCCTTCCAATGTATACTTTCTGTGTGCTTACAGTTTTGGGCCCCTGGGGTCATGGTAAGTTGTTCAACTGATCACAATATATAGTAAGGACATCAATAACATGACAAATTACTATTAAAATTTGAAAAACATTTTCAGAACTTCTTAAACTACGCCTTCAAAGAGTTCTCATCAAAAAATCCTCAATGTGCAGCAATGACAGCTTTGCAGATCCTTGGCCTTCTAGCTGTCAGTTTGTCCAGATACTCAGGTGACATTTCACCCCACACTTCCTGTAGCACTTGCCATAGATGTGGCTGTCGTTTTGACAGCAATCTATAATGAAAGAACTCACATAGATTCCTCTCAGTCTGCAGACCTCTACAATTCCACATTTCTGACCAATTGCTGTCTCCTCCTACTCAGAGGCTATGTTTTATTTATGTATTCCTTTTCATTTTCATCTTATGGTCCTCTTAACAATATAAGAAGTTCATAAGTACATAAAACAACATATTTTTTACTTATTTCTTATATAAAATAAAAAGAATAATATAGTAAAATGTTTTGTGAATCTGGCCTAGGACTATTTTCAGACAAACATCTTAGACAAAGTTTATACTTAAATAAAAGTGAGACATTAATTAATGTGAGGTATTAAAGAGTAACCTCTGAGCATATTACCACCCAATCCCCCCCCCAAGGATAAAACTAATTTGCTTTGAACATTAAAAACTTGAAATCTTATAAGGTATAAACTCAACAAACACCTGAAATAATGTTTCAAAAGCTTAGTTTTAATATGTTAGCATACACCATTAAAATACAACACCTCTTAAAACCATTTAATGGTCCACAGGCCATACATCCAAACATCTTTCATACGCCTGTTTCAGCATATCACCCCTGAGAGAAAGCTCACGGTGATGGATGACTTGTGTGAATTGTGTGTGGCGACACCACCCAAAAAAACTGACAATGGCCTCACCTCCTACAAGCTGCAAAGATTTAAATACCTCGCTACAGTATTTTAATATGACATAAGTCCCTTTGTGTGCGAGCCACTGTGAGGTAAGCAGATAATTTCATGGCACCTTCGGGATGCAGCTGTTCCTGCCAAAACTGGAGTTGCAATTCTTTTTCTCTCCTCGCTGTTTGAGGATGTCCCTCAGCAACAGACATGTCTCAGAGAACACTGATCTTGGAACACTGCAGCACACCACAGCATTCCAAACCAGCTGTAAACATGTCAACAACTAGCTCGTCTAACAGCTGAGTGGAGAGAACTAAATATAATTTTTTTGATGTCATTAATATTAAAATGATAAACATATTTGAAAAACATATTAATTTGATGAGTTTTAGTCAGCCCAGTCTGATACTCTTCACAAGCTAAAATTACGGTACTTTGATGTCATGTCGCAAGAATGTCATTGACGTTTGGTCATGAAATGCACAATGATCAACAGTTGAGTTATGGAGGTAGAAATAGGCAAAAATTTTCATAAATTCTTTACAATAACTTATAAACCTGTAAAGACAGACCGACTGAAGCCCAGGGTCTGTTAATCAATGTTATAGTATATGTTTCTGTTGAAGCCATCAGTCAATATTTTACAAATTGTGTTTAATAGTGAAATTACTCGTGAAGAACTACACTACCCATGATCCATTAGAGAAATATCCACCAAACAGAGAATCAAGTCCAACAAAACACACCAAATGAATCAAAGTATAGAGGTGTTTTCGAGTTGAACTGGATCTTGATTTACCTATCAGAGAGATTTGTCAATTGCAGTCAGGGGAGGATTTGAAAAGAGAGCCTTAAAGCTGGACACTTTGCTCTTCCCGTCATGTGTTGAACCTACACCAGTCACAGAAGACTGCACACTCTTTGCAGATGAAGTGGAATTCAGATAGACAGATGCTTGAAATTTACAAAAAATAATCTGAAACATCATTTGAAAGGGTTATGTGCTGCTTAATACAGTGCCAGTTGTGTGTACACAAAGAAAGTCTAATAAAAGCCTGTATTATTTTAATACCAAAAAAGGAGTCAAGGTGTCAAACATGTTTTTTTATGAATAAACATGATTTTTACTATAACGAACATAAAATAATATGATATAAAAAGGACATATAAAAACGGATTTGTGAGAGTTTTCGCAGAATTGGAGGTGTCAGTATAAGCACCTTGGTAAAAGCATACTACCATACTATTCTTATTTCTGCCATAAATCGACTTAGCAGAAGTAGTAAGAAAAGTATGTGTAGTATGCCATTGAAAAAGCAGCCCATGAAACATGTGCCACCATTGTCACATTGTAAGTCTGGCCAATCACAAATAAGCTGAGTCATCATTCAGAGCTCATGCAGCTGCTCTGGAATAACTGCAGCGGCTGAGCCAGATGGCTGCTCTCGAATCGCTCTCACGGCAATTTGATGGCAAATGTCATGGTGACGTGGTGATGGTGCTGTCTCAAGTCATACAATTCTAAGCAACATGCACTGCTTCAAGTCCAGCGGCGATCGATCTGCACAGCGCTGTATGAAGAGGAACACACCTTAGATCTCTGCAGAGAAATAATGGGTGTTTCCCAATCTGTTTCTTAATTGCAATTCAAACTGGGATGGCCATTTCTAAATTATCCAATGAAAATAGGGAATCTCAATGTAGTAATCCATGGGTGTTTCCAAACCAGGTCAAAAATGGCAAAAAGGAACAGCTTTCTCCAGAAACTTGTCAGTCAATTATTGTTTTGAGGAATGAAGTCTCTACAATGCTTAAAATTGGCAAACAACTGAAGAATTTATACAAAGGTGTACACTAAAGTCTTCAAAGACAAAGGACAACTGGCTCTAACAAGGACAGAAAGAAATGTGGAAGGCCAGATGTACAACTAAACAAGAGGATAAGTACATCAGAGATTCTAGTTTGAGAAATAGACGCCTCACATGTCCTCAGCTGACAGCTTCATTGAATTCTACCCGCTCAACAGCATGTACAATAGTAAAGAAAAGACTTGTAAAGTAAATGATGCAGGCCTTATGGGAAGTACTGCAAAGAAAAAGCCACTATTGAAACAGAAAAACAAAAAGAAAAGGTTAGAGTGGGCAAAGAAACACAACAACAGACAACAACAAAGAATTGGAAAAGAGTGTTCTGGATCTTAACCCCATTGAGTTTGTGAGATCCACTAGACTGTAAGGTGTGTGAGAAGTTCCCGACAAGACCTACTGAAAGGTGTGTGGGGTTAAATGTCACCTGAGTATCTGGACAAACTGACAGCTAGAATGCCAAGGATCTGCAAAGCTGTCATTGCTGCACGTTGAGGATTTTTTGATGAGAACTCTTTGAAGTAGTTTAAGAAGTTCTGAAAATGTATTTCAAATTTTTATAGTAATTTGTCATGTTATTAATATCCTGACTATATATTGTGATCAGTTGAATGCCACTTTGGTGAATAAAAGTACCAATTTATTTCCATAAGAGCAAAAACTGTTCATTATACCAAACTTTTGGCTGCCAGTGTATATCTGAATATTTTTGCAATATACTTTAAAATATTGATTCTAAAAGTATAATCAACAACTTTATAGAAATTTTTTAATTCTATCGTTTTTAATTCACATCATTCACAATTCTTTATCGGATTATAGCGCATTCCCTCACGAAAAGTAAAAACATTGGGCTGGCACTGTTGGACTCTATAAGGTTTGAATTTATCGACTTAGATGGCATAATTGATTTAAGTGTTTTAGTGATGGTTTGATTTGAAGCTGCACAAATG
Organism: Moxostoma hubbsi; assembly: GCA_032164185.1. Classification (NCBI taxonomy): domain Eukaryota; kingdom Metazoa; phylum Chordata; class Actinopteri; order Cypriniformes; family Catostomidae; genus Moxostoma; species Moxostoma hubbsi. Next base: position 9,545,859 of record JAVLUX010000051.1, read on the forward strand.
TAATTACATTTCAAATGTAAAAATGTTTCTATTCATCACACAAATTGATTGCATGCATTCAGAAGACTTGGAATATGACACTCAAGTTGCACAGTCTACCTTTGACACTTTTGGGAGTCACTATCAGGTGTCGTATTGAAATCTATAGACATTTTTTATTATTATTTCTTTTGTGTTCTGCAGAAGAAATAAAGTCATACAGGTTTGGCTCTACATGAGGGTGGGTAAAGAATTTTCACTATTTTCAACTTAATTTAAGGTAAATATTCTTATGTGCACGATCTCTCACTTGAACTTAGACAATGGGCTGTCAATTTCCCAGTGTAAGTTTGCTCAATTGTCATTCAGTAATTTAGCTCCTGGTTAGGTTTGCACCAGCTGTGCATAAGATCTCACTTAAGTTGAGAACACTTGAGAACTCACTTAAGCCATGAATTTCAATTTGATCTTGTTATGGTGGATGTTCAAACCTTGTTTGCTCACAGAACTGTCAGCTTTAATAAATTATATCCCCATTAAAATATGATATGTAATAAAAACAAGATTTCATTGACAATATATTTAGCTTATGTAAATACAAATATTCAATAACTGTATCTAAAATGAATAAGGGACCTTATTATAAATAAATACTAATACAACATGCTGGAAAAATAGACATTTATTCATTTTAATATTTTATGTATTTCATATTGAAATTAACACTGGGCGGCATACACAGGAAAGTGCACTGTTAGATCAGTTTTATGATGAAGAAGTACGTAAATGTAAACGAGTGTATATGCCAACACCATCATATGTCGAAAGTAATGAAGCCTGTCAACCAAAACATGAGCTCATTGATGGCATTAAATGAGTCTTCTTTTTTATTCCATCCGTTACTCTTGATCGGAGGCTTCCATAAATATTTAGTTCATGCATAGGGTAATGTTCTACCTAAGTTTAATGGCGCAACACTCAAATATTTAGTAGTGTGTAAATTGTGTCTTAGTGATTATTTAAGCCACAACTAGGCTAAGTTGTAACGTACGTATAGCTGGTGCATCCGGCCCCTGAGGTGTAAGTGTTTAGCTTAGGTATTTGTTAAATAATTAATCAATAGCAGTTCAGTTAGCGTAATGAACTATTGGCGAAAGAGCTGTTTGACACATTTCTGCCTTAATTTAGCGGAATACATATAGCACATTTTTATATATATATATTTTAAATGTTTGAATGATCATATGTAAAATTACAACACTATTATTGCTGTTATAATACCCTGAAAAATAAAAAAAAAACTCTAGTCAGCATTGCTGCAAAGAGGTTTCGAATACAGCTGCTGAGAGATTGACAGTAAACTTTGCATTTTCTCTCTTTTCTTAATCCATCTGTCTGTTTTTTTTTCTTTTGTTAAGTCGTATAACGGTGGATTTTTTTTTCTTGCTGTTGGAGCAAATGGGAATGCAGAAATAATATTTGATATGGTATCCAATGTACCTCTATAGATGTTTACTTTGCTAAAGTTTACATCAGCATTTCCAAACCCTGAAATGTGAAAAGAGTCCATTGGAAATTGGTGTCTTTATGACTGTTAAAAAACTTTTTTTTTTTCTCTGTGATTTTAGCTCAGGTAAGGGGTTTTTGGGCAGCTTCAGTATACATTTAATCTTAAAGATGGTTCCTCCCATAATTGTATTTCTAAAAGGCATGTGTTATGTGTCAACCTCCACAGACATGCTTCACCCAAACTTTCCCAGTGTGGTCTGAAAGGGTTTCTGTGGTTGTGTTTGACATGCCTTATTTCACATGTGTGTTCCAGATGCAGTCGTGCAGCCTTGCTGTGGCCCGGCATGTGTGTGTGGACTCAGGGTTCTGCTCGGTGAATGTCTCAAAAACCCATATGATAATAAACACAATTTTTCTAAAAGACCTGATATCAGGGGCTATATGTATAAAACCTTTCAGAAATGTTCTAAAGAATAGTCTTAATCTTTGACTTAAGTGTCAAAAAATTCTTAGCAAAGAGTAGGACTTGTGTAAGGCTTTTAATAAAGATGCTAAAATATGCTAAAGTGTTTATAATATTTACAAATAAGCAAATATCAGTAAAAGGTAAGCTATGAGCTGGGGTTAAATATCTCTCAAGCACATTAAACAGCAGAAGGAATCTGCCAAAGCACCTGACAACCCACACAAAACAATGAACTTATTAAACATTCTATATAGTGTTTGGGCTCTTTTCAGATACAGCTCTGTACCAACTGTAGTTGTTCACTCAACTACAAAACATATTTGCCCAAATTCCTCTATCATAAGTCCAACACATTCTTTCATTGTTGTAGAGTGTGTCTCCGCAGAACACAGTCTAGGTTAGGATACCTCTCTAGCACTCTTATACAATTTTGGAGCTGAGAGAGAATTCTTAACACTTACGAAACTTTATGAATCACACTTATTCTTAAGTCTAGGAATAAGCGTAATATTACTTAATTCTTAGAATTTGACACACTTAAGTCTAAATTTATACAAATGGCCCAGAATTAAAGTTTTGCTGCTTTTAGTGTATATCCATACGCTGTAATGCAGTCTGTACGCTAGTGTACATTTAAACATTGACAAAATTTGTTTTCAGAAGATTTAAGCATTAAAAATGTCAGTCTCTCTCTTCTGGCTAAACAGACCCAGAAAAATGTGTGACTTATAACTATATGCATTCTATATGCATTTTGTCCAATCAAATATTTCTGGAACTAAAACAACCATCTCCCTACATTTGATCAGGCACACATGGCTAAGTTCTCACCTGAGCTTATAATACCTTTGCAGTGCACTTCGAAGAGAGCACAATCCATGCTGTAGGTTCGTTCCAAACAGAATTTCCATTAAAAATAACTTTTTAATAATTCTCATAATGGAGGGTAACTGTCTTTGATGGAAATAGGGCATAGGGTTGATCATTTCTGAATGGAACAATCATGAGTTGGATGCAAGGAAAGTTTTTAATGCAGCCATTTTTCAGAGGTTACTTGGGAGGTAAAGCACGAGTAAGTGTTCTTTTAGTGTTAATGCTCCAAAATTATGGAATTCACTACCCCTTACATTTCGAAATATCTCATCTGTGGCTACATTCAAGACTCAGTTAAAAACATATCTATTTAACATGTATTTCATTTAATGTGACTGTATGTATCCTACGTGACTGTAATTGTGTGTATGTAAATGTATTGTAATTCACAATGTAAAGCGACCTTGAGCTACGGAAAGGCGCTATATAAATAAAACTTCTTCTTCTTCTTTATTCATTTTATTTAGAGTATTGTAATTGTTTTACTCACTTTTTCTCATTCATCAGTGTTGGACTTGCTGAAGGGCTTCAGCCTCAGCCTCATAAGCAAAGACTGTGATACGCTGTGTTTGTTTGTGGGCTGGTTATGAATTAACATGTTTAGTTAGATCATTGTTTCGTCGGGATGACATAAAATAGCGATTATTAATATTGATTATTAATAGGCACATTACTTTATCAATATATATTTGAGGCATTGATATATTAAAATTAGACAACATTTAAACTAGAAGCCCAATTGCCGTCACACACACAATCAGGCACATACAAACACACTCACAGGATGAGCTGAAGTGGCGCAGATGGCATTCCAAAGTTACAAAGGTTTTTGTACTTCTTCAAGAATGAACAAAGTGACGTTGATGAGTTTGCAGGTTAGTGAAACTGGTGTAACATTTATTATGCAATTTGTAACCATAAATAGGTCTTTCATTCAAGCTGTCAAACCTCAAAAAGACATACTTGGTACTGAAAATACATTGTGTAGTCTCTATGAAAGATGCTTATACATGATATATCATCCAGTTATACTTAGAGTAAATAATCTTTGTCCTTTGATAATGGTTTGGGTCAAATTTAATGGAAAACTATGAAACTTGTGCTCCGTGGTGCTTCAGAATGTTGATGCTGAGAGTTGACGCTGTGTGAATACCTTTCTAGAATTAATTTTTAATCTGCCAGACACATCCTGTGTGCGACCCCCTTTAATCTTTAATAAATTTGTGTTGAGAAATATGTCTGAAGAGACAAAGACTATTGTGCAATGAGCAGCCCTATTTATATCTGGAAAAATATATAATCATTGAGAAAATCCTCTGATTATCAAACAAGCTGAAAACTGGCTCTGACACAACAGCAGCACAGTGAAAAAGGTATGTGTGCATGTTTTGTGTGGCTTTCACAGGAGCTGGGTTGTAAACTAAAGTCTATTAGCTATGGTTATAAAAGGCACGAGCCATTCAACAAGTCCTGCCTCAACTTCATGTTTTAAGGAAATGCTTCAAGAGGCTAAATAAATCTTGTCCCTTAAAAAATAGCCATTAGGCTTTAGTTTACAGCAACATATAAACATACCCTTTTCAACCGTGCTGCTACTCATGTAAGAGCTGGTTAATGGGGAAACTGAGAATCGATCTTAATACCGACCTGCTTTTCCACTGACTTGAGAACCAAACGATGATCTGACTGACTATATTAATGCATAACCAGCCAACAAACACACACAGCACATCGCAGCCTTTGCTTACAATAATGCTGGAGCTGCTGTCCAAGTCAGATGAATAAGAAACAAGAGTAGGGACATTATGTGTGTTAGGAATTCAATTAAACTAAAAGAAAAAAAAAGTGTACATCTAATCACTGATATGACCACTGTTAACTCTTTAGATTAATACAATTCTCATGACTTTTTGAAAATAATATCATAAATATGTTTAGATATGGTTCGAGCTTCGGATCGCAGATATTTAAAAAATCAAGTGATGTGGTTATTTATCAAAACATAACACAGTCAAATTATCTTTGAATACAAACAAGACTTTACTGCTAATCTAAACATCAAAACTAACTAACACATAGACAAACAAGAAAACAGGTTGGTGAGTGATCTGCAACAGAGAAAATTTTATAGAGTCTATAGACAATGCTTTGAGAGCCACGGTACTTCATTTGGTTTACCTCAATTTCCAATTGGGTTACTAAAATTATATTAAAGAGACACCAGCACTTTCAGTGAAAGTTGAAGATGTACTTGCATTTCCTTGCATTGCTTTGGCTCTTTGTAGAAAGTTGTTCCGATTGTTCCACTGATGTCTTGGATCTCTGTTAAGATCATGGATTGGAATGATGAGGCAGGGCTTTGAAGCAAGGCCTCCAGCAATGGATCTTGCGACTCCCCGTCACGTTGGAGAATTATAGCTCAGAGAAGAGAAGAGCTTCCTCAGAAATTTGCATTCTGAGCTTTCCTGGACTCTACATTGTGCAGAACCTGGGCAGATGGGCTAAGAGCCATGAGGATGAGGAGTTTGTCTTTGGTGGGGAGGTTTTGTTGAGTTGAAATTGGCCACACCCCAAAGGTGCCTTGAGCCAATGAGAAGTGTTTTTAAGATACCATGTGATCATCTCTTTGTCCCTCCTTCTGAAGTTGATTTACAATCCTTTGTGTAAAGGATTCTTAAAATACCCACTCGAAAAAGTACATGTTCGTACATAAACAGGCAAGCATTTACATATGCAACCTGACCTTTCTTATTAAATTACAGTTATAATTCAGTTCAAATGCATGATAAAACTTCCTACTAATTCGTTTGTTAGCTTTAAACATTAATAATACATTACATATTAAACATAATTGTTAGGGTTATCATCAGGTTAAACCTTAAATGAGAGTTCTAGGCACTTTGGCAATTATTTAAAGGATACAATTAAAGTAAGCTTTATGATTGAGTCAAAGTTCCCGGATTAAGATGAGATGTCTTGATATATGTTTACACTTGAAAAGTTAATTTCGCACATTTGTTATGAGCAGATAATTAGTTTTGTGTCCTGTTAAAAAGATAATACAAAGGGATACATTTCAAAGAAATGTAAGCGGAGCGTAGTTCTAGTGGGAAGACTAGCAGCTGTACATCATCACACCACTAGCTGGGTAATTCCTAGCCAATCGCAGGTAAGCCATTGCTTTACAAGTCTGCTCACAATCTATCACATTGCTGTTTCAGTGTGCTAACACAGCAAATAGACACGTTTCGACCTCTGCAGGCCACAGGAGAACCAGTGCACAGAACATCTCTGGAAGCCCGCCTTCCCTTTCCAATGACGTCATCACTTCATCTCAACTTCTGCCAACATCAAACCCATGGGGAGTAAACAACCAGCAAACCCGGATCTTCACCCATATCTCAATCATTTAGGAGATCTCTCTCAATCTAATTGCACGACCCAGCGGAGCGCGCCCCATGCCAAGTCCGTCAAAATCATTGGCTCAGGCAGCAGCTGGTTTCCATCAGCAGTAAGCTAAGTCATTATCATATCCATCAAATGCATTCAGATTTAGTCATGGGTCTAGGCCTCCCGTTGCCATGCTGCCTGTTCATTATAAAGTTGCAATGCTGTCTGTTCATCATAACGCATCCACATCAGTATCAAAAGCCAGTATTTCATGCCAACAGCAAATTCACTCTCATAGTTCTTCCAGAAAGACTTGGGAGAATAATACTGAACAATTAATCATTTATTTACAGCTCGGCAAACAATATAAAGATAAAAGTTCTTTGGCGTAGGTCCCGTCCGTAGCTCGCAATCCGGGGGTCCGGACTCTGCATTTCCTGCCTGGCGATGAAGGCAGGGGCACAGCCGACCCCCAGTGAGGTATGGGAAGGGACCATCCTGGTGGTGGTGGGGAGGAAGGAAGGAATCATCTTGGTGGTGGGGAGGGTTGAGGTGAATGAAAGCGTCAGCATCTGTGAACTCAGACATGTGTAAGTACCCATCTTTTATACTGCAAGTGTTAGAACGCGATTGGATAGATGAGAAGGTAATGAGTGACGTAACAATTGAGTCTTCCCGGCAGAACTTATGCTAAAGCTTCCATTAAGGGCAGGCAATCACGCAATCTCATGAGGGCAACTCGGTCAAGGTTCATTCACTTGTCATTCACCGTGCTGCCTGCCCGTGCATTCCCCATTGGTGAATTAAAATAATTATTCAGGCATATCATCATGTACAGACAGTGCTTATTGTACAGGCTCCCATTACTCCATTCAGTAAGATATCCCCGTTTTTTCTGGTCGCCTTCGCACAAATCACGTAATGGGTGCTTTCCAATACAATTTATCATCCCTATGCCCTACTCACTAGGAAAGACCGAGCCCATGATGCGGGCATTCTAAGGGAGCATGGCATCACAGTTTAACCCGTTGAGGTGCGCCCCCCTTTTTGAGCACAAATCATGAAAATGACATATCTGAACTTAAATGGTTGTATTTACTGGACCCTTTAAAGTATGGACACAGTCGTAGTATCTTTTGAAAGAAGACACTTTGGGCTATTTCACAAGTTTCAGAAATAATATACATTGTTGGTTTTTAAAGTTAGAGAACTACGCCACATTATTAAAAAAAATAGACTGGAGATGGGCTCATTTTGTTTATAAGAATCGAATATATATGATAATATACAGTTTTACAACATGAATGCTGCTCAGATTGCATAGTTTGTTGTAGAACGACGATGAAGGGTAATTCTTCCAGGTGAGATCTCATGTAAACAATGGAGAACATATCAAGATTTATCATTTTTATGGACAAAAGTGCTATTGGAGTTAGAATAGAATAAACACTCGTTATGGACAATTGACCGAAGTGTGTTGAACTGGATTCATCTGGCGATCGCGATTTCATAATAAAGGTATGAAGTCCCATTTTGATATTGCTCGTTTTCATTCATAGTCCTGGCACAAATAAACAAATTGCTGTTTCTGGAGGAATGCTATCATGCAACAGAGATTGGATATCAATGTCGAACCCTTAGACATTTGAAAAGATGTATTATTCGTTAACATTCATTACATATATAGACAGTAATTTATATATTAAATGTAAGTAGAGTGACGTCACTCCCAAGTGCGAACAAATGAGTATCAACAGGTTAATATAGCCTTCACCAAAGCCTCGTGATAGGGTCCTTGGAAAAATAAATAACTTATTTCATTTGGTACAACATTTCGAGCAATGTTCCCCAAGCGCCTCCAAGGGCGCATTAATGCAGATCCATAATATTCAGCATTTTCTTACTCCATGCGTACTTCCACGTTCTCATCGCAAGCACTACTGTTGTGGCGCGCCTCTACACCAAGCGGTAGGCTCCACACCACATTCATCAGATTATTTAATTGCCAGCGTAAGGCATATCGCATAATGATCAGGTCATACAGCGAGTAATTCCTATCTCGCGGCATATTTACATTTTATTTCAGGCATCATTAAAGTGCAGAAATTCGTATGGCATGTCTTCATAAATCATTCACTCATCGTTGCTCAGACCACGTTCCAATCTATGGGGATCTTCAAGCACTTGGGGGTTTATACATGTTCCAAATTTCAAAGCTCAGTCTAACAGTCATATCAGCCCAACTATATTACTTTTAAATATAAAAGCATTTCGATATGAGCCATTCCCTTTTAACACGCATGGTCGGGGACGTTACATTTTAGTAGCAGGTAAGCAGGTCTGTCAAGCTCTGGATAAAACCCTCGCTGTCAAGCTCATTAATATAATCTCATTACCGTTAAAGGAAACCATTATGTCCATTTTACAAGATGTAATAATTTCCAGGTGTCTCCAGAATGCGTCTGTGAAGTTTCAGCTCAAATTACCCCACGGATCATTCACTATACCATGTTATTAATGTCTCTTTAGGGTGGAATCAAAAACACGCTGATTTTGTGCATGCCTCTCTAAATGCAAATGAGCTGCCGCTCCCCGCCCCCTTTCCGGAAGAGGGTTGTGCCTTTTCAGCTCCCACTTCAGACACTACAGCAACAACAAATTAGAACCTACATGATTGACAGTGTAAATACCAGAATTCAGTCATATATGTATGAATATATATGTATATCTGGTCTCCGTGAATACAGTCAGAGACAACGGTTACATCAGCGCATTAGCCGTCGTATCAGCTTTCAAGCACATTTGAAAAAGAGATTTGCATATATTCACAAAATATAAAGTGATATACTTTCACCTTCAGGACGTAAAGCTGGGACACAAACAGTTGGTACTGATCCATGCTCGAGAATCACATTTTTGAAGATCCCGATTTATATTGACACGCATTCACAAAGCAGTCCGGTGTAAAATGATTTGCACAAGCATACACACATTATTGTATGTTTTGGGGCACATTCCCTTCTAAAACAAAACTGTCCACTGCATCTTCAGCGGCTCTATGCCAGGAGTACATGAAGACTCTGATGTTCACTTTTACAGCCAACAACAAAACCTGTATGAAGCGGAGGCATTATTCTTCTCACCGTATTTGCTCCATCTCGAGGAAGGAGAGAGAGGAGGATAGAAGGAAAGAGAGAGGGGGAAAAAAAAACCTGCAACGTCTCTCGAATTTCTAGGCATCCTGCTCTATTCTCTAAACACGCAAGCTTCCCCCCTAAAGAAACACGTCAGGATCAGGTCTATTTGCACGTCGTTCTCTGGTCAGTTTGGGTCTCATAACGCAATCTCCAGTCCCTATCAGGCCACCTCAATTTTGCCATGCTATCATTCCTCAAGGCCACTCCTTCGTTTCCCACCTCACACTAGCTCATTCCATAGACAACCTCTCCTACCTATCAATCGACGATGGTTGCCTCGAATCTCCGGACGACAGGTCCCCATTCTCGGACGCGGCTCGCTCCATAGGATTCAGGGGTTACTGTCTAGGATCATGGTCCACAGGGAAATGGCCAGAATTATACTTTTTTTTTTCAATATAGCTTCCTACACTCAATCGGTTGCTGTTCAGTTGCTTAAAAACATATTAATGGCTAAAGTCTGATTACACTGTATTCAGCACAAACTGGGCTACAATAATATGTGAGCAAAATGCATGTACAGCTTTGTATTTTTGAGAAAATAACATTTATGCATGGTTTTTGAAAAAACAAAAATTTTAATTCACTGAAATAAGGTCATATAACACATACTAAACATTTGTCCACAAGCCATTTGAGAACTGGATCTTGTAGCCTAGAGTTTTTGTTACAAAATGATGTGAAAATCATCCTGATCACTCATTCATACACTAGTTAATCTAAACATTCATATTATTTTTACATCATATTAAATATTATATTTATATTATACAGCATACAATTTAAATACCTGCTTTAGCCGAAACAGCATTTAAATGTAACTAAAACTTGCTTATTAGGGCATATTTCAAATTTCAATACTCTGAATCCTTGCTGGCAAGTCTGGAAACAGTCCCACTAGTAAAATATGTACATATTTATATAAAATAGCATGTCAACTAATGAAAACGAATGACTTACTCGTCCGAAATTGTATCCTCGGCTGGATCAAATCTCTCTTCAAAATACAAATGTTCATCGGAGTCCCGCTCTTCTTCTGAGGAAAATGTGAACTCTTCCATACTATCCTGAAGTTTCCTCTCCTGTGTGTCCTTACAAACGCGCAGACAAATGAACGAAATGTCTTTACATTATACCTCACAGTCGGGGGCGTGTACATTTGCGTTGATCGTCTCAGCACTTTAGTGTATGAATGGCGCGCTCTGCTGGTGGGTGGGATCACATTACAGATAACTAGATGAACTGGTAAAAACTGTACATCGCTTAGTTTCAAAAAGATTGCATTGCAGGAGAACATTTGTTTTAAATTTGAATTGTTTTATTTTAAAGGTAACATTTTAAGCTTTCTTAAGACATATATTTCATGTTTGTGTGATTAGTATTCGTGGATTTTCAGTTCATTTTTGTGACGTGTTTCAGAAATATGCTCGTGAACACAGAGACTGCTGAAAGCTCAACCTTTTATTTTCTTTATTTTACAAAAGCACAAGGTTTTGTTGTTATTTTGAGTGTACACAAATAAAAGTAGATCCTTTATAGTCTCTAATGATGTCTTACAGTTATCTGTATACCCAAAAATCACGGAGTATTTTAAGTTGTTTCTGCTGTAATGACGAAAATATCCAGTAAGACGTGCCGCCTTTCCATGTAATCTCTGACTCCCTCCTTCGTTTCACAGGAGTTCCACAGACCAGCTTCTACTGACAACCTTCGAGGTATAATGGAATCCATAATGAAGATGCTCGGCCTCTGGTCTCCCCATTCGTACCCGAAATAGTCAACCTAACCCAAATCATCAACAAGCTCAACTTCCCATCAGCCATTAGTTCTCATGCATATCTGGTGGTGGTTGGTGGCTCTCTCCCAGCACATCCTTCCCTACACAATGATTCAATTCAAGCACACCCACTGTTCGGGCCTTGTCAGGGCTTCCATAAACTCAAGCATGGTTTCTTTGCATGGGCATTGCACAAGCCAGCTGCCCTCGCTGGAAAGCTGGCACCATAATGGGATATCCTTCAACAGGGTATTGCACGACAACAACGCCATTATCGTATGGCTCTATGCACGCTGTAACCCATTAAAAAAAAAAAAAAAACGCACATTTTCACTTCCCTCGTCAGAGGGTTTTTCATATCAAATGTTGTCTTTCAGCAAAGGGATTGCACGCAAAGTCGCCATTATCGTATGGCTTTACACACGTTGTCCACCTTTCAGCAAAGATACCCAACATCTCTTCCCTCATCGGAGGGTTTTCATATCAAATGTTGTCTTTCAATGAAGGGACTGCACACAACGTCGCCATTATCGTTTGGCTTTACACACGTTTCCACCTTCAGCAAAGATACCTCAAACTACTTTTCCCTCATAGGAGGGCTTTCATATCAAATGTCTTTCAACGAAGGGACTGCACGCAAAGTGCCATTATCGTAAGGCTCTACACATTGTTCACCTTTGTCAAAGATACCTCAAACAACTCTTCCCTTGTCGGAAGGTTTTCATAATCAATTGGCATTTATCTTTCAACAAAGATACTTCACAGCAACGCCGGCCCAACGTAAGGCGCATATCACGCCGCTCGCCTTATAAAGATTCTGCATAACCAGGGGCCTCGACGGAGGCCCAAAATCACACTCAAAAAGGCTTTCCTATTGCAAAGGCTTCACACAACCATGCTTTCATGTCAGATTCAGATGCTCACATCTTTAATTTTCTCCTTCTCCAGAATGAACGTCTAACACAAGACCTGGTTCGTAACAAACAGGATCATCTCTTTTGGGGGTAGTTTTCTACTTTCTCTCTCTCTCTTTTTGGGGGTAGGCTCCTCGCCCCTGCCTCCTATCTCTGGCAGGATATAACGGTTCTGAGTACAACTCCCTCGGACCGCCAGACGGGGCCTACGCCAAAGAGATACATTACTTTTCTGTTTTACATTTATCAAATAAATGGCATCTTAAACCTCACTCAAGTCTGCGTGTCTTCCTGATAGAAATGTGAGTGCAGCATAGTTCTAGCAGGAAGACTAGCAGCTGTACATCATCACACCATTAGCTGGGTAATTCCTAGCCAATTGCAGGTAAGCCATTGCTTTATAAGTCTGCTCACAATCTATCTCATTGCTGTTTCAGTGTGCTAACACGGAAACCTCCACCACCCCACCACCACCAGTTGAGCCCTGTCCCGCACAGGGGGTAGGCTCCTCGCCCCTGCCTCCTATCTCTGGCAGGATATGACTGTTTCGAGTACAATTCCCTCGGACCGCCAGACGGGGCCTACGCCAAAGAGAGACATTACTTTTCTGTTTTACATTCATCAAATAAATGGCATCTTAAACCTCACTCAAGTTGGCATGTCTTCCCGATAGAAAGTAATCTCTCTTTTGCGCTCTTCATGCTCTTCCCACTGAGCTCTTATCCCTCCTTCGGCTGGCCTTGCCTTGGTGCCCCTCTGCCCAAGATCTGCACAATGTAGAGTTCAGGAAAGCTCGGAACGCAAAATTACGAGGAGCTCTTCTCTCTTCTCTGTGGTGTGACTCAAACACTTGACGGGTAGTCACGAGACTTTGTTGCGTTAGGCCTCGCTTCAAAGCCCCACCTCATCATTCCAGCAACTACCTATCCACGATCTTAATAGAGGTCCAGAACATTGATAGAACAACCTGAACTTTCTACAAAGAGCCAAAGAACCAAAGCAATGCAAGGAAATGCAAGCACATCTCCAAACTTTTGCTGAAAGTGCTAGTGTCTCTTTAATATAATTTAAGTGTATGCTAAATGAAGTATCGATAGTTCTCAAGGCATTGTCTATAGACACCATGAAGTTCAATTTTCTCTGTAGAGATAATTTCCATTCACCTTCTGTTAGAGCTCACTCACCAACCTGTTTATGTTTGTCTATATGTGTTAGTTAGTTTGATGTTTTAGATTAGCAATAAAGTCTTGTTTGTATTCAAAGAGAATTCGACTGTGGTATATTTGGATAAATAATCGCATCAATTAATTTTAAAGGTCTACGCTCCGATATTTGGAATATTATTTTCAATAGCCATGAGAATAGTATTATTCTAAAGAGTTGACAGATGCATCATATTAACTCAGTGTGTCCGAGTGATCTGACATGTACCTTAATTCTTTCAATAAGTGAATTAATTATAATTCCCTTATTAAGCTAATTCCTTAAATATAAATTGTGAGCAGATACAACAAGCCTGTTTTATAACATTTTTAATGGTTCGGAATTTCATTCAGATTACTAATCTGATCATTTGTCATCTATCCTTATAAGAGTGGTCAAATGTGGCTAATTCTATTATACATATTATACATGTTGGAGATATGCAAAGTTGCTAATTCCCTACATATTAATTGTTGGAGGTACGTGGGCACTTTAATCCATACCTTGTACATTTTTACTACGAAATTTCCCTACACAAAACAGAAAAAGATCACAATATTTCAATATTTGAATTACAATATGCTAAATATAAAGAATAAGGAACACTTACTCGTGCTGTACAGCCCAATATACCTCTGAAAAATACCTGAATTGAATATGAATAAACTCATGCCACATTATCCCCATCCGACTGATGCATTATTATAAATTATATAAATTTAACCCAACCAAAATTCCTGGATCTTAGCACACCACCAAAAACATGGGTTATTTCCCCATCTTCTGATTGGCACCACCAGCAAGTAGGTGTGTCTTTAAGACCAAGTCTATACAATCTAGAGGGGGCCCAATAGAATCTATGTAAAATCTTAAATTGCTTAAGGCACATTCTTGCATCTCTAGATGTAGAATTGATGATTTTTAGAATCCTAACCCACACTCCCTCCTCCAATACCAAGTTTAAATCTTTCTCCCATAATCTCTTGAGAGAATCCAAAGCTCTATCCCCAGACTCTGAATTAGTAGTGAGTAATACACTGATCCCAGAGTATCTGCCACTTTAGAGGGTGTATTCTACATCCAAAAATAGTTCAGAGCAGGTGGCACAGCTGTAAATACCTAAAGAACTGAGACCTGGGAATCCCAAAATGTTGAATCATATTTTCATAGGATCTCAACACTCCAATATCATTGGTAACAGAGCATATTAACCTCCCTCACAATTCACTCTGTCCAGCAGAAAGGAGACTTATTAATACATCATTTTGGGTTTAGCCATATGCTCGAAGCTACATTTAAATAAATGTCAGAATTAAACACTCTGGACACTTTTGTCCATACCAAGTGCAAATGCGAGATAATAGGTGTAACTTATCATCTCTGTCTCTCAGTTTGATAGTAAGGCTTTGCAGTGGCAAAATAGTGGCAAGAACTTCCTGTTCAATACAAAACCAGGAAGGTGCTCTCTCACTTGGAAGCGACCAAGGACTCTACTATGGCACATCCATCCTCCTTCCTGGGTTTTGGCACCAGTGTAAAGGTATAAAAGTTAAAGGAGGCGGCGAGAACCGGGTTGACTATATAAATAATAGTTTAATAATAAACTGAAACAAAAAGACAAACACACACATGTGCAGCTGCTCGCAAATCTCTCTCTCTCTCTGTTGCACTGCTGTCTCCTGTCGGCCCTTATCTCTCTCGTAGGCTTGATTAGCCTGATTAGGAGCTGGGTGTGTAACATCACGACCTGGCCCCACCCTCCACCCTGCCACAGCTATCAAATTACTAACAATAAGAGAGGGGGACATCTATAGGGAAAGATTGTAGCAGGTAGTTGAATTTTGGAATGCAATTAATTTTAATACCATTAATCTTCCCAATCATAAATAAATGTAATGAAGCCCATCAACCCACATTGCTCAAAAATTTTTTTATTAAATGGTCAAATTTAACTAAATCATACAAATTTGCTGGGAATAAAATACCCAAATACTTAATGCCCTATTTTGGCCACTGGAAGGCACCAGGCTGAAAAGCTTTTACCGGGCAGTATGCTGTCAGAGCCAAAGCTTTGGATATAGACCAATTCACTCTGCATCCTGAGAATTTAGAAAAGGAATTACTAATTCTGTGGAGGCAAGTCATAGATCTAGAAGGGTGGAGACAAATAATAAAATATCATCCGCATAAAGCAAAAGCTTATGCGTCACACTTATAGTCAATATGCCACCACAAGGACTTAGAGCGCATTGGAATTGGGCATTCCAAATGGGGGAGAAAAGGGGAGAGAAAAAAAAGACAATCCCATTCTACCATATAAAAAGTATTTTCAGCATCAAGTGATGGCAGCAACTGGAGTCTGATCATTCGCCATTGCCCACATGACATTAATGAAACGCTTAATGTTATCAAAGAGTTACGGCCCTGCATAATGTCCACCTGATCTATATGTATAAGAGATATCACAACTTAATCGGTTAGCCAAAATCTTTGACAATATTTTAACGTCTAGCTGGATCAGGGAAATTGGACGATAACTCTTACACTCGCTTGGATCTGTGCCCTTTTTAAGAACTGATCCAGTCTTGCATCATGGCTGGCGGAAGCTTTCTATTCTTTAATGATTTTGTATAAACTTCTAGCAAAAGTGGAGTCAGTTCTGTAGCATAAGATCTAAAAAACTCAGCGGCAAAGCCATCTTGCCCCAGAGCCTTGTCTGTAGGCAAAGCCTTAATTACCTTGCCAAGCTCCTCCAAGGTTATCTCAGAATCAAGAGAAATTTTTTGCTCAGTCGTCAGTTTAGGGAGTTCTAATGGTTCCACAAAGTTTCTAATATCTAATAAACTGTATATTATCTTATATATTAGAGTCTCATAAACAAAACGAGTGTCTCCAAAGTCTATTTTTTAAAATGCGGTGTAGTTTTATTCAGAATAGAAAAGCAGTGCAGTCTGATTTTGTGTCGTCTTGAAAGGCGGAGCCATAATTTTACTCTGTATACCGGCAGCGATTTTCAGAGAAAAAAGCTTGCAGGAACCTAATTTTTTTTAGATCATCTTCAAATTTGAAATGTAACTTCTTTAGACTTGTGGCTTTGAGAACCTTGTATTTCTGGGTTGTCTTGGCACATTTATTATAGTTTTTTTAGATTATAAAAACATGTTCAGCACAAAATATTTCCATTACTATAAACTTCAGCTTCTCTAACTTTAAAAAAACCAACATACATTAATTCAGAAGTCTCCAAATATCTGTAAGACCAAGATTTTTACACATCCTGTGAAGCGTCAATGTAACTCTAGTGGGCTTTAGCTTCACTATGGTTAAGGACCATAGTCCATCAAAAGATTAAAGTCTCCTCCCAGTATTATATCATGAGGGGTGTCAGTGGCTTGCAACATCACTTCAAGATCTATAAAAAAAGCCCTGATCATCAACATTAGGTGCATAAATGTTAGACAAAATTACACTTTGCCCCTGAATTACAGCTAAAAAAATATTGACTCTTCCTAACTTATCTTTAATCTGTTTAAGACATTTGAATTGTAGATGTTTTCTTTTCAGTGTAATTTCTCCTCATATCCTCCCAAATCTTTCAGCTTCCTGCTGGGAAAGATGCATTTCTTAAATAAATTTCTTATACTTAAGAATAGAAATAACCTTCCTTCTTTTTATGGGGTGCCCCAACCGGTTCACATTCCACATGCAGAGAGACAATCCACTCATATTAATATTTGGCATTTTGACATATAAGAAAAAAATATTGGGTGTCAAAAACAAGATTATAAAACCACATTCCAACATTAGTACAATCATCAAAACCCTAACATCCCCCAGAACCAAACAAACAGAAAAACAGACAGCACCAACTGGCGTCCGACCCACTAAACTCAAACAGTCCATGCATGCCCACGAGAACCCCCATGACAACTTTTGGTGTTTCTATAAAAATTTTGTGAAACAGACTGAATTCGCTAGGCGAATCCAGCACAAAAAAAGCATGCAGATTTGTCAAAGTCAAACAAATGTTCAGTGAGCCAATCCACTTGGCTGCAACATTATTGCAAACAAATTAATAATCACTCAAATGTCTTTGCAAGAAATACTCCACAAAACAAACTCCAGCCAATAGGAGGAATAAGTACAAAGAGCATGTAGATTCATCCATAAAAATGTTCTGAATTGTGTTATTCTACAAAATAAACTCTAACTGTTAGGTGGAACCAGCACAAAAAAAGCACTCAGTTTCCTCAAACAGTAAAGCGAATGAAGTCGGCTGCAACGTGAGTACTACAAGATGACTTACTTACTCCATTGACTTTATGAAGGACATCGCTTGCTGTGGGCATGTGAATGTTTTACGGCCATTCTTAGCATCTATTCTCAATTTGGCTAGGAAAATCAGTGCAAAAGCGAACTTCCGTTGACGTAAATGTTTCTTGCATTCCTTGAATTGATCACGTTTCTCTCTTGATGAATTTGCAAAGTCTGGGACCAAAAAAATGCTGTGGTTCTTCCATGAAAGCCTTCCTTTACTCCTCAACTCATGTAACACAAGATCTTTACCGGATGATCTCAGAAATTTGGCCAGAATTGATCGGGGCCTGCATCCCTCCACGGATCGCCGAGCAGGATCCCTGTAAGCTCGCTTGATTTCTAGTTTATGGCCTGCTATGTTGACATATCACAGCAAGATCCTTCAAGTCAGCAATGACCTTTGTCAGCATTGCCGACATGTTCAGCATCTCTCGCCGCATTTCCCGCACTTCCCTGACTAAGTTGAATCCCAGGCTCGCGGCCTGCTTGGGGGTGTCAGCATGAGCACGTAAGTGTCTTTTAATCTCTCCAGAGCCCGAGAATTTTGAATTCTTTGACATATTGTCCTCCTAGAACAGTTATGGAACAGTGTATCGAATCTCACCAGTTTATGTCATTTAAAAGTAAAGTGCACAGACCTCTCCATTCATACGTCTGATCCTCGCATGGCATCACATGACTCCTCTTTATGGTCCTTTTTTAAGAAAAGTAATGATAGAAAATAATTCAAAATTGTTACAAATGTATTATTTCACTCAATATTTTCTTTGTATTTTTGTACTTGGTAGAGTATTGAGCCTAAACAGAACATTAGAGTTAAAAATATTTTATTTTTGGCTGCCAGACAACTAACTTCACATCACACTGGGAATTAGTTTTTGATCTTATTACATTATGCTTATTCTGGGCAGCATGGACACACTTCAGGGTTTTTGACTATATAGAACATACTGTACATCTGATCTCTTCTGCAGCCTTCAGAGAATCTCTCTTTCTTCCAGACCTGCTATCAAAAAGAGAAATAAAATAAAGAATAAAAAACACAGCCAGTCTGAATATCTTCAAAGTATAGAGAGAGGAGATCTATAGATGCTGCAGCCTTTCATCATGGACCCATGCAACTATGTGTCATGGATGTGAAGAAAGGAGAGGCTGTTGTTTGCTGTCTTGCTGGGAGTTCGTTTCAGGGTTGAGTCGCTGGAGGCTCGAGAGGCAGTGGAAAACTGACTAGACTGTGATGCCAATGAGATTCTCACAGTAGAGCCTCTGTTGGTGTAGACAGTACACAGCTAATGTAGGACAATTCAAAGACTTCAGATCAGCAGGGCATATGGATGTTTGCTGCAGGTGATGAGAGAGTATCAACAAAGACCTGATATGTTGTGTCCTTTCTGAGTTCTTCACATAGAAAAACCTGAGCTTGAAGACACAATGCCATTTACAAGTGAAGTAATTATGTTCATCTAAAGTTTCTTACATGCTAAAGATTCTTTAATGTGAGTATTTCTAAATTCTAAAGATTCTAATAGGCTAAAGATTATTTAATTCTGAAGCTAAGAAATTCTAAAGATTCCTAAATGCTAAATATTTGGAATTCTATATATGCTAATTGCATGTTGATTCTTACATGCTAAAGATTCTAAATTCTAATGATTCTGAATCATAAAGATTCTTAGTACTAAATATTCTATATTCTAAATATTCTAAATGATAAAGATTCTACATTCTAGATTTTAATTACTAAAGATCCTTAATAATAATGATTCAGAATTCAAAAAAGTCTTAATGCTAAAGATTATATTTTCTAAAGATTCTAAATCATTGGTGTAGAATTGGGGTTGGGAAGGGGGTGAATTTCCCCCCCCAAACATGTGTCAGTTCTTGTTTATATATTTTTAATCAACGTTGAACATAATTGAGTATGAGATACCAGTAAGGCTTGCTATGGCATGACTGTGAGTCTGTCATAATCAGACAAATAACTGAAATCCTCCCTTGATTGTTCAAGTTGGTATCTAGTGTTGCACAATCTCCTTTAATAATACACATCATTACTGCTGTTTCATTGGGAACAGTCAGAATTTGGAGTAAAAAAAAAAAAAAACAGTTGATCAGATAAAAATGTAATTCAGGAAATAAAATACTGAGGCAAACAAACACTATTGAAAAGACCAGTAATCAAGTCATCATTTTTATTGGTATAGTGCCTTTCACAATATACATTTAAAAAAACTTAACAGAAAGTTATGCCAAATTTCTTCAAATGTATTAAAGTCCCCATGTACATATGCCAGTATAAATTATTTAATGTATCCAGTGAAGATAAAGGTGTCCATAGGATTGATCAGGCTTTTTCCCCCTTTTTTTCTGGCTTAAGTGGATATATGACAATAAAGGACTGGGAAAAGACAGCATCCAGGAAAGTATTTTAGATGAGCAGGGAAGAACTGTAATTATCTGAAAGAGAACAATGATTGGAATGATATAGACAGTGTACAAATATTTATGCTATGAATACGCATTTCTATTTATCTGTGCATTTATTGTAACTGCTATTATGCACTGTGTAATGTGATGTAATGAAACAATGTTTTGTACATAAATGCTTGGGGACTCTAAAAACAGTACAAGGATGGGTTGAACGTGGAGGATATTTTGATGAGAACACTTTGAAGTAGTTTAAGTAGTTCTGAAAAAACAAATTCAAATTGTAATAGTAATTTTCACATTATAAATGTCCTGACTATACATTGCGATCAGTAGAATGCCACTTTGGTGAAATTCATTTCATTCAATTTATTTCCATAAGAGCAAAATCTGTACATTATTCCAAACTTTTGGCTGCCAGTGTATATATATCATGGGGAAGCATGCCCCACACCCATGTTCAAACCAAATCTACGCCCTTGTTCGAAATGCTATTAATTAAAAATTGTAAAGATCCTTAATTCTGACAATTCTTAATTCAAGATTACTTATTTTGAAGATTCTAAATTCTAAAAATTCTAAATCCTAAAGGTTGATAATACTAAAGATTTTAAATTCAGAATTGTAAATATTAGAACATATGCTACATTATACTGAATGCTAATTTTTTTTAAATGCTAAATAATCTAATAATGTTTAAAACTTTAAATAAATATATTGTCTGATCTGCTGGTGCTATAAATTATTAGGGGGCCATTAGGGTGTCTCTCTAACTACAGAAACGTAGAATAGTTGGACTTGTCAGATTTGTCAGATGGGAGCAGGAGTGTAGAGTGAGATTATCTCTCTTTGTCAGTTGATGGGCTTGTTTTCTGCTTGACTGGGTGTCTAGTGTCCTGTGGGAAAAGGAGAGGAGCTGGGCAGAATGTCACAGTTTCTCTCTCTCACATCCCCCATTTTATTTCTGCAAAGCATGCAGAAAGTATGTTTTTTTGTTGCTGTCTGTGATAATACTGTTTACACTTTTAAATTAGCTGAAGTGCATCTGTTTGTCTTTGTTTGTTATACATTTTTGCTTGGTGTATACATGTACAAGATAAGAATGGGTTCTTGCATTCAAACCGTATTTTAGAGCTCCTTGGTTAAAGCACAGCTTGATGTAGTGCAAATCCAAATGCAGGGATCTCAAGACTTGTTCTGCTAAGTTTCAAACTACATTTCCCCATCTGTCGCTCACTTGACGTTGTGTCGAATGAAGCGACACTAGGGGTCTTTCTTGAAGGCCTCGGTTACCTCTCTGTAACAAAAGGGTCTCGACTGGGCAGGGAAGAAGGACACGGCGACAAGCTTTCCAACACAATGGTAAGGGTTTACTTTAATTATCCAACGGGCAAGGGTAACATAAACTTTAATTCACAACTGAGGGTAACATAAACTTTTCCGGCTTTAAACTGCGGCTGCCAACACTGGACTGGCGTCTTTCCCTTACTGGCGGTGCTGTGGCTCTTTTATGCCGCTCTCCCCGTGCTCACTGAAATTAGAGACAGGTGTTAGACATATTTTAGCTCAGGTGTAAGCGCCCTTACCGCTCCCCCTCTCCGGACGGGCGCTTGACCACGCCCCCGCTGCCACACTCTCAAATTGAGAAATTCCAATGAGAAATTGGCAGACAGAATTTGCATGTCCCTTCCCCAGACATACGGGTATAAAAGGAGGGAATCGTGCAGCTGTCCATTCAGATTTTTTGTTCGGAGCCGAGTGGTTGTGAGATCAGCGAGCTGAGATAACTTCTGTTCCACTCACCTCTGCAGAGCATTGCTGTTGCGTATGGTGCGTATCGGCGGCTTTCTCCTTCTCTGCACGCCAGTGCAGCTTTGCCCCTGGGTGCTTCGACAGCACTTCTGAAAAAGTGAGTATTTTCTTAAAAGAGTTTATTTTCTATAAAAAGAGCACACACAGCGGGTGTTGAACATCTTTTTCAGGACGCATCTTTTTAAAGATGACTTTTTGCCTCTGTGTAGTTCCTGGATTCGGTTGATATCTCTCCGCTCCTGACAGTCGTAGATGATCACGTGCACTCTTTCTCCAGGGAGAGTACACTAAACTCATGCTCCCTGGATGTCCTTCCTCCCTAGCCCTCTGGTCTGTTATATGCTTGGTTCTGTCTGACACTCACTCTATTTCTACACATAAAGAAACTCACAACCGCATGCTTCTCAGTGCTTCCATTTTTACTTAACGTGCTCGCGCATCTCAAAGACGTCACATCCTTCTGACAATATATAACATATTGTAACATCCTTGTAACATCCATTTTTTTTTTTTTTAATACATAGCACTTTTGTCACTGTATGCAATAAACTTGTGACCATGAACAACAATATAACAAACTATACTCAAATAACTCTTCTGTATCACAATAACAATTAAACAGATTTAAACAAAATCTTTCAAGTGTGTTGGTCTCTTGACTATTCTGCCAACTCTGGTTGTCACAACACTGTTGCTGTTATCTGAATGTTGTGTGTGTGTATGCGTGTCTGGTACTGTCAGTGAATGTCCCTCATCCAGATGGATCTTCTGCTTAGACTGTTCAATCCTGACACTCATGTTTTGTGTGTCTGCGCGCTGTGGTTCTCCAGACACAGTCCTGAGATGTTTCCGGTTTCTCCTTACAACAGTTCCATTTTCCATCTTGACCGTGTATGATCTGTTGTTGACAACTCTTAACACTGTTGCTGGTGTCCAGTCCGATCTGTTTTTTGTGTCCAACTGAACCCTTACGTGTTCTCCTTGCTGGAGAGGTCTAAGATCTTTTGCTCCTCTGTTGTAGTAGAAGGCTTGTTTGCGTTGGTTTTCTTTTACTGCATGTTCTGTGTTTACAACACCTGGCTGCAGGAGGCTGTCATGTGTCGGCAGTAATGTTTTAGTCCTTCTACTCATGAGTCTTTGTGCAGGACTGGCATGGAACCCCTGAGATGCTGTGTTCCTGTGTTCTAGAATAGCTAGATATGGATCAGTCTTTGCTCTCTTTGCCTTTTCCATCAATTGTTTGGCCGTCTTTACCGCAGACTCAGCTTTCCCGTTGCTTTGCGGATACGCTGGAGATGATGTTATATGCTTAAACTCCCAAGCTGTGCTGAACTGTTTGAATTCTTGTGAGCTGAACTGTGGTCCGTTATCAGATATCACAATGTCTGGAATCCCGTGTCGTGCAAAATGGGCCTTTAACTTGTGTATCACTGTACTTGACTTGGTGTCTGTGAGACAGTCTACTTCCCAGAAGTTGGAAAAATAATCCACAGTGATGAGATATGCTCTGTTGTTAAATGAAAACAAATCTGTTCCCACTTTTGACCATGGTCTCATAGGAATGACATGTGGACACATTGTCTCTTTCTGCTGCCGTGCATCGACTGCTCTGCAGACTGCACAGTTTCCTATGTATATTTTTATGGCGGCACTCATCCCAGGCCAATATACACAGTCTCTTGCTCGGCGTAAACAGCTTTCTATGCCTAAGTGTGATGCATGTATTCTCTCCATGATTTCTGTTCTTAGCTTTGCTGGTATTACAGCTCTCTCACCTCTGAAAATCACACCATGTTGCACACTAAGCTCTTCTCTTACTGAAAAAAATGGTCTCAACTCTTCTTTCAGCTTCGTTTTCTCTTCTGGCCATCCTTGGACTATCACTTGCTGTAATATCTGAAACGTCCCATCCCTAGCAGTTTCTGTTTGTATCTTTTGTAAACTTCCTTCTGTTATGGGCAGGTACTGCAGCATGTTGATCATCTCAATTTCTGTCTCTACAGATCCTTCTGAAGCACACTCCGGTAAGTACGCTCTGTTGAGGGTGTCTGCTAGGTACATTAATCGACCTGGAACATAGACAACATTAATATCATATCGCTGAAGCCTCAAAAGCATTCTCTGCAATCTCTTAGGTGCATCTAGAAGTGGCTTTCTTGTGATAGTTTCTAGGGGTTTGTGGTCAGAATGGACTTCTGTGTTCCGGCCATAGGTGTACTGGTGGAATTTCTCCATCCCAAACAGGATTGCCAGGCATTCTTTCTCTATTTGAGCATACCCCTTTTCTGTGGGTGTAAGTGCTCTGCTGCAAAAAGCAACTGGTTGTCCTGCCTGCAGAAGTGCTGCACCCAGCCCTGTCTCTGAGGAGTCACACTGAAGAACCAAGTCTTCTTCTGGATTATAGTATTTCAAAACAGGTGCAGAGGCAATTGTTTGTTTCAATTTATTGAATGATTCTTCCTGTATACCAGTCCACTCCCAAACCACATCTCTGTGTGTCAGTTGTCTTAATGTGTCGCAGCTATCTGACAAGTGTGCACAAAATTTGGACAGATAGTTCACCATACCTAATAATCTCTGCAGCCCCTTCACATCTGATGGTCTGGGCATCTCCACTATGGCTCTCACCTTCTCTGGATCAATCTTTAGACCTTCCGAAGTCAGTCTGTGTCCGATGTATGGCACCTCTTTCTGTTTCAGCTTGAGTTTGTTGAAGTTTAGTTTGATGTTTCTGTTTCTACATCACTCCAGTAGTTGTCTTAGTTTTTCGTTATGATCTTTTTCAGCTGCCTCATCATTATCGCCTTCCCCACAAATAAGGATGTCATCCGCTATTATCCGGATTCCTGGGAGCCCCTCCAACGCCTGAGTCAACCTGTGCTGGAAAACTTCTGGAGCTGGGCTGATTCCCATGGGCATTCTGATCCATCTATACCTGCCAAATGGAGTAGCGAAAGTAGTAAGATAACTTGACTCTTCTGAAAGCCTTACATGCCAGAATCCGTCCTTTACATCACACACTGTAAAAACTCTCGCCTTAGTCAGATCTGGGAGAACATCGTCTATGGTAGGCAGGGGAAAATGTTGACGCTTAAGTGCTTTGTTTAGTGGTTTTGGGTCTATACAAATTCTTAATTTTCCACTTGGTTTCTTCACCACCACCATGCTGCTAATCCAATCTGTACTCTTTTCCACCTGAGCTATGATGCCTCTCTCTACCAGGCTTCCTAGTTCCTCTTTTAGATGTTTCATTAGTGCCACCGGAACTCTCCGCTTTGGAAGTCTCACCGGTTTAACTTCAGGATCCACCTTGAGGTTGTATTTCCCTTCCAGGCATCCATCTCCCTCAAATACATCCGCATACTCTCGTTGTATGTCTCTCTTGTCCCACGTTACCTTTTCTCTGCCTCTCTCTGTGGTAACAATATCATCAATTGCCATAATGTTTTCATGCTGTATTCTTACCAGATCCATTGCTTGCACAGCCTTGTTTCCTAGCAGGGGCACTGATGAGCTTTCCTCCACTACTATAAACTCCAGACGATAAAGTTTTCTGTTTCTGGGGTTTCTTATTTTTATTCTGCACTTCCCTATGGGTTTCAAGGTGCTCTTGTTATACATGACCAGAATCTGTTCAGTCTTTTCCATTACTGTGTCAGTGTTTAACAGTTGAATGGGTATGACGTTACAACTGGCCCCGCAGTCTAGTTGAAATTTTACTGGCCTCTCATTTATCAGCATGGTTGCAAACAGCTGCTTTTCATGTTTGTCCTCCTTTTGTGACTTAAGGCTAAGGATTTCTTGATACGGTTCTTCTTCTTCCCTTTCTGCAACGCTGTGTATTCCTTTTCGCATTGTCTCTTTTGTTTTGCATGTGGATGCAAAATGGTTCAGCTTGCCACATTTCCTGCACTGCTTTCCGTAAGCAGGGCAACTCTGTTTTTTCCACTCGTGCTGTTTTCCACAGAATTTGCACTTAGCTGGTTGTGTTTGTTTGGCACTCTGGGCCTGTCTAACTCTCTGAACTGCGTGTACTTCTGTTTTCTGACCCTCAATAGTCATCACATTTTCTTTAGACAGTTCTGATGCTTTACATATCCTCACACATTTCTCAAGTGTCAGGTCCGTCTCTCTTAATAGGCGTTCTCTCACGTGCGAGTTCATTA
The DNA here is from genome assembly GCA_032164185.1 of Moxostoma hubbsi. Classification (NCBI taxonomy): domain Eukaryota; kingdom Metazoa; phylum Chordata; class Actinopteri; order Cypriniformes; family Catostomidae; genus Moxostoma; species Moxostoma hubbsi. The sequence continues at coordinate 9,571,889 of JAVLUX010000051.1, forward strand.
TGCCGCATACTATTCTGTCTCTAATCAGAGAGTCTCTAACCGATCCAAAATTGCATGTGTCAGCCAGCACTTTCAAATCGGTAACATACTTGTCAAACGTTTCACCGGAGTTCTGATTTCTGGAGAAAAATTTGTATCTTTCCACAGTTTCATTCGGTGCCGGATTACAATGATTTCTGAACGCGGTTAACAGCCGTTCCATCGTCAGCTCGCCGTCAGGCAGCAGAGCAGCGCTCAGCGTCTTGCACAGTTCTCTTCCTGTTTCTCCGATTAGATATTGGAAAACTTTTACCTTCGTTTTGTTGTCCGCGTCTGTAAGCGACAAATCCATGTACAGGGAGAATTCCTCTTCCCACGCTTTCCAAGCTTTGGGTATGCACGTAGCATTCCAGTCAAAATTTGCTGGAGGTTTCAATCCAAACGCACCCTCCATGATCGGCACTCGTCTCTCGTAATTGCTTTCTCGATATCAAACTTAACTTAATCTTTCACTTTTATTTCGTACTTTACCACTGCCACCATGTTATATGCTTGGTTCTGTCTGACACTCACTCTATTTCTACACATAAAGAAACTCACAACCGCATGCTTCTCAGTGCTTCCATTTTTACTTAACGTGCTCGCGCATCTCAAAGACGTCACATCCTTCTGACAATATATAACATATTGTAACATGGTCTGCGAATTCAGCAGAGGATTTCCTGACCAGACCCACTACGGTTACTAATTACTCTGTACTGGAATAGGTACTCCACAGGGTTGGCCTTCACGGATTAATCCCCCTTGTGTGTATTTTCCGTGGTATGGTCCCCCTGCCGGTGGACCCACGTCTCCCTTGGGCAGTCCCCTCTGCCCCCCCGGTCGCTGTGTTTGTAGAAACCCCTCCCTCGCAGCAGGTAGGATCTACCACATCCACATGTGGCCTGAAAAACCATATGACGTATTCGCCACATTTAACCTCCCCCCAGCCTGGGCAGGATGTGGTCTCAATGGGGTCTTTTCCCCTGAAAGAATAGGAGTTGGAAAAGAATGCCTTCCCCGATGCATGTTATAGCATTAAATGGCCCACAAGCAACAGACGAAGAATGTCTAGGTTACTGTTGTAACCTCCGTTCCTTGATGGAGGGATCGAGATTTTGTGTCCTCCCGGCCACGACGATGTACCGAGCCACTGTAACGGCTGAACCTTATTCTCAGCTCCTCAGTGCAAAACCTTCAATGTATGTACTATTCCCTCCTTTTATACCGGTATGTCTGGGGGAGGGACATGCAAATTCTGTTTATGATGTGACGCAACCAATTTTAAAATGCTCCAAAAGCATTCACTTACTCGGGAGTACACTTACGTGTCCTTTAAAAAGATGAAAAAAACCCCAACAGCATGATAACACCACTATGTTTCACCATTGGGATGGTATTGCGCAGGTGGTGACTGGTTTCCTCCAGACATGATTCTTGGAATTGAGGTCAAACCATTCAGTCTTTGTTTCATCACAGTCTGAGAGTCCTTTAGGTGCATTTTTGCATATTTCTAGCAGGTTTTCATGTGTCTTGCACTGAGGAGAGGCTTCAGTTTGGTCACTCTGCCATAAAGCCCGGATCAGTGGAGTGTTGCAGTGATGGTTGTCCTTCTGTAAGTTTCTCCCATCTTCACACATGATCTCTGGAGCTCAAGCAGAGTGACCATCAGATTCTTGGTCACCTCACTTACCAAGGTCCTCCTCCACCGATTGCTCAGTTTGGCTAGGCAGCCAGCTCTAGCAAGAGTCCTGGTTGTTCCAAACTTCTTCATTTAAGAATTATGGAAGCCACTGTGCTCTTGGGAACCTTCAATACAGCCTACATTATTTTTATAGCCTTCCTCAGTTCTGTGCCTTGATGCAATCTTGTCTCTGAGCTCTGTAGGCAGTTCCTTTGACCTCATGGCTTAGTTTTTGCTCTGATATGCATTTTCAGCTGTGAGACCTTATCTAGACAGGTGTGTGCCTTTCCCAATCATGTCCAATCAATTGAATTTGCCACAGGTGGACTCAAATCAAAGTGTAGAATCATTTGAAAGATGATCCAGAGAAATGGGATGCATCTGAGCTAAATTTCAAGTGTCATAGCAAAGGATTTGAATATTTCAGTGAATATTTTCAGTCAATGTGATAGTTCAGTATTTTCTTTTTAAAATTTTTGCAAAATTTTTTTCTTTGTCATTATGGAAATGGAGATTTTAGAATATGGCTGCAAAAGAACAAAATGTTAAAAAAAAACAATGGGTTTGAAATTTCCTGAATGCACTGTATATATGAATAAACTCAGAAAAAAAGATAGATCTTTATTGTAAAGTGTTTAAGCAATGTTTTCCATGCTTGTTCAATGAAGCATAAACAATGAACATGCACCAGTGGAACGGTCATTAAGACACTAACAGCTTACAGACGGTAGGCAATTAAGGTAACAGTTATAAAAACTTAGGACACTAAATAGACCTTTCTACTGACTCTGGAAAAACACCAAAAGAAAGATGCCCAGATGCTTGCTCATCTGCCTGAACATGCCTTAGGCATGCTGCATGGAGGCATGAGGACTTCAGATGTGGCCAGGGCAATACATTGCAATGTCCGTATTGAGACACTTAAAACAGCAATACAGAGAGACAGGAATGACAGCTGATCATCCTTTCAGATATGCTAATGCTGCTGCAGCAGAGCAAGTACTGAGACTTGCTACTGCTAGAAAATACACATATATTCATAGTTAGCATGTGGACATGCTGTTGCACAATTCTTGTTTCTGTCCTTACGTATTGTTCAAATGCTGGGAACACAGACTCCAGATTGCATTTATTTATGTCCCCAGGCACTATCACGGGTGCATCTGTATTAGGGCTGAAACAATTAGTCGAAGTTAACAACAATGTCAACAATAAAAAATTGTAAAAAATAGTTGTTTGATCTCATTTAATGTAGCATGAGATCACATGACACTCTAATGATGACACGTGAGAGGAGCACAGCAGCTTGCGCCTAACTGAGGAGAGGAAGAAAACGCATGTCCAGATACACTCTAAACTTTCCAAACAGCTTCAAGTGATGTTGATCAAAAAATATAATGGAATTATTATGGAAAAATTAAAAATAAGGAAATACAGAAGCACTCTCATCTTTAGATAAAGCAGAGCCAGATCTGGCATTCCATTTAAGAAAAAACTGCATGTAAGTGCATCTAAAAAGCAAACAACCTGGCATTATATCTTTAATGCATCCTTTATTAAAGGTCAAATAATAATGAAGTGCATCATAAACAAACTACAAAAATGGCATTTCTCTGTGCAGTCAGCACCACGTCTGAGTCATGTGAAGGGGGAGAGATTGAAACTGCAACCGACTGAGGCACCCTCTGGCGTGGGGACGCCGGTCCCTCATGCGCATTTTCTGTAGCTAGATTAATAACGTGATGGATTACGACATATTGTATCATAATATACTGTAGCCTATGTGTCACGTGTGTATCTTATTGTGAAGTAAATCGCAATACGCAGCCCTATTAAGAAAATAGAGTTTGTTTTTGAGATTTAAAGATGGATCTAATTGATAAAGGTGAGAGAGTGTAGTCTTACCCATTATACACTGCAACAAAGTTTTTGATGAGTCTATGATCAAGTTTTTATAAGTCTTTTTTGGCTTGTTTTCCCAAAATAATATCTAAAACTCCTTTTAAACAACATACATTTACATTAGTAGCTATACTGCACCTGGTGAATCCAGGTACCTCAATGAGAGAGTCAGGTATTGTATATTGTAACCAACTCTACATAAAGCATAACAAATATGCCTCACGGAATTCATTACAGTACCTTGTGTAAAATCTTATTGTATCCACTTTGTTTTTCAATGAGCTTAGGTTTCTGAAGATAATGGACGGCATGTGCGGCTGATTAAATCTCCATCGCAGGCGGTTACGAAAGCCACCTCTCCTTCCTTTTTTTTGCGTTTTGATCTAATCATCTCCTTTGGTATGTTTTCTGCCATCAAGCTATTAAAGTGACTTCTTATCATCTCTTGAGACATCTTTGAATTTATCTCCAGCAAAGTCTTTCGGTTCTTCAAGTATGCGAGTGGTGATTTTGCACCACCCACATCCAAAATCCAACTTCCACGTGCGATAGGAGATTGCATCTCCAAACATAATCCAAGCACGCCAGTAATCCACGGTATCAAAATCTTTCCAGACAGTCATCCTTCCACTTTTACACAAGCCATAAACAAACATTTAGCAGAAAACATTTAACAATAAACATTAAACAAAAACTAAAACAATGAACGCAGCATATGAGATGCAGTGCACAGCTGAACAGCACACCGGAGATGGAAAAGAACTCTCTGATGGATACATTTTGATGGTTATAAAACTCTGAGCACGGCCACTGCTGCACCACCATTATGTGGCATTGTTGGAGAAATGTGATGCTGACTGTTGAGACTTGATTCTGCACAGCGAGGTGAGATTACTAAATTGGGGATATGTCTTTACCCTGGCTTCTGACTTTACTCCCAGAGATAGTTTACTTTTTTTACAGACATTTGTGAGGGAGAGAGAGATCTCCAGACTCGAGAGACAAAGAATGGAAAACCGATCTTGCCTTTTTTGCTGACCTCACGACTCACCTAAACAAGCTGAACCTGCAATTGCAAGGTGACGAAAAACATGTCAATGACCTGTTTTGCTGTATTGTGAGTTTCAAAATGAAGCTAGGCCTGTACACTACACAACTTAAAGACTGTTATTTAACTAATTTCCCACTAATGAACAACGCTTGTGAGGGTATGTTGAATGCTCAAATGCGAGACAAATTTTCTGCATCAGTCATTCAGATGAAGAAAAATTCAATGCTTGTTTTTCAGATTTCGATAAACTGAAACTTGGGCGTTATATCAGAGAACCATTGACTTTTCCTGTGGAAAAATTAAGAACTTGGATACAACTTTTGGTTTGCTCTGCCACTCACTTGAGGATGAATTAATGGATGTTCAAGCAAGGGGAAATACTTATCCTGTGTCACAGAAATGTGGCAAATCATTCCTGGACAAAATGTATCCATTTATTACAGTGCTCTCCATATTTGCATCTATCTACATATGCAAATGCACCTTCTATGCAATGCCATGCATCAAGTCATGCTTCCATGCAAGTTTCACAGATTTAAACTTGCAGTCTCAACTTCATTGTGCTGTCATTTCATTTAAGCCAAACTTTAATGTCTTGGTCAGCTCCCAACAACATCAGGCATCCCATTAATTACAGAGTACAGTATAAAACTCTGTTTAAATGGTATTATTAATGTTTCACAATAATATTAACTGGTGTAAAATGGCCTAATATAAAAGCAGCTAAGTTGTAGTGAGGATATCATGTTTAAGCTTAAATGGTATGCGGCCAGTGAGACTTGTACCTTGAAAAAGGTTAAGAAACACTGCTTTCAAGGAAGAGTTCACCTAAAAATTTAAATTCTGTCGTCATTTACTCCTTATGTTGTTCAAAGCCTGTATTACATTCTTTGTTCTGTGAAACACAAAAGGAGATCTTAGGATGTTACCTTATGTTAGCCTCAGTCACCATTCACACTATCCACAGAAAAAAGATACAATGAAAGTGAAGGGGGATTACGGCTAAAATTCTGCCTAACATCTATGAAGTTCCAACCACTCTTGATAATTGTGATATCAAATTAAATGAATGATATTGCAAATAAAAACCAGCATGCAAAAGTGTTAGTGTAAATAAATAATGGTGCATTATTCTCTGTTATTGGTTGTACAGAAAATCCCAATATATATATATATATATATATATATATATATATATATATATATATATATATATATATATATATATATATACTGTATATATATATATATATATATATATATATATATATATATATATATATATATATATATATAATTCTATGATTGAAGGATTGAGAATTCTAGATTAACAGGTTGACTGGTATCCCATAGTTCAAGTGATTCACTTTACCAGATCCACCTGATCCACTATCTGGTCAAATCTTCTCCTTGTTCCCCAAACAAATATCAGCTTTGGCATTCATTATCCTATCTTTTCTCTCATTGCCCAATCATAGAACAGGAGACATTGTCCAAGAATGAAAGACTGAGAGATAGAAAAAGAAGGAAGGTGGGGTTGTGGAGGTAGAAGAGAGGGTGTCTTTGTGTGGAACTTGACAAAATACCCATCGTCTTCCATGATAAAAATCAACCAATCACAAGCTCTCATTACAGGAAGTAGAGCCCAGCTCAAGAGCAGAGTTCCCTAATGGGAAAATCTGATACTTGAGATAGAGATTGACAGAGTGGAAGACAAAGGGAAGTGTGAAGTTGTGGAAGTGAGTGCAATACTTGGGTCTAAAATTCACAGGGCCAGGGACGAACTTTGGTACACTTTACAGTAAGGCTGTATTTGTTAACAACATTAGTTAATGTCTTAGTTACTGATGTAACCTTAGAGGAAACATGATGCTGCTTCAGTAGCTGACGCTTTGAAAGTTCTTCCAAGGAGCGATGACATTGAAAGCCTGTACCATTCACAGCAATTTGATTGGCTGATGGCTCTTTGTGCTCCGCCTTATGTTTGCGTCCTCGCGGGCATATAATCCAGGCACAGCACCACACCATCAGGATTTTTCGACTGAAAAACTGAATCCATTTCAAATCATAAGGGAGCATCAATGACACCATGCTAAAAGATTTGCTTGGATATGGCCAAACCTTGTAAATGGCCTCCAAAGCAAGCAAAGAGTTGTTCAGACACTCTGAATTGACTTATTCGGTCAATTTACATGCGTAATGGCCTCACATGGCAGAACATGTGTAGTCTCTTAACCTCGTCCAACTCAAAAGCCTGCAGTGTGTGTGTGTTTCAGGTGTGTACGTCAGTATAATTGACTCCAGACACATCGCAAAAGTTCTGCCCTACTACAACCAGTATTTAGAACTCACATGGAGCTGAATAAAATGTCAGAATCTATATTGAAAATTGGTCAATTTGTTTATAAACTTTAAAAAAATAAACGTGTTAAAATGTTCCCCTTCTGTTACTCACTCGACATTGTGTCGAATGAAGTGACACAAGGGGTCTTCCTGGGATGTCAAACGTACCTCTGAACTTGAAAAAAGACCAATGTCAAGTTGGCAGACAGAATTTGCATGCCCCACCCCGGACATATGGGTATAAAGGGAAGCGGGGCAGTGTCTGTCAGTCAGAATTTTTCTTCGTAGCCGAATGGTTGATACACAGCAAGCTGAGTTAACCACTGGAAGCTCCTCTCGGGACAGACGCGTTGGCACACAGCTGGCCCCGGGAGCTGTGCAAGTATGCATTTTCCCCAGTGAGACTACTTGCACTGGTGCTGTGCAAGATCAGGGAGGACAAGGAACAGGTCACACTGGTGGCTCCTTACTGGCCCACCCGGACCTGGTTCTCTGATCTTATGCACCTCCTTGGAAAATTCCCCTGAGGAAGTATCTTCTTTGTCAGGGACGGGGCACCCTCTGGCACCTGTGCCCAGACCTCTTGAACCTCCACGTCTGGCCCCTGGATGGGATGTGGAAGATCTAGTGGATCTACCACCTGTGGTCGTAGACACGATCAACCAAGCCAGAGCTCCATCCACCAGGCAACTTTACGCCCTATAGTGGCACTTGTTCGCAAATTGGTGTTCTTCCCGAGCCGAAGAACCACAGAGGTGCACAGTTTGGTCTGTGCTTTCATTCCTGCAGGGGAGGCTGGAGGGCGACCTCCACCTTGAAGGTGTATGTAGCTGCTATCGCAGCCCACCACGACGCAGTAGATGGCAAGTCCCGAGGTAAGCATGAGGTAACCCTTCAGGTTCCTGAAAGGTGCCCGGAGACTGAACCCTCCCCGGCCTAGCCTGTTCCCCTCCTTGGATCTCTCAGTGGTCCTCACGGGCCTTCAGTGTCCCCCCTTCGAGCAGCTTGATTCAGTTGAGCTCAAGGCTCTCTCCCTGAAGATGGCCCTCTTGAATCGCATTAGCCTCCATCAAGAGGGTCGGGAACCTGCAAGCGTTCTCTGTCAGTGACACCTGCCTGGAGTTCGGTCCGGCACATTCTCATGTTATCCTGATGCCGCAAAAGGGAATGCTGTCTCCAAGCAGAGGCTAGCCACTGGGCCGTTTACTACACATATGGCTTCACAACCCTCATGGTGTATCTGCCTTGCTTGATGCATTTTTATAGCGTTACGTCCTATACGTCCCCAGCCGCTTCACGTCCTATGCGAGAGACATAGTGAGAGAAAAGGCCGCGTCTGCCGGGTTTGCTCCCATGCTAGTCATGTAGCACCTATTCCCCCCCTCTGGGGTGTGGGGAACCTAAGGTCTGTATATGACATCTCTTCTGGGGGCGTTGGGGAGGGCTGTGTGCAGCCGACACAGTTGCCTTTAGCACACAGTAGCCTGCTTGCACCTGTCTCGACAGTTCACTTAATACGGTCAGTGCATGGCATTTTTGGATGGGACACCTTGTGTCACTTCATTCGACACAACATCGAGTGAGTGACAGAAGAAGAACATCATGTTACTATCGTAACCTCCATTCCCTGGGGAATGGAACGAGACGTTGTGTCCCTCCTGCCACAGGACTAGACCTACAAATGTAAATGTCTGTTCCCTATTCTTGGCTCCTCAGTGCAAAATCCTGACTGACAGACACTGCCCCGCTTCTCTTTATACCTGTATGTCTGAGGCGGGGCATGCAAATTCTGTCTGCCAACTTGACATTGGCCTTTTCTCAAGTTCAGAGGTACGTTTGGCATCCCAGGAAGACCCCTTGTGTCACTTCATTGGACACAATGTCTCATTCCCTCCCTCAGGGAACAGAGGTTACGACATAATTAATGTTACATTAGGTGTAACATTGTTTACACGTGTTACATAAGAGGTTACATTTTAATTAATCGCATACTTTAACGTATTAATTTTAACAGCTCTAATATACATTTGAAGTCATAAGTTTACATACAACTTAGCCAAATACATTTAAACTCACAATTTTTCACAGTTTTTCACAATTCCTGACATTTAATCGTAGAAAACATTCACTGTCTTAGGTCAGTTAGGATCACTACTTTATTTTAAGACTTTGACATGCCAGAATAATAGTAGAGAGAATTATTTATTTCATATTTTATTACTTTCATCACATTCCCAGTAGGTCAGAAGTTTACATACGCTTTTAACACTGTTATTAACACATAATACATAACACTGTTGTTATTTGGTAGCATTGCCTTTATATTGTTTATCTTGGGTCAAACATTTTGGGTAGCCTTCCATATGCTCCTCATAATAAGTTGCTGAAATTATGAAGGAGTCAGGTTTGTAGGCCTCCTTGCTCGCACATGCTTTTTCAGTTCTGCCTACAAATTTTCTATTGGACTGAGGTCAGGGCTTTGTGATGGCCACTATAATTCCTTGACTTTACTGTCCTTATGCCAATTTGCAACAAGTTTGGAGGTATTTGGGGTCATTGTCTATTTTGAAGATCCATTTGCGACCAAGCTTTAACTTCCTAGCTGATGTCTTGAGATGTTGCTTCAATATATCCACATAATTTTCCTTCCTCATGATGCCATCTATTTTGTGAAATGCACCAGTACCTCCTGCAGCAAAGCACACCCACAACATGATGCTGCCACCCCCATGCTTCACATTTGGGATGGTGTTCTAGGTAGGCAATACAATACATCCACAGGTACATCTCCAATTCAGCACAACTCCTATCAGAAGCTAATTGTCTAAAGGCCTGACTGTAAACTTCTGACCCACTGGAATTGTGATATAGTCAATTAAAAGTTAAACAATATGTCTGTAAACGATTGTTGGCAAAACTATAGTTTGATAATATAAAATCTGTGGAGTGGTTCAAAAATGTGTTTTAATGACTTCAACCTAAGGTGTATGTAAACTTCTGACTTCAACTGTCTTTGTTTCTTTATTTTTCATGGGTATTTGATCTTCCTTCTGTCTTTTATTCAACCCTGCAGTCAGCATTGGAGGACTGTTGACATTTCGTGACAGTCTATCTGTACATGACTTCAACTCTGATGCCTGAAACATCATCCCCTTTCACCAGTGGGTCCCCTAGTCACCATGATGAGAGAGAAAGAGCAATATATCTGGAAAGAGAGAGACAGATGTATAGAAACAGGAAGATATGGAGTACAAGTGAGGACAGAGAATGAGTGAAAGGCTGCTGATGGATCAGTGGTGCTGTGTCTACCCTGTTTAAAAGGCCAGCAAGAATTGCCATGCTGATCCAAGCTAGTTTATGCTGGTTTGGTGCTGGTCTAGCTGTAGGGCCAGCATAGCCAGGTAGTTTACCACCAGTTTCGGCCATGCTCTGTTCCCTGTCAGACTATATAAGGTCTTAGCAGAGGAGGCATTAGGAGCCTAGAGAGATCAGCAGACAGGAAATAATCGAAGGAAAGGGGCACAACCATTCCTAAGACCTCCACCCTTCTACCTCTGACATTGTTCAAGCAGGTTCTGTTTAAAGATCACTTAACCTGCTAGAAAACGTGCCAGCTATGACTGCTGGCGAAGTAACAATTATTTGCAATGATGGCGAATGATGTGATTTAGCGGAGAGTGCTGGTGTCTGTCACTGAGAAGTTTTCCTGACGCTTGAAGCTGAAAATTCCCAGCTATGGATACACTGAACTGCACCGGTGACAAATCTCCCACATTCACAGAGTCAGCATTGACAGAATCAAGATTGCAGAGTGGTATTCAGGCCACAGAAATAATAATATACACACACAATGAACAAAATTAACTCTGAAACACATCTGAAAACAACACATAGCCCCCACCCACTGTAATTTGTACCCTGTCCTAACTTATAAGTAAACAATCCTCCGGTTATGTAGTAGTTACTGTAATGTGTTAAAGAGGAGCTTGGTTACCCTGTAAGTTGACATAGGTTAAACTAATATAGCTTTGAACCCAAGTTCTGTATGTTTGTCCATCTACAAAATCTGGATGTACTGAAGACCTCCTGATAATTTTTCATCAATATTATTCACTTGTTATAATGACTAAATAATTAAACATCCCCTTAAAACCATGCGCAAATATCTTTAACTCATAATGTGGAATTTGCTGGAACAGTAAGCCGAGTAATTAGCAATCTATTGAATATCATTTGCAGTTGAACCCATTTGGTAAGAATCAGCATGTTCTGAAGTCAATTGTTGTTGTAGTACCACTAATGATCTTCGGTTGGCTTTATGAACTGGATATTCACATAAAAACAAGTGCGTAAATGAGAGTTGTTTTTTGTGTGAACCTTGGGAGGTTTAAACATATGTAATTGGATAAAGCGGAGATAGACGACTTTCAATTCCTACTGTAACCTGATTCAGTCTTCTGAGAATGATTGCCATGGCTATGAGGTTTTAATAGAAGCAGGAGACAGGGTAAGTCCCACCTAGCTGTAAAGCTAACATTTTTAAAGAGTACATGCATTTCCTCAGTTCTCTCATAAAGTGCACATAGGATACGCACCAGTGCACACTAACAATGACTTTTATACATTGCATGGCTATTAAACAGCCTTTTCATTTCAATATGATACTGTGACTGTGCAAAAATAATTGAACTTGGTTGCTTCACAAAAGTTGAGGAATATGCCCATTTTAAAAAAATGCATTCTATTCTGTTCCATTCTAAGAGTAAGGGACGGTTCAGAATGAACACATTAGTGTGCCTAAAAACTAGACAGTGCAAAAAGTGCAGACAGATGCAAAAATATTTGAATGACACCTAATTGTGCTTGCAAACCAGAGAATGCTCTGACAGAGTGTTTACCGTATAGTAATGAATAAAAAAGAGCCAGGACAGTTTGAAATCTACAGTGAATTGGATTTCCTAAAGCACAACTATACCCACCTCTCTAAAATTCTTATTGGTCAATGGATGCCTATGTCAGAGTACGATTAAGGAAAAATTTAACTTTTTTTTAAAGCTATGGTTGCATGATGTAGGACAACTCTTGCAAATCCTTGCTATGCACCATCCCCATTGAAATCAGCATGCTCTCTCAGCATCCTAATAATCCATCAGAGCCTAGACTCGGCTATATATCATCATGAATAAGTTTAATAGACCTACAACTTAACACTCTCCTGTCTTCTAATTAAGACAGAGTGTTCCCACTCTTACCTGAGTCATTAATTATAATGGGAAATCCTTCATTACGACTCCAACGAGAGCACAGTGTCACAGCCGCAGCCAGTAAAAGCATGGCAGGTAGGCCAACAGCAGGAAGGAGTGTGTGTGTGTTTGGAGACCCTAATTTATGATGTATGTTACTGCATGGCGCCCCATCTTTCTCCTGAGCAGGCCTTTTCCATAGCTCAACTGTTTTATATGCCGGGGAAGGGGGGCCCCAAGACCATGCACTCTTCACCGTGGGAAAGAGGAGCTGTTGTCAGGTCACGGTGGGTTTTTTTATGGTGCATTGTTCAGGAGAGCATAAGGTGATCAGCACTTCAGCTCAGCAGGCCACTTCTCATTTGCAATCTGAGTTGATATGGTCATTTAAGTGTGCCCCATTCAAATCTGGATTGGTTATAGTATCACTCCGCCTTGTTCTCAGATACTAGACAGGTAAGAGTACTCATAGATGGAGTGATCTTTGTGGAATTTGGGAGAAATTTTGTCAATACTTTGTAGAATTTAACAAAAATAAAATTTTTACCAAAACACATCCCTTTAAATAGTAAATCCAGTGAAACTGATAATTTTGAAACTCTTGATTTTTTCCAGAACTATATATATATATATATATATATATATATATATATATATAAACACTAACTGAGCACTTTATTAGGAACACTATGTTCTTAAGAAAGTGCCAGAACGTGGTCCTCTGCTGTTGTGGCCCATCAGCCTTAATGTGTTGTGCATTCTGAGATGCTATTCTGCTCACTACAATTTTACAGAATGGTTATCTGAGTTACCGTAGCCTTTCTGTCCGCTAAAACCTATTTGGCCAATCTCAGTTGACCTCTCTCATCAACAAGGTGTTTCCATCCACAGAACTGCTGCTCACTGGATGTTTTTTGTTTTTGGCACCTTTCTGAGTAAAATCAAGAGACTTCTGTGCATGAAAATCTCAGGAGATCAGCAGTTAAAGAAATACTCAAACCAGCCAGTCTAGCACCAACAATCATGCTACGGTTGAAATCACAGAGATCACATTTTTCCCCAATTCTCCTTAACCAGAGATTCTTACCCTTATCTGCATGATTTTATGCACTGCACTACTGCCACACGATTGGCCGATTAGATAAATGCATGAATATGTAGGTGTACAGGTGTTTCTAATAAAGTTCTCAGTGAGTGTATGTATATATATATATATATATATATATATATATATATATATATATATATATATATATACTGTATTCATTCAGATACATATGTATAGGGACATTGGAGGCCTTGTGACTGAGGAAAGATACTGTATGGAACTTTCATTTGTATGAGGAAAGATCTTTCCTCAATCATCCCTCCAACTGTTAGACCCACCTAACACTTTACACTCCAGCTGTAAACCCACAGCTGGAGATGAGCCTGTAGTTAAGTATAAATGGTCTGACTATCAAATAATGGAAATATGTTCATAAAAAGCAGAGAACTCGTAATTTCAAATTTCAGTTTCACTTTCTTGCCATTCATGCCAGAGATAATGACTTCTCTGACTCAGATTATTCTTCAAAAATTAAAACAAAAATATCTTTGTTTATTATTAAAATGTTTGAAACATGTTGATAAATAAAAGTAATTAGGCAGAAAAATACTTTATTGTTTAAAGGCACTCTGGAACAACGATACATTTTTGTTTTTTTTTGCATAATTCATGGATAATGCCTGTTCAATATATGTATGGTAAAACAATGGTATTTTTTGTTAATAAGACGTGTGTGCATATGAGAACTAAAAAAATTCTGCAACATTATTATTGGTGAAATTAGTCTAGGATGAGGTTTAATTATAGCTGGACCTGGTCAGTCTCTAGGAGAATAGAACCGAGCAGGTGCATACTGTAGCATTTTAACAGAACTAAAGTTGTTCATTATTTCGTTCTGTTAATGTAAACTGGCCTTATGCTCACACAAAAATTAACAATAAGCATGAAAGCATGAGCATGATAAATGTTGTCCCACATTGTCTCAAATGTTTATTACTATGGAAACCATCCATAATTACAGCTGCATGGGAAGAAACAAAAATGCCTCACTTTAGTGCTTGATTAAAAACAAGATCCCATCTCTCCATTACATTACACAGCCCTTCTCTTCAGAGTTAACCAAATATTATCTTAGCAATCATGTGGGCTCTGTGATTTTTCAGCGGCGGGAAGAGAGGGATTTTGTATCATATGACAAAAAGATTTGGGTGAATGCTACTGAAAATCTTCACTTTTCTGTATTTTCTGTGGCTAAAAACCTGTATCGTTTCCCCTAGATATCATTTGGTTTGGTGATTGCAGGTAGACAGTGCACAATTCAATTATTTCCATATTTCACAATATCTTACACCTACAGTATACTTACGTATGTCATTCTGGGCTTGTGTGAAATGTTTGTTTACAACATGTTATCCCTTAGCATGACTGTTTCACTTCTCTGAGTGGCTATACGAGACCTGACAGTTTAACACTCTGCAGGGATTAGCACAGTCACTTTCTGTCACGCTAAATATGTCTTAAATTATTTAAGAATGGACGCTCTATTAAAACTCCTTTTAAATTTCCTCAACAGTGATTGATGAACATTTTCCTACCATTGTCTTCAACCCTGCATATTTCCAGGGTTTTTATTAGGTATAATAAACTTTTTTAGGCTATATAGGCTAAGGGTTTATATCACATCATAATATTGCAATTTGCATCTAGCTTTAAGTTAATTTATTACCTTAAAATGAATGCAAAAGGCTGTTTGCAACCCATTTCATCAAACTTATCTATCTACATGTCTATCTATCAACATTTCAATTCCCTGCTAAAAAGAACAGCTTAACCAGCATACAACTATGCTGGTCAAGGCTAGTTTATGCTAGTTAGTGCTGGTTTGGTGCTGGTCTAGGCTGGTGGACCAGCATAGCCATGCTTTTTACCATCAAAACCTTGCTGGAGAAGCTGGTTGACCAGCATGGTCATTCTAATGAAGTTGGTTACCCTTTGAAAACTTTTCAACTGATTATTTTCACATGCAAATGAGCTTTGCTATAAACTTGGGGCAAATTGTCCATTGTTGCCAAATGTTTGCTTTAGGTTCACCACTACCAGTGAAGAGCTGCAAACTTCTGGCAAATATTTTCAGCATATCACAAGCTCTGTTGCATTTGAAAGTAATGAGTGGCAAATTTGTGGCAAGTTTGCAGATAGTTTGCCAGACCTCTGTGTAAGGGTAATGTCACGATTAACTGGTGTCTGCCCTGTGTTTTGCCTCTGTCATCTGTTAAAACACAGGTGAGGAACAATGGGGAACAGCTGGAGGTGATCAGAGCAGGGGATGATGGGAAGTGTAGTCCATGGGGAACAGATGACAGAGGTAAAACACAGGGCAGACAAAAGTGAATCGTGACAGGTAAGATGGGGACACTAGTACACCAGCTTTCAATGGTGGGGGAGCGGCACCCAAAACAAAGATTCTGGTGACCAGCAATGCTGGACGTTTCAGCAGGGAAGGGCCGAAACCACAAATGGAAATCCCCAATGATCAGATATGGCACAATTGCCCCCAAATGTATAATATTGTGTGCAGATTGTGAGTGATTTTAAAGGAAAGCACTCTCGCAGAGCACAATGGAGTCCGTCATTGTAACGTTACTTAGTTTGTGGTTTATTTTGAGTCGTATGGGTTGCGGTGACATACGGCCCTCTCACATGCCTAATTGTCGACAGCATTGTACCACTGGAATTGATCCTTTTCGTCAGACAAGCTGCCAGATTTACGAAGGGCACTCTGAACCAGATTTTTTAGCTTGTCACGTCATTGCTCAATGGTTCTTTGGTATCAACAAGCAAGATAGTCGTGAATTTGACCAAATATCTCATAGTTCTTATGTGTTGTTGTTTGTTGTATCCAGTTGTTCCTGTAAACTCTCGTCTACCCAAATTTCAAGTAAACACTGCAACTCTGCCGTAGACCATAGTGATCCTTTTGCCCAGTCGCATCATTGACGTCATGTTATGAGTTCTGTGCTCGGTCACGGTTAACAATCACACTAGATGGGTTCCGTGCCTCAGCCAAGTGAACCGAGCCCACCTCTTCAAGCGGGCCAAGGCAAGTTCAGATTATCATGCCCGGGCACACTAGTCAAACAAACGGTTGGTGGTCAAACGTGCTCAGGTACGGTAAAGATTGCCTAGTGTGAGTAGACCCTTAGGAAATTCATTTGACTTTATCTTATAAATTATTCATAAAACTAAAAGTAGGAGAGCTATCACCCTCAGATTAGAATTAGAACATGACAAGACACGTGACTTATACTTAATTGTGTTTTCAGATTGTGACAAGGACCATTAATTCCAAGACTTCGGTAACAATTTACTCTAAGGTTCCATTACTTAACACATTAGGTATCATGAACAAACAATTAACAATGTATTTGTTACACAATTTATTAATCTTTGTTCATATTTAGTTGTACAAATACAACTTTTGATTTTATGAATGTATTAGTATATGTTCAAATTAATATTAACTAAGCTTAATAAATGCTTAATAAGTATAGTTAATTGTTAGCTAATGTTAACTAATATTGATAACTATTGTTAACAAATGGAAACTTATTGTAAAGTGTTACCGTGTCTTTCAAAAGAGACAAGCATTTATTAACTCAAACATTGTATTCCAAAAGTTATTGTATTTGGAATCTTTATTATATTAAGGATCAAAACAGACCATTACATTTGTGACCTCAACACTCGAGACAACCTTCACCTTATCTCCCAATATTCAAGATTTGGTTATAGTTTTGTCTATCTACAGGCCTATAAATATTTAAGTTGCACATTTACCCACAGTACTTTTGCTAACTTGTGACCTCTTACAGTTAGCACCCTGTTTTATTCCTTGTAACTGCTAGACACATGGAAAAGTTGAGCTCAGAGTGAAAGACACAACTGTGTCATGATTAAAGTAGGGATAACACAGATAGCTGTAAATTATAACCATTAAGGATTTACATGTCTCCTGGTGTCTTACAGAGTGATATATGCATGCTAGCTGTTTCCATGTGGACTCGATCATGCACAAAAACACACACATACATACCCTCATATCAGAGGTGCAGACAGGTGCAGGAACAGTTGCAGTTTTAAGATCATCAGCTGTAAATGTACAGCTGTGTTTGATGTGTGACCCTCCGAGGAAGCAAGTACACACACACACACACACACACACACACACACACACACGCATCTGCTTTCATGCCAATAACAGAGTCTTATGCACTGTACTGTGTCTAATGCATGTGTTTATGCAGTTATTTCAGAGCAAGGCCAAACTGCGCACTATGGTGGCAGGTGTTTTTTTTTTTGGTTGTTCAGGCCAGAATACACTTTTTTCCCCCACCAGGCTTAATTACAACCACAAAATTGATTTGGACAATTTGTTGGACCATGATGTTTGGAACACAATTCAGTAGGCTTTCTTTGTAATTTGAAGCACGCATCAGAATTGTGTTTGTCTGCTGATTTGATATACAGCAGATACTGGTCATTAAAATGTCCCCATGCAATCAAACCAGGAGTTTTGTGACATTTAGTCAATATTTCTTAGCTTGGAGGCTATCTATATGCTATGTACTCCTAATAGTTGACAAAATAACTTTTAGCAGATTGTTTTTCTACTGGGAAAATGGACCATCTTTTTCTCAGGGAGCTATACACATTTTTGTCCCATTAAATGCTCTCTAAAATGAGAGTAACCCCTCTCCTAATAACACCTGCCACTGTCTAGAGTAGCAATAGCAAGAAAGAAATCGTAATTTCCCCTTCTGTCACTCTCTCGACGTTGTGTGGATGGAAGTGACACAAGGGGTCTTCTCGGATGCCGAATCGTACCTTTGAACCTGAGAAAAGGTCAATGTCAAGTTGGCAGACAGAATTTGCATGCCCCGCCCCGAACATATGGGTATAAAGGGAAGCGGGGCAGTGAATGCCAGTCAGAATTTTTCTTCGGAGCCGAATGGTTGTGCAGCAAGCAGCTGAATCTCACTCCTGTTCCTCTCACCTCTACCAGGAAGAAGCGTGGCTGTTGGATCCGCATGGCGCATTTCCAGCTGGAGTTTCTCTCTCTGCACGCTGTGCAGTTCACACCCCTGGGTGCTTCGACAGTGCTTCTTCCTGTTTAAAAGTGTTTTGTCCTCCTAAAAGAGCTGTATTTTCTCTACAAGAGTCTGAGTTTTCCCACTCACAAAAAGCAATACACAGCGGCGTTGAACGTCCTTTTCAGGACGAGTCTCACTGCGAGAACATGACCATGGCAACGTTGCAGTCGCGGCTCTCCTTCCTGAAGGTGAATGCCACTTCAGCCACCCCCCGCGTCGCTCCTTCTTCCCACGGGATTTAGGACGACCTGGCTGGCGATATAGGGATAACAACGGGCTCTGTTTCGCCGGGTAAATCCCCACGCACCACCCGCCCCCATGCTCGTGTGCTTCTGTCTGGGTTCGGGATGAGTGTGACTCGCCGCGTGGCCAGCCTCTGACCTACAAAGCCTACAGTGCCACCAGACATGCCATGGCTCTCCTGCAGGTCCATCAAGCCAAGGCACTTAAAGATCTGCACCTGTGTAGTCCCAATCCCGTCATGCTGCAGGAACTGCGCATTGCCACCAACCTTGCTCTCAGAGCCATGAAGGTCACAGCGCAGGCACTCAGGTGGGCGATGGCCACCCTTGTGGTTCAGGAGCGCCACCTCTGGCTGAACATGGTTGAGATGCATGACGTTGACAAGGCTAAATTTCTCAACGCCCCCATCTCCCAGCTTGGCTTCTTCGGCGACACCGTCGATGACTTCACCCAGCAGTTTTCAGCGGTGAAGAAGCAGACGGAGGCAATATCGCACATCATGCCACAGCGCCACCCATCCAGCGCACCCCGCGCCCCGCCTGCTTCCCGAGGGTGTCCCCTTACGACCAATCAACAGCAGGCAGCTCTGCAACTTGGGCCCAGCTCTCAGCCCCAGCGTCGAGCACCTAGCAGACGGCGTACGCCCCCCGTCTCCAGGACCACTTCCTGGAACAGAAAAGCTCCATAGCGCTCCTGAGACGGGCAACTCAGGCAGTCGGATGTTCGCTCCGGAGATGGTACCAAGACCACTCTGTCCCCCGGTGGAGAGCTGGGAGGAGAATACTTGTTTTCCTTATGTTCATTTGCTGCACCCTCTTTGGGTTGCGGTACCCAAATGTTCAATATAAGAGTGATTTCCCCACTCCCTGGGTCATCCAGCCGGTGTGCGCCGTTCTCACAGCACCCCGGCCCTACAACTCTCCAGTCCCGGTTCCCCGGACGCAGCTCTCTCACCTCTGGCCCCGCGACTGCTCAGCCCTGGCAGGCCGGCGCTGACGAGTTCTGAAGATGCCTCCTTAGGATCTCTTCCTCAGTCTCTAACCCGCCCCCTGCCGGGTGCGCTGAGCAAGATAAGTGCTTTGAGACTTTTCTCTCTTTTGCCTCCCGACGCATTATTACCTGCTCCCCCCCGCCGCAAAGCCCTACCTGGTACGTCAAATATGATCGTCCCGTTAGTACCCCTCGCACAGAGTTTGGATGCGTGACTCTCATTTCCCAATGCGTCACATTGGTTGGCCAGGACCATCCAACTCGGCTACGTGATTCAGTTCGCCTGGCTCCTGCCTAGTTTCAGCGGTATTCGCTCCACTCAAGTGCGCGGCCAACAATCCAGTGCCTTACAAGAGATTTCCACCCTGATCCTCAAAGACGCGATAGAGCCGTCCCTCCAGCCAAGATGAAGAAGGGTTTCTACAGCCTTTACTTCATCGTACCCAAGAAAAGCGGCGGGTTGCGACCAATCTTAGACCTGCAAGTTCTCAACCGGGCTCTGCACAAACTCCCATTCAAAATGCTCACGCAGGAACAGATTCTCATCTGCTTTGACAGCTAGATTGGTTTGCGGCGGTAGACCTGAAGGACGTGTACTTCCACGTCTCCATTTTGCCACGACACCGACCCTTCTTACGGTTCGTGTTTGACAGCCAGGCATATCAGGACAAAGTCCTCCCCTTCGGCCTGTCCCTGTCCCCTCGCGTCTTCACGAAGGTCGCAGAGGCCGCTCTTGCACACCCCCTAAGGGAAGTGGGCATCCGCATACTCAATTACCTCGATGACTGGCTCATCCTGGCCCACTCTCGAGAGTTACTATGCGCTCACAGGGACCAGGTGCTCAGGCACCTCAGCCGTCTAGGGCTTAAGGTAAAAATAGCAAGCTCGACCCGGTGCAGAGCATCTTTCTTGGCATGGAGTTAGACTCAGTCTCAATGACAGCGCAGCTCACCAACGAGCGCACGCAGACAGTGCGCTGGCACACTGCTGGCCCCAAAGGCTGCGCAAGTACGCATTTCCCCCAGTGAGCCTTCTTGCATCGGTGTGATGCAAGATCAGGGAGGACAAGGAACAGTTATCTTGGTGGCCCCCTACTGGCCCACCCGCACCTGGTTCTCGGATCTCACACTCCTTGCGACAGCCCCTCCCTGGAAAATTCCCCTGAGGAAGGACCTTCTTTCTCAGGGACAGGGCACCCTCTGGCATCCGCACCCAGACCTCTGGAACCTCCACGTCTGGCCCCTGGATGGGATGCGGAAAATCTAGTGGATCTACCACCTGCTGTCGTAGACACGATCAATCAAGCCAAAGCTCACTCAACCAGGCAACTTTACGCCCTAAAATGGTGCTTGTTTGCGAAATGGTGTTCTTCCCGAGCCGAAGACCCACAGAGATGCGCAGTTCGGTCAGTGCTTCTATTCCTGCAGGAGAGGCTGGAGGGGAGGCTGTCCCCCTCCACTTTGAAGGTGTATGTAGCTACTATCACAGCCCACCTTGACGCAGTCTATGGTATATGGCAAGTCCCTTGGTAAGCAGGACTTGATTGTCAGGTTCCTTAAAGGCGCCAGAGACTGAATCCTCCCCGGCCTAGCCTGTTCCCCTCTTGGGATATCTCAATGGTCCTCTTGGGCCTTCAGAGACCCCCATTTGAGCCACTTGATTCAGTCAAGCTCAAGGCCCTCTCCCTAAAGATGGCCCTCCTGATCGCATTAGCCTCAATCAAGAGGGTTGGAGACCTGCAAGCGTTCTCTGTGAACGACACTTGCCTGGAGTTCGGTCCGGCACTTTTTCACGTTATCCTGAGACCCCAACCGGGCTACGTGCCTAAGGTTCCTACGACCCCTTTCAGGGACCAGATCATGAACCTACAAGCGCTGCCTTGAGTGGAGACAGACCTAGCCATTTCGTTGCTGTGTCCAGGGCGTGCTTTGTGTATATATGTGGACCATACGCAGAGCTTTAGATGTTCTGAGCAGCTCTTTCTCTGCTTTGGCGGACAGCGGAAAGAGAATGCCGTCTCCAAACAGAGGCTAGCCCACTGGGTCATTGATGCTATTGCCTTAGCCTGTCACACCCAGGGCATGCCCACCCCCCTGCAGGTCCAAGCACACTCTACTAGAAGTGTGGCGTCCTTGTGGGCACTGAGGCACGGCACCTCCCTAGCAGACATCTGCAGAGCAGCGGGTTGGGCAACACCCAATAACTTTGCCAGATTTTACAATCTAAGGGTTGAGTCGGTCTCGTCCAGTATTTTGTCAGGTCCGAGCCGGTAGAACTCGGTAACGCGGCACAACCGACCGGGTGTTCCGCTTGCAACTTGTGCCCTTCACCAAAGTGATTCAGTACGCCTTCTGTCCCAGGTCAGCCACTGAGTGTCGCTGCCTGGATGTTTTTCCTCCCTAGCCTTCTGGCCCACAAATTCAGCAGAGCAACTCATGGCTAGACCCAGTACGAGTCTCAGGGCTCTGTACTGGGATCGGGCTCCATGGGCATAGTTCCCTCTTCAGGCTAACTCCCCGTGATGTTTTTTCCACGGTACGGTCCCCCTGTTGGTGGACCCGCGTTTCCCTCAGGCAGCCCCGCTGCCTCGGGCCCGTGCCTGTAGAGTCCCCCCCTTTGTAAGGCTGGACCCACCACTGTGCCATATCCCACGTCTGGCTTCACAACCCTTGTTGCGTATTTGCCACACATTACCTCCCCCTGGACTGGGCAGGGTGTGGCCTCTGCAGGGTCTTCCCCTCCTGAAAGAATAGGACATTTGCGGGCCGGGCAGCTACCTTACCTCCGGTATCGCCTCAGCGCCGGACTAGTTCTGAAGATGCCTCCTTAGGCCTCTTCCTCAGTCTCTAAGCCGCCCCCTGCTGGGTGTGTGGAGCAGGACAAGTGCTTCAAGTCTTCTCTCAGCACCCTAGCCTCGGGACACCTGCTGCTCCCGACAGGCTCTCCTGCTCCCCCTGGGGAAAGACCGCCTTCCTCGACTTAGCGGCTGCTGGGCTCGCTCCCATGCTAGCATGTAACATTTTTTTCCCCTTCAGGGGTGTGTGAAAACCTAAGGTGGGTATGCGAAACTCTTTTTGGGGGCGTTGGGGAGGGCTATGTGCACTCGGTATAGGTGCCTCTATAACACGCAATAGCCTGCTTTGCATCTGTTCCGACAGTCACGTAACACGGTTAGTGCGTGACGTTTTATATGGACCCCTTGTGTCACTTCCTTCGACACAACGTTGAGAGAGTGAGAGAAGTTGAACATCATGGTTACTATTGTAACCTCCGTTCCCCGAGGGAGGGAACGAGACGTTGAGTCCCTCCTGCCACAGCACTAGACCTAGCACGGTAAATGGCCGTGCTTCATCTTTCGGCTCCTCAGTGCAAAATCCTGACTGGCATTTGCTGCCCCGCTTCCCTTTATACCCGTGTGTCCGGGGCAGGGCATGCAAATTCTCTCTACCAATCTTAAAACAACTGTCTGATCTATGGTTTTTAATAGGGCTTTTGTTATGCCAATGTCTGGATGCAAACAATTTCTGTTGTCTTGCATTTGTGAACAGTTATTGCCTACATCTCAAAATCACATTATTTTATTCATATTGTAATGTTTTTCGATTATCAATATTTAAATAAAATATTTATGTTTGATACCATGATATCATCTAAAATTTAATTTAGCATATATGTCTCCACTAGAGTACTTACGTAGGAGTACATACTGTAAAAAATCTAATAACATTTTTTTTTGTCAGGTAACCTAAATATATGCTTCATTTGGTAACACCTAAATTAACTGATTTTATTCAAATTAAAAATGTCCTTTAATCTGACTAAATGAACCTAACAAATTAGGTTGTAGGGCTCACGGTTTAGTAGCGGGTTTGGTTATTAGCAATAATTAATAATTATCATAGATAACTATCAATTGTTAAAATTGTTAAAATCAATAGAACATTGATTAGAATCAATGTTAGCTTTTTAATCCTTTAAATCAACAATCATCAAATCTAATAGAATATTAATTATTATCCAAGATAATAATTAATTATTAAAATTAATTAAACATTGATTAGACTTAACACTAGCTTATTGATCCTTCAAATTAAACAATCATCAAAGATAATTGCCAATTATCAAAATCAATAGAATATTGTAAAACAGTTCAGGCTCACGGGCAAGGAAGTGGCGAGAAACCGGCTTGACATATAACTTAAAGGTTTAATGTAAAACTCAAAAGACAAACACATAAGACGACGGACATGTCCGTGAAGAATCTCTCTCTCTCCCATCACCGTCCGCGAGTGGCCCTTATCCCTCTTGATGGCTTAATTAGCCTAATACGGGACCGGGCGTGCATAATCACGCCCCGGTCCCGCCCTCCACCGTGCCACAAATATTAATTGGGATTAATGTTGACAGGGCACCACCCTGGAATCAGGGACTAATAACCAGACAGTATAACAGTCTCAATATTAGATTGTTCTCTTAGGAAAATTGATGTCCGTAGATCATCAAGATTAAAAAGGGAACAACGAAGGGTTGAATTCGAGCACTGGCATCCCCTGCCAGCCTTTGACACATGTGTATGCAAAACAAACCAAAACACTTCTCTTTTAATTATTATAAGTTTATTGAAAATATAATATCAATTAATAATCAATA
The DNA here is from genome assembly GCA_032164185.1 of Moxostoma hubbsi. NCBI lineage: Eukaryota > Metazoa > Chordata > Actinopteri > Cypriniformes > Catostomidae > Moxostoma > Moxostoma hubbsi. Next base: position 9,596,211 of record JAVLUX010000051.1, read on the forward strand.
CAATGCAGTCAATAAACTTCCGACATTCAACTACAAACTAAACAGTGACAGTAACACATGAGAGGACGGTGTGTGTGTGTGTGTGTGTGTGTGTGTGAGAGAGAGAGAGGAGTGACGTGCACAAAATGGCGGATGTGACTCACGTCACGTGAGATTTCCAGCCAGAGAGTATGGCCGCGAACGTGGGCGGAGAGAAGCCGGTTAATGGCGTCCGCCCGTTTCCAGCGTGTCTCCGCTTGCTCGATAACCTGGGGACAAAGTTGAGCTTTATCACAAAGTTATCTACTAGCAAATGGTTGTGAGGGGTCGCGTACATGTGTGTGTGTGTGTGTGTGTGTGTGTGTGTGTGTGTGTGTGTGTGTGTGTGGTTAGTACGAGAGAGAGAGAGAATAAAGTGGCGGTGTTGAAGCCGGTTTCGCGATCGTGGGAGAGAAGGCAACTATTAATTTATCACTCAGAGACGTGGTGAACGGCTCGTAACCCGTCCCGCGACCTCTGGTCCTTTAATGGATAAAAACAGTATGCCGGTCTCATCCGCGATGACGTAAACACACAACAGTCCAACGTGGTTGGATTACAACACAGCAAACTCTAATTTATGATAACAGTAAGTTGCATTAAAGGGATACTTCACCTCTGGGAAGATGAATGTGTATTTAAAATTGGTCTTTTATATAGTATAAATGTGAAATTATTTTTGAATTTGAAGCATTCTAGACTGAGAAAAGGCAGAAAATATATTTTTTACACATGTGGCTGAAAGACAACAACTCCCAGAATACACTTGCTTTGCTGCCCTTACGAGGCCACTCCCAAACCACGCCTACCGGTTACAGGCGGTAGTATCTGAAAATTTGATACAACTAGGCTTGCTTTGATACATCGTGACTCTATAAATTGTGAGTTAGTTGATAAATTGACTGACTACGCGGGAAGAACATTATGATAATTCCGGGTGTCCAAACTCTGTACATGACGTCTTAGTAACAAAAAGAAAAACAAACAAAATACTCACTTTACACTAAGCCGTCCGTTTGTCCATGCGGGCTTTGGCTGGCGTTTCCAATTTATCTTCGGGATCCTAAAATAAGTTTCCAGGACTCCCCTGTCCATGTGTGGTACAAAACTTGGGTGCTCAGTTATACATGCTCAAGTTAGCGGTGCAGTTTCATCAGCGGATTCAGCGATCTCGTCCAGAAGAAAATGGCATAGCTGAAATTCGTGACAGCAATAGGACTCTCTATCTGTTTCCATAGGCGCACCGCGAGAGCACTGACACCACCAGTCCGCCCCAACTCGAGTCTGGCCGGGCTCTTCCTCCTGCCTGCCAAGCAGGCTTTGCTCCCCTGCTACAGCAGATGCTCTGGCCGCCTCTTGTTCCTCCATCTCCCGCAACTGATCGCTCTATTGCGGCTCGTACAGGTAGCCGCGAGCATCAGATTCTCGCAACAGATCTTCGAAATCCCCTTCTGCCATTTCAACTTCAAAACTACCTTCCACACTCGTGATTAGCCTACTTGTATACAAACTTTCTACACAGAGCAAGAGCCTGTTATCTTAGCTTCTACAGAAAGATGGCTGACACTATCTTCACATTCTGTGAGTGAGATCCCACCCCATATGGTCGTGGTGAAAACATGCAGAATACTGGCTGTAGTTTTAAGCCTCTGGCCCAAAAATCCTCCGATGACGCAAAATGACGATTTTTGCGTCATCGGAGGATTTTTTCCAGACTAAAAATACACAAATCTCTCGTCTCAGGGGGATATGGGGGGGGGGTGGGAGCTCGGTAATTCGAAAATACTACTGGTTTTCTACTGATACAAAGCTTAATGCTAAATCCTGAAGTAACCCTTTAATACCTTGAGTATTATTAGCAACAATGAGCGGTTCGTAAACTGTACAAAACAATAAACTTAATTCACAAGAATAACACACCGAAATATTCTATCTCTGCCCAGACGTTAACCTCTTACTTGGATCACGTGGGGATGCATGTAGAACGTGTGTTCATCCATCGTTCGACTCAGACTCGGTTCCTCAAGGTTCGGGTGATAACGGGAGGCCGTTTCCTCGCTCTGTCAGCAGGCGGTACGGCTGCTGATTCTCGGCGGGCTGGCGGAGAAATCAGCGACGTCAACTTGATTGAAGAGGGAAGGGAATTCTTCTTTCTTCACTTCTGCAGTCAAACGGATGAAGATTGCTCGGCGGATTGCTCGGCGCTTCCCTTCGGATCCGTTAAAGGGTTCGGTGGAACACAATGTAATCTCAACTCGTCCAGCGAGATAGAGATTGTATTGCCACAGTTTCAAGTTGCACGTTACTTCCTTGTGCAACGAGGCAACACCACGTCTATACACGGCGGGCAAAGTCACTTCAAGCCCCTAGAAATCGATTTCTGATGCATTTCTACTCCTGATGACATCATAGTTGAGGTGCGTTCTGTTGAGTGCCTCATCCAATAGGAGTTGAGAGTTCAATCCTTTGGAATTTCACACAGTTGTAAAGTGAGCAAGGCTTCTTGGGATTTGTAGTTGGTTTTGTACTCCCTTTGTTTGATTTTGGCGCGGTTTTTTCAGCAAGATTTATGACTTTGTTTTGTGGGCCTCAGTCAGGCTTTACTACTGTGTTAGGCCTGCCTTTGTCTTGTATCTGAATACATGAGGCCCTACATGGTTAAACCAATAAATGTATTTTAGATGAATTAGAATCCTTGAGCTAACAATTGCATATTATCGCTTTTTCTTAAGTAGCATTTGAAAATTCTTTCATATTAATTGAGATTTCACGACTGGAGATGAGAACTTGTGTAATGAATTTATAATGAATGTGAGCCATATTATCACAGAGTTTCAGCAATGCTGCCCTGAGAACTGGAGAGTTTATCGGAATTCCTCCCTAATTAATCAAGTGGAGGGTTTGATCGCACACTGAAAATTATTGTATCCTCCATTAGAGCTATTGATCATGCTTGTGTTTGTATAATACATTAATTTTGTTGTAGTCAATAACAGAGCCTGCGAAATGGATCAGGGGATTTGGTATTGATCACAAGCAACATGGGAGCTAATGAACTTGGCCTAATGACAAGAGAGATCTGATAAAGCTAGAGGGAAAACACATGGATAACTGTGGATCTGTGTGACCTTGTGTAAGTGGGCTAATGGGCCGAGGATCAGCCAATATATCAATTTTGAATGACAGAGATGCCAGTGTAGGGCAGGAGAGGTTTAGAAATGGGTTAAAAAAGAAAGTATATCTTTTAGCATAGTAAAATCACTTTACTGAATATAGTATTATAGAATTGTATACTAATAAATAAAAAGTCCAGTAAAATTGAAGTATGGGGGGATATGGCAAGTAGTAAATATTTATTCAAAAACTTACCATATGTACATTGAATATTTAATGCGGCACAACCGGCCGGGTGTTCTGCTTGCACACAGTGCCCAAGTTGATCCAGTGCGCTCTATCCCAGGTTAGCCACTAAACGTCGCTCCCTGGATGTTCTCCTCCCTAGCCTTCTGGCCTGCGAATTTAGCGGAGCAATTCACATCCAGACCCACTACGAGTCACAGTTGCTCTGTACTGGGGTTGGGCTCAATGGGCATAGTTCCCTTTTCAGGCAAACTCCCCGTGGTGTATTTCCTGCAGTACGGTCCCCCTGTCAGCGGACCCACTTTTTCCCACGTTTCCCCCCTCATTAGGCTGTACCAACCACCGTGCCTGGACCTACGCAACGATTCGTTCCTTCCCTCGGGGAACGGAGGTTACAACAGTAACCATGATCACCTCGTTTGGACGTGCACTTAAACATCACTCTCACTCTCAGTCAGCATCTAGCCTTGATGTAGGTAACTTGGACTCACCTTTCACTCGGGCACAGTGGCAACATAATTCTCAGTGTATCACCAACCTGTTTTTCAACAACCTGTTCAGGATTTGCAAGATAAGTGACTTTGAATATTTCGAGTGTATGGCATGCCGACTCACCTGAATTAACCCAACTGTTTATTGATGAACTGCTCTGGATATACAAAATTAGTGATCAATATGAAACCTGAGCTACCCATGTATATATCCTTACCGTAGTGAAACTTTCCTGTTATCTATCACCCACTCTGTATGTGCTGGAAACATGTCTTTGAGAACACTGTATGTAATTCCTGTCTTGATACACAGACCTGCTCCCCAGTTTATGGAAGGAACTCACCTTAAGGCCTATCTGAACTTTAAGTTTCCTGTTTTGGCAAGTGCCACATATGTGACCACTGCCAGTGTTCTATGTTTAACCAATGAATGTGGTCTAAGACTTTATACTTTACCCGAATACCTTGCTCTCACTACTTACCTGTTTCTCCTGTGTTTTGTGAAATAAACTCCCGCATCTGGGTTCATCACAGCTCCCGAGTTGGTGTGTTGTTACAGCTGATGATCAGGGGTTTTTAATAGATCTTGAAGGGATGATGCAAGCCTCTGGCACATCTCATGATATAATATTGGTAGGAGACTTTAATCTATCGATGGACTCAGTTCTTGATCATAGTGAAGCAAAAGTATGTAAGCCCTCTAGAGCAACAGTGATGCTTCACAATGTAAAAATCTTTATCTTACAGATATTTGGAGACTTTCGGACCCATCTGGAAGGGACTATAATTTTTTTCATCAGTCCATAAGATTTATTCTAGAATATATTTTTTTCTATCTAAGTCCCTCATTTCATCTGTTGTTGATTGGTCAATTGGAAACATCTTAGTCTCAGAGTTTAGAGGTGTTGCCACATACTGAGAAAAAGAAATCATATAGTTGGTGTTTTAATTTATCCCTTTTGCAAAATCCTGAATTTCAACAAATGTTAAATGCAGAAATCAATGTTTATATGGAGACCAACTGGTCCTCAGTATTCTCTGTGTGCATAGCTTGGGAGGCACTTAAGGTAGTTCTTAGGGGTAGGATGATACAGTATGCCTCATTCATACAGTATGCCTCATTCATCAACAAATCCAAAGCACAAGAACTCGTGGAGAACTCGTGGAGTTGGAATGGAATATTAAAAGTGCAGAGCTGGAGCGCCGAATGTCATCTGATGGCCTCAGAGAATTGACCTTATTTAAATACATATATAACACTGAGTTTTGGCTATACAGGGCAAAACAGTCCTACTTTGAGTCGGGGGACAATGCAAGAAAACTTCTGGCTTGATATATAAAGCAGAGAGATTCTTTTTCTACCATTCCCTCAGTGAAAACTGCTGGTAGTGAAATTTTTAACACCATTTATATTAATAATGATTTTAAAGTATTCTATCTTGATCTCTATAGTTCCACATCTTGATCTACTGATGAAGATATTAGAAACTTTGTGGAACAATTAGAACTCCCTAAACTGACAATTGAGCAAAATAATTCTCTTGATTCTAAGATAACATTGGAGTAGCTTGGTGAGGTAATTAAGGCCTTGCTTACAGGCAAGGCTCTGTGGCCTTTTTTTTAGATCTTATGCAACATAATTGGCTCCACTTTAGCTAGAAGTTTATACAGAATCATTAAAGTATGGAAAGCTTCTGCAAACCATAACACAAGCCCGTATCAGTCTAAAAAGGGAGTGTAAGAGTTGCTGTTTATTTTCCCTGATCCAGCTAGATGTAAAAATTTTGTCCAAAATTTTGGCTGACCGATAAAGTAAAGTTATGACAACTCTTTTGCATATAGATCAGGTGAGGGTTATTCAGGGCCGCAGCTCTTCTGATAACATTTGGCATTTCATCAATAGCATGTGGTCAGTGGCGAATGATCAGACTCCGGTCACTGCCAACTCACTTGACGCCGAAATTGCATTTGATATGGTAGAGTGGGATTATCTTTTTAAGATATTGGAAATATACAGGTTCGGGAAAACTATTATTGGATGGATTAAGATACTTTATAGACACCTGGCAGTGGCGGTATAAATAAATAAATTAATTTCAGATTATTTTACTCTGGATAGGGGCACCTGGCAGGGTTGCCCTCTTTCCCCACTATTGTTCTTTCTTGCCCTGGAACCATTAGCAGCTGCAATAAAAAAGAAGGATGATTTTTCAGGGGTGGTGGCGGGTGGTATACTGCATAAAATTTTGTTTTATACAGATTATATTTTATTATTCATCTCCGACCCTACTAGATCTATGGCTTTCCTCCACAGGTTTATTAATTCATTTTCTCAGTATACAGAGTTAATTGGTCTAAATACAAAGCTTTGTCTCTGAGAGTTGCTACACTCTGTGACCTTTATGAGAGTGTAGTGTTGAGTTCCTTTGAAAATTTGGTTCAACATTTTGGGATTCCTAGATCTCAGTTATTTAGGTATTTAAATCTGCACCACCTGCTCTGTACAATTGTTGGGAGTAGCATACACCCCCTAAAGCAGTAGACACTCTGGAAGTGGTGATTACTGGGTAACATTTTATTTTGATGTTCCCAAGTAGATATTTAACTGACTGTGAGTGACTTATCAAATTGCTTGCTATAGCTAGAAAACAGTGTCTCAACAAATATTTAGTAGACTATCAATAGAAAATATAACAGCAGCAAAATAACAGCTTATCGACTGACTTGCTATAGCTAGTAAACAGTGTTTCAACAAACAAAGTAGACTTTCAGTAGCCTGTATATAGATATCTATTAATGACCTAATAACATTATTGTTGAGAATATCAGTTAATTAAAAGGTCATTAATAAAGATCTATATACAGGCTACTGAAAGTCTACTGAATGTTTGTTGAAACACTATTTACTAGCTATAGCAAGTCATTCGATTAGTGTTATTTTGCTGCTGTTATAGGCTATTGATAGTCTACTGAATGTTTGTTGAAGCACTGTTTACTATCTATAGCAAGCTAAAATCCAAGAGTTTTGGTTTAAGGTTCAGAGTTTTATGTGTGATGTATTGGGCTCTCAAATTTCGTTTTGCCCCAGACTCTGCATTTTGGTGGGGCGATGGGGCAAATATCTGCTGTTTTTGGAGGGCTCTTGGGGAGGGGCAGTGGAGAGAGAGGTGTAGTGGTTAATATGTGTGATTATTATATTGTTCTACAATCATGTGTGACCACTGAGGTGTCGTTGGGGATTGGGGTGCTAACGCCAGACTCTATTGAAAACAACAACAGAATGAGTGTTTGTGGGGTATTTTGTGCACTTCATATAAGAAGTGAATTTGTGTGGCTCACTTGAGTGACTTTTAAGAAGTTGAACATGAACAGTGTCAATTCATTATCTGTCTGGGATCTTATCTTATGTTAACCAATTACATAACTTTCGTATTGGCAGAGGCTCCACCCACATACTGTCTCTTACAAAAATTGATTGTTCTAGGCAAATTTGCCTCAGACTTGGCACAAATTTGCCACTGATTATTTTTAACATGCAAATGAGCTGAAATTGTTCATTGTTGCCAAAGGATTGCTACAGGTTCACCACTACCGGTGCAGAGCTGCAAACTTCTTGCAAACATTTGCGTCGAATCACAAGCTAATTTGCATGTGAAAATAATGAGTGGCAAATTTGTGGCAAGTTTACCACTAGTTTGCCAGAGTTCTAGATGTTTTAGAAGGGGTATATTACTGGATCCCGAGAGATAGTCCTGCTGTTGCAGATGCCAGTTTATATCTAAGTGCAGTTGTTAGCAGCCCCGCCACTTAATGGTGTGGATGAGACAGTGATGCAAGTAAAAGATTGTATGTTGTTCATGAGTTGTCATTAATGTAGAGACACTCATAGGGTGGACATCAGCAGGCACTGTGAACATGAGGTGAGCGACCCTTTTCAGGCAAAGCGTCATGTTTCTGTGCATGCATACCAGCATTTATTTACAGCATCATGCAACAAGTTGTAGTGCAACTCAATCTTGTTATAGACAGGGCACCGCTTGTCCAACACACACACACACACACACACACACACACACACACACACACACACACACACACACACACACACACACACACACACAAACCTTCTGATCCGTCCAGCCTAATGACATGGGCCCGTTATATCCCGTTGACATATCATTCTATTTCTGTCATTCTTTTTCTTTTGCATTCAGTCTGTCTTTCTGGGTGTCTCCCTCTGTTCTCTCTTGTACATAGTCAAAACGTTGTGGCTAGTGCTTCTAGAGCGATGACGGGCTGGGCGCAGATGTGTGAACCAGTAAGGAGATCCTACACTGCATTCCAAGCATGGCATTCTGGGAATGCCTTGAAGAAAGGCGAGCCGACGAGGATCCACCCTTATTCATGTCTTCATGGGCATCCTGTCCCTGCAGGAACCTTATCCCAGAGATCCATTCAGAATCACTGTCCGTTCCTCACACACACACACACACACACACACACACACAGACGTTGGGTTTCCATGTTTAATGGGGACTTTCCATAGACATAATGGTTTTTATACTGTACAAACTTTATATTCTATACCCTAACACTACCCCTAAACCTAACCCTCAGAAAACTTTCTGCATTTTTACATTTTCAAAAACATAATTTAGTATGATTTATAAGCTGTTTTCCTCATGGGTACTGACAAATTGTCCCCGCAACGTCAAAACTTCGGGTTTTACTATCCTTAGGGGGACATTTAGTCCCCCACAAAGTGATAAATACATGCTCTCTCACACACACATACATACAAACACACATATCCTTGCGAATCCAATCCTGTGTTATTATTATAAATTATTTTTGAGTAGATTTAAGTTAAAATGTCCATTTCCCTGACTTATGAAAGCAATTTGACAATTCTCAATACTAATAATATGTATGTATATGCATAAGATTGCACTTCTTGTCTCCGGTGTTTGGGTGTGTTTGAATGGGAGTGAATGGAGTTATACACACACTCACACCTCAAACTACACCAAAACAGACTGATTTCATTATGAAAGATGAGACAGATAGTATGCTGTTTTCTTTCTTCCTGGGCACTGAGATGAAATGGCTGGAGGGGTGACCTCTGATCTTTCGGAATCTCTGTTACGTCTGAGAGAGTGTAACTCTACATCCTGGTATCAGAGCCAGATGGCATTGCTTCACTGGATGGTTAAAATCAGAATCTGACCTAAGTATCCCATTTTTCCAAGTCTGTCTGCCGATCTTTTTCTAGCATGTTGCGTTGTTCTTTATAATGTAATTTAAACTGGGAATGAGACTCAGAGTTCGTGGACTTTACTGGGTTCATTCATCGTGACACTCTGGCTTGGTCTGACATTGAGCAGGGGGGAGAGAACACAGCTACATTTACCAGCATGACAGTTTGAATGGCTATGTAAGCGATTTTACCATTGCGAGAGCATTACCGCATAAAACTGCCAGATATTTCTATTGATGTATCCATTTTGCATTACAGTTCGAATTAAGAGTTGTGCCATTGTGAAAGATTGGATGGACACTGATAAAAGATTATCAGTACAATGTTTAAGGAGTAAATTAACCACAGACGGACGCTTAAAGGGGCTGTTTTCTGGACAGCTTCAATATGGGAAGCTCAGAGCATATCCCTTCCCTACCTCCATTGCTCTAAGAATAACAGCTAAGCTAGACTTGGGCTTCCCTCTGGATTCAATCACAGCTAGATTTATCAGGTCAGGGTTATCTCTATGGCGTGCCATTGGACAAAAAGAGCAATGGTAGGGCTGAGAGTGCTTTCCCCTAAATAGACTAGCGTTCTCTCGTCCTGTAAGCGGTGTTGCCTCAAGCTGAGGGACAAGTGATTAGATAGGGTGAGGTTTGACAGTGCTGTATGGTGTGATATGATTTCTTTGTGTTGGTTCATTGGGATAAGACTCATACATGCAGCAAATGTAAACATATGATCACATATGTGCAGTAAACATGGGCTGTAAGTAGAGGGCAATCCTGTTTATGTTAAAAAATATGGCATTTGAGCCTTTGTTTTAGTCAGGCATGTGTGGAATCTGTGAGATTTGTGTCAGTGTGTCACGGCTCTCATACATGTATAATGTATTGATTTGTCAAGAAAATTGTTTTAACCCAAAATTCTGATGAAAATGTATATGAGAAACTATCATTTTTACATCTATGACAAAATATCCACATTTATAAAAAATCATAGTGGGTCTTAAAGTCTGAGACCACTTTCAAAAATGCTTTGCATTTTTCTAATATTTTTTTATTACATATATTATCAGTAAAAAAAATGAACACAAATGTCAGATTTTTTAGTGTTCATAAGTCCCCCTTTTGCTTTGCTGACAGCATGCACTTGAGCTGGTATGGGCTCCACAAGTTTGTGCAAAACCTGTTGATCCATGTTATCCAGTATGATTTGAGCAGTTCCATAGTGAATCTTGGTTGGAAATCAGACCTTCTGTTCAAAGAAATTAACTACCAAGAAATAGTGCAGAATAATGTTATTTTTCATTTGGCATAATTGATTTCTTTGGAAAAAGTGGAGTGGTGGTGGTGTAGTGGTCTAAAGCACATAACTGGTAATCAGAAGGTCGCTGGTTCGATCCCCACAGCCACCACCATTGTGTCCTTGAGCAGGGCACTTAACTCCAGGTTGCTCCGGGTGGATTGTCCCTGTAATAAGGGCTCTGTAAGTCGCTTTGGATAAAAGCGTCTGCCAAATGCATAAATGTAAATGTAAAAAAATTTATAAAATACAAATCTACTGTAAAAATTCCAGGTTTAAATGAAAAAAATTATAATATGAGATTTACAATGTGGACTTTTGGAGCCCCCTTTGCTTTGAATTTTGGAATGCTAACTTGCCACAGATTCGCCACTCATTTTCACGTGCAAACAAATTTTGTGGCAAACTCTTCATTATCACCAAAGGCTTACTGCTGGTTCACCACTTCTATGAGAAGACTCGCAGGCCTACTGGATTCACTGAATCTATTATTGAAGGAATACAGCGAGAACATTTATTATTGTCAGTCTTTGGCATAAGCCCCATCTGACAGTCTGATGAGATTCTAGCTCGAAACATCAAATCCTGCTGGATGAAAGGCAACAGGGGCAAGGAGCCTACCCCCGGGACAGGATGGGGACTAAACTTGTGGTGGTTGGGGAGGTGGAGGTAGCCACATAGGAACACTGAACAGCAGAGAGGAAAAGCTGATAAAGGACCTTTAAAGGGAGAGCTAATATATGATTGACTAACAGGTTAAATTATTTATTGTGTAATGATGATGACTATGAGAATCCCAATAGAAATACGCTTAAGTTTCATAACCGGTGAAGAGCTAGAAACTTCAGGTAAATATTTGCGGTGAATCACAAGCTCATTTGCATGTGAAAATAATGAGTGGGAAATTTCTGCAAGTTTGTCAGAATTGTATTTTTTTGTGGTAAAAAAAGGGTAGCTATTAGTAGGCTACTTCACATTCTATTATTATGTTTCAAATGATTACTCATTATAAAATCAAGAATTATATTCAATAGAACAATGTATTTGTATTTAGATTGTGAGATCAGTTAATTGAGGAGTGCTTTGAAAAACATTATATATGCTTCCAAGAAAGCAGTTTGTGTAATGTCAGTGTATTTTTGTGTTACACTGCTTTTGTTCAGATAAAGCTATAGAGCATTCTCAACAAAAGCTTGATGGAATCTGTGGATTCTGTCTGTCTCTCTCTCTACTTTCCCACATGGTTGATAAGATAAAGGTCTTTAGCCAGAGAAGATACAATCAATCTAGCAGTCATGTACCTGAGTCAGGTGTGCTGGAATCCACATGGTCCAGAATTATACAATCCAGATCCATCAATGTGAACAGGCCAATGATCGGAATTTACATGTTTATATTCAGAATTTACATTAAATGTTTATTCACCTCAGAAACTGTATCTCAATATCTTAAATAAAGAGATTGATACATTTTCTGAAGCAAATTATAGTTCTTTATTATACAAAACTTTCCGCCATGCTAGGTTGTTGGGGATGGTTGCCAGGACATGGCTAAGCAATTGCTAAGGTGTTCTGGGTGATTGCTAGGGTATTATCTACTGGTCCCAGTTGAAACAGCCTATCCCTAAATCTCTGTTAAATTGTGGTCGCTAGATATAGCTTGGGTCCTTTCTTTAATGTAAGTCTATGGGATTTATTTTCCTGTTTTATTATCCACCAAATGAAATCCTAAGTCACAAATCACTTCGAAAAATAGCACACCTCTCCACAACAAGCCACATAATTGTATGTATTATATAATAGCACATAATACATCATAGCACAAATGTGGATGAGTTGCATGTCAAAGTTTAATATTTTGGGATAGGAGTTTGTTCCAATCAAAGTATGAACAAGAGTAATAGTGATGCAGAAAAGCAAAGATGGGTGATGCAGATTTGCATGCCATCTGTAGACACAGCTGATGAGCAATCGGCCCATCTTACTCAAATACATATTCTCCACTCAACCACAACAAAGGCTCTTCCCAGAAGGCTTTTGCTTTCTCGTGCGAGAAACAACAGAGAGCTGAGTGCTGCACCTGGGAGAAAGCGAATGGTAACCTGCACTCCTTTCACAGTGCATTGTTCCTTTCGTATATGCTTTTGGTTTTGAAGACGACAAGATAAGGCCAACAAAAGAAAAAATGGCTTTCCCCAAAGGGAGAAATTAGTAGAGAGATTAAGATAAATTAAAGAAGAGTGATATCACTGACTAATGTGATTTATCTCAAGGGAGGGGTGAGACAATCAGAGTGTACCTCAGACATGCTGGTAATTAGGAGAGGGCCAATTTGTAAACACTCGTGACCCATGAGAGTACCGGTTGCACACACGCACATCAACACACACGCAAGGCAGAGATGCACACTCCATAAGTTTAAGCACTCTCTCTGGCCCTAGTACATACACACACACACACATGCTGGTGCGGCTATCCTTATGAGGATTCTCCATAGACATAATGATTTTTATAATGTACAAACTATAGATTCTATCCCCTAACCTTAACCCTACCCTAAACCTAACCCTCAAAAAAACTTTCTAAATTTTTACATTTTCAAAAAAACATAATCTAGAATGTTTTTTAAGCTATTTGAATTATAGGGACACTAGAAATGTCCTCATAAGCCATATTTATAGCATAATACCCTTGTAATTACCAGTTTGTAACCTAAAATAATTTCCTTTTAAGGCATGTCCACATTAATCTGGATAAATCTGAAAAAGAGTTTCAACACATTCTCACACCCAACTCGTCACATATTGACGCTTTTGACAGGACCCCTTGGCGTCACATTTTAACGCCCTGGGTATACCTTTGGCGTCATTTTTCGACGCGTTGGGTGGTCTTAACCAAAACCGCATTCAAAGGTGAGTTTAACAACGTTCCACGGCGTGTGCAAGTAAGCAGTATATGCGTTTTCTTAGGTACTGGTAACTAGAGCATGCTGGATAACGTATTTTTATCGGAGGTTTGTTGATGTTAATAAATATATATAATATGCTATGATTGTGTTCAATTAATCAAAGTTTTTTATATTTTTATTTTTATAATTTTGTTCAGTTAATCAAAGTTTTTTATATTTTTATTTTTAAAATCCTCTATAGAAATCTATCGGACTACCCAACGCGTCGAAAAATTACGCCAAAGGTATACCCAGGGCGTTAAAATGTGACGCCAAGGGGTCCTGTCAAAAGCGTCAATATGTGACAACTTGGGTGTGAGAATGTGTTGAAACTCTCTGTCCACACTGGCTTTGTCAAGCATTTTCCAAAAGTTTCTTGTCCACACTGAAAAGTATGAAAACTCTTAACTCTTTACAAAGTAAAATTTAGCTTGAGATTTGCCACAAATGTTTGCCAGATGTTTGCAGCTCTTCACCGGTAGGGGTGAACCTGCAGCAAACCTCTGACAACAATGGACAATTTACCACAAGTGTGCCGGAAAAAACTTATTTGCATGTGAAAATGATCAGTAGTGAATTTCCGGCAAGTTTTGTCCCGCAAGTTTTGATTTTTGTAAGGGAAGGCACAACAACACCACTACATGGGCTGCAACCTTATTGGGGACATCTTATTTTGGAATAGATCACATAACTGCATCACATGTAGGGTGACCAGATGTCCCCATTTTCTGGGGACATTCCTTGTTTTTGAGGGTCTGTCCATGACTGGAAATGTCCCCATTTTTACTATGCTTTCAAAACAGTCCGCAAAGTGAAAATACATGGCAAGAAAGCCCGTATTAAAGTCTGCTGGCAACAAGGTTAATCGTGTGCTGTTTATTGTGACCAACAGAGGTGGGTGCACACTATAGCAGCTTTCAGTCATTCGTCTTCCTTTACTGATTACTTGTTTACGCCAGTTTTGTCATTAAGAACTGTACCAGACAGCAAGCACATTTCAACGCAAAATTTAAAGAATCAACATCATCATTATCATTATAAGCTTTGAGGTGGGGCACATACTAGCTATGTTATAAAGAAGTTCTTTTGTTATATATTATATAAAATTAATGCATTTAAAATTAGAATACAACATTAACATGGAAAAATAAATTAAATGTATAATAAAGTATCTGCAAAGAACAACAATAAATGTAAGTCTGCACATTACAGCATAGATTAAATTGCACCTTGCTGGGAACCAAGTGACTGACAAGAAGCATCATAATGCATAAGTTAATGAGTTCAAATCAAATAAAAGGTATAAGTAAGTAAAACAGGTCCAGAGGAGATACCATATGAGATAACTGATACAGTTAGGTAAAGTAGTGTAATATAATATTAATTATTATTCCCTATCTGTCACTCACTCAACGGTGTGTCGATGAAGTGACACTAGTAATCACTCTTGGGAGCCTGAGACACCTTCTGATCTTTGATAAAAGGACAATGTGTATTGGCGAGTGGTATTTGCATGCCACTCCCCCAAACATATCGGTACAAAGAAGCTGCCGTGCCTACCGCTCATTCAGAGTTTCTCTTCGGAGCCGAGCAGTCACTATTTTATTGAGAAATAAGCAAGCTGAATTCCCACAGCTTCCATTCACCTCTGCTGGTTTCTGACAGTGCATTACAGTGGCTTCTCCCATTCTATGCACTGGTGTACTACAGAGATCGCCCCTGGGCGCTTCAGCAGAACAAACTAAAAAAGTAAATTCTCAAAGAGTATAATTCCTAAAAGAGTATATCTAAAAGAGCGGCACACAAAGGAATATCTTTTTAAAGATGCTTCTTTTTAAAGATGCCCTTCCATTTGTGTGTTATTCCTGGGTGTGATTGTTATCTCTGCCCGCTCAGGTTCCGTGGCATCCACTTCACCTCGGTGAAGGGCGAGAGTGCTGCCACCTTGTGTGCAGAAATCGCTACCCTCCTATGAAAGGGTGTGATAGAGCCTGTGCCTCCAGCCGACATGAAGAACGGGTTTTACCCCTACTTCATTGTACCAAAGAAAGGCTGTGTGTTGCGGCCAATCTTGGACCTGTGAGTACTGAACCGGGCTTTACACAGACTCCCGTTAAAGACGCATTCTAGCGAGCAACCGGCATAAAGATTGGTTCACGGCAGTAGATCTGAAGGACGCGTACTTCCACAGACCCTTCCTGCGGTTTGCGTTCAAAGGTCGGGCATACCAGTACAAGGTCCTCCCTTTCAGCCTGTCTCTGTCTCCTCACGTCTTCATGAAGATTGCAGAGGCAGCCCTTGCACCGTTAAGGGAATGGGCATTCACATTCTCAACTATCTCATCGACTGGCTAATCCTAGCTCACTCTCGGGATGTGTTGTGTGTGCATAGGGACTTTGCATAGGAGACCAAGCTCCTCCCGGTTCAGAGCATCTCTTCTCTCAGTCTGGAGTTGGACTAAGTCTCGATGATGGCGCGCCTCATGAACGAGCTTGCCCAGTCAGTGCTGACATGTTTGAAGGTGTTCAGACAGTAGATGGCGGTTCTACTGAATCTATTTCAGAGGCTCCTTAGGCATATGGCATCCTCAGCGGTGGCCACTCTGCTTGGGTTGATGCATATGAAACCCACTAGTGTCCCGAGATGGCCATGGCACTGCGGGACACATCGTGTGGCTATCACTCCGATCTGTCACCACCTCTTCAGCCCTTGGACCGATCTCACTTTTCTACGGCCAGGTGTTCCCCTAGAACAGGTTTCCAGACGCGTAGTAGTTACGACCTATGCCTCCAAGACGGGCTGGGGCGCTGTATTCAATGGGCACACAGACGCCGGCTCCTAGATGGGTCCATGGCTAGATTGGCACATAAACTGCCCCGAGTTGTTGGCAATACTGCTTGCCCTGTGGAGGTTCCGGCTGTTGATCCAGGGCAAGCACGCGTTAGCTCGGACAGAGAACATGGCAACGGTAGCATACATCAAACGTCAAGGTGGTTTACGCTCCCGTCGTATGTCACAACTCGCCCGCCGTCTCCTCCTCTGGAGTCAGCAGCACCTCATGTCGCTGCGAGCCACTCACATCCCAGGCGACATCAACAGTACAGAGGATGCGCTGTCACGACAGGTTACCCTCAAGGGAGAGTGGAGACTCCACCCTCAGGTGGTCTAGCTGATCTGGAGTCAATTCGGGCAGGCAGAGGTAGACCTGTTCACCTCCCCAGAATCCTTCCACTGCCCGCTTTGGTACACACTGACTGAGGCAACCCTCGGTATAGATGCACTGGCACATAGCTGGCCCCATGGACTGCGCAAATATATGTTCCCCCAGTGAGCCTACTTGCACAGACACTGTGCAAGGTCAGGGAGGATGGGGAGCAGGTCATCCTAGTAGCACTCTAATGGCCCACCCAGACTTGTTTCTCGGACCTCACGCTCTTCATATTAGCCCCTCCCTTACGAATTCCCCTGAGGAAGGACATTTTTCTCTGGGATGGGGCACCATCTGGCTCCCACGACCAGACAACCTTCATGATAACTCAGGTTACGGCCCCCTCTATAAGGGGCCTGTATGCCTTGAAGTGGTGTCTGTTCACTAAGTGGTATTCTTCCTGAAGCAAAGACCCCCAGAGATGCACAGTCGGGTTGGTGCTTTCCTTCCTGCAGGAGAGGTTTGAGAGACGGCTGTCCCCCTCCACTTTAAGGTGTATGAAGCTGTTTTAGCTGCAAACCATGATGCAGTGGACGGTAAGTCCTTAGGGAAGCACGACCTGATCATCAGGTTCCTGAGAGGCACCAGGAGGTTGAATCCCTCCAGACCATGCCTCGTTCCCTCTTGGGACCTCTCCGTAGTCCTTCAGGGGCTATGGGGGGGCCCCCATTGAACTCTGGAGTCAGCTGAGCTTAAGGAACTCTTTAAAGACTGCCCTCCTGACTGTGCTCACTTCCATCAAGAGGGTAGGTGACCTGTAAGTGTTCTCTGTCACCGAAATGTGCATAGAGTTCGGTCCGGGATACTCTCACGTGATCCTGAGACCCCAACCGGGCTATGTGACCAAGGTTCCCACAAGCCCATTCAGGAATCAGCTGATGAACCTGCAAGCGCTGATCCAGGAGGAGGCAGACCCAGCCTTGATGTTGCTGTGTCGGGTGCGTGCTTTACGCATCTATTTGGACCACATGCAGAGCTTCAGGGCCTCTGAGCAGCTCTTTGTCTGCTTTGGCAGACAGCGGAAAGGAAGCGCTGTCTCCAAGCAGAAGATTGCCCACTGGATCATTTATGCCAGAGCTATGGCATACCATGCTCAGCACATGCCGACTCCTGCAGGGCTATGAGCCCATTCCACCAGTACTGTGGTGGCCTTCTGGGCCCTGACCCATGGCCTCTCTAACAGACATTTGCAGAGCAGCAGGCAGGTTAACACTCAACACCTTTGTGAGGTTCTACAATCTCTGTGTTGAGACGGTTTCGCCCTGTGTCTTAGCAGGAACAAACAGGTAAGTCCGGGACAGTTGGGCTAATGTATTTTTGCGCATAGCAACTTTAACCTTCACGGAGCTGAAGACGTGCGCTGTTGACTCCCAGTAGTGTTCACAGAATGTGTTCCCTGAATGACTTCCTCCTAGCCCTGTGGCAGCCGGGTTTTCGGAGAAACTAACTAAGCCCTGTACTGGGGTAGGTGCTCTGCATGTGCTGGTTCCCCATAGGTAACCCCATGCGACGTATATCTTCCGCTAAATCGTTTCCCTGTTGGTAAACTGTGTCTTCCTTGGGCAGAGGACCCTCTGCCCCAGTCACCATGTTTGTAGTAACTCTTCCCCCGTTGGGTAGGACCTACCATGAGACTTCTCCACATGACTCACTTCCGACGAAAATGTCGGCAAGACCATGTGACGTATTTCCACTCAAAATACCCCCCCTCTCTCTGGGTGGGGTGTGATCTCCGCTGTGTCTTCCCCTTGGGAGTGACACCCCCCGAAGTGGTCACTGATGGTCCCTGTTGGTTGAAAAATGTTCACTCTTTTTGGGGAGAAAAACTAAAAAAGAGGGAAAGGGCACAACTGGGCTAAACTGCCTGTATTTATTGGGCAGTCGATTTGTCCCCAAAGGGCCTTTCGACGCTCATAGCAGCATCAGAGGAGGTGCGCTGGCTATGGGGCACACAGTAGTCTGCCTGTCTCGCACCGCCAGTCCACTTAACACAGTTCAGCTACTTGTGGCATTTTTGTAGGGGACCCCTAATGTCACTTCATTGACACAACATCGAGTGAGTGACAGAAAGGGAACGGCCTAGTTACTTCCGTAACCTCTGTTCCCTGATGGAGGGAACGAGACTTTGTGTCCCTCCTGCCGCAACGCTGAACTACCCGCTGAAATGGCCAGGACCTTACTCTCGGCTCCTCAGCACAAAATCCGAATGAACAGTATGCACGCCAGCTCCTTTGTACCCATATGTTCAGGGGAGTGGCATGCAAACACCACTCGCCAATTCCCATTGGCCTTTTATCAAAAATAGGAAGATGTCTCAGGCTCCCAAGAGTAACCCCTAGTGTCACTTCATCGGCAATACATCTTGTTCCCTCCATCAGGGAATGGAGGTTACATAAGTAAACAGGATGTTATTTTTATTTCTTTGTGTCATGACTACAAAGTAAAAAAATCCACAACATCATGAGGTATTTAAGAGGGGCAATCCCTCCTTGAGAAATTAATTCCAGTCCTTGATATTGTCCATTGTGTAAGTGTTTCATTTGATTTCAGTTGTAATGCTGAGGGAAATGGTAGTCAAGTGAGCTCATTTCATTTGAAATTTCTCTGCCAGTTTGCCAGCAAGCAAGTTAGTATCCTACCATTTACATAGGAAAGTGCCAGGTAAAGGTGAAGGAAAAGAGGAAAAGAGAAGGAACTTAGAAGAGAGTGAGAAGAGTGATGCAAAGAGTGTGACCAAGGGCAGGTGTCCCTGTGCTGTGGAGTCAGCTGCAATAGTTCCTATATTCAATCATTGTTTATATACATTTGTTAAGTTCACTTTAATGCCACAATGTCATCTACTGTATACAGTGTAGAAAAGAATGAACTCATATGTAACAGAAAACAATTAAAAAAGATCCATTTTACCTGCATATTGGAATTTCAAAAGTGTTTTCAAACTTATCCACTAGGGAGAGTGTGGCACGGTGGAGGGCGGGACCGGGGCGTGATTACACACGCCCGGTCCCGTATTAGGCTAATTAAGCTGTCAAGAGGGATAAAGGCCACTCGCAGACGGCGATCGAGAGAGAGAGAGCTCAATTACGGACATGTCCGTCGTCTTATGTGTTTGTCTTTTGAGTTTTACATTAAACCTTTAGTTTATATGTCAAGCCGGTTTCTCGCCTCTTCCTTGCCCATGAATTTGATCTGTTTTACAGAGAGTGTTTTTGAAAAACTCAGTTTTCACTGTAAAAATCTCAGCGTGGATGGAAGGCTAAAACATAAAGAACAAGATGCATTTTCAAAAGAAAAGAGATTAATGTGGATTTGGCCTGAGATGGCCAGACAGAGAGTTTTCACTATAATAAGTGTATGAAGATCAGTGTAAATTAGGCACACTATCAAAAGAGTACCATGGTAATACCTTGTTTATAGAAATGGCTCCATAGTAATTACATGTTTTTGTGGACATTTATCATGGTGGTCCCATTGTGTTTTTTAAAGGACCTTGTAGTATCATGTACTGTAAATGAATGAATTGGTATAGTACTCGGATATGGTAATCATTACTACAACTTAATATTTTAACTACCATGGTATTACTGTATAGTATATCTGACACCATCACTGTACTGTTCAGTAGTAACACCATAATGTATTTTTGTTAGGACAATCTAACTCAGGTCTGGCATGATACAAACATTTTCATGTTGTTTCACTCTGCTGAATCCTCCAAGCCCACCTATAATATAGATAAATAAATAGACAATAGGTATTGATTTGAGGTAATAATAATAATACTGTTAATAATGATACTGATTAATAGTAATTACATGTGCATCATAATTAGTAATTATACTTTATAATTACTAATAATTATACTAAATATTTGACTGCATAATTCCCTTATTGACCAATCAGAATCAAGTATTTCACAGAGCTTTGAACTAATAGAGGTTAAAATTATAAAGTTAGAGTGTTAGATAATTGATATGGCCTCTTAAAAATAAGTCCAAGCAACTCTGCATATATACTTCCATGAACAGCACCCATTAATAGCTACTGGTTTGCATGAAGTTTATGTTGTCCACAGACCAGGGCAGCAATCTTGTAGGAAACATAATCTTTTTATATGGTAATAGGTCAATAAGACAAGTACTGTAAGCGAGTGCACCTTGTTAATAAAGATTATTGTTTTTCTTTTCAGCTCATTAGCTGTAAATCCTTTTAAAGCTATATTTACATTGTACAATATTTTTTGTAGATGTATTGTACAGGTAATAATCAAAACTGTTAAACTGTTTTAGCTGTTAAACTTGATTAAACTGCTATACAGATAGTGTCAGGCTGCCAGTGACTATGACTGATTGAGATCCGGGCATTTCGCTGGCCAAGGCAAAACACTGACATTCCTGTCTTACAGGAAACTATGCACATTCTGTACAGTAGTATGGCTGGTGGCATTGTCATGCTGGAGGGTCATGGCAGGATGAGTCTGCAGGAAGGGTACCATGAGGGAGGAGGATGTCTTCCCTGTAACACACAGCGTTGATATTGCCTGCAATGACAACAAGCTCAGTCAGATGATGTTGTAACACACCGCCACAGACCATGACGGATATTCCACCTCCAAATCGATCCCGCTCTAGAGTACAGGACTCGGTGTAATGCTCATTCCTACAACGATAAACACGAGTCTGACCATCACCTTTGGTGAGACAAAAACGTGACTCGTCAGAGAAGAGCACTTTTTGCCAGTGCTGTCTGGTCCAGTGAAGGTGGGTCTGTGCCTATAGGCGACGTTGTTGCCGGTGATGTTTGGTAAGGACCTGCCTTACAACAGGCCTACAAGACCTCAGTCCAGCCTCTCTCAGCCTATTGCAGACAGTCTGAGCACTTGTGGAGGGATTGTGCATTCCTGGTGTAACTCGGGCAGTTGTAGTTGCCATCCTGTACCTGTCCCACAGGTGTGATATTTGGATGTACTGATCTTGTGCAGGTGTTTTTACACATGGCCTGCCACTGCAAAGATAATCAGCTGTCCTTCCTGTCTCCCTGTAGCACTACCTTAGGCATCTCACATTGCAATTTATTGTCCTCATGCCTCCATGCAGCATGCCTAAGACATGGTCATGCAGATGAGCAAGAACCCTGGACACCTTTCTTTTGGTGTTTTTCAGAGTCAGTAGAAAGGTCTATGTTGTGTCCTAAGTTTTTATAATTGTGACCTTAATTGCCTACAGTCTGTAAGCTGTTAGTGTCTTAATGACCGTTCCACGGGCACATGTTCATTAATTGTTTATGGTTCATTGAACAAGCATGGAAAACATTGTTTAAACCCTTTACAATAAAGAACTGTAAAGTTATTTGGATTTTTAAATTTCTTTTTCTTTTTTTGCTGAGTTTATATTGAACCACTGGGGTTGTATGGTTTACTTTTTTGTGACCTTTATATGAGTTTTGTAGCTTTAAAGGTCTGGCCACCATTCACTTGCATTGTATGGACCTGCAGAGCTGAAAATTCTTCTAAAAACCTTTGTTTGTGTTCAGCAGAAGATAGTCACACACATCTGGCATGGCATGAGGGTGAATATTATGAGAACATTTACAAGTACTATCCCTTTTTTTTTTAAATGATTCTAGTTTTGAATCAATGTTTATAATAGCCTTTTTATCATGTCTCTTTAATTACATTTTAGAATATGGGTTAGATGGGTCACAATGTAAAATTTGCCAGAAAGTATTAAAGTATTAAAATAAGGAAAATGTGGTATTTATGTGTACAGTTTGTAATTTCTTGTAACAAATAATATTTCTATGGCGGCATGGTGGTGCAGCGGTTAGCACTGTTGCCTCACAGCAAGAAGGTCATGGGTTCAAACCCCGGTTGCCCTGGCCTTTCTGTGTGGAGTTTGCATGTTCTCCCCGTGTCTGCGTGGGTTCTCTCTGGGTGCTCTGGCTTCCTCCCACCATCCAAAGACATGCAGGCTAGGTTAATTGATGTCTCCAAAAAAAAATGCCCTAGGTGTGGATGTGAGTGTGAGTGGTTGTCTGTATATGTGTGGCCCTGCGATGGACTGGCGACCTGTCCAGGGTGTACCCTGCCTTTCGCCCAATGTTAGATGGGATAGGCTCCAGCCCCCCCGTGACCCTGTACAGGATAAGCGGTTGATGATGGATGGATGGATGGAAATAATATTTCTCTCATTACCATCATGGCAACCATTATTGAGAACAACTGAATTTTTCCAAAGCAGTTTAACATTTGTTTATCATGCCAGGTCAATGTACTTCAAAATATAATTTAATTTAATAAAAAAAATACAATTAAATGAAATTAAATGTAATGAATCAGAAGATTTTTAGATCCTAATCTGAAAGTATATTTATTAGGTGTCATTACCTAATCACTTAGTATTTGTGAATTATACAGTAATTCGGAAACAATTGATTAGTTTTCATTAACACAAGTTTATAGGTAAATGACTGCTGCCTAACTTGTATTTGCGAGCATGAGGCTTATCAAAATGTTTCTCCAAAAAATTACAATGTCATCATCATTGTAAGCCATTCTATATTCAGTATATGAGAAGGAAGGATCAAATTCTTGACATACAACTGTTCCCATTGTTATGGGTGTGCGTAGAATTAAAAGTCAAAACGACCTATTGCCAGATGTCTTGGCTTGGTCCTTGAATGTCTTGGCTTTGGTCTTGGCCACACAAGATGATGCAACAGACCGCTCAATCTTAAAATTCTAGACCAATAGAAATTAATTTGTTTTGAGCAGTGAGTGACATGCAATGGCACTGCATCAGAGAGCCTACACATTGCTGCAACTTGAGAAAAAATATTATCAATGCCGAATTTATGACCAGCTGGATGCTTTTAGTTATGATAGAACCAAAACACCTGTAT
Source organism: Moxostoma hubbsi (assembly GCA_032164185.1). Classification (NCBI taxonomy): domain Eukaryota; kingdom Metazoa; phylum Chordata; class Actinopteri; order Cypriniformes; family Catostomidae; genus Moxostoma; species Moxostoma hubbsi. The sequence continues at coordinate 9,619,678 of JAVLUX010000051.1, forward strand.
GATAAGCCTATAGTAAGAAATCTAATTGTCTGAGAGATCTTTGATATTTTATGTTAGTTTAATGGTCATTAATTACATGCTTATTTTATTTGTCACTAGAGAAGGGTATTGTGGTAATACAATGTAGCCAGTTCAGATTTTTTTCCTGTTATAGTATTTAGGGATCTAAAACCAACCTAAAGCCCCTCATTCTGAGTTAACCCCATAACACACATGAATTCGTTCAAAAACACACATATATAAAAACCACAACACATCTGGGACTCTGCACATTGTATGCAGAGCATTCCAAAATATTCGTGCATAGGTCCACCGCAGAAAGCTGTTGTTTTGGTTGATGATCATGAGCGTGGCAGAAAACAGACAGGGACAGAGCATCTCTCTCTACTGTGATCAGAGGTGCAGAAAGGGGGCATTTTAGACTCAGATGAGTTCCATGATGAGTGAGTGACAGTAAACAGTCAACCTCAGCGACTGCTAAACTAAGCTGTGCCATATTGGATCATGCGATACCTAAAAACAAAGCAGTCTTAAAAATAGGATCTGACCAGTCTTTTTTTATTTAAATGGATAGTTCCGCCAATAATTAAAATTCTGTAATAAATTACTCACCTTTATTTTGTTTCTAATCTAACAGACTTTCTTAGCCTCAATCACCATTTACTTTCATTGTATTTTTAATTTTTTACAAAATAAAAGTAAATGGTGACTGAGGCTGCAAGTCCCTAAAATTTTGTCTAACATGTCCTTTTGTGGTCCATGGAATAAAATCAAATGGGTTAGGAAAAACATGAGGAAATCAACAAGTAAATAATGACAGAATTTTGATTGTTGGGAGAACTATTCCTTTAAAAGGTTAGAAGTGACAGCGTTTAACTAATGCATTCTGTTCAGCCCAATCATGGTTCAAAAATGTGCATTGTTATGATTTTCCAATTTAAAACAGTGAGCGTGCCACCATCATTAAAAAAAAAATGCGCTTCTATGATTTTCCAGAACAAAACAACTTGGATTTGAATTTATTCTTTCACACAGAGCAAAATGTTTAAGATTTTTCCCCCTTCCTGTACATAAATATTTATAAATTATAATATATACTTTAATTAATGACATTTGGTTGATTTTTCAGGCACCTGGGGCTGTCATGTCATTAAGTTATATATATCATATTTTTAAATGGAAATATGCATTATTCCAGCATGTTCTAATTGAAAACATACAGAAAACTCCCAGAGATATTAAGGTTGAGTGAAATCAAGTGTAGAGCAATTAAATCTGTTAATCCATGATTCACTGTTTTGTTTGAATTTCCTTTTGCTCTATATCTAGGAAAATTATTGTGAAAATGGTGCTGCTTTTGAACTGTAGTTATGACAGTAGTTCAATTTTAAGTATACTGCAGACAGATATACAGGTATGAGGAGGTAAGCAGAGAATCTCACTTATTGTCTTTTTTTTTTTTTTACTTTTAAAAATATCTTCATATTGATATCTTAACCTGAGAGCAGTTTTGGATGATTTGTACAGACCACTTTTATAATACTTTTATGGTACTTTTATAATGCAATTTTGGAGCTATTTTGGAACTATTCTAAACTGTTCCTTTAAATGTTAAACATAACATGATGTGTTCCCAACTGATAACGTTAATATGAACATTCTAATAAAGGAAATATACTTTCTTAGTGCTGCTTCCATAAGGAAAGTCTCAGTAAATAATCTTTTAATTTCTGACACTCTAAATATTATATTATATTATATTATATTATATTATATTATATTATATTATATAATTCCTAGCATGAAACACCACAAACTACTAACTGTTTCACCCAGAAGCAGAGAATCACAGTATTTTTGGAAATCACCATACCAGCAATAAATGGAGCTCCAACACAACATTATTTCAATTAGGAAGATCCTTTGTAGGCTATTAGGAATAATAAAAAATAATAGACCAAATAAATCACTACAATCTATCAAAACATTCCTTTAGTACAAACTACAAACCATCACAGCACACTCCCCACCTGGCGTGATTAAAATGTCACTACCCAGCTTGACTGGATTGTTCTTGGGTCTGTTTCTCAGGAGCAAGTCGAAGGATTATCTCAGTGATAAGCCGTATGAAAACTTTAGGGCCTTCCTTTTTGAAGAACTTGATTTCTACCCCATGGACTTTGTTGTCTTTACGTGGAAAGACTTGAGTCACAAGTCCCATAGGCCATTCATTCCTTTTTTGTTGGTCATCCCTCAGGAGAACGATGCTTCCTGTTCAAGGTTAGGCTTACTAGAGGGCCACTTTCTGCTAGGTTGTAAAAGGGGCAGGTATTGATTTTTCCATTTGTCTGAACATTTGTGCTGTGTTGAACCTGATACCAATGCTGTTTATGGAGGTTTTTGGCCCAATCACCAACTGGAACAGGAGTAATGGTCACCTTTTGAGTTAGGAGTGTTGGATGTTAGTATGTGTGGGTCATCCAGGTCAACTGACACTGGGAAAAGAGGTCTGGCATTGATTATAGTAGCAACTTTGGTCATTAGAGTAGAGAGTGCTTCATGTGTCAGCTCTGAAGTCCCAAACTGTCGAAACTGAAAATTGCATCCAGAATCCTTCTAGCGAGTCCAATAATCCTCTGTCCATATGAGAGGCCTGAGGAGGGTTAAACTGCCAGACACAGCCCTAATCCAGAAGAAACTTCTCAACAGAACTGCTAAAATGTTTTCCTCTGTCTGAGCGGATGAGCTTCGCAGGCCATCGAATAGCCAGATAACTCTGCAGAGCATTGATGAAGCTAGATGTATCTAAGGACTCGATGAGCTCGATGTGCACAGCTCTCACACACATGCGGGTGAATATTACAGCCCATCTTTTTCTCTGTGCATGGCCACCTCTGGTATGTTGTGCCGACACTATCAATAGGCCAAAAACATCTAAGCCAACATTCGTTAATGGGGGTTAGTGGAGACACGATCTGCTGGGAGGTTGATCATCTTTTGAGTCTGTGGTTCTCCTTGAAGCTTAAGGCATGTGACACTCTTGTGAATGCCACTACAGACACGCCTCTTGTCACAAACTATCCAAAAGCCAGCACTGTGCACTGCACCCTCAGTGAAATGTTGTCCATGGTGTTGCACCCCAAGTGTCGGGTCTCATTATAGAGGTTTTTATACTTTTATTGGAAAACAGACATCGCTTAGTTCACCTACAAATTATGACAAAATGCAGTGATGTTCTGCTAATGTGTTTGTTAGGTGAGATTTCTCTGTTCAGGCACATCTCTGAAATTCTTGATCTAGGAGAACTCGGCTGGTTGAAGAGCATTGATGAATGGCGAAAAATAATCGTAGGTGTGGGTGGGACTTAATATTTTTTATTTACAATCACTTGTAACGGCTGAGGAGTTGTTATCTTGGTTAGTGTCATTAAAATGTATAACTTTGAAGCCTGTCTCTCAGAGATTGTGCAGAAGTATATTTTTTTACATGATTTGCAACACAAATGCAGTGATGTTCTGCTAATGTGTTTGTTAGGTGAGATTTCTCCTGTTCGCGCTTATCTCTGAAATTCTTGATCTACACTGCAAAAAAATATTTTCAAGACAAGATTTTTTGTCTTGTTTTCCAGTAAAAATATCTAAACATTCTTAAAATTTTATTTATTTACTTGACAGGCAAACTGGCATAAGATTTTAAGTCTTGTTTTGAGAGAAATCTAATTAAATTAAGTGAACTTTATACTTAAAACAAGAAAAAAAAAAAATCTGCCAATGGGGTAAGAAAAATAAACTTGTGAAAACAAGAGTATTTTTCCTTACCCCATTGGCAGTATACTTTTTTACATGTTTTGCAACACAGACTCTACAAAGACAGAGCGGCCAATACAAATGAGTAGAGAGAGACTGGAGTTTTTAAAAGTGGAAGGGGCTGTGACAAGTTTAATAAAACAAAGAATCGACACAGCATAAAAAGCAGCCGTCCACGGAAAGAAAAACCTACATTATAGGCTTTACTTGTGACTGGAACTGTACATTAAACATTGTGACATCACCCTAAATGAACTAACTAACTAAACTAACTTAATTTTAAAACAACGCCACACTTCAGTATAAATTCCATCTTCATTCTCCGAGGGTGTGTTTGTTCTCTCAGGAGAAAAAGTTTGGCTACTTCCAAAGTATAAACCAGGCTTTACACTACCTTGCTATCTGTACAGAAAGTAGTGATATCTATGGGCATGTCATTTCTGAAGTGAAGAAATCTAGCTAGTTCTACTGCTAAAACTGCAGCACACAACTCAAGATGGGGAACTGTATGTTCAGGGTGTGGACTGAGTTTTGCTTTACCAATGATGAAGCCAGTGTGGTTGGTTCCACATAAGTCTGTCAATATGAGGTAAGCAACTGCAGCTATCGCCTTTGTTGATGCATCAGAAAACACAAACAGCTCCTTTTGTGTAGCTGTAGAGGTTGACATGTCTGTGTAGCATCTTGGAATGTGAAGACTACTTAAATCTTTGAGAGAAAGTCACCATACATCCCACATTTTCCCTGTCTTTGGGAAGGGGCGATTGCCAGTAACCTTTTTGGTTAATAAGCTCTCTCAGGATTGATTTGCCCTGGATCATAACTGGGGCAACAAAGCAAAGGGGGTCAAAAGGTTGTTGACTGTGGATAAGACGCCTTGACGAGTGAAGGGTATTGCTTCATTGGTGATTTCAAAGGTAAATGTATCAAACTTTAGATTCCAATTCAAATCTAGAATGTGCTGTGTAGGGAGCATGATCACTGGCATGGTCTTGGGATGGCAAAGCCTCTAGAAATTCCTTTTTATTAGAGGCAGTCTTGTGAAGCCACAAGTTGGAATCAGAATGGGAGCTCTGTGTTTTTTTGAGCAGGTCCACTGTAGCCTGTAGGAAGAGACCCCAAGCCATCATCAACGTATAAGTCATGGTTCACAAAGTGCTTGACCTTAGCATCTTTAACAGACTGCCGGAGACAATAGATGGCAATGGCTGGAGAGGGACTGTTCCCAAACATGGACCCGCATGCGATATTCAATGATGTTTTCTGATGAGTCATTATTGCAGAACCACAAGAACCTCAGGAAGTTGCGGTCATTCTCTCTCACTAGAAAACATTTGAACATCAGTTCAATGTTTGCTGTTATGGCCACAGATTCCTTATAGAATCGCAGAAGCACTCTGAGAAGGGTGTTGTTTAAGTCTGTCCCAGTCAGAAGAACATAATTGAGTGAGACACCCTTGTGATAAGCACTGGAGTCAAAGACCATCCTGATGTTTCTGGGCTTCTTAGGGTGGTAAACATTAAAGAGAAGTAAGTACCAGCATTCTTTACCTTTTTTGAGAGGGGGAGCTTCTTCAGTATGTTTGTTATGAAAGACCTTTTACATAAAGGTAAAGAAGTGCTGTTTCATTTCTGAGTTTCTGTCCAAATTACATCTCAGTTAGGAAAGTCTTTTCATGGCTTGAAATCTCTCAGGGAGTTTACACCTTGGAGCTTTGAAAGGCAATGGGGCCACCTAACTATATTCAGATAGTTGTTGTGCTTCTCTGTTACATGAAAAACATTTGGACAGGAAACAAAGATGGACAGATGTCGTTCTGTCAAGTTGATGAAGAATGTCCTCACTGCGGTGGACTTGTAAATGACATTCAGGCAGACATTGACAACAATCACCCATCCTAGGTCAAGCCGTTGAGCATAGAGAGCATCATGTTGACCGTTCACCTGTTTGCAGATCTTATGCAATCTAATAATGTCACTGTGGCACGGTGGAGGGCGGGACCGGCGCGTGATTGCGCACGCCCGGTCCCGTATCAGGCTAATTGAGCCGTCAAGAGGGATAAAGGCCACTCGCAGACGGCTCAATTAGCCTGATACGGGACCGGGCGTGCGCAATCACGCGCCGGTCCCGCCCTCCACCGTGCCACAGTCACGAACTAGAAGAATTATGATAGATGCACTGGGACTAACTCTGGAATTAATTGAGCTGAGAGGTGAGAGTGATAGAGAGCAGCACTGGGTGTGTGAATCTCTGCCCTGTTGTTGGGAATGTCACTACACTTCAATAGACTTGTTAAAGGAAGGATCACCTTTCCATCTTGTTATGGCCGGCTTGTTAAAGACCACAACATAAAGGGGAGTCAGACACAAATTGCAATTAAGAAAATAGATTTATTATAAAATAGTTTAAATAAATATTTATATTTGTCTAGGGGTTTAAACACAACAAACATAATATGGAGCTGATGGTTGCAGTTGAGTATCAAGCAGAGTGTCATGACTCCTATGAAGAGGTGATCCTACCCCAAAGAGAGAGCAGAGACTGACCAAAAGAGGGTTACTTAAATACCACACCCCCTAAAAAATCAATTAAACACTGCCACTGTAGGACAGAGAGAAAAAGACCAGGGTTGTAACAATCTATAGACTCAATTTGATAGCCAGATGCTTTACGTTCTATTGTCTCTGTCACACCAGAGAAGGTTGAGTGTATATGGAGAGGCTGGGCCTTTTTCTTTGAAAGCATCAAAAGACCTTTTGCTTTGCTTTTCATGGAACACAGACTTTCAGTGCTTATTCACGATGGCCATGGAGGGTACGCTTTAGTTAAACTGATTTTAGAGCATGATCTATTACTAAGGTCATCTCCGCAAACATCAGTGCAATGAGTAGCCACTTTTGAAGGTGGTGTGGGATGTTCCTCCATGCCATGCTTTGGTGATGTGGCTGGTTCTTGAGCTTTGGGTGCTGTACCTGAGTGTAGTGCAGAAACATGTTTCTCACTTCCGCTCTCAGAACTTGTGATTTTATATCTGCTGGTATTGGCTGTGTGTGATAGCAGCATTTAAAGCAGATCCATTTTTCCTTCAAATATGTTCTTCCAAGGGTTTTTCATGGAAGGCACAGCATTTATAAAGCAAGACGACTTCCAAATGGCCTTGTCTGCCTCAAAAAGTGGGTTTGCTTGAGCTGAGAGGTTAAAACCTGTATTGTTTCCAATTCTAGCTTGCTGAGTGATGAAGACTTCAAAGGGGGGAAATGTCTCTCTTTTTAGCCAGATCTATTTGATAGCCATATTTCCTGTAAATTAAATGGCAGCTTTTGGGTTGATGCCCCTTGCTGTGTCCAGACATGAGAGGCCAGGAAGATCTCCATCATCTTTAGCCTACTCTATTTCATGAGGAGATCACTCAGTCGTGCAGCTTTGAGTAGTCTTTGCTTGAGTTTCTAGGAATATTACCAACACATCTGAAAAGCACTCTTTCGATAGCCTCTGGAGCACCATAACACTCCTTGAGTCTGTCCCAGATCATCTCAAAACCCTTTTCTGGCTGATTAATGTGTACTGAACTCATGTGTTTAGCATGCTCAGCTGATTCTTTCTCCAACCATTTTACCATTTCTTCACTGGGTGTCAAGTTCAAGACTCTTACTGCATTTTGAAATGATCGTTGCCAGGCTCTGATGCTTTCTGGTCATTAAACTGAATTAGACCAGTGTTAACCAGCTCATGGCGGGCAAAGTAACTGACAAAGTCTGAAATGTTTGTGTTATCTTGTTGTGGAGATTAAGGTGTACAGCTTGGCATTGAGAATGTTGGAGGGTTGCATTTTGCAAACTTTATCTGACGTTTGCACTGGTTGTCTGGCATGTTTCTAAAGGACTGATGCATAACTGGTCTGAATTGTGATGGTTGAGCTTAACCTCTTGTAGGCAGATTGTAACAAAGTTCAGCATAATCTGTCTTATTCTCTGTCTTGAGACGCGTAGCAGGAACAGAGTTTGAGTATAGCTCTGTGAGAAGCTGTATGGTCTCATCTAATGGGAATGGCTCTTCTTCCAAAAATTACCTCAAATAAACAAGTAATAACCTTATTTATCCCTGGCTGTAGAAAGATTGGTGTGTGTGTGTGTGTGTGTGTGTGTGTGTGTTATGCATTGTGGCTGATTGTTTTATTTTTTTTGGACAAATTTCTAAATAATTGTTATGTTTTCTAGTCAAGTTAGGCTTGTGTGTGTGTGTGTGTGTGTGTGTGTATGTGTGAATGCGTGTTTGTGTTTTGCACTCTTGATGTTTGGTAGTCTCACTCCTTAATGTCTGTGTGTGTTTACTGTGGCTTTTTCTTTTAGATTTTACATAATTATGCAAAAAAAAAAAAAAAAAAGAAGATTTTTTTTTGTGTTTCCCATTAATTTCCTATGGCAGTCACTTTTGACCAGAAACAGTACAAGTGTGACTTTCCAAACATGATCGACTGGGCACCGTTACCAAGTGCAGCACAGCCTCTCTCTGTCTCTAGCAGTGGTGAAGAAACACCAGAATTCTATCCAATTATGTGCATTTATGCAAATTAGTTTTGTGACGAAATCCGTGTCCTATCCATTAGGCAATATTAAATTAGGCCGCAGCAGAAAAATACAGTGAGCAGCAATTTAGATACTGGCATCATTCGCTAAAACACACTGCACAAAACTGGAATGAAGCAAAGTGATCTTCATGTGTCTGAAATGAATCTGACCATTCAGCTAAACCAGGTTTGTGATAGGACAACGTACTTCCAGAGCACCTTTATACAATTAAGTTTTTTTCTGTCTAAAATTGCCTTTATTATGAGCAGCAAGTCTTTCACAATCATTTTTTTTTTGTGAAAATTAATCAAAGATGCCCTCATCTCTTGTGTAGATGGCAAGGAAAAACAACCAGAAATTTTATATTACTGTGTAGTGGAGTTCTCATGAGAATGTTTCCATTGTTCAATATTTATATTCCATTTATAGGCCTACTTAGCTTTTAGCTAACAGTATTTTAAGATTTACCATGGTGATGTTCTTTGATTCTTGTTGGTAGATTATTACCTGAAAAAAAAGGTGTAATAAAAGTGGTAAAAGTGGTCCATTCAGACTTTTACATTTTCCACATTTTCTTTCAGGGTGTACCCCTGAATACCCATAATGTATCTTTCTTTAGTCACAAGTCCTTCTATGCCCCTTAGGTATATATTCAAACACAAATAATGGACTGATGTCATTCAACTTCAAAACAGTTGATTTTATCTTTTAATATTTATATCAAAGTGCTCTCGGTTGATAAACTTATTGAAATATTTTAATCTTTTGGTTGAATATTCCCCAACTCCACTACTTTAGCTTTGTCTCTAGGGCCCCAATGTCATAATCCTTGCCTAATTTTGAAGAGACTGTAGTGACTTTGATTTTTTCTTTTTTCTTTTACAAAGTACTATTGCTTCCAACTTGTAAATGTATAATAACTATTTCATAAAATTGATTAAGCATGTCATTTCATAGCTACAGTATACTGACAACTGACACCATGTAAGTTATTGTCCGGAACTTTGCTGGGAAGGAGATGTAGAGACCGGACCTCTTGGAACTTTAATTGAATACCTCTGGACCAACTTATAAAATAAAAGACTTATTTGTCTCCCCATACAAACAAAGCAGGGAATGAATGAACAAATCAGGGAAAGACATCAAAAGTTTAATAAAGAAATATCACACAAGCAAAAGTGCTGTTATAGCCATGTATCAGCACAGCTGTGATTAAGTCGTGCCACAATTCAGAACAGCCTTGCTGATAAATGTACAAAACAGCACGATTGCGAGTGTGCTATTGCTTTTATACAACAGTTAAACTAAGAATTATATAAATAACCAAGGAAAAACGAAGCAAAAAAATTTAGATGTGCGTGGAAGTACTTTCTTATGCCACAGATTAGGATCTACCATTGCTAGTTCAAAATATGTGGCCAAACCTCCGTTACAAATTGAAAAGTGGCACTATATATATATATATATATATATATATATATATATATTAGTGTTGTCATGGTACCAAAATTTCTGTAGTCTGTACCAATACTAGTGAAATTTCACAGTACTCGATACCATTTTTGGGACCAAAGCAAAACACAAAAACAGATTACAGAACAACACTATTTTATTAACAAAGTTAACAAAACATTAACAGCAGAACTAAGAACAATAATATACCATTGAGCAACACTTCAATTTAAAAATATTATTTTGAATTATAACAAAACTGTACAATGTATGCTTAAAGTATTTTTGAATACTTATATAAGATTTGCTTCAACTTTTGCAACTTTCACTGTAAGTGAAAAAAAAACTAAATGAAAAAAAAAAACTAAATGAACAAGCATAGGCCTACAATAGAATGAATAAAACAATTTACAAACTAAAGTGCAAAGTGCTCTCGTATTAATAAAGCTGCATATTGGCAATTTTCTTCACGATAAGAAATGCACAGTGACATATATTATGATTAAATAAGTCGCGAGCAATCGCGTTCTAATCTAGATGCAGCAAGCATGTGCAATCGAACAACGAGCATCCCCGAGGCAGAGTCTCTCTCAGCCGGGTGCCGTTTCAATCTCTCCCCCTTAGATCGGGACATTCGCACAACTCATAGAAGAGACACCGACCACAGAAATGCCAGTTTCTGAGTTTATAGTTATTACATGAGCTGCTTCTTTAGTATTTGAACTTTAATAAAGCTATAATGCATTAAATATAACTGCATTTAAGATGTAACGCATGTTTCCTTTAAAGAGCTCTGGCTCCGCTTATTCCACAACGAGAGTGCTTCTGAATTTATTTTTAATTTTTTTTTTATAATTCCCTAATACTTTGGGATCTACATAAGATGAAGCTGTGAAAGTTTAGAGTGCATCTGGACTGTGATCTGTGTAATTCTTCCTCTCCTCCGTCAGTCGCAAACAGCAGTGCTGCTCTCACGCTTCATCATTACAGTTTAATGTGATTTCATGTTACGTTAAATGAGATCAAACGACTATTCGACAACAAACATTTTTGTTTAGTTGTCGATAATGTCAACTAAACGTTTCAGCCCTAATGCAAATGATAAAATGCTTTTAAACTCACCTGCTTTATTTGCTTGAATAAATCTGGGTGTCTGTCTTTCAGGTGCTTTATTAAGTTTGATGTGTTTCCTCCTTTTGTCAGATAATTGTGAAAGCAGGGTTTACAAATAGGTTTTGCTAATCTATGATGTTTCCCTTTTCATCAGCCTCAAATCCAAAGAATTTCCAAACCTGGCTTTTTCCACTTATCTTTTCGACAAGATTAAGTTGAGACTCCGCAGCAGCAGCTACTTTGCTTGTCGTCATCTTTTGCTTGTTGTGAGCATTCGAAAGTTCCTGACTCTGATTGGGAATCGGGTAGACCCGGTACTCGGTACTCCGGTACCTTCAGAAATTCTGGTATCGTAAAAATTTTATTGTTTGAGTACCGACTTGGTACAGGAGTACCTGTATTTTGACAACACTAATCCAATATATATATATTGGATACATCACTCAACTCTATGTACTAACAGCTGGTGTGTGGTGGGCGGTCTGGTGCACTATGGCTGCCATCGCATCATCCAGGTGGATGCTGCACACAGGTGGGGTTGAGGAGATTCCCCCTATATTATTTAAAATGCTTTGAGTGTCTAGAAAATCACTATATTAATGCAAAAACATATTTGTATTATTATTTTGTGTGTGTGTGTGTGTGTGTGGGTGTGTATATGAGAGAAGAGAGAGAGAGAGAGAGATTGAGTGTGTGCGATTACCTGCGTCTGTCACGACTCGCAATCAGTGATGAACAGTAATACTGAAGTTGTTAGTTTAACTCTATTCCTTAGCTGTGGTGTGGTAGTAATCCATTCCGAGCAATCATGGAATGATGTTGCCTATTAGAGGTGCTATCTGAAATATTCTACCAGGATTTCACTCACATTCAAGTGTTTTGTTGTCCGAGAGAAAACATGGAGGACAGCACTTTCGTTCTGGTATATTTATTGGGGAACTCTGATTTTGACACCGACACTCAGATACTCTCCTCTGCCATGTTAAAACTCATCTCAAGTATCAGGTCAAGCAAAGTCAAGTGGTTTTTATTGTCATTCAACCATATACAGTTAGTACAGTACACAGCGAAATGAGACAACGTTCCTCCAGGACCATGGTGCTACATAAATCAACATAGAACAAACACAGAACCACATGAGACTACACAGACTAAATAACATTTCTACATAATGTATACGTGCAAACGTGTGCAAAAGGTATGGGACAGTACAATAAATGACTAAAGGGAACCCAGGTAGGCACCCAGAGCGTGTGTGATTCCTCAATCTGTCGTGACTCTCAGCTGTGATCGGCACCAGGAGCTATTAGTTCAACTGTATTTCTCAGCTATTGTGCAGTAGTAATCAGAGCGATCATGGAGAGTGAGACAAGCCGATGACTTAAATAAACCCATCCCACTGACTGACAGCATAGCCTATATGTCAACTCAGTTTGCTCATAACACATAAAAGATGGTCTTTTGTTGCCACCTGCTGGCTGAAATATTTAATGTCACAGATCTTACACATCTGCACTGCTCATACACTTTAGTTTGGAATGCCACAAACACAAGCGGAGTGATACAAGCAGTGAAGTGTCCCAGTGCTGATTTCACTCCTTTATCAGCACTCTTTGAAATCCTCCCGTCAAATCAGATTCATAGACTGGAACTAACTGTTGTATTCAAAAATTGCAATGTTTCTTATTCACAAATGATATGTCAAGCAAGGCCAAACCCCCCTTTTTCCCTTAGTCTTTTGAGGATGTGTATATATATCATACACCCCGGAATACATGTAATGGGAATACGTATTTGAAATTTGATTCATCTTGTATATACAAGATGAATCAAATTTCAAATACGTATTCCCATTACATGTATTCTGTTACTCCCCAAAATTTGATTCATCTTGTTTTAGAAACAACACTACATAAGATATTTAGGTTTTTCAGAGAATGTATTTTTAACATGTGTATTTTCAAGTCAAGTCAAGTGGTTTTTATAGTCGTTCAACCATATACATTTAGTACAGTACACAGCGAAATGAGACAACGTTCCTCCAGGACCATGGTGCTACATAAAACAACATAGGACAAACACAGAACCACATGAGACTACACAGACTAAATAATATTTCTACATACTATGTCTTACTGTACTGGTCGAGTTTTTATAGTCAAAACAAGTGAGAAAATCTACCAGTGCTAAGAAGTAATCCAAAGTATTTAGAATACGTTACTGACCTTGAGTAATGTACCAGAATATGTTACAAATTACATTTTACAGCATGTATTCTGTAATCTGTAGTGGAATACATTTCAAAAGTATCCCTCCCAACCCTGTGTACAGATATTGCCCGTGAGTGTATATGTGTGTGTCAATATGCTCAATATGCTCATCTCTATGAAGCGGAATATCCACACCACATTAATTACAGGATCATTCTGTCTTTTGCGGTCAGTCTCATAATGAAATTCAGTTCTCCTGTTCTCAGCATTCACATCCAAACCTTTCATGGCATTTTTGTTAGTTTTCTACTCCACAAAACCCTCATCCTGTGCTGGCTCCTGTTCAAAACTACTCTTAGAGTCTTTTTTTGGCCGCTGTTTCGGACAGAAGCTCCCCTAAATCAAACAATGTGCCTTCCTCCTCTCTTCTCGAATGAGTGTTGGACTTTCCAAAAAGGCTAAGTGTTCATGTATATACATCAGGCTTAATTCTGGCATTCGCCCTTGTATCCTAATCAGATTCAACCATGAGCCTGTTTCCTCACTGCTGGTTTTCATTCGATTGGGCCGTAGAAGCTCTAATGTTCCTCTATTCAATGGATTTAAAGGCTAGGGTTAATTGCAACACACTGTTTTACCAGACATATCAAATTATTCTTGTGAAACAATTAGTTAAACTTGAAATGAGATGTATCTATCCTGTACAATACATCATTTCTTCTTTTTTCTCATTACCATGCAATTATTTCATTCTGCCAGCTGTTCTGTTTTTCCTTATCTCTCTTTCTAAATTGTTGTTCCACCTTCCCTGTCAATGCACCACAGGGTTTTTGCACATTAATTCTGCTTTGGGAGTGTCCGTGCACAATGTTTTGTTTAATGCATAATAAATATCATATCCTTATATGATGCTTTGTTTTGGTGGAAGCCAGGCACAGGTGGAGGGAATATGCTTTGAAAACCCCCTTTTAAATGCTTCCAAGTATTTTGGAAGATTCTCTGTTTTTAAAAAGCAAGGGGAGGGAGGTATTTTTGGCAAAATCAAAATGTATTCATAGCTGCAGCAATGAACCGTGACACAGGGATGGCGTTCCTGTCTTCTGAATAATAAACGCCTAGACACTGTGAAACTTCAAACAAACTGCAACTAACTCTTCACAACAGTCTGTTATAAAGGACATATTTGATATTGTGTGTTGCTCTACATTAAAGGAATAGTTTACCCCAAAATAAAAAAATATTTACCTTTGTGCCATTTCAGACCAATATGAATTTCTTTCTTCTGTGGAGTAGAAGAGGAGATATTTTGCAAAACATAAAATGTTTACATTGCATATTACATTGCTTGAAACAGTAGCACAACATTTTCAAATACATTATTATGAACCTTACATTCTGACATAGTACATAATGTACACTTGCTTGTGTTGCTTCCATATGGAAAGGTTTCTTAAATAATGCTCTTATTATTTAATGCTGTTATAGCATAAATTTATTTCTGTGATAAACAGCATTCTGGTGCAAACTGTAATTTTTTTTAATTCTCAGAGTGGGGATACAGAGCAATAAAATGTTGCAATGTTTAAAAAAAAAAAAAAAAAAAAAAAAAAAAAAACTGGCTGTGAGCAGGATATAGGTTCTTTAAAATCTCAAAGGAATTTCTTGGAATCTTAAAGTATTGTCAGAATCTCATTTACTCTCCTTGTTTCATTTTCTTTAATATCCACTCAGAGCTTTGGCAATAATATTTCTCCCTTCACACTTATTTTGCCATTGTTTTATGAATTTAACTATATGTCTTAATAAGAGCACGGAGTGGAGTTGTAACGTGAGGATGTTTTATAGTGTTTTATAAGAAGCTGAATCTCACTGTTCCTATGAAGAGATCTGGGACAGTTTATTTAGCGTTCAGGTTTGAGGGTAATCTAGGCTTTTTTGGATGTTGGGTAGAGTAATGCAGCATTTAAAGGAATAGTTCTTCCAAAAATAAAAATTATGTCATCATTCACTCATACTCATGTTATTCCAAACCCCTATTACTTTTTGCTTGAGTGTAACACAAAAGGAGATGTGTAATAGAATGTTAGCCTCAGTCACCATTCACTTTGATTGTATGGAAAGAAGTAAAACATTTTTCCAGAGGAAGGTAAGGAAGGGTTTGGAACAATGATGAATGATGACAGAATTTAATTTTTGGGTAAACTATCAATATTAAGCAATATTGAATACATTAAACATGCAAATCACAAAACAAAATGTGGAAGTAGCCAATATAAAACAAAACAAATAAACAATAGACGACCTGGCAAAAGCTCATGTTTCTGTAGAACCAGTGGATTAATGCATAAAAATGAGTGTGGCAGCGGGGGCGTGGTCAAGCGCCCGTCCGGGGATAGAAAGAGTTAAGGGCGCTTGCACCTGAGCTAAATTATGTCTAACACCTGTCTCTAATTTCAGTGAGTATGGGAGAGCAACATAAAAGAGCATCAGTACCTCCAGTCGAAGAAGAGAGCCCGACAGAGACATTTATAAGTTGTTTGTGTACAGTGTTTTGCTGACTGTGAAAGTTGCGTTGTGGAGGTGCTGACATTAAAAGTCTTACCTTTGACCTGCAAACCCAGTTTTCTGTGTGTCCTTGATACTGGTGACCTGAAGAGTGTCGCAATGATATTTTTACATAATTTATGTAACAAAAAATTATTAATTAGCACATTAAACTGCAAGTGATTAGAATATTCAACTTTCTTTTTTACTGCAATTAATAAAAGCTGATATCATTATTTGATCGAGTCAAAGAAGAGATGTAGATGGCTAAAGAGCTACAAGAATTTTGTACAAAAGAAATTAAAATAGGCGCTTATATTTCTGAGATGGTAACTGTACATCATTCGCAGAATTACATACTTTATGTACATGAATGAGGTCATTTGACAACAATGTACCAGACTACAATTTAAAATTGTATCTGTTCCGAAATGCATAGGCCACGTCATCACTAATACGTTTTCATAAAAAAAATAATTAAGAAAACATATATTAATTATGCTACGTTTTGGCCTTCCATACTGAGATGGCATATTGTCCAGTGAATTTGGAGCTTTACATTAACGCTCACCCAAGTGGATATATTTGACAATGCCATCTTTATGTTGTAGTGTGGACAAGGAAAATTGATATATTCGAAAACGATGACATATTTTTTGTCATATGATGCAGTCATGTGATCCATTCAACCCAAAACAATCAAGTGGGGGCCCATGATGTAGCACCATTGTTGTGCTTGCTATCACATTGATTGCATTGTTAAAGATTAATGTTACTTTGTACAAACTTTACATTGCATTCCTTCAAAGGTGATGGGGAGTTTACTTGTAATTGCTGTATGATGGTGGAACACGAGGACAATTGTTTTTCAGGCTGTACAAGAAAATGACAGAGGGCCATGCTTTTTATGTTTTTTTCTTTTTCTCATGCGCAGTAGGGCGGTTAAAGAGTTTTCAAATATTTCAGCGTGGACAAGCAACTTTTGAAAAAATTTTGAAAACGGGAGTGTGGATGGAAAGCGCTATGAAGACATTTATCCAGATTAATGTGGATGTAGCCTCAGTTTCACATACTATTTTTTAAAAGTTAACAGTATTCAGGGTATTCTGAGCATTATGTATTAAGCAATAAGATAGTACCCCTCATAAAAATCTAAAGTTCTGACAGATTTGCTGCAAACTTGCCACAAATTTCCCTCTCATTATTTTCACATGCAAAGGAGCTCAAGATGTGCTGCAAATGTTTGTCAGAATTTGTAGTTCTTCACCAGTATCAGTGAACCTGCAGAAAACCTTTGGAAACACTAAAGATAGACTACAAAGCTCATTTACATGTGAAAACAATGAGTGGCGATATAGCGGCATGTTTTCCAGAACTCTCGATTTTTGTAAGGGACTCCATTTTGAATGTATCCACACTCTCACATGCTGACTGCATAGAAATGGTCTGTTCCTTGTATGTAGCTCTTTCCAATTATTATTTTTTTTTTTTATAAAATTAAAAAATTAATGCCTTTCATTCTGATTGATTGATTACCCCTCGATTTGCTGTGATCTGATGAGGTTTTTCCTGTTACTCTGTTGTCATGTGACAGAGTCATGTGATCCATTCAACCCAAAACAATCAAGATGGTGGCCCATATTCTAGCAGTGCTGTTGGGATTGTTATCCACTTTGAGAACGTTATTAAACATAAATGTTACTGTACAAAGTTTACATTGCATTCATTCAAAGGCAATGGGAAGTTAACTTGGAATTGATGTCCGGTAGCAGAACATGACGGCAAATGCGTTTCAGACAGCACATGGTAATGATGCAGGTTTTGTTTTCCGAATGTGCAGTAAGGGAATTTAAGCATTTTCAGACGTTTTAATGTGGCAAGCAACTTTAGGAAAACGTTTGTTTATCCGGATAGATGTGGACGTATCCTCAGTTTCACATACTATTTTTCATAGTAAGCAGTATTCAGTGTATACTGAAAACTATGTAGTAAGCAGTATGCTACTACTTCATTCTAAAAATATCCACACTCACTATACTTGTCAGGGTTCAGAGAGAAGAGGATTCAATTGCAGGGTAAACCACAGTTTATTGGGAAATAAACAAGCACAAGCCGGAAAGGAGAAGGTCCTCAGACATTCACGGCCTCAGAGAGCGTAGACTTGGTCCATGGACCGGTAACTCCCAGCTAAGAGCAATCCGCCCAAGAGGACAAGGTTGGTGGTGAATAAGACGGGGAAAGCAATGGGCAGTATAGGCAGGAGTGGCGCGGCAAGGGGGTAGGGAGATGACTGCTGGTAGGCCGGAGGTGGTGGGGGAATAAGTTCTGTCCAGCAGCCTGGAAGACAGGGAGACTAGAGAGAGACTAAGAGAGAGAGGGAGAAAAAAGAAAAGGCTAAACTGTTTGGAATGCAGACCACAGGGGATATTGAAAAATAAAGCAAAAAACAATTAACTATGCCAAGTTAACGTATAAGAAAAAATAGATAAAATAAAAAATTAAAAATAATAATAAATCAAATAGGGCTGTGAACTAGTAATTTGACACAGCAAAAAGGAAAAATAAAAAAACCCTTGGAATACAAAGCAAATCAAAACCGGAGAAAAAATACAACTTGATTAGAAAACTAGACTACCAAGAACAGCAAGGAAGCGCAAGACTAGCTAGATGTGAATAATAACATGCAAACACGATCTGGCAAGGGACAAAAAACGCAAGGGGAATATAAAGAGAGGCTAATGAGGGGTAACACGTGAGTGTAATATTGAACTAACAAGGTAACAAGAGGGAGGGGCGACAACTGACAGTAGAACACACGGAAAACAACACGTGTACAAACACATGGTGAATGAACACAAAGACAACATGCCGAAGCGCGCGGGCGGACAGAAAAGCGCTACGGACGAACAACGACACAGACAAACACAACAAGGGTGATCAAACAGGCGTCCTGACAATACTGACTGCATAGAAATGACCATGTCAATGACCCAATAAAATATCATTCCTATGTATGCTCTTTAAAAACAAAAACAAAAAAAATACCTTTCATTCTGTTTGATCGATCACCCCCTGATCCGCTGTGATCTGATGAGATTTTCCCTTTTACAATGATGTTAGATCAAATTTCCCAATCCAAATTCATTCTTTAACCATTATAAGAATAAAGGCTAGAGGTTAATGTAGAAAGGGCAACTTCTGTGATCACTGTCAAAGCTGTCTACTCTTATTCCTCTTTACTGTTTAAATGCAAACCAGTCAGTTCCAAATAAATCAGTGTGTATAATGTTTTCTCAGAGCAGGCCAAGGGGCCGTTCACATGAGCTGCTGCCACACACACATATGTATATATAATTAAAAAAAATAAAATAATTAATTGTTGGTCTATGTTAACGTGCACTAGCTGTTTTCCAAGCATATTGCGTCATAAAATGATGTTACCATGTCAAGTTTGAAAACAGTTCAGTTAAAGAATGGACTAATCAGATAATCTGTGGTCAGAATAAGCATATTTACTAATGGACAAGCGCATTGAGTGTTTATATTACAAACAGTATGGGAGTTACAGTAATATGCCTATTTTGTTCAATTCTGTTGTGCTCTGTTTTCAGTTGTTTTCAACACTAAAACAAGTCCTGCATGAATGGCTGCTAAATCTTTATTTTTTAAAATTTAAAGATTTTCTGTGGAAAAGGGGTAGATTTTTTCCTTTGGCAGCCACTTTCAGGGTGTGACCTCTCAAGGGTTCCTAATTACTTTCACCATGTTATTGCAAGTCGGGTTTTACAGCCACCAATATGGTGTGCAGCACTGAATGTGTGTTTGTGTCTATTTATGTGTGTGTAAATGTGTACATTTCCAAATATGCTGTTGGAAGTACAAGCCAATCCAACTGTTTGGGTAATGTGAGTATATCTTTAATAAATGAAAATTTATTAGTACTGGGATTTTGCTGGAGACCCAGGGGTCCGAACACACCATGCACACAGTTAAATAAACACACAGTACTGGAGGAAACTGAGCCAGAACACATCTGTTACCTGTTAAAATCCCTCCAACTGCAGCATACACTCAAATGCATCTCTTAGAAAACTCTGCAATATTTCTAATGTAATATGTCACAATTTATTGGTTTTATTCTTTTCCCACAGAATGTACAATTAGTAATATTTTTTTGAATCTGAACATTTATTTGAATTTAATTTAATCGATTTTCCATTTACAACATTCAGAGCATTTTTGTAATCATACAGACTAAAGGAAAAATATGAGCTAACTGGCTCATTGTGCTTGCCAAACATACCATGGATGGTTGGATGGTGCTTTTAAAGTAGTCTATTCCTGTTTATCCAATTAAGTACAAATCATTAGATTTGCCAAATAAAAAAATGTTTGAAAGAGTTTTGTTTGAGGCAAGAGTTTTGCTTGGTGGTTATGTAAGTATACAGTATATCCAAGAGCAGAACCTTATATTCCCCTTGTTTTTTTTTTTTTGTTGTTGTTTTTTAATAATCTTAAAGAACCTGTACTTATTCCATTTAGAAAGATAGAAGAAATATGTGTAAAGCAGCATTTAAATTCTGCATTTTCTGTAAATCTGTTAATGGACACTGAGCTTGTTACATGGAAAACAGAAATAAGTTTATTGTGAAAAAGCTTCTTAAGACATGAATGTACCATTTGCGTTTACATGTCCCATGAATCAGTAAGTGCTGTACTTTTTACACCTGTAAACTGTACTTGCGGCTTGGTCAGAAATCAACATTCTTTACAGCATGTAATTTCCCTGTGATATTGATGTAAAAAACAAACATGCCATCTGAAAAATTGTTTGCTATTATTTATACTGTGTTGCTTTACTTTATTTCCAGACATAATCCGGGATGTCAAAATCTGGGATTTCTCCCATTTTGTCACAGTCTGTCTGCAATTCAAGGACTCTTATTTTGAAGTTCTCTCCCTCACTACGTTTCCCAGTATTCACTGCCCTGATCACTCCCTCATTATCCCCACCTGTATGCCATTCCCTCATTAAGTTCTAGTGTATTTGTAATTCTTTAGTTTTGTCAGTCTGGGTCAGTCCTTGAATTGGGTATAGTGATGTTTGGTTTGTTATGTTTGATATTACTCCAGCGTGTGTTCTACTCCTGTGTTTAAGATTAAAGGATATAAAGTACCTACTCCTGCATCTCCTATCTCCTTGACTCCTAGGACACCCAAACGTTACAGAAGGACTGACCAAAACTATGGATTTACCTGCTGTGAGAATCCTCCTCCTTGAACAAGGAGCTGGTCTGAATAGTGCACTAAAGGAGCGGATGCCTCCGGCGGATCCTCACTGGACACTGTGCAACTTTGTGGAGATAGCACTGAAGCTTAGCGGCTCACCTTTCACTGTGGGTGTGGAGGATGAGGACTTAGAATCTCCTCCCACAGTGGACATCCTCAAGCCTACCACAGCCCCTGTCTCCAAGCCTTCCACGGCCTCTGTCTCCAAGGTAACTCCACACCATTCAACATCCCTAAATAATTTTTTTGGGGGGGCTCCCCCTATCCTGTTTCCAGTGGCCGATTCACTGCTGCAGTCAGCAGCAGCGACCACGGTCAGCGAGCCAGAGCCCACGCCTGCCACGGTCAGCGAGCCAGTGCCTGTAGCCTCGACCATCCCAGAGCCAGCGCCTGTAGCCTCGACTGTCCATGTAACCACGCTCCCTGCTGGCTGAAGGAGAAAGAGAAGTAAGAGGGCACCTTTTCTCTGGTTTCAGCCAGTGATTTCCATCTCCACGTCTCCAGAGTCCTCCATGGCTCTGCCTTCTACGGCTCCGCCCCCAGAGTCCTCCATGGCTCTGCCTTCTACGGCTCCGCCCCCAGAGTCCTCCATGGCTCTGCCTTCTACGGCTCCGCCCCCAGAGTCCTCCATGGCTCTGCCTTCTACGGCTCCGCCCCCAGAGTCCTCCATGGCCCCAGAGTCCAATGTCACAGTCTGTCTGCACCTTATTCAAGGACTCTTATTTTGAAGAAGTCTATCTCCTTTAGTTTTGTCAGTCCTTGAATTGGGTATAGTGATGTTTGGTTTATGTTTGATATTACTCCAGCGTGTGTTCTACTCCAGCGTGTGTTCTACTCCTGTGTTTAAGATTAAAGGATTTAAAGTATCTACTCCTGGGTCTCCTATCTCCTTGACTCCTTACATTTGTCGATATTTTAAATGGGTGTTTATAAATTGGTTTAGTTCAAGTGTATGCAGGGGATTTTTCCTTTTACCAATGTACTCCCAGAAATGTTGAATTCTTTCCATTGTGTTGACTTGTTGATATGCTGTAGGGCTACATCCAGTGACGTTAGAAAGCCACTTATGCATTTACATGGCCACATTAGCAGTGTTCTCCGGGAGAAACCTAGGTGTGTTTAACAGTTTTCTCTTAATCCCTTAAGTAGTATAAGGAAAACTGTTTGTGTTTACATGTTTCAGAACGCCACATTATGCAAAAACCCGGGAATAAACACTTCTCTTAAGTGCATGCAAACTTGGTCACTTGGCCACTGTTTTGCAATTTTCATGCCAATAATTATATATGGATTTTAAATTTACAATAAATCTATCAACATATCTTTTTTTAAACTTTCATTTGAATTACATGTAATGTGACCACCAGTTTCTTCCTATCTAAGTGGGCAGTTTTTTGCCAAACAAAAAACTGCAAAGTGGACCAGAATTTATGTTGATAGTCAAAAGTCAGTCTTTATAAGACTAATAAGACACTGACCATCTTTGGGCTTCTGTATCCAGTATTGGCTAAGCTACTCAAAAAATTTTGCAAGCTAAGCTACCAACTACTCCACAGAAAAATTTGTTAAGCTAAGCTAAAAGCTACACTTCAGAAAAAGTAGTAAGTTACACTACAAGCTACACTCCAAAAGTAGCTTGCTACATTTAAGCTACTTCATATTTTATTCAACTAGATGCACAGAGCATACTGTCATAGACAAAATACTTTTTCACATGACGTTTATCAAAGCCATGGTACAGCATAGTACTTGTTACGTGTCAGAACGTAAGTGATAATGTGTAGAACAAGTGAACGTGTGCGTGCTTGTTTCTTTTGTGTGTTTGCTCTCTCTTAATTGAGTTACAGGTGCAGCTGTTTTAGTGGGCGGGGCTGATGGACTCCTCAAGTGGATATAAACTGTGTGGAAGCTTTTGTTCCTTGGGTTCCTCCTCCTGCTTCACGGTGTTCTAGTGTGTGAGCACAGTGTGCTGAGTGCTCCTTGGTGTAGAGTAAGCTGCTTGTGTGCAGCACCAACGTTGTTAGCGGTATAGGCTGGTAATTGTTATTTTGATTTACTTCCCAGACTGTTTGAGAGGCCAAAGGCCCCTTTATTTTGTTTCACCCTTTTTCTCCTGTTTATTGGTTAGCAGGGAGGTAAGAATTGTACTTTTAGTTTGTTTTTCTCAAATCCAGGGAAGATGACCTAAACCCTAGTCAGATGACCTGTTTTTGTTTGTTGTTTTGGTGGCCAACTTAAAAACCCTCTCATTCTGACCTATGTTTCAAGCCAGCGAGAACATTACCCCTGCTTGAATGAATAAATGTTTATATTTTTCCTTTGATCGCTCTGAGTCGTGAAATTTTCTTTAACGGGAGCAGGAGACGGAACTCCGGGCGTTGCCTTTTAACAGGACGCTCTCTGTGTTAGTGCATGTGGCACGTAACAGTACTGTATAGTGCAATGCAGTATACAAGTATGCAGTGTGATGCAATATGCATGTAAAAATAAAAAAAAATAAAAATACATTTATATTTTCAAACGTATACCACTTCCTCTACAAATCCACATGTTCATTATTAAAATTCACTATTTTTACTGTGTGTGTGTGTGTGTGTGTGTGTGAGCAAATCTGGGCAATAAGAATGTGATATCTGATAGTATCGGATGGTAATTCTAGGGTACTTTGGAGATACAGTAACCATATTTATGTACTATTCTGTATTTACATGGTACTTCAAAGTACTTCAAAGAATAGCATGGTACTACCAAGGTAATTTGATTTTTGATTTACCATATGCATATACAATTGAATGTACTTGATGCTTCAAGGTAATTCAAAGAATACCATGGTACTACAGTGGTACTTCACTATATGACTACCTTACTTGTATACCAATGAATTAACATGGTGCTCTCAGGTAATGGTACATGTCCAAAAATCATGGTAATGCCATAGTAATTTTTTCATTGAGTTTTCATGTAGGCTACACGAAGGCAAGTATTTTGATACTCTTTTGGTGGTAAAATCTTTACCTCCAGTGCCATTCAAGCTGTACATGTGTTGAACTTAATAAAGACCTTCTTCATTACTGGCAAATGATAGGACACATTTGTATGATTGGTTTATTTATAGATCCAATGCAACCAGCGTTCCTGTCTGTCGCTCACGTCGACGTTGTGTCAAAGAAGCGACACTAGGGGTCACTCTTGAGCGCCGAATATGCCTCTGATCTATGAAAAAAGGCCAATGAGAAGTTGGCAGACAGTATTTGCATACCCCACCTCGGACATACGGGTATAAAAGCGGGGAAATACGTCGAGAACATTCAGAAATTTTCTTCGGAGCTGATGGTTGTACTGCAATGAGCTGCGAGTCATACATCCGCTCCTGTTCCTCTGACGCACTCTGCTGTTGGATCTACGGCGCACTACAGCGGCTTTCTCCTTCCTTGCACAGCAGTGCAATTTGCCCCTGGGTGCTTCGACAGTGCAAGAGCATATTAAAAGGGTGATATTTCTTTTGAAAGAGCAATACACAGCAGCGTTGAACGTCCTTTTCAGGACGCGTCTTTACAAAGACGCCATTCCGCCCCTGCGTAATTTCTGGATGCGGTGATTTCTCTCCACCTCTCACGGTCATAAAAGCTGCCTCGCGTGCCTGGCCTGCGATCACATGCAGGCAGCTTTTTATGAATGGTTCATGTTCTTTTGTCATGAGAGAAAGCCACTTCAATCAACCCCCACACCCCCGCACCTCACCTCCTTCCTACGTGGGCGATGAAAGCGATTTGGGGATAATGACGGGTTCCGTTTCGCCGGGTAAACCCCCTCGAACCACCCACCTCCCCGGCACGCTTGCTTGCTTCCATCTGAGCTCGGGATGAGTGATTTCTCTCCAATGGTTCATGTTCTCAGTGCGAGAACATGGCTGTTCCAGCATTGTGGTCGTGGCTTTCTTTTTTCATGGGAGAAAGCCACATCAGCAGTCCCCTGCGCCTCGCCTCCATCCTACGGGATTGGAGAAGGCGCAACGGGCGATGGAGGCGATTTGGGAATAATGATGGGTTGCGTTTCGCCGGGTAAACCCCCTCAAACCACCCTCCTCCCCGGTACGCTTGCTTGCTTCAAAACCCGAGCTCGGGATGAGTTCGGCCCGCTTCATGGCCGGCCGACCGGTCCCTTGAGCTCCTGGAATTGGATGACATCACCGCTGCATCGGAGAGCATTACAGCGGCGTCTAATGCCGATGACTCGCCTGGGCCACCACCTTTGGGTCTGCTCGCCCAGTCTGAGCCTGACGCACAGAGGTGCTTTGCTTTCCTGGGCGAGCGCGAGGCTGGACCGGTAAAACCCGTCCCCCCCTCTCGGATACTTGATTGGTCCTGCGGGCTTGTGCGCTGCTCACAGCCGCGCCCCCCCCCCCCCCCCCCCCATTTCCTTTCTTCCCATACTTGCATGACGAGTTGAGTAAGCTGCGGCTTCCTTGCTCCTCCGCTCTCACTACCCTTGACGGTGGAACAGTCCCAGACCGCTTCCACCCTGCACACCATGACTCTTCCTGCAACCAACGCCAGGCCAAGGCGCTTCAGAACTTGCACTTGGGTAGTCCTGTTCTTGATGTGCTGCAGGAACTGCGCTTAATGACCTACCGCCGCCACGGGGCAGACGGTCAGAAGCGCCAGCACTCGAACGGGAGATGACCACCCTTGTGGTCCAGATACGCAATCTATGGACTGGACCTAGTTGAAATGCGGGAGGTAGACAAGGCAAGGTAAGTGTTTTGAGTCTTTTCTCAGCACTAGAGCCAGCATCCCGATGCCGTACTACCTGCTCTGCGCCACTGCTCCGCCCCGCCAGGTGCCTCAAAAATAACTGTCCCCTTGGTGCCTCTAGCACAGAGTTTGGATGCATGGCATTCACCTCCCAACCCATCTCGCTGGCTGGCCGGACCATCTGACTCGGTTACGCAATTCAGTTTGCCAGGCCTCCACCCCCCTTCATGGGCGTCTGCTTCTCCGCAGTACACGGCGAACATGCCAAATCCCTGCGCGTGGAAATTGCTAATCTCTTACTTGAAGACGCAATAGAGCCTGTCCCTCCAACCGAGATGAAGAAGGGTCTCTACAGCCCTTACTTCATCGTACCCAAGAAAGGCGGCGGCTTTCGACCGATCTTGGACTTGCGAGTTTTCAACCAAGCTTTGCATAAACTCCCGTTCAAAATGCTCACGCAGAAACACATCCTAACCTGCGTTTGGCATCTAGATTGGTTCACGTGTACTTCCACGTCTCAATTCTGCCTCGACACTGACCCTTCTTACAGTCCGTGTTCGACGGCCAGGCGTATCAATACAAAGTTCTCTCCTTCGGCTTGACTCTGTCCCCTCGTGTCTTCACAGAAGTCCGAGAAGCTGGCAGTCGCAACCTTGACAACTGGCTCATTCTGGCCCACTCACGAGAGTTACTATGCGCTCACAGAGACCAGGTGCTCAGGCACCTCAGCCGTTTATGACTTCAGGTCAACTGGGAAAAGAGCAAGCTCACCCCGGTCCAAAGCATTTCTTTTTCCGGCATGGAGTTAGACTCAGTCTCAATGTCAGCACATCTCACCAATGAGCGTGCGCAGTCAGTGTTGAGGTGCCTCGCCACTTTCCCAGAGGCTCCTGGGGCATATGACATCCTCTGTGGCGGTCGCACCGCTGGGGTTGATGCATATGAGACCGCTTCAGCACTGGCTTCAGACTCGAGTCACGAGATGAGCATGGCGCCGTGGCACGCACCGTGTGATGGTATGCCTGCCACCAAACATTGAAACCCTGGACAGACCTCTGTATTCTATGGGCAGGAGTACCCTTGCAGCAGGTGTCCTGACGCGTCTTGGTCACGACCGGGATTGGGTTGGGGTGCCGTGTGCAATGGCTGCACAGTAGCAGGCCATTGGAAAGGTGCCCTGCTGCGCTGGCACATCAGCTGCCTGGAGTTCCTGACGGTTTTCTTTGCCCTGCAGAAGTTTCTCCTGTTAGTTCAGGTCAGACAGCACCACTGCGGTAGCATACATATATCGCCAAGGCGGCGTACGCTCCCGCCACATGTTATGACTCGTCGTCTCCTCTGGAGCCAGCAGTGACTCAAATCCAATGCTTACCTGGTGGAGAGTGGAGGCTTCACCTCCAGTCGGTCCATCTGATTTGGGAATGGTTCGGCAAGGCACAAGTAGACCTGTTTGCCTCCCAAGAGACCTCCCACTGCCCAATCTGGTATGCCCAATCAGAGCCTCCCCTTGGGGTAGACGCACTGGTACACAGCTGGCCTGCGGGGCTGCGCAAGTACACATTTCCCCCAGTGAGCCTTCTTGCACAGGTGCTGTGCAAGGTCAGGGAGGATGAGGAACAAGTCACCCTTGTGGCTCCTCAATGGCCCACCCAGGCCTGGTTCTTGGATCTCATACTCCTCGCGACAGCCCCTCCCAGGCAAATTCCACTGAGGAAAGATCTTCTTTCTCAGGGACAGGGCATGCTCTGGCATCCGCACACAGACCTTTGGAACCTCCACGTCTGGTCCCTGGACAGGACACAGAAGATCCAGTTGGTCTACCACCCACGGTCGTAGCCACGATCAACCAAGCCAGAGCCCCT
Source organism: Moxostoma hubbsi (assembly GCA_032164185.1). Taxonomy (NCBI): domain Eukaryota; kingdom Metazoa; phylum Chordata; class Actinopteri; order Cypriniformes; family Catostomidae; genus Moxostoma; species Moxostoma hubbsi. Next base: position 9,647,277 of record JAVLUX010000051.1, read on the forward strand.
TCTACCAGGCAACTTTACGCCCTGAAATGGCGCTTGTTCGCGAATTGGTGTTCTTCTCGTGCTGAAGACCCACAGAGGTGCGCAGTTAGGTCAGTGCTCTTATTTCTGCAAGAGAGGCTGGAAGGGAGGATGTCCCCTTCCACCCTGAAGGTGTATGTCACCACTATTGTGGCCCACCATGATGCAGTAGACGGCAAGAGGTAAGCACGACTTAATCATCAGGTTTCTTAGAGGCGCCTGGAGGTTGAACCCCTCCTGGCCAAGCCTGTTCCCCTCATGGGATCTCTCAGTGGTCCTCGTGGGCCTCCAGAGACCCCCCTCTTCGAGCCACTAGAATCAGTTGGATTCAGGGCCCTTTCTCTAAAGATGGCCCTGCTGATCGTGCTCGCTTCCATCAAGAGGGTTGGGGACCTGCAAGCATTCTCTGTTAGCGACACCTGCCTGGAGTTCGGTCCGGCAGACACATGTGATCCTAAGACCACGACCGGGTTACTTGCCCAAGGTCCCTACCATGCCCTTCACAGACCAGGTAGTGAACCTGCAAGCACTGCCCTGGGAGGAGGCAGACCCAGCCTCTCCATTGCTGTGTCCGGTATGTGCTTTGCATACCTATTTGGACCGCACACAGAGCTTTAGGTGCTCTGAGCAGCTCTTTGTCTGCTTTTGGGGGACAGCGGAAAGGGAACGCTGTCTCCAAACAGAGGCTCTCCCACTGGGTGGTGGATGCCATCTCATTGGCCTATCGCACCCAGGCCCCCCCCCCCCCCCCCCCCCCCCCCCCCCCCCCCCTTTGCGGGTACTCAACAAGTAGTATTGCGTCCTTGTGGGCACTGGCCAGAGGCACCTCCCATATGTAGATCAGCGGGTTGGGCAACACCTAAAACATTTGCGAGATCTTACAATCTCAGGGTTGAGTCAGTATCGTCCAGTGTTTTCTCAGGTCCGAGCCGGTAGATCTTGGCTGACGATCTGGACGGGTGAATCGCTTGCACCTGGCACCCTTTCCCTCGGCCGAGGTAAAACTGTGCGCTTTCTATCCCAGGAGATCCCACCCACCCGGGTCCCTGGTTGATTCCTCCCTAGCCCTTTTGGGTCCGCTGTTCAGCAGAGGAAATTGCCGACCCAGTCCACTACGGGTACTCAAATCTACCCTGTACTGGAATAGGTGCTCCACAGATCGGACTCCCCATGTGTGTATTTTCTGCGGTATGGTCCCCTTACGAAGTGGACCCGTGTCTCCCTTAGGCAGTTTTAGCTGCCCTCCGGTCGCTATGCTGTAGCAACTTCCCCCTCCTTGATGTTGGATCTACCACTGCGACACATTCCACATGTTGCCTAAAAAACCCATGTGATGTGTTCGCCACCTTTACCTCCCCTTTTGGGCAGGTGTTACGTATGTAACCTCCGTACCATGATGGAGGGAACGAGACGTCGGGTCCTCCCGGCCAAGTTGCTGAGCCGAGCCACTTTAGTGGCCGGACCATTTCCGGCTCCTCAGAAAAATCTTGAATGAACTCAACGTATTTCCCTGCTTTTATACCCGTATGTCCGGGGCGGGGTATGCAAATATTGTCTGCCAACTTCTCATTGGCCTTTTTTCGTAGATCAGAGGCATATTCGGCGCTCGAGAGACCCCTAGTGTCGCTTCTTCGACACAACGTCTTGTTCCCTCCATCAGGGAACGGAGGTTAAATACGTAACCTAGACGTTTTCTTAGTTTTCCGTGTTTTAAAATATTATGTGAGTATGTTGGCAAGGGAGAGTGTGCACCAGATGATTCAGCAGTGGGTATATGAGCTTTCTGAGTCATTCAGATTGAATCACGAACCGATTCAGACCACTTTGCTATAATGTGGGACTAATTTATTGTAAAGAACCGAATCAGATGAGCGATTCATTTGTGAGTCGGTTATCTATAGTTCTGATTCAAAACTGCCGATAGTAAACACCGGTGTGATGTACAGTATGATATAGCGGTGTAGCTTTTGTCTAAGCTATGCACTACTTTATCAAAATATAGCTTCTCTACAGAAAAGCTACTTAATTAAAAACTAGCGAATCTTCCACCTCACTACTCAGAAATGTAGTTAAGCTAATAACTTCACTATTTTTAGTGAAGTTACTGCACATCACTGCCTTTAGACACCTATTTAATTAATAGATTCTAATACTTAACCATTTATTTTTCTTGAACTTTAACTTAAAGTTCATAGTTCATTAAAATGATCATACATTTAAAGTTCAGAAATCAGTGTTATGCTTAGATTTCCAATAATATTTTTTTGTCTGCAAATTCTCCATGAAGCTAGTGGTCTACACTAAAAATAAAAGCCATAAACTTAACTTTTATGTGTAATTAAAATTTAAACATAACATAAAAGATAAAAGCTCAGGTAAAATGAGAAGGACCCATCTCAGATTGAAACACTGTGAAGAATCTGTGGGATTTTCACGTTTGTATCCTCACCAGCTGGACCTCCCCTTTGACTGTGGATGTGTGAAGTGTGAGGGGCCGGACTGATAGATAGTCTGTGGAAGTTGTCTAATTACAGGGATCTGGTCTGAAAAGGGCCAGAGGGAAGTGTGTTTTTGTCTCAGAAATATTTGCTCCCTCTTATATTTATCGGTTTCAGTGTGAGCCGTAGAGGGCATTTCATCAAATGATTGCTTTTACACACATGACTTCTCACAGTCATTACTCACATGCTGTCAATACCATTCTCCTTTTAACGACAATACACATGTACATTAATTTACTTAGTATGTTATTATTTAAATTAGCTAGTATAAAAATAATATATATTATAATATAATATTATATGGGCGGGCAGATATTAATAGGTACTGTTAGTGCAAATACTAATAGGGAGTTATTATTAATATGCTTGCATTATAAGGAACCTTGGCCACTATATAGTGGCTGTTGGTCTGTAATATTTTACTACCAGTTGGAAAAGTGATAGATAGCACAAGTAAGAGTAAAATACTGCCACTGAGTATGTAGACAGCTCAAGGCCATTGTTAAGTGACATTCATTAATTAAAAGCACAAGCTGGGGTCACAGGTCATATCCTCTCTGGAGGTTTGACGCCAAGGCCACAGCCAGTCTGACGCTCGGCTTATAAGATCTGCTTGACTTGTTTGGTCTGAGGAGACTTCTGCTGAAGTTTAGGGCTATAAAGACTAAACACATAAACATGATCCCAGTGGTACCCTTATCACCAAACCAAGTTAAGCTTGAATAATAGAATGAGTCCCAATTTAGGGCTTTAGATTAGAGTAGCTCAGAAAGATTATGTAAGACATTAGGGAGAAAAGATCCAATTAGACAGTGTGTCACAGTGGGACTGACTAACTTAGATGTCAAATCACACATATTCTGAATACATCATGCATCCTAAATTTGCTTAAACTAATAGCTAACAATTTTTTTTTATTCTCTCATCATTTATTCATACATACCCTCATGCTATCCCAGATGAGTAATCAGTCAGCTGGTTTTATAGGGGTTTAAGGGTGACCATTTTAACGGTATAGTTCACCCAAAAAGAAAAACAAAATATTTCATCATTTACACACCCTCATGTCATCTTATTTGTGCATGACTTTCTTTCTTCTGCAGAACACAAACAAAGATTTTAAGAAGAATATCTCAGCTCTGTAGGTCCTCACAATGCAAGTGAATGGTGACCAGAACTTTGAAGCTCCCTAAAGCACATAAAGGCAGCAAGAAAGTAATCTACGAGACTCCAGTGGTTTAATCCATGTCTTCTAAAGCGATCCAATCAGTATTGAGTGAGATCAGACCAAAATGTAACTCCTTTTTCACAATAAAAATTGCCACCTGCTGTCTCCTTGGGACTCATGATTTCAAGCACGATTACCATTCCTAGAGCTTGACACAGTGCGATAGATGGTGCTAGGAATTGTAATCGTGTAATCAAGCTTGAAATCATGATCACCAAGGAGACTGCAGATGTCAAGATTTATATTGAAAAACAATTATTGTATTTTGGTCTGTTCTCACCAAAACCAATTGGATCACGGTGTACAATACATGGAGTAAATACATGTACTTTTACATTAAACTATTAAAAAATTATTGCTTGTTCCCAGACATCCCTGCATGACCCATCACATTTTATTATTATATTAATGAAATGTTTTTGTTTCTTATTATTATTGATATCAGTTTTTTTCCTTGGAGTGTTTTATGTTACATTTTATGCTAAGTTCATGTTCATTTAAATAATTTTAGAATCATGTGTGTTACACTATTTTGTGTGTATGTGTGTGTGTGTGTGTGTGTGTGTGTTTGTGTTTGTGTGACACTGTGCACTGTCTATAAACTGTATATTCATTTGTAATTTTTCATGTAAGGGCCTCTCTTGATGAAATGTATCATTTAACATTTTATACATATATATATATATATATATATATATATATATACCTGTATATATATACACACACACACACACAGGCTTGTGGTGTAACTGATTACTTGTAACTTTGTTTGGTAATCAGGATACAAAAATTATGTAAATGTAATCCATTACAGTTACATAAAGCCATTGTAATCAGATTACATTTACATTTAAAAAAAATTGGGATTACTGTCAGGATTACAAATTTTAATTTCTGACAAAATAAATAGTAAATTTTCCTGACATTAGGTGATACAGACAGCTGTTTGTTTAGAGTGAGAGATGGTTTAGATGTGCGTTCTCTTGGGGTTCTCTCTCATGACTCATTTGAGTCAGTAGCACCTCCTATTGTCGCATGCGCAAATAACTCCTGTCTGACATCAGCACTCTGCTCTCCAGGCAAACTGCTGATTTATTGCTATGGCCATGGATGAACATGCATTATTTTCTTGGAAATGTCAACATTATTCACTCTTTGAAAGAGAAAAGAAAAACGTTCAGTGGAATTTATGCCTTCCAGCTGTGAAGATGCTCTCATTATCAAAGGACCTGTGAATTTTAAGGTAATAAGAGCCACACAGAAATCGCAATAGCTAGGTTAGCTAAAATTAGTTAATATTAAAATGTGTTAAACTGAGTTAGCCTTAGTGCTCAAAGAAATCCGTGGCCCTCATAATTTGGCAGGAGCAGGAATAGCTGCCAATACTGACACGATTTTTGCATCACTGCTGGTACAGCATAGAAATACCCTGGTTTGCATGTTTGCAAATGCAAACTCTACTATATATGGCATCGTGAGAGGGTGTGTCATAGAAGGGAGGTATGTGCCGACTGGGTGGCTGCAGCATGGAGACTACAAACCAAGATGGCTGCCCGGACCCTAACTACAGTTCCCATGTTCCTTAGCGGGAGAGGAAACACAGCTGTTGTGAATGAAGAAGAGCTGTTGATGAGCTAATACACAGATAAGTGTTGGTTCTGTAGAAAGACTAGAGAGAAGCTGAAAGTGTGTTCTTTCTGTTGGAAGTTTGAATTTTGAGTTAATGAAAAGAAACCAGCTGTTTGAGCTCTGCCTGGACTCTGTTTGTGAAGCAACCCACTCTTTTGGTGATACCCTACCTCTCACAATGCCTCATGTATGATCCAGGGCATCTTGTATGTTGATTCATTCTGCATTGAAACTGAAAAAAATGACCCCTCCCCCAGGTGAATGGTACTTTAACCATCATTATTTAAGAAAAAAGTTTTGAATACAACAACAATACAAAAATGAACTGAAAAAATATAAATCAATCAAAAAAAAAATACCTCTGGAAAACATGCAATATATATATATACTTTTTTTTTGACAGAATTACCCACTCCCAAAATCTAATTTGTGCTTCTGTATATTCAAACTTGGCATGTTGCAATCAGTTGCAAGACATGTGAGAACTAATGTCATTTGGCATCATTAATGTCAGAACCTGGCATGACACGTCCACAAAACTACATGCTTTTATTGTATGGAAAATAGCAGTGTAAAACAGTACATTCTGCAGACCATTTCCTTCTGTTTTTTACAGAACAAGGGGTTCCTGTAGCTCAACTAGTAGAGTATGGCACTAGGAAAGGCAACATCATGGGTTCAGTTCCCAAAGAAAACACAAACTGATCAAATGTAGCCCATACCTTGAATGCACTGCAAGCCACTTTGGATAAAAGCTTCTGCCAAATGCACTTATGTGAATGTAAAGAATGTCATATGGGATCAGAACAACATGAGGGTAAGTAAATAGTCACAGGATTTTAGGTTGAACTATAAACTATTTCACTGGTATCACCAGTTAGTCATATAATTGATTGTTTAACAAGTGAACAATATAAATATACAAGTGTTAAACAAGCGATAAACAAGTGAAAATCTGTTTACACATGGCTGATGGTATGTTTCCAGTTGATAGCTGTATGGTTAAAGCTCACTCTGTAACGTTAAATGTGACAGACTGAGATGGACAGGGCTATTGTCCACAGCTGTCTTCAGTATGAAACGAGCCACTGATAGAGCGAAGTATCTGTCATGCTTAGTGTGGGGCAGAGCGTGGTAAAGCACACAGAGTGCATGTCCTGAAGCTGCCATGCAACAGTGTGTTGTGAGCAGCTTGTCCAGAGGTTAACACGTTCAATGACAAAAGCAAGACAATCAAACAGTCAATAAGCTTTTTTATTTGAATCTTTGAAAGTTCAGAGCATCGCTTTTTTTTTTAATGATTTTATCTATAATTTTTGTTGGTGTATCAACAGTAGTCTATTTACATATTAATTATGTACAGTATGTATTAAGCATATTTGTTATGTTAATACAAAAACTCACTGTGGCCACATTTAACTTGAAGCTTTGAAACTTGAGTGGTGACTATTCATTCGTCAAGTCACGGCCTCTTTCTCATCTTCCCCTTGTAGTCATGAATGGTTTGAAAGCATTTCTGGAGAGAGTTCAAAGAAAATGTCAACCTGTCCACCTGTTCTGTGGCTATACACTCCAGAGCTTGATAGATCTGAACAGATTCTTGAGGAGATTAATAACTATGAAAAGATGTGGGTATGACAGATAATGTCTTGGTTACTAACGTAGCCTCTGTTCCCTGACGGAGGGAACGAGACGTTGTGTCGATGAAGTGACACTAGGGGTCGCTCTTGGGAGCGCCAGTCATCTCTGATCTTTTGAGAAAAGGCCAATGAAAATTGGCGAGTGGAATTTGCATGCCACTTCCCCGGACATATGGTATAAAAGGAGGGAAAATGCTCATTCAGATTTCGCACTGAGGAGCCTAGACAAGGTCCCGGCCATGTCAGCGGGTAGTTCAGAGTTGTGGCAGAAGGGATAAAAAGTCTAATTCCCTCCATCAGGGAACGGAGGTTAATTTAGTAACTGAGACATTCCCCTTCTGTCACTCACTTGACATTGTGCCGATGAAGTGACACTTGGGGTCCCTATGGAAAACACCACAACTACTGAACTATGTTACATGGACTGGCGGTGCGAGACGGGCAGAGCTCTGTGTGCCTCGTAGCCAGCTCACCAGGCCATCACGAAACTATCCCCAATGCACTGGTAGGCGTCAAAATGGTCCCCTGCACCTTGGGGACAAGTTGACTGCTTAAAAATTAAGGACTGGCTTCTATTTTTTTGTTCTCCCCAAGAAAAGAACTAAATCATTCAGCTTGGGGCCAAATGAGGTCCACGTCAGGGGGTGTCCCTCCAAAGGGGAGAACAACGCAGAGACCACACTTTAAAATGGACATAAAACACATGGTCTTACAATACCTCTCAGGTCAGAAGCACGACATGTGGAAGGGTCCTGAGGTAGATCCTGCCCAAGGGGGTAGGAGAAACTACAAGACACGGTGACTGGAGGCAGAGGAGCCTCTGGAAAGGGAAATGTGGTTTACCAACAGTAAAACAAGGAAAATACATCACACAGGGTTATCAACGGGATAACCAGCGCATGTGGAGCACCTACCTCAGTACAGGTCCTAGTTGACGCATGTACTGGGCTGGCGTTGAGCTTCTCCGAAGATTCACCAGCCAGTAGGCTAAGGAGGAATAATGTCCAGGGTTCACACTATTTTGCGAACACGACTGGGAAAGGTACAAACGTATCAAGGAGGGAAAATGCGTTATGCGCAAGCGGTACACCCGGCCAGCTGTCCCGAATGTACCTGTTTGTGTCACCTGATAAATCACGGGATGAAACTGGCTCAACCCTGAGGTTGTAAAACCTTGCAAAGGTGTTAGGTGTTGCACAGCCCGCGGCGCTACAGATGAATGCCAAATAGGGGCGTTGGTCAAAGCCCAAGTGGCCTTTGGGCTTTGGCCTCTGGTAGAATGGGCACGCAGCCCAACAGGGGGCAGCACAAGCTGGGAGTGATATGCCATAGCGATGGCATCAACGACCCAGTGAGCGATCCTCTGTTTTGAGACAGTGCTTCCACTGTCCACTAAAGCAGACAAAGAGCTGCTCTGAACTTCTAAAGCTCTGCGTGTGATAAAAATAGATGCGCAAAGTATGCTCCAGACACAGCAACGCTAAGACCTAAGTTGCCTCTGCCTGGGGCAGCACTTGCAGGTTTACCACCTGATCCCTGAACTGAGTCGTGGGAACCTTGGGCACATAGCCTGGTCGGGGTCTCAATACGACATGAGAGAAATCTGTACCAAATTGCAGGCATGGTTCACTGACAGAGAATGCCACTGCAGGTGGGCAGTCTTCAAAGGTAGCACCTTTAACTCAGCTGACTCTAGGGGCTCAAATGGAGCCACAGAAAGGTCCCACGAGGGAACAAGGCGCACCTCTCTGGATCCTGAGGATCAAGTTGTGCTTCTCCAAATACTTACCATCCACTGCATCGTGATGTGCAGATTTAGTGGCCAAATACACCTTCAAGGTGGAGAGGGGGGGGGGGGGGCAGCCATCCCTCTAACCACTCCTGCATTAAGGAAAGTTCTGATATGACTGTGCAAATCTGGGGGTATTTATGTCTGAAAGAACAGCACTTAGTCAACAGACGCCACTTCAGGTCATACAGGCGCCACGTTGAGAGAGCCCTGGCTTGAGTGATCGTGTCTACCACCGCAGGCCAGGCCAGATGTGGAGGTTCCAGAGGTCTGGTCGCAGGTGCCAGATGGTGCACCCACCCTGAGAAAAAAGGTCCTTCCTCAGGGGAATTTGTCAGGGAGGGGCTGTCACGAGGAGCATGAGATCTGAGAACCAAATTCTGGTGGGCCAATAAGGGGCCACTAGGTTGACCTGCTCCTTGTCCTCCCTGACCTTGCACAATGTCTGTGCAAGTAGGCTCACTGGGGGGAACGCATATTTACGTAGTCACAGGGGCTAGCTGTGTGCCAACGCATCTGTGTCGAGGGGAGCCTCGGTCAGGGCATACCAGATCGGGCAGTGGGAGGATTCCTGGGAAGTGAACAGGTGTACCTGTGCTTGAATGAATTGACTCCATATAAGCTGGACCACCTGAGGGTGGAGTCTTCACATTCCCCTGAGTACCACTTGCTGTGACAGCGCGTCCGCTGTGCTGTTGAGGTAGCCCAGGATGTGAGTGGCTCGCAACGACTTGAGTGGCTGCTAACTACAGAGGAGGAGACGATGGGCGATTTGCGACATTTGATGAGAGAGTAAACCACTGTGTTGTCTGTCCGGACAAACACATGCGCAAAAGCCTCCGCATGGCAAGTAATACCACCAGCAACTCGAGGCAGTTGATGTGCCAATGCAGGTGCGGGACCAGCTGTTGCATACCTATTTCACTCGGCAACTCGGTCACGCATAGAGGCATCCGTAGAAACCATGACATGCATGGAGATCTGGCCTAGGGGAACTCCTGCCCGCAGGAAGCTAGGACAGACCAAGGACTGAAAAGAAGGCAATAGGCCTGCATGACAAGCACGCGGTATGTGCCGTGGGGCCATTCCATCTCACGACTCTGACCAGAAGCCAGTGCTGAAGCGGTCTCATATGCATCAACCCGAGCAGCGTGACTGCTGCTGAGGATGCCATATGCCCCTGGAGCCTCTGAAAAGGTTTCAGTGTGGCCGACATGTTTTGCCTGAATGTACACAGTTAATTCAGCACCGACTGCGAGCACTCGTTTGTGAGGCACACCTTCTTGTAGACCGAGTCTAACTCTATCCCAAAAAAAAGAGATGCTACGAACTGGTGAGAGATTGCTCTTTTTCCAGCTGACTCGAAGCCCTAAAAGGCAGAGGTGCGTGAGCATCAGGTCCCTGTGTGCGCACAGCAATTCTCGTGAATAATAATGCTATAATCAGCCAGTCATGAATCGGGTCCAGGCAGTAATAGGTGCCTACCATGACAGCGTAAGCTCCTCGTGCACCTCCGGGAAGAAAGGAACAGGGGGCAGAGGGTGGCCTTGAGTGGCGCTCTGATACCAGAAACCAATCTTCAAGCTGCAAGGGTTCAGGGGGGAGTGCCTGGGCAAGCATGGCTGCCAGCTCCGTGTCAGCCTGCGATTGGGCTACCGCACCGAGGGTGGGAGTACAACCGAGTCCTCCACATCAGACATGACAAGCCTGCTCTCCGATGCAACAATCGATAGCACATCCTCTTCTCAAGCTCCGTTTCATCCCAGAACTCAGGTGGGGATACACGCATACTGGGGAACGGGAGGTCCATGGGGTATCCAGATGGAGAAGCTCCCATTGAAGTCCGCAGATCACCCCCAGTGCTAACCGATTCCACCTCATACCCGTAGGTAGAAGGACCGAGCCGGGGAGCAGCTGGGGTGGCATTCCCTCTTACGAAGGTAAGCCGAAACCACAACGTAGCAGTGGTCATTTTCTCACAATGAGGACATGAGCCATCCATGAACACAGTCTCCGCATGGGACTCGTGAGACAGCGATCGTGGCCATCAGAAGTGGAGAGATAATGACCGCAACCAGGAATAACACTCAAACGAAAAGGCATCTTGAAAAAGAAGCTTTCGTGAGTGCCACTCTTTTAGTAGGGAAATATTCTCTTTTTAAGAGAATAAACAGGAAAATCAGCACTTTTTCTTTTGAAGTGCCCAGAGGTGGTTCTCTACACAACAGCAGTGTGAGAGGGGGAGAACCGCTGTAATGCGCCATAGAGTCCAACAGCTCGTAAGAGCGATAGATGAAAATGGCTTGGCAGAGTAGTTTCAGCTCTGTGAAATACAACTGCTCAGCTCCGAAGAAGAAATCTGAATGGCTGCATTTTCCCTCCTTTTATACCGGGGGAGTGGCATGCAAATTCCACCTGCCATTTTCATTGGCCTTTTCTCAAAAGATCAGAGATAGTGTCACTTCATCGACACAATGTTGAGTGAGTTACAGAAGGGGAACATAAATCACTGATGATGTGTTGGATAACCGTGATTTTGCCAATTAGGACATATATGTGGATCAACATTCATATTGGCCAATAAGATTTTAAGTTTAGATTTAAGAGTTAAATCCAGAGTTAGGACTTGCGCTGTCAAATTAATTACAATAATCAGATATATCATTATCTGCTGAGAAAAGCCCCCAAATAAAGATAATTCAATATAAATAATACATAAAAATTCCAATAATTATAATTATAAATGTCATTTAAATAGCCTAATAAATGGAGTACTTGAGATACTGAGATTAAAAGAGTAAGAATCAGAATCAGTTTTATTGTAAGTATGCTAACACAGGAGCTTCCAGTGCACAACAATACAAAAGCAATATAAAAACAGCAGCAAGAGATAGATAATAATTAAAAATAATAAAAAATATATTATACACATATGTACATACACACACAGACACACACATACATATATACACATACACATACATAGTGCAATTCTAATACAATTTCTGTTATCTGTTATGTTCAGTGCAAAATACAAATCTGTTATGTACAGTGCAATTAGTTTTTATTTTAAATTTTTTTAGAGGAATGAAATGGCAGAAGAGAAGAGGTAGATGTGTTGGATAAATATGAAAAAGACTGAACTGTGCATTGCACATAATTATTCTGTTCATGATATGGATTGCCTGAGGAAAAAAACTGTTCCTGTGCCTGACGGTTCTTGTGCTCAGAGCTCTGAAGTGTCGGCCAGAAGGCAACAGTTCAAAAAGGTAATGGGCTGGGTGAGTGGGGTCCAGAGTGATTTTTCCAACCTTTTTCCTCAATCTGGAAGTGTATAGTTCTTGAAGGGAGGGCAGGTGGCAACCAATACTCCTCTCAGCAGACCGAACTGTCCTTTGTAGTCTTCTGATGTCTGATTTCATAGCAGCACAAAACCAGATAGTTACTGTAGTGCAGAGGACAGACACAATGACTGCTGAGTAGAACTGAATCAGCAGCGACTGTGGCAGATTGAACTTCCTCAGCTGGTGAAGGAAGTACAACCTCTGCTGGACCTTTTTCACAATGGAGTTAATGAGTGTCTTCCGCTTGAGGTCCTGTGAGATGGTAGTGCCCAGAAACCTGAATGACTCCACTGCTGCCACAGTGATGTTTAGAATGATGAGGGGGGTCCGTTTTGGGGTGTTCCTCCTAAAGTCCACAATCATCTCCACCATTTTGAACATGCTCAGATCAAGGATGTTTTGACTGCACCAGACAGCCAGACGTTCAGCCTTCCTTCTGTTTGCAGCCTCATCGTCATCTCAAATGAGGCTGATGACAGTGGTGTCTTCTGCAAACTTCAGGAGCTTGACAGAGGGGTCCTTGACAATGCAGTCATTGGTGTAGAGGGAGAAGAGTAGTGGGGAGAGCACACATCCCTGGGGAGCACCAGTGCTGATTGAAACAGGTGCTGGAAGTGAATTTCCCCTGTCTCACAATCTGCTGCCTGTCTGTCAGAAAGCTGGTGATCCACTGACAGATAGACATGGGAACAAAGAGTTGGTGTAATTTGTTCTGAAGTATAGCTGGGAGGATGGTGTTGAAAGCCGAACTGAAGTCCACAAAATGCATCCTTGCATATGTCCCTGGTCTGTCCAGATGTTGCAGGATATGATGCAATCCCATGTTGACTACATCATCCACAGACCTGTTTGCTCGATAAGCAAATTGGAGGGGATCTAGAAAGGGTCCAGTGATGTTTTTTTTCAGGTGGGCCTTCAGGTGAGTAAAGCATTGATCATTAGACAATACAAAAAGTAGCTTTAGAAGTCATTATTTTGTTATACTGTAAATTCCCATGTTATTGAACACAAACCTATCACTGGCATAAAGTCCACAAGAATCCATATTCTTCTTTTGCTTTTGGCGATTCGCATTTTTCATGCGTATGCCTAGCTATTGTGCAGTGAGTAGAATTTAGAGTAAAAAAATACATAAATGTTGATCTGTTTCTCACCCACATCTATCATATTGCTTCTGAAGATATGGATTAAACAACTGGAGTCATACTTATTACTTTTATGCTGACTTTATATTCTTTTTGGACCTTCAAATATCTGGCCACCATATACTTGATTGACCTACAGAGCTAAGATATTTTTCTAAAAATCTTCGTTCATGTTCTGCAAAAGAAAGAAAGTCATTCACATCTGGGATGGCATGAGGGTGAGTAAATGATGAATGAATTTACATTTTTGGGTGAAATATCAATAATTTATCAACTATAAATGAATGCACTGTTTCGACAGCCATAGTCAATAAAATGTTTGTTTGACAGAAATGTTGTTCCAAATTCAGGAACACATTCAACTTGCAAAATCATGCTTAACACTAGATTACAACAGGATTTTGTAGAGAACTATTGCTCTGCAAAGTACCAGTGCAGTGATGAGGACCAAGCTATTTCAAGTGTGATCATCTGGGCTGTCGACAAGTGGCTGGTCTATATCAAGATTTATAAATGAATAAATCCATTCATCCTAAACTGAATTGTTTCATGTCAGGGATATGGACATACTTTAACGACTTCACCTCTCGTCTTTTGACTTGTCTGTGGATATTTGTGTTTTCGCTTTTTGGAGTCCACGTCAACGGTAGATACACATGCACAAGTTCATAAAAACTCTCTCCCGTGGTGTTAAGACTTGTCAACTCGTGGTCTCTAGTGCGTTAGGGGGAGCGAGAGATGACAGGGTTGTAAGTAATGAAGGTTTACTACAGACAAAATGCAAGGCTCTTTAACTGAAAAGGCCATAAATTAAGAGCTATTAAGTCCCTTTGAAGTGTGGAAGTCAACGCCGGTGCTTGTTTGGTCCCAACACTAAGGTGTCAAGAGCTATTTTGCCTATTACTGTTTTGATGCCTCAAATGTGAACTTGTTCCCTCTTGACAAGGTCTCATCTCATGGAACTTAGAATGTCAAAACAAGGCAAAAGTTTGAATGAGAGATGAATAATATTGTCCATATTTATCTAATGCTGTAAACAAGTCATGTCAATTCATGCTAAAATTAAACCTAATTACTTAGGGAAATTTGTAATGAAAGATTCTGTATCCATTTCTTTGACAAGCCTCTATCCAAACAGTGTTGGAAATAGCATAATGTCATACTACTAATGCATGCTACATGACTTATTATTTGACTGAACTCACAAAAGTTTGACTGTTCAGGCACCATTCAATTTCATTGGATGGTGGAAAAAGATGCAGTGGAAGTGAATGGTGATTGAGACAGAATATTTTGCCTAAAGGCACTGACACACATACCTCCGCACAGCAAAATTAAATAGTCATCTCAATGGGAATCTGTACAATCGTGAATTTCAGGCAATGGTCTTCCAGTGGCTAAGAATTTCCCCTCATAGATTTCGCATGGAGATCAATTTTGGTGAATTTTTTTGCGTTGACCAGTAGGTAGTTGCCTAGTTTGGCCATGAGTGACCTCTGTATGGGTGGTGCTTCATACACAGCCATACTGAATATTCACAGTGGACAAGTATATCATTTTAGTGGTGATTTTCTATTTAACGTAAGACTCACAGAGTATAAAGTGTAGCATTAAAAAGAGGCTTAACGTCCGCCCATGCCATCTTCACCTATGGAATTTCGCCATGCGAATGTATGTGTGACCACACCTTTACATCTCCTTTTGTGTTCCAGAGAATCAAGAAAGTCATATGGGTTTGGAACAACATGAGGGTAAATGATGACAGAATTTTCATATTTGGGTAAACTATCCCATTAATCCTCAGTGTAAAAAGTGTAAAAACATCAGTTTTGACTTAAAATACAATCTGGGCTTCAGGTTACCAGCTTGGCCTGAATGCACACTCGGGCCCAATAGAACCCAAGGTCCTTCGGGACACTACGTGACCCATTTTGATAGACGTGATGATTCATGTCTATGCATGACTTTTCCGTCACCTTTCCAATGAAACAGGCATGCCTACTTTTAGCTCTGTAACTCCTTGGCACTGACAATACTGAGTGTCAGCAGATATCTGTGAATGTTGTGACGATATTTAGTTCATGGTTGTTTCAAACAGATTTAGCAGATGAGTGCTGTGTACAGCTGTCTAGTATGAGGGGCTGCTGCAAACACGTTTCACAGGCAGACTATGCTTGTAGTGTAAATACTCATGCTTGAAACCCTATCAGGCCACCAATGCAGCACTCGAAGGGGACAAATGTGTCTTCCTTGGCCCACATACACAGTGCTTCTGGTGTCTGACTGGCATTTGATTTCTGTGTCCATGGCAGGGGTGCTGGAACTTATAACTGCTGCTGTCTTCTTTTAACTCCTTTTATTCAGCTGACTTGAAGGAAATTGTTTTTCCAATACAAACAAAACTTTTTAAAGATACACTAATATATTTGGTATTTCTCTTTATTTTCACCACAGAATAAAAACCCTTTAGAAAACAAAAATCAATATAACTGCAACCAGCAATTACAGTTGAAGTCACCATAATCAGCTTTGTATTTATGTAAAATTTGATTAGAGAAAAGCTCAGCAACAATTTAGTAAACCCAATACAACTATATGGGCTTACACAACAGAACACATTTCTGTGTAACAACAGAAGTTTTAACTGCATGATTTGTCATGGTGGGGATTTGAATTCACAACATTTTATGCTATAAATCAGTGCTTTCACACTCAGTGACACAGTAGGCTGATGGCAGAGAGACATCACAAGGTTAGAGCCAGTACACAAGTGTGGATTATCTTTTGAAATATAGGTGGCGCTGTCTTGAAACTACTTTATTATAATCAGGACATGATATCAATGATGCATACCAATTTTCTTTGAAATCTGACAATGTATTTAAAAGCTATATCACTTTCTTTCTTTTTTTTTTTTAATCCAAAATGGCTGTTACGTCCCTATTTATGTATATGTATGCATGCTTGTTTTTCTTTCCTCTTTGTTTCCCTCTCTTTCCCACTTTCTGATTAAGTTGCTGTTATTGGTTCTCTGAGCTGCCAATCTTCATTACCATGATGACATCATCTCTCTCTCCACCAATGGATGGCGCTTCCTACCCTTTAAAAGCCGGTTGAATTCATGTGACATACACTATGCAAGATGTAGACAGTTATATTGGTATTAAACACCCTAGTTTAGGAATGAGTGCCAACCCCTGTATTTTTGGATGTTTAATTCTTTATTGTGGTTTTGTTTGAACTGACTGACTGACTGAACTGATTAGATTTAAATGAGTTTTGATTCTTTCTTTGGCTCCACTCATGTCCCTTTTCCTTCTGGCTTACTTAATAATATATACTTTGTATTATACATATGTAAATATTCTTTACTCATTTATCATTTACATCTTTCATTACGGTGATATACAAAATAAATTACTTTTGCACCATACAGTTACCTGGTTGCTTTTGTCATTTGCCAACCCAATCAACAATCCATTCACAATTAAAATTGTGACCCTAGACAACCACTGGGGTTGTAACAATGGTGGAGAGACAATATAGCTGATATTGGGAACATTGGTATCTTTGAAGTCCTCATGATCCACAGAATACACAGACACTAACCCCATGATTTTAGGACATACTGTTAAAAGGTTAAGGGCAAAAATAAAAAAAAATTCTGTCAAGATACACTGCATGTACCCTCAGATCATGGTGCTGGTGACACATACCAAGTTTAGTTTCAGTAGGATATCGTGTTCCCGAGGTACAGCCTCAAATCGGTTTTCACGGCCACCTATTTAACTATGATTTTGTGTAACTATTCAACAAAGACAAAAATAAAAAAATAGGTATTTATTTAATCTTTACAAAATTAGTTCATCTGGGCCAAATGGTTCAAAAGCTACACGCAAAAGAAGAGAATTTTTCGGCGTGGTGGTGGTTCTATAGAGTGTGTTCTATAGACTCCAAATTTGGCATGGGGGCTATTCATGACCACGGTGCCAGATTACATTATTTAACCTATGTGTGGTTTATGGGCTGCCATAGACTCCCATTGGGGAGGAATAATAATAATTGGTGCCACAGCACCTTCGGTGCTTGTCCCTAATAATACTAATGGATACAATACAATACCATCAGTGCTTGGCCACTAATCATTTAGCTAAAGGTGGTGTGGCCAAGCTGCACTCAAAACAAATAATTATTTCAATTGTGTGACAAATTTCCATCAAACAGACAAAATTGAGTAATCTTTAACAAAATGTACATATGAATTAAGCACAATGTGCTGTATTTAAAGGGGTCAGGATTTGCCTTTTTTTTGTATTTTAATGTTCCTTGAGGTTCGCTTATAATATTAGTAGTGTTTTTGCATAAAAAAAGTAATATATTTGTAAAACATTATAATTTTACACCCTTATTCTGACCCACTTTCAGAAACGCTCTGTTTTGGTGCTGCTTCTCTTTTAAGACTTGACTGTAAAAGCTCTCTGCTTTTGACTGACCTGTTCTCTTCTTGCCATCTCACTGCTCACCGCTGCTGGGCAAGCTATAGAAGTGATTAAAGGTAAAGTAGGCTCTGATGAGTAGTTGAGTAGGTCAAATGCAATTGTCAAATGTTTTAAAGTAGCAAAAGTAAAAATTCACATGAAAGTACATTTTCATCTTTGTTTTTACTGTTTACTTAAAATGAGGCAAAGTTGGTATAATTTTAATCTCCAGTCTTTTAGCTAGTCTTTTCATTCTTAGATAGCCAGCAGAAATGACAGTTGCACAGACAGGGAACTTTAAGTGTGTGTGAGTGATTTCGGTCAATGCTGTGGCTTTGTGTGTTTATTGTCAAGTGACAAAATTATTGCTATAATATATTTTTCAAAGTTAATAAATGGCTTTTATTTACATGAAAATGTAGTATCTTCTAGACTTTTTAATTAGATTAGACACAGTTGTTAGAGGGGGATTTTAAGCTGTTATATGGTCTTGTTACTATGTACCCCTCACCTGTTCCAATGCGCCCTGCTTATGGGGCACGTTGTAACATTTCACTTTCTTTGATTGCAAAAAGTATATGCTGTATTCATGAAACAAGACCACATATGTGTAATAGACATGTGTGAAATTAATGTGAAAATAGAAAAATTAATCGAACCCCAAGTACATTTATTCAAACTTAAGAAAAACAAAAAGTCTTCGTTTTTGCCCCGCTCTCCCATACTTCATTCCTAAAGAATTGTTTAGAGCAAAACATGTTAGCAGACAGTCAATTCATTAAGTTCATTAGCCTCTTGTCTCTTCTCCAGAATACTGGCCATAGAATATTTATGGGACTGCCACATTATGCATTGTTATGCTAACCTTGTAGGCTCCCCCTTGGTAGAGAGGCTCTGGTGTGACATCACAATATCGAGGTAAGTAGAGAACGAGTTTTGTCAGATTTGTTTCAACAAATGCTCTTTTTGCAGTAAGGAAGAATTTTTGAATTCTGAAACTTACATTGTTTTTTTAAGTACAGTGACCTCTTATATATCAAAATATTATGGAAAATCTGATTTCTAGACCTATTTAAATTTAAATAATTTATAAGCAAATTAAGTTAAATTCCAGTTTGAAGGAAATTAGTGATTCAATTGAAATGCATTAATCTTAAAAATAGACTGAAATATATTTTGAGAGCTGTTTTGATGGTTTTAGAGGGGTTTTGGGCACTTGTAAGCTGGATAGGATGGGAAACGTCTCGGTTACTGATATAACCTCCGTTCCCTGATGGAGGGAATGAGACGTTGTGTCGATGAGTTGACACTAGGGGTCGCTCCTGCGGAGCCCAGACATCTCTGATCTTGAGAAAAGGCCAATGGAAAATG
Organism: Moxostoma hubbsi; assembly: GCA_032164185.1. Taxonomy (NCBI): domain Eukaryota; kingdom Metazoa; phylum Chordata; class Actinopteri; order Cypriniformes; family Catostomidae; genus Moxostoma; species Moxostoma hubbsi. The sequence continues at coordinate 9,666,420 of JAVLUX010000051.1, forward strand.
GCGTGTGGAATTTGCATGCCACTCCCCCGGACAAACGGGTATAAAAGGAGTGCCGCTGCAAACACACATCGGGTATTGCACCGAGGAGCCGAGCCAAAGACCCGGCCATTTCAGCGGTTGGTTCAGTGTTGTGGCAGGAGGGACACAATGTTTCGTTCCCTACATCAGGGAACGGAGGTTACATCAGTAACCGAGACGTTTCTTATCTGTCACTCACTCGACGTTGTGTCGATGAGTTGACACTAGGGGTCCAAATGGAAAACGCCACAAGAGCTGAACCGAGTTTCTCAGACTGGCAGTGTGAGACAGGCAGACCTCTGTGTGCCTCATAGCCAGTGCAGCAAGCCATCGCATAACTACCCCCAACACACTGGTAGGCATGAAGCAGTCCCCTACACCTAGGGGAACGGCTAACTGCTCAGAAGTATAAGGAGTGGGGGGTGGGGGTGTCCCAAAGAGGAGGACTCCGCGGAGACCACACCCGTCCCTGAGAGGGGGGGATTTTAGGTGGAATACAACACACGGTCTTACCGGTTAGGAGTGGAAGCAGATCGTGTGGAGTGGCGTCATGGTAGATCCTACCCGAGGGGGGAGGAGTTACTGCAAACACAGCGACCAAGGACAGAGGACCCTCTGCCCAAGGAATACATGGTTTACCGGCAGGGAAAACGTTTTGTGGAATATACATCACACGGGGTTGCCTAGGGGGACAACCAGCACATGTGGAGCACTTACCTCAGTACGGGGGCCTGGTGATGCCCGTACTGGGGCAGCAGCGAGCCTTTCTGAAGACTCGACAGTCGCTAGGCTAGGGAGGAAGAACGTCCAGGGTTCCCACTTCTTGCGAACGCAACTGGGGAAAGAACGCACTTCTTCGCTTCAAGGGAGGGGAAAGGCGTTATGCACAAGCGGTACACCCAGCCAGCTGACCTGAACTTACCTATTTGTGTCACCTGATAACACATGGGACGAAACTGGCTCAACCCTGAGGTTATAGAACCTAGTGAAGGTGTTAGGTGTTGCCCAGCCCACGGATCTACATATGTCTTCTAGAGAGGCGACGTGGGACAATGCCCAAGAAGCCACAACCCCCCTGGTAGAATGGGCTCGTAGGCCAGTAGGGGGCGACTCGAACTATAGGCACAGTTCGCTGACAGAGAACGCCGCAGGTCCCATACCCTCTTGATGGAGGTGAGTGCCGTCAGGAGGGCGGTCCTCAGAGAGAGCGCCTTTAGTTCTGCTGACTCTATCCCCGCGGTTGGTAGGCCACCTATGTCTTCTGCATCCCGCCCAGGGGCTCAGACATGAAGATTCCAGAGGTCCGGTAGTGGGTGCCGGATGGTGCCCCGTCATTGAGAAAGAAGGTCCTTCCTCAGGGGAATTCGCCGGGGGATCTGTCGCGAGGAGCATGAGGTCCGAGAACCAAATCTGGGAGGGCCAATAAGGGGCCACTAAGAGGACCTGCTCCCCGTTCTCCCTGACTTTGCACAACGTCTGTGCAAGTAGGCTCACTGGGGGAAACACATACTTGCGCAGCCCCAGGGGCCAGCTGTGTGCCAAGGCATCTGTGCTGAGGGGAGCCTCAGTCAGAGAGTACCAAAGTGGGCAATGGGAGGATTCTGGGGAAGTGAACAGGTCTACCTGTGCTTGGCCGAATTGACTCCAGATCAGCTAGACCGCCTGAGGGTGGACACTTGAGGACTCTCCCCTGGGTGTGACCTGTCGCGACAGCACATCCGCTGTGCTGTTGAGGTGGCCCGGGATATGAGTGGCTCAAAGCAACTTAAGCCGCTACCGTAGCTGTGTTGTCTGTCCGGAGCAACATGTGCTTGATCAACTTAAATAACCTCCTCGGGGCAAGTAGTACCGCCATCAACTCGAGGCCGTTGATGTGCCAACATAGTCACAGGCCGGTCTAAGGGCCGGTGACTGAGTGCCCCAGTCCCGTTGGGAGGCATCTGTCATAACCACGGCATGCCTGGGGACTTGGCCTAGGGCAACTCCTGCCCGTAGGAATGCTAGGTCTGACCAGAGGCTGAGAAAGTGGCAACAAGCGTGACAAGGACATGGTGTGTGCCGTGGCGCCATGCTTGTCTCTCGATTCGGGTCTGTAGCCAGTGCTGAAGTGGTCTCATATGCATCAACTCAAGAAGCGTGACCATTGCAGAGGATGCCATATGCCCCAGGAGCCTCTGAAAGGATTTCAGTGGGACCAACGTGTTCTGTCTGAACACATGCAGACAGCTCAGCACTGACTGCGCGCGCTTGTTGGTGAGGCGCGCCGTCATCGAGACCGAGTCCAACGCATACCGAGAATAGAGATGCTCTGAACCAGGACAAGCTTGCTCTTTTCCCAGTTGAGCCGAAGCCCCAGGTGGCTGAGGTGCCTGAGCACCAGGTCCCTGTGAGCCCACAACATGTCCCGCAAGTGAGCTAAGATTAGCCAGTCATAGCCAGATCACTGCTGAGGACTGCCGGGCGAAGTCTCAGACAGCCAAAACAACCCAACCTGGGAGATGGGGACGTCAAGGAAAAGCACCTTGTCAGCCTCTCGCGACTCGACCAGGTTGAGCCAGATGTGGCGTTCCTGGAACACTAGGGTGGACATCGCCCGCCCGAGAGCCCGAGCTGTGACCTTCGTTGCCCGGAGGGCGAAGTCAGTCAGCGAGTGCAGCTCCTGCATTAGACCTGGGTCAGGACAACCCTCGTGTAGTTCTCTAAGTGCCTTGGTTTGGTGCACCTGCAGGAATGCCATGGCATGCAAGGCAGAGGCGTCGTGTCCAGCGGCGCTGTAGGCCTTAGCCTTCAGGGACAATGTCAGCCTAAAGGCCCTGGACGGGAGCCACGGGTGGTTCCACCAGGTGGAGGCATTTTGCGGGCATAAGTGGTCCACCCTCGGAATGGTCAAGTAGCCCCTTTCCATCCCGCCATCGTGGGTAGTTAGAGCGGAAGAGCTCATGGATCACGTGCAGGTAGTAAAAGGTGCTTGCCAGGAGCACGTGAGATCATCATGCACCTCTGTGAAGAAAGGAATGGGGGTGGAGCGTGGCCGTGAGCGGCGCTCTGGCTCCAGGAACCAATCGTTGAGCCGCGATGGTTTTGGGGTGTTTACAGAGGATTCCACTCCAGTCCGACACTCGCGACTGCCTGGGCAAGCATGGCCGTCAACTCCGCGTCAGCCTGCGACTGAGCTGCCGCACCCAAGGGTGGGAGTACAGCCGAGTCCTCAGTGTCAGACATGACGAGTCCGCTCTCCGATGGCGCATTCGAAATCTCAATTTTTTTTCCCAGCAGGATGGTTAACAATGTTTTCATTTATTTTATCCCCCCACCATGCTAAACCACGCTTCCAATATATAATGTGCTGCCTACTGTATCTATGGCTTGGCTCTCGAATATTAATAAGGTAGTATGAAGTTCAGAGTCTCAGAGAAATTTCTGTTACTATATGCTATTTTATGTTAATGTTACTATAGTTGGGGATATCTGGCAGTATACTGTAGTTTTGGATGTCAGTAGAGATGAGAGATTGTGAGAGAAAGAGAAATACACATAGAGATACACACTTCTCCACAAAATGTCTTCATTACTAATTCACAACTCAGCTGGCTTTTTGTGAAGCCGAAAGTCCCCTTTACTCTTTCTTTTATTTTATCAGCTATTCCTTTTGTTGGTATCCTCTTTAGTAGAGAGAAATATGGACTGACAGATGATGGAGACTGTGAAAGATGGAGAGTAAGGAGAACCTTACTTTTTTCAATCTATGAATAATGCCTTGCCTCTCCACTTAGGTCTGAATCAAATTCATAGGAACACTATGGTCTTAATAAAGTGCCAAATATGGTCTTCTGTTGTTCTAGTCCATCTGTTTCAAGGTTCGACTTGTACAATGTACATTCTAAAATTCTGTTCTGCTCACTACAATTGTACCGAGCGGTTATCTGAGTTATCGTAGACTTTGTCAGCTCGAACCAGTCTGGCCATTCTCCGTTGACCTCTCTCATCAAGGCGTTTCCGTCAGCAGAACTGCCGGTCACAGAATGTTTTTGGCATCATTCTGAATAAACTCTAGAGACTTTTGAGCATGAAAATCCCAGGAGGTCAGCAGTTACGAAATTCTCAAACCAGCCCATCTGGCACCAACAATCATGCCACGGTAGAAATCACGGAGTTCAAATTTTTTAATTAACTGAAGCTTCTGACCCCTATATTTATTATTTTATGCATTGCACTTCGGCCACAAGATGGCTGATTAGATAATTGCATGAATAAGTAGGTGTATCGGTGTTCTTAGTAAAGTGCCTACTGAGTGTGTGTGTGTGTGTGTGTTAAAATCAAATGACAGCAGCAAATACTTAGATATTTAGATTTTATTTTAATAGCATTGTCATTTTATTTAAGTCATTTAAATGAAGTTAATACATTACCAAAATAAAATACATTTTGATTAATTAAAGGGAGGTATTGCAGGCATAAATGATGATTTGGAAGAATTTAAGTATTTTTACTTTACACATTATTTTGCAACAACCAAACTTTCAATAACATCTAAAAAAAAGAGCTAACGAAATATATATATATATATATATATATAGAACCATTTTCTTGTGACATTTTGCTTTTATAAAAAATGTCATCTTTTAATGGAGACCCCTAATTTTAAATTTTGCTTATACCAATATAATGTTTTTGATTGTCAGCTGGTTATTGTCAAAAGTTTCTCTTTTTCTTGGCAAAGAAATGTTGTTCATAATGATGCATTAAGTGTTTTATGAATTATTGTTAGTAAAAATAAACTTTTATGAAAGAACCGGACCACAGAGCATAACAGTGTGTCATAGAAGTGTGTGGTCACTCCGAGGCATGTTACACGGGTTTCGTTAGCCATGGTTCTCCGTTTGGTGGATCTTTCTATGTCATGGGTAATGTAAATTTTTTTACCATGAATTCTGGTATCAAACACTATTTTTAAACATTGAAGTTGAAATAACGCAGATGGATAGCTTCAACAAAAAAACCTTGTAGCTCACGGTTGGCCTGTTTTTAAAGGATTATAAGATATTTTGAAAATCAGTTCATCAATGGGATAAATTAATGAGATTTATACTTCCGGAACCAGAATGTTGCGCTCTTTTGCCAACCCAAGTTTGAAAATTTATTGATCATAGTAAGAATATAAAATAAAATGTCACGGTGATATCATCCTATGTCTGTATTGTGTTTCGTTGTCTGTCTTTGTGTGAGTGCACAGCTTTGGTTTTGATTTCCCTGCCATGCTCTCTTCGATCTGTCTTGTTTTTCATATCCGTGTCACGTTTTCATGTGTTTTTGTTCATGTGTTTTTATTTTGAAAATGTCACTGATACTATTGTAACCTCCGTTCCCTGAGGGAGGAACGAGACATTATGTCGAATGAAGTGACACAAGGGGTCTTCCTTGGGAGCCTTGCATACCTCTGAACTTGAGAAAAGGCCAATGAGAAATTGGCAGACAGAATTTGCATGTTCCGCCCCCGGACATACGGGTATAAAGGGAAGCGGGCGTGCGTGTCAGTCAGGTTTTATACTGAGGATCTGAGAATAAGGTACGGCCATTAACAGTGGCAGGTCTAGTACTGTGGCAGAAGGTGACACAAGGGGTCCAATTCAAAAGCACCTTCCCCCGTGTTACGTGAACTGCTGAGACAGGTGCAAGCAGGCTGTTGCATGCTAGAGGCAATGTATCGGCTGCACGTAACCTTCCCCAACACCCCCAAAAGAGATGTAATATACAGACCTTAGGTTCCCAGCACTCCTGAGGGGGGAACAGGTGCTACATGTCTAGCATGGGAGCAAGCCCGGCAGCTGTGGCCTTTTCTCCCTCTATGTCTCTCACATAGAGTGAGAAGCAGCTGGGGCTATATTAGCGCTAATGTGTCGGGGAAGGCAGTCTTTCTCGGTCCTATTCTTTCAGGGGGAAAAGACCCTGCAGAGGCCACATCCTGCTCAGACTAGGGGAGGTAATGTGGCAAATAAACCATTAGGGCTGTGAAGCCGTATGTGAGAGCGGCGCGGTGGTAGGCCCTGCCTGATGAGGGAGGAGCTCTACAAGCATGACGACCAGGGGCAGTGGGACTGCCCAAGGGAGACGCGGGTCTGCCAGCAGGGGGACCGTACCACAGTAAATACATCACAGGGAGTTGCCTGAAAAGGGAAATAAGCCTGTGGAGCCCTACCACAATACAAAGCACCTGTGGCTCATAGTGGGTCTGGACGCAAATTGCTCCACTGAACTCGCAGGCCAGATGGCTAGGGAGGAAGAACATCCAGGAAGCAATGTTTAATGGCCAACCTGGGAGAGAAGGCGCACTGGATCAACTTGGTGAAGGGTGCTGGGTGCAAGCGGAACACCCAGTCAGTTGTTTCTGCGTTACCGAGTTCTACCAGCTCAGACCTGACAAAACACGGGACAAGACCAACTCAACCCTGAGATTGTAAAATCTCGCAAAGGTATTGGGTGTTGCCCAGCCCGCTGCTCCGCAGATGTCTGCTAGGGAGGTGCCATTGGCCATTGCCCACGATGATGCCACACTCCTCGTCGAGTGTGCTTGAACCCGCAAGGGGTGGGCACAGCCTAGGTTTGGAAAGCCAGTGAGATGGCGTCAATGACCCAGTGAGCTAACCTCTGTTTGGAGATGGTGTTTCCTTTCCGTCATCCACCAAAGCAGACAAACAGCTGCTCAGAACATCTAAAGCTCATCGTGCGGTCCAAATAGATATGCAAAGCACGTACCGGACACAGCAACAAATGGGCTGGGTCTGCCTCCTCCTGGGGCAGCACTAAAAGGCGTCATAGGAACTTTGGTCACGTAGCCCGGTCTCAGCCACAGGATAACTTGAGTATGTGCCGGACCAAACTCCAGGCAGGTGTCGCTGACAGAGAACGCTTGTAGGTCCCCAACCCTCTTGATGAAGGCTAACGCTATCAGTAGGGCCATCTTCAGGGAGAGGGCCTTGAGCTCAACTGGAGTCAAGTGGCTCGAAGGGGTGTCTCTGAAGGCCTGAGAGGACCACTGAGAGATCCCAGGAGGGGAACAGGCTTGGCCGGGGAGGGTTCAGTCTCCGGGCACCTCTTAAGGAACATTATAATCAAGTCGTGCTTACCCCAAGGACTTGTCGTCTACTGCCTTGTGGTGGGCCGCGATAGTGGCTACACACACCTTCAAAGAGGAGGGGGACAGCCTCCCCACCAGCCTCTCCTGCAGGAATGAAAGCACTGACTGAACTGCGCATCTCTGCTGGTCTTCAGCTCGGACAGAACACCAATTCGCGAACAAGCTCCACTTCAGGGTGTAAAGTTTCCTGGTGGAAGGAGCTCTGGATTGGTTGATAGTGTTTACGACTGCAGGTGGTAGATCACTCAGATCTTCCACGTCCCGTCCAGGGGCCAGACATGGAGGGAGCTCTGGCTTGGTTGATCATGTCTATGACTGCAGGTGTTAGATCACTCAGATCTTCTGCGTCCTGTCCAGGGACCAGATGTGGAGGTTTCAGAGGTCTGGGCATGGGTGCCAGAGGGAGCCCCATCCCTGAGAAAGAAGTTCCGTCCTCAGGGGGATTTTCCAGGGAAGTGCTGTTGCGAGGAGCATAAGAACCGCGTACCAAGTCTGGGTGGGCCAATAAGGAGCCACCACAGTGACCTGTTCCTTGTCCTCCCTGATCTTGCACAGCACCAGTGCAAGAAGGCTCACTGGGGAAAATGCGTACTTGCACAGCTCAGGGGGCCAGCTGTGTGTCAACATGTCTGTCCCGAGAGGGGCTTCTGTCAGGGAGTACAAGAGCAGGCAGTAAGTGTTGTACTGGGAGGCAAAGAGATCTACCTGTGCCATGCTGAATCGGGCCCAAATCAGCTGGACCACCTGGGGGTGGAGCCTCCACTCTCCGCTTGGCGAAACATGTTGCAACAGTGCGTCTACTGTCATGTTGCAGACCTGAGACACTGCTGACTCCAAAGGAGGAGATGTCAGGCAAGTTGTGACATATGATGAGAGCGCATGCCACCTTGGTGATTTATGTATGCTACCGTCGCGGTGCTGTCTGAATGGATCAAGATGTGCTTGCCCTGAATTAGAGGGAGAAACCTCCATGGAGCAAGGAATACAGCCAGCAACTCTAGGCAGCTGATGTGTCAACACAGCTGGGGTCCTGTCCAGGAGCAAGCCAGTTCTGTCCAGAACCCTGTTGAGAGGCATCTGTGGTGACCACGACACGTCTGGAAACCTGCTGTAGGGGCACTCTGGTCCACAGAAAACAGAGGTCTGTCCAAGGGTTGAAAGTCTGATGGCAGGAGGGTGTGATTGTCACACGGTATGTGCCACGGCGCCATGCCCATCTCGGGAGTCTGTAGCCAGTGCTGAAGTGGTCTCATATGCATCAACAAGAGCACCGTGGCCGAGGATGTCATATGCCCCAGGAGCCTCTGGAATTGTTTTAGAAGAACCGCTGTGGCAGGCTTGAAGAGAGTGAGGCATCTGAGGACTGACTGCGCACGATCGTTGGTGAGGTGCGCCATCATTGAGACTAAGTCTAACTCGATGCTGAGAAAAGAGATGCTCTGATCCGGGGCGAGCTTGCTCTTTTTCCTGTTGACCCGAAGCCCTAGACAGCTGAGGTGCCTGAGCACCTGTTCCCTGTGAGTGCATACTAACTCTCGAGAGTGCGCCAAGATGAGCCAGTCGTCGAGGTAATTGAGTATGCAGATGCCCACTTCCCTGCGGATGTCTCACTTTCTTTGCGACCTTGGTAAAGACGTGAGGAGACAGGGACAGGCCGAAGGGGAGGACCTTGTACTGATACAACTGAACCGTAGGAAGGATCATTGTCGAGCCAAGATGGAGACATGGAAGTACGCGTCCTTCAGGTCTACTGCCGCGAACCAATCTAGCTGTCGAATGCAGGTTAGAATCTGTTTCTGCGTGAGCATTTTGAATGGGAGTTTGTGTAAGGCCCGGTTAAAAACTCGCAAGTCCAAGATTGGTCGCAACCCACCACCTTTTTTTGGGGTATAATGAAGTAAGGGCTGTAGAAACTCTTCTTCATCTTGGCTGGAGGGATGGGCTCTATCACGTCCATCGTGATCTCTGCCCCGTAAAGCACTGGCGCGTATGGAGTTGGAGTGAATACCGCTGAAACGAGACGGGAGCCGGGCGAAGTAAATTGCGTAGCCGAGTCGTATGGTCCTGGCCAACCCGCGCGAGTGGCACTAGAGGGCTTCGCAGCAGGGGGAGCTGGTAATAGCCTGTCGGGTGTCAGAAGAGTGTCCCGAGGCTTGGGCGCTGAGAAAAGGCTCCAAGCACTTACCTTGCTCAGCGCACCCAGAAGGGGGCAGGTTACAGACTGAGGAAGAGATCCTGGAAAGGCGTCTTCGGAACTCATCAGCGCTGGGCTGCTGGGGCTGAGCTGTCGCAGGTCCAGTGGCGAGGAGAGCCGGGACTGTAGATTTTTGGAGCCAGGGTGCCGTGAGAATGACATTTTTGAGGATATGATTACCGCAGCCTGAAGGTATTGCAGCAAACGAAAATAATGTAATCAAGGATTCTCCTCCCGGTCCTCCACCAGGGGACAGTGTGAGCAAATGTCTGACTGCCTGGGTTGCCCGTCTCAGGAGCGCTGGTCCTGAAAGGGGTCCTAGAGATGGGGGGCGTGCGCTGCCTGCGATGTGCTCTACGCTGTGGCTGAGAGCTAGGCATGGGTTGAGGCGGAGCTACCTGTTGTTTAGCCATAGGGGGATGCCCTCAGCAGGCAGACGGGTTGCAGGGTGCGCTGGTTTGGTGACGCTTCGGCATGATGTGGGAGATCACCTCTATCGGCCTTTTCACCACCGAGAACTGCTGGGCGAAGTCATCGACGGTGTCCCCAAAGAGGCCAAGCTGGGAGACGGGGGCGTTGAGAAAGTGTGGCTTGTCAACGTCATGCATCTCGACCATTTTCAGCCAGAGGGGGCTCTCCTGGACCACGAGGGTGGCCATCGCCCGGCCGAGAGCGCAGTTCATGCAGTGCGTCAGGGTCGGGACTACACAGGTGCAGATCTTTGAGTGCCTTGGCTTGGTGGTCCTGCAGGAGAGCCATGACAAGCAGGGCGGAGGAGGCCTGTCCAGTGGTGCTGTAGGCTTTCGAGGTCAGTGATGACATCATCCTACAGACTCTGGAGGGGAGTAGCGAGCGGTCCCGCCAGGTGGCGGCGTTCTCGGGACACAGGTAGATCGCAACTGCCCTGTCCACCTGGGGACCTTCGTGTACCCATGGGCTGTCTCGCCATCCAGGGTAGTGAGAGTGGACGAGCGGAGGGGTCGGATCCAGGCAGTAAAAGGTGTCCTCCACGATCGCGTCAGCTCGTCATGCACTTCCAGGAGGAATGGTACTGGGGGGGTACCGAGGTACCAGTCATCGGGCCGCGAAGGCTGTGGGGAGGATGGTGGATTCCAATCCAAGCTCTGAATTGGCATTCACCTTCAGGAAAGAGAGCCACGACGGCAACACTGCCATGGTCATGTTCTCGCAGTGAGTACATGAACCATCCACAAATGCTGCCTCAGTGTGATCGCTGCCCAGGCACACGAGGCAGCGTCTGTGGCCATCGGTCTTGGAGAAACAAAGAAAAAAACTCTTTTAGAGAAACAAACTCTTTTAGGAGGGGAAAACACTCTTTTAGGCAGTGAATGCGCTGTCAAAGCGCCCAGGGACGTGGACTGCACAGCGTGCAGAGAGAGAGAATGCCAGCTGGAAACGTGCTGTAGGATCCAACAGCAGTACTTCTTGCCAGTAGAGGTGAGTGGAACAGTGATGAACTCGCTTGCTGTTGCACAACCGCTCGGCTCCAAAAAAAAAAATCTGACTGACAGACACACGTCCGCTTCCCTTTATACCCGTATGTCCGGGGGCGGAACATTCAAATTCTTTCTGCCAATTTCTCACTGGCCTTTTCTCAAGTTCAGAGGTACATGAGGCTCCCATGGAAGAACCTTATATCACTTCATTTGACACAGTGTCGAGTGAGTGACAGAAGGGGAACTAAGTTCCTTGTTCCTGCCATGTTTTCATGTGTTTTGTTCTTACTGGTTCCTTGTCATTTTACTGTCATGTGACCCTCTTGTTCCACTATGTTTATTAGTCCTGTCTCTTCACTGGTCTATGTTTAATAGTCTTGTTATCAGTTCTGTTTTATCATTGGTTCTTGTTTCATTGCCTTGTTCATGTTTTTAGTTAGTCTTGTCATTGGTCAAGTCAAGTCAAGTCAATTTTATTTGTATAGCGCCTTTCACAACACACATCGTTTCAAAGCAGCTTTACAGAAGTTCAGCATTAACAGACGATAAAAATGTAATGTCTATAAAGTCGATAAATCATCATCCTTGTGCAGGGCTCCAAACTGCGACTAAAAATGGTCGCATTTATGACCAAATAAATTTATTTGCGAGTGTAATTTCTGTCAAGGTCGCCATTGGCGACAGTAAAAATTTGCTCCCTTTGATTTTAAAATTTGCATTACATTTCCCGAGATACATTACAAAAGTTTATGTCAAAAGAAATAGCGGGGAAAATGGAGTTCATTGCAGGAACTAACCATTTCAAAAAAGAGACTGTGAGAAAACACGGTGACAGTAATGGGCATAAAAAATGCACGTGATCACATAATTGCGAAGAATGCTCCAAAGACTACACTGTTAGCACGTGCAGTTTTTCTTGCATGCGAGCTGCGGGACGAAAAGGAATGTAAGGAGTTAAAAATGAAAATATTTGGCGCCTGTTTTTCCCCCTATAGGAGCCAATGGCTCCTTAATTGATTTTTTGTTTGGAGCCTTGTTGTGGAATTAGATAAGATATGATTCTTTATAGTGTTTAAAAATAATTAAATAATAATTGTATTAACCCCAGTGAGCAAGCCGAAGGCGACTGTGGCAAGGAACACAAAACTCCAAAAGATGATGGTTAATGGAGAAAAATAACCTTGGGAGAAACCAGACTCACTGTGGGGGCCAGTTCCCCTCTGGCTAACATCATGAATAATGTAAATAAGAATTTTTTTATAGTTAAAAAAAACATGATTTAAAAAATTATTAAACTTATTAAGTGCTAAGGGTCAGTATTTAGACAGTGATTGTGTTTGAACTGCAAGATTAGTGACCAGTGTCTTTGAAGTCCATCCTTGATTAAATTCCAGAAGTTCACTTAGATGCAATTGTCCTTGTTTGGCTGATGAAGGCTTTTGTTGGCAATAGTTAGTCTATGTATCCCATTTCAAGATCGTAGTCCATGGTAATGGGGTATCTGAATTCTCTGTGAGAGGCTGGATACAAACTGGAGCTGACGAACGCTATTTACCTCGGGACTGGCGTCCCGAGATAACAGCAGAAAAGCAGATGGGAAATAATTAGCATAGCTGATGTTCATAATATTAATGCATTTTAACTGATTCAGCAGTAGTATAAAAAGTAAGCATTATGTGAATGCTTGGTTAAAGAGATGCGTCTTTAATCTATTTTTAAACTGGGACAGTGAGTCTGAGCCTCGAACAATATCAGGAAGGCTATTCCAGAGTTTAGGAGCTAAATGTGAGAACGCCCTCCCTCCATTAGTGGACTTAGATATCCTAGGTATGACCAGAAGCCTCGAATTTAGTGATCTTAAAGAGCGCGATGGATTGTATGGCGATAGAAGATCCGTTAAATACACCGGAGCTAAACCATTTAGGGCTTTATAGGTCAGTAGTAATACTTTGTAATTGATACGGAACTTAATAGGTAGCCAGTGTAGAGATGATAAAATCGGTGTTATATGATCATATTTTCTTGACCTAGTAAGAACTCTAGCGGCTGCATTTTGGACTAACTGTAGCTTGTTTATTGAGGATGCAGGGCAACCAGCTAATAAAGCATTACAGTAATCTAGTCTCGAGGTCATGAATGCATGAACTAACTTTTCTGCATCAGAAACAGATAGCATGTTACGTAGCTTAGCAATGTTTCTAAGGTGGAAAAAGGCTGTTCTCGTAACAGATGATATATGATTTTCGAAAGTCAAGTTGCGGTCTAGTATAACACCCAGGTCTTTTACTGTAGTGGATAATGTAACAGGACATCCTTCTAAATTAAAGTTGTATTGTAAGGGATTTTGTGGGTAGTTTTTTGGACCAATAAGTAATACCTCCGTTTTATCGGAATTTAATAACAGGAAATTACGCATCATCCAGCATTTTATATCTTTAAGACACTCTGTCAAGTTAGATAAGTTAGTGTTTTCATCTGGTCGTGATGAGATATATAATTGAGTGTCATCAGCATAACAGTGGAAATTAATTCCATGTTTTCTTATAATTTTACCAAGTGGCAGCATATATATTGAGAATAATAGAGGGCCTAACACAGATCCTTGTGGCACTCCATAGTCTACTGATGTTATTTTCGCCATTTAAACAGACAAAATGGTAACGGTCTGATAAGTACGATCTAAACCAGCTTAATGCCTGTCCCTGAACACCAGTGTAGTTTTGTAGTCGATCCAAGAGTATTTTATGATCTATAGTATCGAACGCAGCGCTAAGATCGAGTAGAACTAATATTGAGATGCAGCCTTGGTCAGAAGCTAAAAGTAAATCATTTATAATTTTAACTAGCGCAGTTTCTGTGCTATGATGCGGTCTGAATCCTGACTGAAATTTTTCATAGATATCATTTTCTTGCAAGAAAGAGCACAATTGAGCGGACACAACTTTTTCTAATATTTTAGACATAAATGGAAGATTTGAGATGGGTCTGTAATTTGCTAGGTTATTTGGATCTAATTGTGGTTTCTTAATGAGAGGTTTTATAACTGCCAGCTTAAATATTCTTGGAACATGACCTAAAAATAAAGACGAGTTAATAATATTGAGAAGAGGCTCTTCCACTACAGGTAACACTTCTTTCAGTAGTTTAGTGGGTATTGGATCTAGTAAACATGTTGTTGTTTTAGATGCAATGATAAGTTTATTTAGCTCTTCCTGTCCTATAGTTGTAAAGCGGTGTAGTTGTTCTTGAGGGGCGATAATTGTGGCTGAATCATAAGACACCATAAAAGATTGTACATTAACAGTTGTGTTTACAATTGTGTTTCTGATGTTTTCTATTTTCTCAGTGAAGAAATTCATAAAATCATTACTACTAAACTGTAACGGAATATTTTGCTCAGGTGATCTCTGTTTATTTGTTAGTCTAGCCACGGTGTTAAATAAGAACCTTGGATTATTTTGGTTATTTTCTATTAGTTTGCGGAGGTGCTCAGCCCTGGCTGTTTTTAGAGCCTTTTTGTAACGTGACATACTGTCTTTCCATGCGATTCTAAAGACCTCTAAATTAGTTTGTTTCCATTTACGCTCCAAGTTACGAGTTTCTCTCTTGATAGCATGCGTAGCACTGTTGTACCATGGTGCTCTAGTTTTTTCTCTAAACTTTTTTAATCTAATTGGTGCAACAATTTCTAATGTACCAGAGAAAATGGTGCTCAAACTGCTAGTCATTTCCTCTAGTTCATCTGTTTGTTTGGGTTCACTGAGCAGCTGAGATAGATCAGGTAGGCTATTTGAGAATCTATATATTGTGGTTGGAAGGATTATTCTGCTTGGTCGATAACGTGGCTCAATATGACAGATTTCAGTGGTACGTAGTATGCAAGTTACCATGTAATGATCAGTGACATCATCATTTTGCGGTATAATATCTATATCGGTTGGATTGGTTCCATATGATATAATTAAATCTAGCGTATGATTTAGGCGATGAGTGGGACCACTGACGTTTTGCGTGACCCCGAAGGAGTTTAACAAATCTGTAAACGCAGCCCCTAACGCATTATTTGTGTTATCTACGTGTATGTTAAAATCTCCAACAATTATTGCTTTATCGACATTGACCAATATATCTGATAGAAAGTCTGCAAACTCTTTTAGGAAATCAGCGTAAGGCCCTGGAGGTCTATATACGGTAGCCAAGGCTAGAGATAATAGGGATTTTTTTCTTACGTCTGAGAGTGTAACATTTAGCACAAGTACTTCAAACGAATTAAACCTGTGACCTATTTTCTGAGTAACATTAAGAATATCTCTATAGATTGTTGCAACACCGCCGCCACGACCAATCAGACGGGGCTCATGCTTATAACAGTATCCTGGCGGAGTAGACTCATTTAGACCGAAATAATCATTTGGTTTAAGCCAGGTTTCAGTAAGGCAAAATACATCAAAACTATTATCTGAGACCATTTCATTTACAATAACCGCCTTAGGTGTGAGCGATCTAATGTTTAGAAGACCTAGCTTTAGAAATTGTTTTTGTTCACTGATATTGAGATTTTCTGGTTTAATTACAATTAGATTTTTCCTAGATCCTACAGTAGATGTATTGTTTGGCTTTACTAAACGAGGAATAGACACAGTTTCTATATAATGTTCTACATTGGTACTTATATCAATTAAGTTGGGACAGCAAATACTGTGATTTGGACTTTGACTTACTAGTCATATGGTGTGTAGCGTCTTGGAGATGTTGTCCGACAGAACAGCCGCTCCGACTCTGCTGGGGTGAAGGCCATCAGGACGGAAGAGCCTAGGTCGCTCCCAAAACAGATTCCAATTATTAACAAAGAGCAGTCTCTGTTCATTACACCATGACATTAACCATTCATTTAGAGCAAATAATCTACTGAACCTTTCTTGTCCTAGTCGGTACGTGGGAAGCGGTCCAGACAGGACGATCGTTGTTTCTGGCGAAGTGCTGCGTACCGTCTCGATCAGGCTCCTGTAGTCCTACTTCAGTACCTCCGTCTTCCGCAGCCTGGTGTCGTTCGTTCCCACGTGCAGCACGACAGCTCCGACGCGCTCGTCACCATTCAGGATCTCGGGAACCTGCGTAGAGACATCAAGAACACGAGCACCAGGAAAGCAGTGAGTGCGCACCTTACCTTTGCCAGAGATAGCGGACATGACGGACGGTGGAATCGGCGATGATCACGGCGTCGTCGCGCTCCAACTCGCGAAGAGGTGAGAAGCGGTTCCGGGTGGAGATCTCGAAAGCCGGGAGGGGCGGGGAGGTCCTTGGTCTGGTCCTGGCTCGCGTCTTCCGCCGTGGAATCACCCAGGGTCCGTGGTGATGTGTCGGTGCCGGAGTGAATGAAGCCAGGGAGGATCGCGTCCTGGTTGCTCGGGACCTGTGCAGAGAAACACACGGAGTAGATGAGGTCGGAGTCAAAAAATTATTAACCACTGGCCTGTGAGCATCGGCGCGTGATGCTTCAAGCGCGGACCGCCGATCTCGCAGCTCGGCCTGTCTCTCTAGCAGGTCGTGGATCTGCCTCTCGACGGATTCCAGCTCCAACTGCACCGAATGTAGTTCAAAGGTGTCTTCACCTGCACACAGAGGCAGCGTTAGACACACATCCGCTATATTCGCCATTATAGCAGATGTGCTATAATGGCGAATTATAGCTTTCAGTTATACAGGTGTAAGTAAGACGATCGATAGGCGAGAGACCACGCGTGCAGTGCTAGCGGGCTAAGACTAGTAGCGGAAGTTCGGAAAGTTGGATATAAGTAGCGATATCAAAGAAATCTGATTGTTTTTTATAAAGAGTAGTATCGGAGATATGTTCACATGTTTGTAAAGTTTAAAATTTAGGTTTATGAACAAATGTGAAAGAAGAAAATCAAGGATTGGGGATCAATTCGACGGAGTTATCCCAGTAAGCTTTTGTGAAGGTTTACGCATGCGTCATTGCTTGCATCTGATTCAGCAACTCTCGAGCAACTGTGTGTTGTCTCTGTATTGTAGTTACCCATGTTCATGTATTTAAGCCCTCATGTTTGCTGTTGTCATTTGTCAAGTATTGTGTTATTGTAATGTTGTGTCATGTCATTTGTTTGTTTGTTTTGTTTTGGATTCAAGTTTTATGATATCATTCATATAAATAAACTGCACTTGGGTTCTCACACTTCATCATCTTCATCTGCTCCTGTGTCTTCAGCCTGCCTACACAATACAGTCTGGAACATGGTGTCTGGATCCTGACTTCCCTGTCTGGTTTTTGTCGGTATCGGGATCCGTACAATTATTTTCCATGTTCTGTCTGTTATTGAGTGTTATAAGAGTGCATTGTGCTTATGTCATCTTGAACGCATGCTCTAATGTCAATAGTTTGTCTGTTTCTTGTGATAACGGGTGCGCGTTGTGACCGAACTCTCTCTCACAGGTGTCATGTCTCGTTTTGTCGCCTGTTGCGTACATCATGTTGCGTTTGCCTCGCGATGTACACTCAGGCTTTGTCTAGTTTGGCAATGCGTGGCATTGCTTTGTTTGGCGTTGCTATGCATTCTCTTGTCTGGTCTGTTGGTTGGCATGAGTATGCACTTCCTTATTGTCTTGGGAATGTGCTCTCATGCCATTCAGTTGTTTGTGTCTTGTGAGAGAATGTGGTTTTGTTTCTGTGTTGCCATGTGTCTCTCAGTCTTGCATCATACACCACCTCCTTGTATGCCTATTATAATTTCATTGGTCACACCTGCCCTGTTTGTTAACCTGTTTGATTTCTCTCCCTATTTTTGTCACATGTGCACTGTCTAGTGGCAGTTCGTGTTGTTTCGTGTCTCATGTCAGTCCTGTTTGTTACTCCTTCTGTCAGTTCTAGTGTGTCCTGTTCCATGTTCGCGCACAACTTCATTCAGCTCTGTGTTGGACTTTGTGTTTTTCCCCAACGGAGTAGTTTATGTTGGTTATTGTTTTTGTATTAATAAATTCCCTTATTTGTTTCACTCTGCTTTTGGGTCCTGATTCTCTGCAAAAATATAAATTTAGCATTCACTAAAATAAAATTATAAATGTATTTAATACATATAAAACAATTCATTTTTAGCTTTAAAAATATTCCTACTTCATCACAAAACAAAGTAGTAGACATTGGGAACAATGGCTGTTCACCTGTAGCACCCACATTAAATAATGAAAATGGAGAAACCCATCTTATTAAACATGCCATTTTTTAAGAATAGGAAACAAGATATATTGAAAACTACCTTTGTTATCATCTACCTGTATGTCATTAGGTCAATGGGTCAGATTTACTGGTTGATGCCTCAGGCAATATCACTTGTCAGATTCAAAGCTTTTTGTTACAAAGCTTTAGTTAGTGTGTCACAGGGAGAGAAACATTAACAGGTCTTCATGTGAATAGGACAAATGCCAATTAAAGGCTTTGATTAGTGAGGGCTGACCACAGGACATCTGCCTCAAATGATTCTCTGTCAATGCCTCTTGCTCCTGTGGATATTTCTTATGTAAATAATGACAGCATGTAGCAGCAGGGAACTCACAAACCATCTTTAAACTTATCTTAAACTCATTCAATGTATGCCTGTGTGTACTTGACAAATATATATATATTTATTTAGTAATTGTCAGGAATACTGCAAAACAAGCTACTCGTAATGAGAAGACTGTAACATGGATGCTGCAATACAAAGTTTCACTGTTGGTGATGAAATTACAAGCTAGTACTGAGATGCAACTGTAATGAGAAGCAATTTGTCATTTAGGATTTAAAGTAGAGTAGAAATACTAGGAGTACTGTGAACATTTACATCAGTTTGAGGTTTATTTCACTTCAGAAAAAGACTTACATTTTCCCTCTCTCTATGCTACAGGCATTTATAGAAAAGACTGGAATGTTCTGGGTTTAATACATGTGCATCTCTGTTTACAGCATTTGTGGCATAATGTCTACTACCACAGAAAACTTCACCTGTACACCTACTTATTCATGCAATTATCTAATTAGCCAATTGTGTGGCAGCAGTGCATTGCAGAAATGGGTCAGGAGCTTTAGTTAATGTTCACGTCAACAATTGGAATGGGGAAAAAAAATGTGATCTCAATGATTTTGACCGTGGCATGAATGTTGGTCCAAACGGCTGGAAGAGTATTTCTGTATCTGCTCATTTCTCCTGGGATTTTCACGCACAACAGTCTCTAAAGTTTACTCAGAGTAGTGCTAAAACAAAAAAGACATCTAGTGAGCAGCAGTTCTGTTGACGGATATGCCTTGTTGATGAGAGAGGTCATCGTAGAATGGCCAGACTGGTTCGAGCTGACAGAGAGGCTACAGTAATTCAGATAACCACTCTTTACAATTGTAGTGAGCAATCTCAGAATCCACAACACTTCAAACCTTGATGCAGATGGGCAACAATTGCAGAAGACCTCAATGAGTGTATTTTAACATGTATTACCTCACCCTGTTTACTTTCAGTGTAAGTGCCTTACTAAAACCACTTTTTCTTTTTTTTTTTTAGTTGAAATTTCTGTGATACACTCTCATTATGCCACAAATGCTGTGCATAGAGGTTAAATTGTATTGAACCCAGAACATTTCAACATTTTTTTATAATTTCTTGCAAATGGAACCTTTTATTTATTGTACATTTTTTTGTATGGCAATTAAGATGTCTTTAATCAAAAACTGGAAGGATAAAATGCCCTGATATGACATCAAAGTGTTTTATGTTATTGAATGGTTAGTGGCCCTCCTAACTATAAGTGAAGACAAACTGATTTGTTTTGCTGGTGTTAAACAAAGAGCCATGAGATAATATCTTAGCAGACAAGATGACAGCATAGAGGATGAGGGCGATTCGTTGCAGTGGTCAGGGTGGTATTTGGGAGCGTTTGTGTGATTGTGGTTTTGTGAGTGTTGAGGGTCTTTTCTGACACTAGACATGTTGTGCATGTCTCGCTCCCGTCTCCTAAAGACCTCAACATTGTTCACATGCCAAGCACAAATTTGCCCCTCCCAGCCCTTTGTTTGGCCACATCACTGCATCTTACGGTATCATCTCCATCCCAATTATCTCCTTGACAAGTTTGGTCCCATATCCGAAAACCATGATCCTCTCATGCTAATACCATCATACCATTTTGGGAAATGGGTGTCTGAAGAAAGACTAGCAAAAGAGCTTTTTGGAAACGGCACTTTCATAAATTGGGTACAAGATCTTTATTACAAAAAAAATCTTTAGTACAGTGAGAAATTTTTGGATGGTGTAAAGGCAGAAATGCAAAGCTTAGAATTTTATAAAAGCACTACATTGATTCTTCGGTTAAAACTTGTGTATTTGAGCTGTAAAATTGTTTAAATAATTGTTTGTCAATCTCAGGAGGTCAAAATAAATATTATATGAGCGGTTTTATTTTAAGTTTTTTACTACACTTGAATGGTGCAAATTTAGCCTAAATTACATTTATTTAGTTATATTGAATAAACTAACTCAGTAGGGGCTTGCTAGTTTAGGACCAAATGTTGGTTTGTAATTATTGCTAAACTTATATTTCTAATAAATTATAGTAAAGAAAAGTATTTGTTTGGCCTTTTTCTTTCTTATAATAACTTGAATACTCGAGTTTGATTATTGCAATCGATACAAATATTTTTTTTTAAATTATAAAATGGGATAAGATAATTTACTTGATTTCCCACCATACTGTAGAAAGGGACCAAATGATGTAATTTCTTGTAATGGGGGAAAATCGTGTGGTAACAGGGTTGATTGTAAAATGTGGGGGGAAAAAATTGTCATTACAATAAGTTCATAGTAAAAAATATTATCCACTGAATATGCCAAATGTCTATTGAAATTCCACAATTTTTTTGTGATTTCATCCCCACATTGTCTGTGCTCATCATTATGGGTTTTAGGGAGGACAGTATGACCTGGGGCTATAGAAGAAAAGATTTATACTATTGGGATTTCCAGTATTTTCAATGCCCTGGAGAGAAACATCAAAGCCCTTCTTTCATCTTGACTTGTTGGAGGGGAGGCTGCCTATCTCAGCTTGTTTACTGACACATCCACGTGGGAAGTGATTTCCTGTAGTTGCACCTTCAAAAACGACTTAAACACATGCTTTTTATACATGGTCAAATGCATCGAGTTGACACCTGTAACTGAGGAACAATCACAGAACAATGGGAAAGACTGAGGAAGGGATCTTAAATAATGAAGAAAGATGTTGGATTATTTAGACCTTTTCCAAAGTCCTCTTATATGATCCAAATAAACAATAATTTGGTACTATCCTCCTGAGAGTGGGACTAAGTTGTGAAATGTTAAATAATACCAAGCTTTAGAAAGTCAGATTTTTTTAAATGAAAACATTCATATGTTTCTGTAAATCTGCTGTACTGTTTAAAATGTGTATTGGGAATGGCACAAAAAAAAAAAAAAATTTTTATATATATATATATATATATATATATATATATATATATATATACAAATAACAATATTTGATGATGTGACAAAATCTCAACAATTTTTAAAGCTCAACTCGTTCACAAACAAGTGATAGCCAGAGCTGAAGCATTTTGCCAGTCAGAAATTTGCATAATTAATTCTGTAATACTGGCCAGCGTCATCCAATCATTGGCAACCAAGTTGAATGCATTATAAATTCTGAATCGAAGTACTGATTACCATTGTCCCATCTCTGCCAGACATTTTGAATAGTCCAAACATAATTTTTTGCCAGAAACTTTCCATATAAAACCACTGAAAGCATTTTTTTTCTCAATGTGAAAATGTACAGTAAATATAGGATTTCTAATAAAAACCTTGTGCTTTTTTACACAACATTGTGTTTAGCAGCAGGACATTTCATGATAAATCGCTCAAATTTAAAACATGGCATATCAGATGATATGATATCAAATGTAAAAAGCTTTACAGTTGGCTCAAACAGGTTTCAATTTAAAAACTTAATTAGGTTTCTATTAGATGCAGTTTTGTTTGGTGTTCTTTCCAAAGAATCCACTGTGATTGGCGCCATGTTGTTTTGTCACATGACTCAAAAGTTTCACCATTTACTGGCAGGCCAGAATCTTTTGAACTGAGATCAATCAGGTTAAATTAATATAAATTATGTGTTGTGTGTAGCGAAGCCAAATACAACGTCCACTCATGTATATGCTGGGTCACACTAGGCTATAACATTATTGGCAAAGCAAAATGTTATGGATAAGAATTTGCTTACCAATGGTAGTAATGTTAAGGCAAAACCCCTAACCCTAGCATTAAACTTACTGCCTGCATCGTTTGTACTATGAACATAAATTATACCTAAAGTTGTGCAGAAGAGGAGTGTCATTACTTTTTTGTCTTACACTGTTCACCTGGCAGACCGTTAAAGAGGCTAAAAAAAGTAATAGATTTACACCATTTAGAACACCTTAGCAACCACATAGCAATGTCCTGGAAACCACCAACAACCTAGCATTGTGGTGCACAAGCAAGCACCACTCACATTTTGTAAACATCTACAGTGCTTTGTAAAACTATACACAAGACTGCATTATATTAAATCAAATTACCTCTAAACCAGAAATAAGTTTAGCATCCCCTTATGTATTTAAGCTCCTTCAAGCTCATATTCCCAAATGGTCCAGTAAACTGAGTTTTAGATTCAACATGCATGGATTGCTGATACACATTATTCTGCATGTATCTTTTTATTGATACCACATGTTGAAAACTGAATTAATACATCAGAAATATCACTTCTCTTTACTCTCTGGCGATCATACATTGTTATAACCCAAAACATTTGTGGGGAGGGATTTTCAAATGACTTTAACACATTATGATTGCAAACTGTATGTGAACTATTTGCAAATGCTTAGTTTGAAGTGTGGAAGGCGCAACTTGTTCTTGCCTGCAGAAAAATCATGCCAACATCATTACATTGTGTTTGTGCATTGCACAGAACAGCCCACGGCTGTCAAATCAACCCATGTTGCTGTAAGCAATCTATGCCAAGCTGCCAGTGGTTGTGATGGCATGATGCCCTAAAGTAGGAGTTTTGTGTTTGTATAGGTTCAGTCAGAGGTCATTGACCCTGCCTGCACTCACTGTCTATCAGTAATGGTCTATCCTAACTTTGCTACACTGAAATAGGAGGATTTAACAGAACCAAAAATGTATAGAGTGAATCTCAGATAGGCTGAGATTACTTTTTAAACTAACCATGGAATGGTTCCTTCTACATTAAGTATTTGTTTAAAGGGATAGTTCACCCAAAAATTAAACGTTTGTCATAATTTACTCACCTTTATGCTGTTCTAAACCCATACTTTGGAACAAGCTATATGCATTTTGGATGAACTATACTTTAACCACTTACAAGAACCTAATTAACGGACCTCAAATCAGATTTGATATAATAATAAAAAATCCCTCAAATATTACTAAAACAGTGTTCTGTTTATTAACAACTCACTTATATTTATATTCTATTTATATTGCAACTGTTCAAAAGTTTTCCCACTTAAATGCTATAATTACATATTTTAACTCAGCATTTAGTTTACAGTGTATATACAGTGCTTTTGATGTTACAAGGAACTTCTAAATTGTAGTGGATGAACACTTCATTACAAGTGGAGCATATTACTGTGGCACGGTGGAGGGCGGGGCCGGGTCGTGACTCAACACGCCCGGTCCCGTATTAGGCTAATTAAGCCACCGAGAGGGATAAAGG
Organism: Moxostoma hubbsi; assembly: GCA_032164185.1. Taxonomy (NCBI): domain Eukaryota; kingdom Metazoa; phylum Chordata; class Actinopteri; order Cypriniformes; family Catostomidae; genus Moxostoma; species Moxostoma hubbsi. The sequence goes on from JAVLUX010000051.1 coordinate 9,690,007, forward strand.
CCGATCGCAGATGGTGGTGCGAGAGATAGAGATCCTTACAGACATGTCCGTCGTCCTATGTGTTTGTCTTTTGAGTTTATCATTAAAATATTATTTATATTGACAAGCCGGTTCTCGCCTCCTCCTTGCCCATCCTAACCCCGTGTTACATTGGTGCCGAAAGCCCGGGAAGGAAGAGGGATGCGCCGTAGTAGAGTTCTCACCACTACCATCCACCCCAACGGAGCAGCTGCGGCCAAATGCCGGGGGACGAGGAGCCCAGTCGCCTGGACGCGGAGGAATGGCCGCCGACCGCGAGGGGAGAAGGGGCTCCTAGCCAACCGCCTGGAGCAGTCAGGTCCGCTGCCAGGGGTGGAGGATTCCCCTACCAGCCACTGAAACGCGGAGGGGTTGGAGACCGCCGTCCGCGAGCGGGGAGGGGATCGCGACTGACCGCCTGGAGCGGGAGAACCCCAGGGGAAAGAGAGGGGGGGAATGTACGTCAGGCCGGGGGCTCCCCAGCCTGACAGAACGAGGGAGGAATGTGGCATGGTGGAGGGCGGGGCCGGGTCGTGACTCAACACGCCCGGTCCTGTATTAGGCTAATCCCGTAAAGGCCGTTCACAGAGGGCAGTGCGAGAGAGAGAGATCCTTACGGACATGTCCGTCGTCCTATGTGTTTGTCTTATGAGTTTGTCATTAAAATATTATTTATATTGACAAGCCGGTTCTCGCCTCCACCTTGCCCATCCTAACCCCGTGTTACAATTACATTTTAATTTGTGTGAAGGTTTTTCAAATTTATAAGCTTTTGGGTTCATGTTTAAATGCCAGGTTTTGAATGAATAAGCAACAATAAAAGAAAACAACCCAACTAACTGTTAAAACTGTATGTTGAACTTGAAACCCCATTACAATCAAAAATGTTTTTTTTTTTGTCCATGTCTGTTAGCTTTGAGGCCACATGCTAGTTCATTCCAAAAAGCTGGCAAAATAACATTTTAGCAGATAAACACATAAATACTGTATATCGTTCTCTTTTGGCAAAACAGACCAAAACAGACCATATTGATGACATCGGGCTCTATTTTGGTGTGAGTGTTTGTGCTATCTGTGGGTAAATGCACGCAAACTGTGGGCATATTGCATGTAAATGAAGTGGCGCAAAGCACAATTTGCTATTTTCTTAAAAAAAGGTCCTTGTGCTAAGACGTTTTAAAAGCAGGTCTTATCTTAGCACAAAGTCTAAAGTCAGTTCCAGCATTTGCAGTTTGTAGATTCCACCAGCAGATGGTAATAATAAAGTTAATGTCCAAACACTTAAAATATTGTGGAACATCAAATGATGTCCCTGACAATAGCCGTTTTGTGAAACAAAAATGTATTAGATTTGTGTTGCACTATCAATAGATCATGGTTTATTTTTCAATTGTTATTGTTATGTTTATATTTACAATTGTATTTGTGATCTAATATGTTTTTGTATTTTTCCACCTGTTTTCGTAGAGTGATTTTTATGTCACTGCATAAGGGGCTGGTGGAAGAAGTTGGACAGAGTAAATGTTTGGATTTACCACTTCATTATTTTGATTATATTTTCATTTAATTTGAAGTGTAATTTTAATCTAGAAATATTTTTGGTTTAATTTATTTGTGTTACTAGTTTTTCAAAACTATTAATAATACTTACGTTCTCTATTTAACAGAGCCTACACATCCTGACGAGAACCAAATTTTCCATGCAAATAAAAGGAGCATGTCACTGTCAAAAAAAAAAAAGAAAAGAAAAAAAAGCCTGACATTCAAAATGGACACAGTTAATGCATTAAAGAGGTAAATCCATATTTCTATTCTTCGAATTCACTGCATACAGTCCATTTACACAACTAACTTCTTATTAATGTGCTGTCTTTGTTTATATCGCTGCTGCTTGACAGGGAATGGACTATATGATAGGACGCAGATGGTGGAATAACAGAAGAACCTCAAAATTTTATTGAACTTGACCCAGCCCATTAGCGCTTTGTGCATGTAATTTCACCAAACTCATTGACTTATAAAGAAAATAGATTTTACAGTTGTACTTTTTGTCTATAATACTTTATTTTAATATCATATTACTATAATTATACATATTATATACTCTGCACCCGTCTACTGAGGTACTTCAACTTCTGAATTAACATTAATTTTAAGCAAAGCATTGTGTGTTGTGAGTGCCCACGAAAGATGCACAATGTGCATCCACTGAATTCCCGTGAAAGAAGGTTGCAATTGAAGACTGCATTCCGAGTGTCCTACTTACTTTTCTGAAATGAGACGGCCTCAATCATGTATGCGGCAGACAATTGCGACCTCCTAAGGATGCAGCCTTTGAAACGAGACACGGCTAGAATCTCCTGAACTGAGATCAGTCAGTTTATATTAAATTAAATGATGGGTTGTGTATTGTGAAGCTAAAATACAACATTCACGCATGTAGATGCAAGGTCGCAGCATAGCATAGCATAGTGTTGCGCTTAGCGTTAGTGCTCTTAAAATAGGGCCCATCATCTCTAGTAATGTCCAATAAAATGAGAATGATTTGCTAGCAGCAGTTTGTGGTTTGTTGTGTGTCTACAGTACTCTTACTTTATTTCCTTTCTCTACAATCAATTGGTTGTGAAGAAAGTAGCTGAATTGCATTTATGTAGAAAGTGACATAGTAACTTTTTTCTATAGTACTGTTAAATGAGGTATTGCATGGCTGTTACATAAACTAATGGCTATTAGCGATTTAAAAAAATAGGACGAGCCTTTGGAAATGTCCCGCATTAATTTCCTGTTTTAATAGGAAATACATTAACACAGGTAATTAAATATTGCTAATCAATCTAATTCATAGTGTCTTAAAACCGAAACAACTGGGCAGCCTGCCCTCTCTCTTTTTTTTTAAGCAATCCAAATATTTTAATTAAAGGACATTTTTATGTGTTTTAATTTAATGATGTAATAATGTAAAACATGACTATTTATAGAATCACAATGGGGTTGGTTTTACAACCACCAATTCCCGATCAGCACCACAAATCAGTTTTGGTATAAGATGTCTTTCAACAGTGCTAATTAGCTGCTGTATATCTGATTGAGGAAATTGGTCCTTGTTTACCAACTAAATCAAATTAACATCTTAAGAAGTTTTACATACATTCTAAATCACATACGTCATGAAAGCATCTGCTGAATGTTGTTGGAACATCTGAGAGCGAACGTATTAGCCATGTATTGCAGATGGGCAAATGCTTTAAATATTAGGCGTACATCTTCCAGAAGATATACATCAACAATACATCAACGTACGGCTTCTATGGGAAGGTACAACATTACAGTCAGGTAATTCTCAGAGGAATCGCTGGTGAAAGAAACTCGACACACCCTCTGTCAGAATCCACTCTCATTTTTTATAGTGGCTTCAAACTAGCTACTCACTGGTTGTGACAGGCTGACTGCCTGCCAGAATAATGAGCTAATACCTGAATTCTGCTCAAGAAAAGTGATGGCTGATTTATTTATCCATGTTAGCATGTCTTGACCTGGCTCATATCATCCTGAATCCAGTGCAGTGGGGTTTGGAGGATTCATACTAGCTTATTTCCTGGCAACAGCAGAAGTATAGTCTGTGAGGAAAAGTGAATATTAAAAACATCCACAGTCCTTTCTAATATTGTATCTCTCAGTTTCTTTCTCTCTCTCTCTCTCTCTCTCTCTCTCTCTCTTGGAGCATACATTATATATGCTCTGTTAGACAAACACCACTCCCATGACATCATTAATACTGTACTTAGACCACTTTTTTCATTAAGTTGGATTTAACAATGCAGAATTTATATACTCAAGAAACTAAAAGCCCAGACATGCATGTTTTCCACTCCCTCCAGCATTATTTCAGATCTTGCAATCATTCTCTTAACATATTCAAACTAAATCTCTTTTGCTTTGACAACTTCCCTCTGTTTTCAGATATCCTTCCTGCTACAGGCTGGTTTTTTGGTAATTACATTTCGGCAGCTTTAGCTTTTTTATGTTAAAAAGCCTATGCCAAAAAAAACAAAGACACTGAGAAACTAATGAAAAGGCCCATGCTGAAAAAAACAACTTAAACCAACCTATAGGATGCTTTGCTGGTCTGTCAGCCTGATGGTTTTAGAGGGGTTTTGGGCTCTTGTCAGCAGGTCAGGCTGGGAGACCGGCTAGTTGACCAGATAAACCTCAGCGTGTCTGGCTGGTAGACCAATTAAGACCAGTAAACCACCTTAGCAGGTTCATCTGTGGGTTAGGTTGGGTTAGCTGGTGGGATGGGTGAGACCTACCACCCATGTGGTACCAATTTTCATGTAATATTCACCTTTTTTGCCAATGTGTGAACAGCTTGTAATGCAATTTAAAATATTTGACCTTCCCGGACTTCCTATGTTGCCTATTAAAGCCTGTAGACTGATTTTCATGTGAAGGGAGTGGGTCAGTTTTGCCGAGAAAATCCAAAGTATGTGATGTTTATGCACGCTCCTGAGAGCTTTGCCTCAGTGCGTCTCTTCCGCAATTCAACAGTGACAACAAACTGTAACACTAGGTAACGTTATCTTAGAGATGGAATCCAGCAAACATTTGGCTCCCAGCACAACACCGACTCCTACACAAACTCTGAGTAAGTCAGAAAAACTACAACAACAACAAAAAACATGTATATTCTGAATCCCATCTGTCTAAGCAGGAACATGATCGTGGTCGAGCGAAAACTAGAGTGAACATCGGCAGGGCATATGATTCCTGGAGGGACCTTTGTTCATTGTTGGGGATCAAAACAGACCCTGAATTGGCATTCTTCTTGTTGGACAGGTAATCTTACATAACTGCAAAGCATGTGAAATATAGTGCCATAAGGATTGACCTGTGTAATTTTAGCTAACTTGATCTTTCCTGCTACTGCTGACGAGTTGCAAGCTACCTTGCTTCATAACTTTAAAATAATTTTCATGATCTTCTCTTTATACCTAAAGTCATACAGGATAAATTTAAGCAAATACGATTGTTTCTTGATCACAGTACAACATATGACATACAAAACATACATCATAACAGTGCATCATACTGTGCAGTGCAACAGTATACTGTCTGGTATAGTTCAGTAGTATCCAGCTGTATGTGTGTATCAGTATGCTATGTTAGCTGATAAGTAGTTTTAGTTTAGCCTCAAAGTTTGTAGTAAAACAATCATAACTGTGTAATCTTAATTATGCTGCCTTGTCTGTCAGCATGATACCTGTAGATCACATTCAGTCACTTTGTGCGTTACGTCATTGTTTTGGCCGATGCTCGTCCCTATGGAGTGTGCATGAGCAACAGGTAGATGGCTGCAGTTCACTTAACGGACACAGGTGACATTAATAACAAGAGTTTCTGAATTTGACCACAGTTTCTGAATTAAAGTCCTTTAATATTAAAAGTGCAGTAGTTTAATAATAAAGGACTTTAATTCTGAAATTGTGCTTTGTGTAACTGTGGTGCTTAAGAGACCAGAAGAGAATGAGTCCTGAAGAGAGAGACCAAAATAAAAACTTGTTTGAAGCATGCGGAGAGTGCTGAAAGTGATGTCAAAACTCATTGTATGTGTGTCACACGCACTCAGGTATGTTGCCAAATGCCAGAAAATTGGTCTGATAGGTTTGTGACATTCATTGAACATTGCTGATTGAACTGAACTGTTCATTCCACGTATGTCGCTCACTTCGACGTTGTGTCGAAAAAGTGACACTAGGGGTCTCATTTGAGCGCCAAATATGCCTCTGAACTATGAAAAAAGGCCAATGAAAAGTTGGCAGACAGTTTGCATACCCCGCCCACGGACATACAGGTATAAAAGTGGGGAAATACGTTGAGTTCATTCAGAAATTTATAAAGATGCCATTCCGCCCCTGTGTAGTTTCTGGATGCGGTAGAGAGCTCTCTGCTTCAGACGGCCACAGGTGTTGTCTCGTGTGTCTGGGCTGCGATCACACCGAGGCAGCATTTGTGGATGGTTCATGTTCTCACTGCGAGAGCATGTCCATGGCAACGTTGCGGTCACGGCTCGCTTTCAACAGAAAGCATGCCACTACTGCCGCCCCCCGAATTGCTCCTTCTTCCCACGATTGAGGACGATGCGGCTGGCAATGGAGGTGATCTGGGTACGGCAGTGGGTGCAGCACCGACGGGTATGCCCCCTCAGACCACCCAGCCCCTGACACACTTGTTGACTCCCGTCCGTGCTCGAGGCTCCAGCCTGCCTATCCTCTGGAACTCGAGGTGGATGAGCTCACCGATGCATCGGAGATAACTCCTCTGGGCTGCCAGCTTCGGGCCAGAACGCCCAGGCTGAGGCTGACGCGCAGATGTCCAAAATGCTTGCCCGGGCCACCACCAGCGTGGGGCTGGACTGGAACCCTCTGTCCTCCCCACAGCCATCGCTGTTGGATGACTGGTTCCTGGGGCCTCCTCGCCACTCACAGCCGTGCTTTTTCCCATTTTTCATGGAAGTGGCTTTCACTTCCCAACCCATCACGCTGGTTGGCCCAGACCATCCGACTAGGTTACGCAATTCAGTTTGCCAGGCCCCAGCCCCCCTTCGCGGGTGTCTGCTTTACCGCAGTACATGGCGAGCATGCCAAATCCCTGCCCGTGGAAATCACTACTCAGACGCGATAGAGCCTATCCCTCCAACCGAGATGAAGAAGGGTTTCTACAGCCCTTAATTCATCGTACCCAAGAAAGGCGGCGGCTTACGACCGATCTTGGACTTAAAGTTTTAAACCGGGCTTTGCACAAACTCCCGTTCAAAATGCTCACGCAAAAACACATCTTAACTTGCATCCGGCATCTAGATTGGTTCGCAGCGGTAGACCTGAAGGATGCGTACTTCCACTTCTCAATTCTGCCTCGACACCGACCCTTCCTACGGTTTGCGTTTGATGGCCAGGCGTATCAGTACCAAGTCCTCCCCTTCGGCATGTCTCTGTCCCCTCGTGTCTTCAGGAAAATTGCAGAGGCAGCCAATGCCCCAGTGCGAGAAGCCGGCATTCGCATACTCAATTACCTCGATGACTGGCTCATTCTGGCCCACTCCCGAGAGTTACTATGCACTTGCAGAGACCAGGTGCTCAGGCACCTCAGCCGTTTGGGGCTTCAGGTCAACTGGGAAAAGAGCAAGCTCACCCCGGTTCAGAGCATCTCTTTTCTCGGCATGGAGTTAGACTCAGTTTCAGAGTCAGCACGTCTCACCAACGAGTGTGCGCAGTCGGTGCTGAAATGCCTCGCCACCTTCAGGCAGGGCACAGCGGTCCCTTTAAAACTTTTCCAGAGGCTCCTGGTTCATATGGCATCCCCCGCTGGGGTTGATGCATATGAGACCGCTTCAGCACTGGCTTCAGACTCGAGTCACGAGACGAGCATGGCGCCGCGGCACGCACCGTGTGATAGTCACCCTGCCTGCCACCAAACAATAAAACCCTGGACAGACCTCAGCGTTCTGCAGGCAGGAATACCCTTGCAGCAGGTGTCCCAACGCGTCCTGGTCACGATCGACGCCTCCAGATTGGGTTGGGGTGCCATGTGCAATGGACACGCAGCCGCGTGCCGTTGGAAAGGGGCCCTGCTGCGCTGGCACATCAATTGCCTAGAGTTGCTGACTGTTTTCTTTGCCCTGCAGAAATTTCTCCCATTAGTTTGAGACAAACATGTCCTAGTCAGGTCAGACAGCACCACCACGGTAGCGTACATAAATTGCCAAGGCGGCGTACGCTCCTGCCACAGGTCACGACTCGCCCGTCTTCTCCTCCTTTGGAGCCAGCAGCTACTCATATCGCTGCGAGCCACTCACATCCCCAGCAACCTCAATGTGGTAATGGACGCGCTGTCACGACAACGCTTGCCCAGTGGAGAGCGGAGGCTTGTCCCAGTTGGTCCAGCTGATTTGGGAACGATTTGGCAAGGCCCAGGTAGACCTGTTTGCCTCCTGAGAGACCTCCCACTGTCCGCTCTGTCATGCCCGAACAGAGGCTCCCCTCAGGACAGACGCACTGGCACACAGCTGGCCCTCGGGGCTGCGCAAGTACGCATTTCCCCCAGTGAGCCTTCTTGCATAGGTGCTGTGCAAGGTCAGGGAGGACGAGGAACAAGTCACCCTAGTGGCTCCCTACTGGCCCACCCGGGCCTGGTTCTTGGCCCCTGGTTCTTCAATCCCCTTACGAGTGGACCCGCATCTCCCTTAGGCAGTTCCAGCTTCCCTCCGGTCGCCATGTTGTAGCAACCCCCCCCCCCCCCCCCCCTTGAGGCTGGATCTACCACCGTGCCACTTTCCCACATGTGACCTGAGTGGCCCATGTGATGTATTTCATCGCTTTTACCTCCCCCTTCGTGTAGGTGTGGTCTACGCAGGGTTTTTTTCCCCTGAAAGAATAGGAAACTGAGTAAGACCCCCTTCCTACGATGCGTGAAAGGGCCCCAGCTATTTTGGCTTTATTCGAGAAACATAGAGAGAACCCATTCCCAGGTTGGCAAGCGTCACCTTGTTCCCCTGTTTAGACTAACCAGAAGGATTCCGATGACTTTTAAGGGGCATTGGGGATTGTACGTGCAGTCTGACACAGCTGGTCGCTTTTGCACGTAAAATACCTGTCCGCTCCTGTGTCAGCAGTACACGTACACGGCTCAGCACATGGCATGATTTAATTTGGACCCCTAGTGTCGCTTCTTCGACACAATGTCAAAGTGAGCGACAGACGGGGAACGTCTAGGTTACGCATGTAACCTCCATTCCCTGATGGAGGGAACAAGACGTTGTGTCCTGCCGGCCACGTCGCTGAGCCAAGCCACTGTGGTGGCCAGACCATTTCCGGCTCCTCAGAAAAATCCTGAATGAACTCGACATATTTCCCCACTTTTATACACCTATGTCCGGGGGCGGGGTATGCAAATACTGTCTGCCAACTTTTCTTTGGCCTTTTTTCATAGATCAGAGGCATATTCGGCGCTCAAGAGAGACCCCTAGTGTCGCTTCTTCGACACAACGTCTCGTTCCATCCATCAGGGAATGGAGGTTACATACGTAACCTAGATGTTATCTGAGCACTACATTTGAATTGCCTGAACACTACAGTACATTTGAACTGTGACCATTTGAACATTGAATTTGAACAATTTGTTAATTGAATATAGAATCTGAGTCATACTGAAGAGAAAAGACTGTGCAAGAAAAGGTTGGTTTTATTGCTGAATTTTTTATAATGATTATTATTGCTTTATTTTGTTTATTGAAGTTTTTCAAGAAATTCATAAGAGTTTCAAAGCAAAGTAACATTTCAAATCTAACTTGTGTCATTATCTTGGAGTAGGGGCATTCCTTCTGCCTTGCTGGCTAAGTAAACAAACTCTGGGGAGCTACCCTGTCCAAACTGAATTCTAGAGCCTCCTTTTCACCTGTTTATTAAAAAAAAGAATACAACTGCACAAGGCAGACAAAAACATACTTATTGCTTAAGTATGGGAATTAATTGTGCTAAAAGGTGGGGACCTAGCTCCTGTTACGATTTTAGCACATTGTAATGAGATATCCCCTCTACACACTATGCTGATTTAAGTGTTTTTTATTTATTTATTATTTAAGAGTTTCTGATGTCCCTCTAGAAGATTACAAAACAAACCAAAATAAAGCACAGGTAAAACTAGCCTATCCTGCTTTGCTTGTCTTATCTGGACTCAGCCTGCTCAAGTTGGTCTGGTTTGCTGGTTTTAGAGGAATTTTGGACATTGGTCAACTGATCAGGCTTGGAGACCAGCTAACTGAAAAGGGAAACCAACTGAGGCTTGAGGCTGTCTACACTGATTGCATTGTAACAAATGCTTTAAAATTTATATTTGTCTGTTTGGCAGGAGTATCGCCAGTGCGTGTAACACAAAATGGCCATTTACTGTCGGCGCAGCACTTGTGAAAAAGTGTCTAATGTCCCTCTAAGCCTAAACTGCTCATAGTTTTGCTCATAGTGTTCTCACACTATGGTCAGGATAATCTGGTTTACTAGGTTTAAAAGGGTTATGGCCACTTGTTAGCTAGTCAGGGTGGGAGGCCAACTGACTGACCAGATAAACCAGCTAAGCATCAGCCTGTCCAGGCTGTGAGACCAGCTATGACCAGCAGACAACCTTTGGCTGGTTTAAGCAGAATGTCCCTCTGAAAGATTTGAAAACCCTTGCTAAATAAGCAGCTTTAACCAGCCTAAGGTGGTTTGCTGGTTTATCTGGTCTTGCAGCTCACAGGGGTTCTGGGCACTTGTCAGCGTGTCAGCCTGAGAGGCCAGCAAACCAAATGAGCAGTAGCTTGGCCAGCTGATGAGACCAGCTAAAACCAGAAAACCTCTTTAGGCTGGTTTAAGCTGTTTTTTTATTTATTATTATTATTATTTTTATTTTTTTTAACAAGGCTGAAAAGTTTCTGATGTCTTCTAGGAGATTTGGAGACTAGATGGACTGTAGCAAATGGACACCCTCTTTATGATAATGAATTATGTCATGACTAGCATGAGGTCTGTACCAGCGTCAAGGGAAGTGACAAATCAAGGAAGTCACATGGAAGTGGACCCGACCAAAGCAGTTTGAGAGGAAGCGGGTGGTTTCAGGAAACAGTTGTATGACACTATATCTTTTCTGCTTGAACACCATGTATAAATGTTTCCAGGATGCAATGATCATTAAACTTGCGCACATGGTGTATCAAAGCCCTAAAATAATACAAGTGTGCAAGAACATTGTGACATCATCAGGGTACACCCGGCAACCTAAGGACCCTTGTTTTTATCCTGTGGGTGGAGAGGAAGGGAAAGTAAATGGCAAACAAACAAAGAGTACCGAACCATTAACGTGCTGCTGTGCATCAACATGCCTTCATCATCTATTAGTGCCATCGACAACAATGGCAGGGCTCTCACTGACATTTACTGTTCTAATGCAACCAACCCGAGGCAACCCATGCAGAAGTGCCGAAGTCAACAGCTCGGTGCCTTGGTAACAAAAGCATTTCAACACGCCTAATCCTCCTGGCTCCTGGCTGCCAGAGCCCTGAGGTTTCCATTCACACAAGACCAAAGAGCCAGTCACCATAGTGCGCCTTAATTTAGTCTTTGTTTCGAAGCAAAACAATGAAATGCAATCATACAAATAAATGGAAGGTGGGCTAGTACTGTTGCTGTTGCTTGGTTTCGATGTTGGTTTCATTTTTTTTATTCTAAAGTTTAAGCACTTTTTTAGACTTAATTAAAAAAGAGCAGGATAACTCCCAGATTCTAAACACTTTATTAGAATGTACTCATATTGATATAATGAAGCAGTATGCAAACACAGGATGTGTTTTACACTAACAAAACAGCACTAAAATTACAATGGTACTACCATGGCACCAAATCTAAAAAGCACATGTTTTTTTGGGGGTTTTTTTTTGGACATAGAGTATACCATGGTAGTATTATGGTATTCTTTAAAGTACCTTGGAGTATATCGTGAATAACATGGTACATGAATATGGGAGTATTTAGTAATACAGTATCAAAGTACCATGGTAGTACTATGGTGATATTTGAAGTACATTGGAGTACTATGCTATTCACATTTGTTTGACATGTACCAAGATGGTAATTTTTCAGCAATGTGGTATATAACAAAGTACCATGGTATTCACTTCATATTTTGGTCATCTACCATGGTATTCACTTCATATTTTGGTCATCTACCATGGTATTCGTAAAGTTCCTTGGAATACAATGTAAATAGCATGATATATAAATATGGTATTCTTTCAGTACAATGGTATATAATAAAGTACCATGGTATTATCATCTAAAAACATCACACTTACATTCACATTTATACTTTTACACTTTTAATCCATATATTATAGGTAACAATCATAGATAAGCAAGCAAGCTCAGGCACACAGTGGTTTATGATATTACCCAAAACTTTGTTTTCTGAATTAATGTCATTATGTTCCTTCAGTGGTCTTCATCTACGGTTTCTAGGGTCATTGTAAGTTGCATTACATTTTCTTCATAATTTATTTAATGATGACTAACACAAGTCACATCAGAATGATCGAATTTATTAAATGACCACATGAACAGCACCTGAAAATTATAATTTCCACAGCGTGTCAATTAAAAAATCATGGCAATTTGTACGCATTTTGTGTAATGTTGATAAAGCAAAGATACAAATTTACCAGAAAATACTTCTAATTTAGCTGGTTTATACAGTTATGCAGGCATACACGACAAAGCTCAAAGGTCAAACGTGCATGCATACATTTTCATTTTTGATTTTAAGATGTAGATCTTTGTTTGCAATGCTTTTGAGCAATGAAGTACAACAGATATGATGATGTTAAATGGTATGCATGATGGTGTTTTATGTGAAACAGCTCTGTTATTGAGGTTTTATTGCATGCAGGAGTTTAGGTTTTCTCCCAGGCATAGTCCAAGTCTTTGTATAGTAGGGTGTGGTAGGTGGTGTCATTTGAAGAGAAAAAAAATGACAATAAAACCAGAGACAGTGAGTGATATCCACTTAGCTCTTGTTCCCACGCTGTCTTTTCTGGTAGTGGTATAAAATCATGGCTTAGGTCAGCAGACGTTGCTTGTTTAGTTTCCAGTTTGTTCAAGATGGTGTTCATTGTAATCTACTTAATTTTGCATTGTCACAAACATGATGTCATATGATTTAAATGACCTTATATTCACAAAAGGGTTCCTTTGTGAATGCTATCAGGCGTAGATAAGACAATTTTAGAACCTCAAACACTGAGGTCACTGTGTTCATTTCTTCATTCAAATCATTCTAATTGTGCACGCTTAATTATGCAATTTAAAAAGCAGTTTACTTCATCTATCTGTCAAAAGTTTCTGGGATGTTTCTATAGAAATAATTATTGTGTTCTTTAAAAAAATGCTATGTTGTCTGCCTGCTCCTTTGTTTGTGGTATTTTATGAATGAGTTTGTGTATTTATATGATATTTACAATGGTAGTAATGATGGGAGGTTTGGCCCATGGCAAAAGTGCCAGTCTTATTCTTCATTGAAACTGGCATAGTTTATCACTTGCATTAGCATTGGTGTACACAGAAGTATGCCAAATCTTTTAATGTTGGAGTTCTGGTTACCCACATGTACACCAAGCAGTAAGGGAGGAAGTCAGTAGCTGAAACACTACTGAAATTAACTACAAAAATACACACACATACTGTACTGCAATTGCATGAGCCTTTGCTCCCTTCCTGGTCTTGCCGCACACACTGTATCCTTAGGAAGTTGGTAGACATTGGGTTGTGCCAAGGTTGCAGGACAATAGACACAAAAGTGCAGTATTCAACTTCCTCTTTGGTTTTGTTGTAATCAGGGACAGAATACAGAAAAAATACTAGGTCATCTAGGCACAATTTGAGAGCATCTATCTGTCCATCCACCCATCTTCAGTATCTGTCTGTCTGTCTGTATGTCTGTCTGTCTGTCTGTCTGTCTGTCTATCTATCTATCTATCTATCTATCTATCTATCTATCTATCTATCTATCTATCTATCTATCTATCTATCTATCCGTCCTCTCCTTCCATAACCAAATGTCTGTTCATCCATCCATCCTTACTGTAAACAATGCCCTCTATATTCTCTATGTTGCTTGTCAGAACAAGAATTACACACTCTCCACAGCTTTTACATAATGAGACCACACACATATTTATTTCACTACAATCTCTTAATATGAATTTTTTGTCCAAGTCTTTAATTATTTCTGCTATGTTCTTTCATTTTATCGTACATCATGCTTACATATGTTTGTTGACTCTATCATTGAGTTCAAATCTGCTATTTGACTTGACCCCCATGACTTGAGAAATGTCTATAGTGGTGGATTATTATTTGTTTACATTTGACATTAGGGAGATCCTACTGATGAAACAAGGCTACACAATGCCAAAAACATTGTTTAACACATCACCGCACAATACAGCATCCTCCACCCATTTTAAATTCTCTGTGATGAGGTTGTCACAACTTAGATTAAAAGCAGAGTTGGATTAGCCTCCTGATGGTTCTTAATGAGAGTTTGGGAGGAGCACATAATGATGCATATAATGGCGAACGTTACTGCATAAAGAAAATAGCATGTACACGGCTGCTTACCTCACTCTTTACATGAGTGAGTTCAGCATCCCTTCTCTACCTCAAACTCATGTTTTCTTAGCATAGTATAGTTTGTTTGTTAAAGATCTGCTTTCTTTGTTAACGATCTTCTTTTTCTTGATCCAAGATCTTCTCGGATGTTTGTCATGGTGCCAAAAACTTTTCTTAACTGGCTTGACCAGAAAGACTTCAGCTAGACCAGCACCAAATGAGCACTAACCAGGATAAACCAGCTTAGACCTTCATAGATATTCATCCTGGATTAAGCTGGTCTTTTCAGCACAGTTGGTGATTTAAAGATGTTTGTGTTGTAGGTTCAATCCACACTAGAATTGATCTATGATGATTTGTCCCTTGACCGAGGTACTTATCCCTCAGATTTCTCCAGTGGGACTGTCCCTGTAATAAGTGCACTGTAGGTCTCTGGATAAAATGACAGCTAAATGGCTAATTAGTAATTAGTCTTTCTATAGCAATGTCCAGGGTGGAAATGCTCTCATTTTGGCCTCTCCATGTTTGGACAAGTAAAACCTGTTCACCCTTTTCCCCATATGGATTTTGTGAATTATATAAACACTTGAACTGAAGCTTGAAATGTGCTGATGAATATTACACTGTGTATTTCATGCCTGATTTACAAAAATGTGTGGTTTGTTTTGCAGTGATTTCCATGCACAATTTCAGTTATTTAATCTTGGCAAAGTTGCCAAAATTTTCACTGGAGCTTGAAATAAAACTGAAAGTTAACACACAATGTGATTTCCCCTGTGATATAGGTAATGTTGAATCCAAAATATCAGAATAGTTCTTGATCACATGAAGATAACCTCCTCAATCATGGTAAAAATCACTGTAATGCACAGCTTTTTATGAATTATTGCTTTAATAGAATGGAGGCAATAGCATTGTGATAAGTCTTGAAATCAATTAAATTGAAGTTACACTTTTATGTGTATAATATGTAAGGATTAACTGAAATTGGATTATTGAAAATACACCCCGAGGTGGTAATGCGGACATGACGTGAAGCAGAGTCCATTGACATCAAGGCTTTGTGTTATAAAAATCGACAGTTTTGGCCTCAAATTCACAACTCATTATTTTCACATGCAAATTAGCTTAGCAGAAAACTTAATTGTCTCCCAAGGCTTGCTACGGGTTCACCACTACCAGTGAAGACCTGCAAACTTCTGGCTAACATTTGTGGCGAATCGCAAGCTCATTTCCATGTGAAAATAATGAGTGGGAAATTTATGGCAGGTTTGCTCTAGATTTTTTGTAAGGATTGCTCGCAAATATCTATGTGTGTGTGTGTGTGTTTGTGTGTGTGTGTGTGTGTGTGTGTGTGTGTGCGTATGTATGTGTGTCCATTTGCGAGAGTGTGCATGACAGCGAAATAGAGAGATGGTACATTCCACAGTTATTATTGATGAAGTCACGGGGTACATTTACATCAAGGCTTGGTTTGTTTCTCGCGAGTCTCTATTTATGTGTTATGTATGTGTGTGAGTATGAGTGAGAGCAAGAGCGAAAGGGTACATGAGGGTGCTTTCCACAGAAATGTAAATAAATGTAGGATATTGTAGAATAATGACTGTTAGACATTGTTAGTATTGAGAATTACAAAAATCTCTGGTATATATATATATATATATATATATATATATATATATATATATATATACCAGAGATTTTTGTAATTTTATAATTTTTTCTGAAAGCAATGAAAATTTCCACCACAGTGTCATTACCAGCACATCTCAAATTCTGTATGGTTTTTACTATATTTCTGTGTTGGAATGACACTTTTTAAATAAAATGTCTGACTCATAGCTAATATTTGATGTATACAGTACACAAAAATAAATTATATTTTCACACTTTTTGCATAATTTGGCAAAATTACAGCTTGATTGGAAATTATGCTGGTTAAAACTCTCAGAAGGGATTGTGGCAGGGCAGAGGGTGGGACCGGGTCGTAATAATACACACCCGGTCATGTATCAGGCTAATCAAGCCTCCGAGATGGATAAAGGCCGATGGTGGACAGTGGTGCGACGAGAGAGAGATCATTTACGGACATGTCCGGCGTCATGTGTTTGTGTCCTTTGTTTTAAGTTCATTAATAAAACCTTATTTATAGTGTCAAGCTGGTTCTCTCCTCCTCCTTTCCCTTGAACTACAGTGATACACTGACACTTTTGTTGACTTGTTTAATAAGTACGCTAACTTAGACAATCAATTCAGCATCTTCATTCACCCTGATTAGTCAAAATTACTTGTACAGTTCATCACACGTCTGCCCTTCTCTCACTTTATCATTCTTGTCTGCTTTGATTCTACCTTAAATAGCCATTTTTATACTTAATGGATGTTATTTTAGCTCTGTGGGCAAAGCACGTGCCTGCAAAACAGACCCATACTTCCCTTGGGCTCAACCCAAATCCTGACACATAAATTAATCATAACCTAACCCACCTATGATTTGTACATGTGAGATGATGTGTTTGCCTCGGTCTGTCAAGGTTGTTCCATTCCCACTGAATTAAATCAGTGTTTGAACTTTGGCGAGAGGGTTTATTTGTTTCATATCCCCCTAACTCACCTCTGCCCAGCCCGAGCACGTGTGTTCCCAGAAAACAGGCCAGACTGAGGTCTCAACAGGTCCAAAAACAGAACATCATGGAGAAATGTTGTATTAGCAGTGCTCAAGAGATCTGGTTTGTGGTTTTATTCAATTAAGGTGTATTTATTGAAGACATTTTTAAACATTGATGTAGTATTGCTGAGGATGAAAGTGTAGTTTTACATTAGGATCTGCAAGTGAGTGAACTGGCACACAACACATACAAAAACTCAGAGATGGCTAAGTTCAAGAACTCTCTGGAGTGTGCCTTGTTTGTGCTGGTCTGTGGACAGTGGATAGACCTTTTTCTTCTACCTATACTGAATAAAAAGAAAGTGTGATGAAATAAGAGAGAGGGAAAGACCAGAAAAAACATCCAGATAGTTTTTGAATCTCCAACCGCATTGACAGAATTATCAGTCAAAATCTAAATTTTCAAATGCAGAATAGGAATAGAATTTAACAATTCTGGTTTTGGTTTTGATTCTTTTTAATGATTCTGGTTCCTTAATGGTTCTATTGATGATTTTTTTTTAGTGCTTTTGAGGAAGAAATATTTGAAAATAATAAATATAATTAGTATTGGATTTACTTCCCTTAGCAGCCTGTTAAAAAAACGATGAGATAATTTCATTTTTTTAGCAGAACAGATTGTTGCAAAAGTGTTTACTTGGGCTAATGAAGATATTTTATTTTAACATTTTTTTAATACATTTATTTAAAATACATTAATAAAACTTATAATGTGTATATTTAACAACATATTGTCATATAAACAATCACTCAGTTACTTTTATTTAAGTCTCATGAAAAAAGTCTCATGAAAAAAGGAAGCATAAAAGTAATCCATAGAACTCCAGTGGTTAAGTCCATGTCACAGAAGCAATATGATAGGTGTGGGGGGAAACAGATCAATATTTAAGTCCTTTTTTACTATAAATTCTCCTTCCTGCTCAGTAGGAGGGAATATGCATGAAGAATGTGAATCGCCAAAAAAACAGAAGAAGAAGAACACGGTCAACTCATCAACGCGCATATGAGGCTTGGTCAAAATGGAGATTTGACCAGTTGTTTGTTAGATAATCAGACTACACTGGTCATGCTGTATGTTTAATGCTATTGATTTGTTTGTAGTGTTGTAATCCTGATGAATATTAACGCAGGAAACACTGTCAGAATATTTTTTAATGATGTTCCATTCATATTGACATAGTAATGCACGTTCAAGAAACATTAACAGAACCACAAGTCATGAACAGCATTCGGTTCTGGTATATATATATATATATATATATATATATATATATATATATATATATATATATATATATATATATTAAATACAACCGGTTCTGAATAAAAACCAGTTCTCGGTTACCAACCCTATCCCAGAATGCCTGTGATGTTGATGCCATCCTAAATGAATATTATAAAGCAGTTCAATGGAAAGGAGGAGGCGAGAACTGGCTTGACGATATAAATAATATTTTAATGAAAAACTTAAACAAAAGACACAAACACACATGACGGACATGTCATGCCCAAACAGAAATGATAGGTAGAATGTTAGCCTTAGTCACCATTCACTTCCAGTGTATGAGAACAAAAAGATGCAATGAAAGTTAATTGCGACTAAGTTTCACACACTTATCACTTCACTACATGGCACCTTTCACATGTTCATGAAAAAAGAGAATTCGGACACAGCTGTATACACTTCTGTGCATTGTGTATGAAGTTACATACATGTCCCATCCCGGATGCCGAATTTAAAAAACGATTTGAAATTCGATCTGACCTTGAACTAGATTTGTAAAAATTGTATTGCATTCAGTAATTTGTTTTTCAGACTACAAAGAGCTAAATGTATTTATGCTGAATATGAGTAGTTTGCTGCCTGTTTGAACAATGCCAAAAGGTCTTAAATAATGATTTACAGGTCTTAAATGCTTCCAGTGTGCAGATGTTCTGGTGCAGAAAAGGGAACACAGAGCTTTTGAGTTCAGTGCTCCATGTCGAGCAGAATAACATACTGTTGCTTATTCAAATCTATTGTCCTCAGACTTAATTGCAGTGGATGGTTTATTTTTCTTCATTTAAAAAAAAAAACTTAAGCAAAGTAGGTTATACAAATTACCAAAAGGTGAAATGTAGTTACCATTGTTTCCTCCTTTTTGAAGCTGCAACGCATTACATTTTATGTCTCACACTGCATGCAGGACCAATTTGACAGTGACTCATAATATTTCATTCAGCCAAACCAGAACAGGCTCTATAAAACTTCTTATATTAAAAGTTGACAAAGAGTTTGAACGTCCACTATTCTCATATAAAACCTGTTTTCACAGCTGCAGTGAGAAAATCAGAACTTTGTGAAAGATGTCTAAACTCTACTTTGAGTTATTTGGAGCAGAGTGTACAACTGAAGATGAAGACCTGTGAATACTCAAGGTGAGAGGCAGAGGAGAGAACTTTTCTCATATATATGCTAATGAGAGAGAGAGGACCACCGGCTTGTGAGGAGGCTTTTTCATGTCATATCTTGTCACAGCATAAGGTTCCTATTGAGGCTGTGAGATTACTACATGTTCACTCATTAATTCAACAATTTAATCTGTCATACTGTTGAGGGTATGGTGTCTGTGTATGTGTGTGGTGTATGTATGGGAAAGTGCCAATGTGTGCATATCACTTATGAATACTTCTGCTGTAATTTCCCCTTGTTTTGGTCCATACAGAGCCCTTGTAACCAAAGCAATAATGAGCTATAGTGTTCCATTTTAACCAGCATATAAAGGTGTAAGCGAAAATAACATAAACCTGAACTCAAAACTTTCCAAGTGAAAAAACAGACTGTGGCACGGTGGAGGGCGGGACCAGCGCGTGATTACGCATGCCCGGTCCCGTATTAGGCTAATTAAGCCGTCAAGAGGGATAAAGGCCACTCGCAGACGGCGATCGAGAGAGAGAGCTCAATTATGGACGTCCGTTATCTTATGTGTTTGTCTTTTGAGTTTACCATTAAAACTATCATTTATATATTAAGCCGGTTTCTCGCCTCTTCCTTGCCCGTGACTTTGAACTTCTTTACACAGACTTTTTAAATTTCTCTGTATAACAGTCAACACTAGATTGACACGTCTCGCTCTCTCTGCCGTCTGGTGGTTCTGTAGCTGCTCTTATGCCGCTCTCCCCATGCTCACTGAAATTAGAGACAGGTGATAGACATAATTTGGCTCAGGTGCAAGAGCCCTAACCGCTTTCTCTCCCCGGACGGACGCTTGACCACACCCCCACTGCCACATACCCCCACCGCCCATTTCTGGAAAGGAAGTCAGCGATCTGCCATCTGCACCCCCGGTCTTTGAACCACTTCGAATTTAAAGGGCTGGAGATCCAGATACCAACGGGTGATCCGGGCATTGGTATCCTTCATGCGGTGGAGCCATTGGAGTGGGGCGTGATCCGAGCAGAGAGTGAAGGCCCGCCCCAGGAGGTAATATCGGCGGGTGAGGACCCCCCACTTGATGGCCAGACACTCCTTTTCTATGGTGCTGTACTTTGTCTCCCTTAAGGAGAGCTTCCTGCTGATGTATAGCACTGGGTGCTCCTCCCCCTCCACCACCTGCGAGAGTACGGTCCCCAGCCCTCTGTCTGAAGCGTCCATCTGCAATAGAAAGGGGAGAGAGAAGTTAGGTGCGTGTAAAAGCGGCCCCCCACAAAGTGAGGCTTTAACCTGCATGAATGCCCGTTGGCACTGCTCCGACCATTGGACTGGGTCTGAAGCCCCCTTTTTAGTGAGGTCAGTCAGCGGGCTTGTGACGTCCGAATAATTAGGCACTAATCTCCTATAATAGCCAGCCAGCCCCAGGAACTGCCTCACCCCCTTTTTGGTTTTGGGTCATGGGCAGGTCGCAATCGCCGCGGTCTTGTTAATTTGGGGGCGCACCTGGCCATGACCCAAGTGGAACCCCAGATACCGTACCTCCACACGCCCAATCGCACACTTCTTGGGGTTTGCCGTGAGCCCTGCCCGCCGCAGCGACTTCAGGACCGCCCTCAGATGTTGTTTGTGGCATAAGCCGAATGCGGCCGGAGGCTCCAAAACGTCGCCGGGGCTCCAAACAAACCGAACGGAAGCGTCAGAAATTGGTGCAATCCAAACGGCATGGTGTAGGCTGTTTATTTGCGGGAAATTGGTGTAAAGGGGATCTGCCAATAACCCTTTGTTAAATCCAATGTCGAATAAAAGCGAGCCGTACCTAACCGATCGAGTAACTAATCAACACGGGGCATCAGGTACGCGTCAAATTTAGACACCGCGTTGACTTTTCTATAATCCACACATAAGCGTACCGACCCGTCACTCTTGGGAACAAGAACGACCGGGCTGGACCAATCACTGTGGGATTCTTCTATTACGCCCATATCAAGCATCGCATCCAATTCCTCCTGAACTATTTTCTTTTTGTGTTTGGGTAGGCGATAGGGCCGGCTACGTATTACCACTCCTGGCTCGGTCTCGATATGGTGTTGGATGAGGTTCGTACTACCCGGTAGAGGGGAAAACACGTCTGCAAACTCTTTTTGCAACTCAGCAACCTCTGCAAGTTGGTACGGTGAGAGGTGGTCTCTGCAAATGACCAGGGTGTTATGATCGTAGCTTTTGTTTACCTCCAGTCCGAGCTCCGCCCTATGCGGGACAACCGTAGCCAACATTACAGGGGCCACCTCCCTCCACAATTTCAGGAGATTGAGATGGTAAATCTGTCGTGCGCCCCTTCTATTGGTTCGTTTTACCTCATAATCAAGATCACCCACTCGCCGTGTGACCTCAAAGGGTCCTTGCCACTTGGCGAGTAATTTTGAACTCGATGTTGGGAGTAATACAAGCACTTTATCTCCCGGTGCAAATTCCCTGAGCTGAGTACCCCTGTCATACAGCCGGCATTGTCGTTCTTGTGCTTGGAGCAAATTCTCCTGTGTTATTTTTCCCAGAGTGTGGAGTTTTGCTCTGAGATCAAGGACATATTGAATTTCATTCTTACTGTCTGAAGGCCTCTCCTCCCAGGCTTCACGTATAACGTCCAGTACACTGCGCAGGCGCCGCCCATATAGCAGCTCAATCAGAGAGAAGCCAGTGGAAGCTTGTGGGACCTCTCAAACTGGAAATAACAGGGGGTTGAGCCAATTATCGCAGTTTCTAGCATCCTCGTGGATGAATTTACGAATCATATTCTTTAGGGTCTTATTAAATCGCTCCACTAGGCCATCTGTCTGCGGATGGTACACGCTAGTGCGAATCGTTTTAATGCCCAGCAATTCGTAAAGTTCGCGAAGTGTTCGTGACATAAATGTTGTGCCCTGATCGGTGAGGATTTCTTTCGGAATCCCCACCCGGGAGATTACTTTGAAGAGTGCCCCTGCAACACTACGTGCTGAGATGTTGCTCAAAGGCACTGCTTCCGGATAACGCGTTGCATAATCCACCAGGACTAATACAAAGCGATGTCCACGTGCTGTCCACTGTAATGGCCTGACGAGGTGCATTCCAATCCTCTCAAAGGGAACCTCGATTAGTGGATGGAGGCGCAATGGCGCTTTTGGGGTGGCCGGTGGGTTTACTAGCTGACATTCACGGCACGCTGCACACCACCTGTGGACGTTGCTGCCAATGCTCGGCCAATAAAAATGGGCTATTAGACGGAGTAGTGTCTTTCTTTCCCCTAGGTGACCTGCCATGGGATTATAATGAGCCGCCTGGAAAAGCATTTCCCGGCAGCTCCATGGAATCAAAAGCTGGGTTGCTTCCTCTTTTGTATGAGCGTCCTGCGTCACTCTATACAACTGCTCGTTTATAATCGCAAAGTAGGGATATGAAAGAGTGACACCCGGGCGGAGTTGTTGATCATCAATTACTCTCACTGGTCCAAGGCGTGCTTGAGGGTATCGTCTCGTGACCGCTCCAGAGGGAAATCCCCTTTTGGAAAAGCTCTGAGGAGGGGAGGGGCTGTCACCTCCCCCTCACTCGCGTCATCCCGAGAAGGAGCAGACGTAGACGGCCCCGGCTCCGCCTCCCCCACGAGAGAATCGCACATAACACATTCCTTTGCCTTCATGCAGGACCCATCCGCACATATTCCCCTTAATATTTTCCTGAACCCAGGCCAATTAGTTCCCAAAATCAGCGGATGGGTGAGGCGGGAGTATTGTGAGTATCCCCATGCACACATTTCACCCTCACCATTTTGTGTTTATTCAATGCCCCGCATTGAACCAAGCATTGGTGGATGGTGGTTTGATTACAACCGGTGTCCACCAATGCTTGGTAAGTACCCCTCTTGATTCTTACCGGAATCAGGTGCGCACCGGCTCGATCGAGGGCAGCCCGTGGAGCCTCGGGGATCCGGACCACCATCACCATCTCTATCACCGGGCACTGATCCTGAAAGTGTCCCGGATCCCCGCAGCGCCAGCAGGCCGGCCCAGACGCCATGCCCGCACCTGTGTTGGCGGATGCTTCCACCTGAGGGGGAGAGCGGCGATATGCTAAAGGGATGGGGGTCGACCACTGCCTGGCGCGGGGAACTGGTCGCGTTGGCAGAGCTCCTCGCCGCCGCGGGGCAGGAACGGGCTCTGGGGAGAGAGCAGAGTGAGGGGAAGAGGGGGAACACTCAGGGGGAGGGGGAAGAGAGAGAGAGAGAGAATAGGGCTCTTCCGCCCTCGGGTACGCCGCCAAGTGGTCCTCCGCGAGCTGGAAAGCCTCATCCAGCGATGACGGGCGGTGGCACTGGACCCATTCCGCTGTCCCCTTCGGCAGTGCACAGATTAGCTGCTCCAGTACCACTTGATCGATCACTTGCTCGACATCGGAACTCCCTGCCAACAGCCATTTCCGACACACGTCTCGGAGCCGCTGAGAAAAAGCAAATGGGCGGTTGTCTTTCCCCAACTTTAACGAGCGAAACAGCTGGCGGTGTTGCTCTGGACTACGACCAACCGCTGCAGGATCGCTTTCTTGAGGTCCACATAAGAAAGAAGTGTAGCCGCCGCCAAAGGCAGAACCCTCGCCGCCCATTGTTCTTGCGGCCAGCCCCAGATCTCTGCTGTTCTCTCAAAGAGATCAATGAAAGCTTCAGGCTCATCTTCCGCCCCCATTTTCAGAAGCGTGGGGGGGGGGGGGGTCGCATGCCTGTCCTCTGATTGAGCCCGCAGAATCTCAAAAAAACGCTCGTCCTGGTCTTGACGAAGCTCAAGCAGGGATTGCTGGTGGGACTGATGCAAGCTGGCAAGGGAGTGGAGGATCTCGGCCAACTGGGAGGGCTCCATGGGGCGTATTTTAGCTGGTTCAAGCTGGGTTTTCTGCACCAGTGTAAGAGATTGACAATAAGGAGGCAAACGAAGATGTACTTCAAAGATAAGTTCTTCTTTTAATGCCACACGAAAATAACATAAACCCTCAAAACTCAAAACTCTCCAAGTGAAAAAACTGACTTTTTAACTTTCTCTGTATAACAGTCAACACTAGATTGACACGTCTTGCTCTCTCTGCCGTCTGGTGGTTCTGTGGCTGTGAAAATTAGAGACAGGTGTTAGACATAATTTGGCTCAGGTGCAAGCGCCCTTACCGCTTTCTCTCCTCGGACGGACGCTTGACCACACCCCCGCTGCCACAAAAGGTTAGAAATATAAAAGTTTATGCAAAAGGTTATAAAAAATAGTTCACACAACTTTTTTAATTAGATTACTAACCCTCTTGTTGCTCCAAACTTTTTTTTTATTTTCATTTTTTGAGTGGAACAAAAAAGCAGATGCTTTGAAGAATGCTCATTGCTGCTCTTTTCCAAATAGTGAAAGCAAATAGTGACCAGTGGCTGTCAAGCTTCCCAAAGTACCAAAAATTTGCATTAAAATATCAATAGTTGGCCTAGTCCATTCTGCTTATGTGCTTTATTCCAAGTCTTCTGAAGCTATATAGATGATTTAAGTTGTTATTCACAAGAAATCTTCCCCTCCACTATAGTTTCCAAAACTCCTTTGAATTTGCACACATTCAAAGAAGTGCATCACGTCAGTTTCAAACATGATGCACAAAAACCAATGATGGTTTATGTGTCTGACATCAAGTGTGAATGAGATTTTAGAACTACAGAGAACAGAATATTTTCAGGAATATTACCTTCAGTTTTGGTCTTTTCCTCACACAAAGCTCTTGTATGGTTTTGGAAGACTTGGGACACAGTGCACATGTCCTATGGACCACTTTTATAAGGCTTTTCTTATTTTTGGAGGTTTGCAGCCATAGTTCCCTTTGTCTTTTCGTTGTTTGGAAAAGAGCACCATGGATATTCTACTGCACATTTCCTTTTTAGATTCACAGTTTAAAGAAAATGGGTTTAAAACAGCATGAGTGACAGTGAGTAAATTATGACAAAATGTAAATTTTTCATTCTGATCTCATGGAAATTTTGTGACTGGCAACTTTTGCAAAATTATATTATATGGATCACGACACATATCACAGTAGTTGTGAAATTTCCACTGTGTGGCGATAAAAGTGAGTTAAATTTTGTCTCAACTTTTTAAGGTTAATGCCAATAGTGTCATAAAAGCAAATGTGAGATGAAAAATTTTAGCTCGGCTGGAATCATACCACAGTACTTTACAAAGAATTTGCATGTGCAGCGCTCTATCAGTTGAGCTACCACCAAAGTGTTGTACTGAAACTGATAATCTGACATTTTACTTGTGATTTGTGTGAAAGTGAAAAAACTCCTTGTTGTTGCGCCTCTAGTATTTATTTTACTAGGAAACTGCTGAGATATGTTCAACGAGCCACGTACAAATAGTTTTGTAAACATTTTGGTATATTAAAGTGATTCCATGAGACCAGGTTGTGATGTACTCAATAATTTCTGTTTGTCTGCCATTATTTTTCCATCTCAAAGATAATTAATTGTTTTAACATAGATTCCTCAGCCGCTTTGTTGAGTCTCAGAAACAAAGGCTGCTCTGTTCCAGCCAAATCCATTGTTATGACAATAGCGCAATATTATTGACCCAAAAGCTTTGCAGTGAGAAGCCAAGAGAGCTTTTGTGAGCTTCAAACATGTTTTGCCTCCTCACAAAAACAAGAAAACTGCTGTGGGGGAACAAGTTTGATTTTAACAAACTAAAGTCTCAAGTATAAATAGAAGCCCCACAGATATACCTTGAGAGCGGTGTTTATTTATAAGCGCTAATAGCACTAATGCCTCCTGACCGACTCAAATGGCCGATGTGATATGTCTTATTTGATTAAGGACAAATAGAGCCCTATTCAACAGAGTCTCTTTAGCACTCAGACCAGAGTTTAGACCCCAACGATTTGAGAAAGTGTACTGGATGGTTTCCAAATCTTCAAGCACCTGAAGGAAATGGTACAGTAGACTAATCAGGAACTTTGGTGGCGAGACAGACCCGACCGAATGGTGCAGGGAACAATCATTGCTTTTTACAGTACATTGAAAGGGGGCAAGGTTGAACTGGATTGTAGAGGAATGGAGATCTTTTGTCTATTTGTCAAGATCACTGGAGGACAACTTTAGAGTGAGAGGAGAATTTGTTTACTCAAATCTTTGTATCTCAGAAGATGTTAGTATTAACGAAGATCAACTGTAGATAAGCAAGGATTCTAGAACGGGGGTTGTCAAGCTCCAAATATGACAAATAAAGTACTATAAAAAATATACAAAATACTTTATTGACTTGCCGCAACATGTCTAGATGCACCATATTTGAATGTACACAAGCACAACAGAGATTTAAGAGCTATGATAGAGGGGGGAATTTAAATTTCTATCGTTTCCTCTCAAAAATCTTTTGTATGGCTTGTATAAAAATAATCCACTAAAAATGACTAATTACTTATCTTTAATTATAATATAATATAATTAAACTCCATTTAATTATAATTTAATTATAACTTTTTATAATCAGTAAAAAGTTACTTTACTGATTACATCATCAATATTAATCACATTACTAATTACTTTACTTTTAAGATAGTTTATAAAACACTTTTCTCAGAAAAAAAACAAAATAAAAGTTAAATAATGAATATTTCTTCCTTAACTGTGCAATGAATTCATATGTTAAATATATTATATATAAATTATATTATTTAAAATCATATGTGTAACCCAAGTAATGTACTTAAAATGTATTACCTTAATTGAAAGTATCTGTAATCTGATTGCAATCATTTTAAATGTAATGTGTCACACTACTTTTTGATTACAAGTTATTGGATTAAGTCAAGTAATTTCAAATCAAATCAAATCAAATCACTTTATTGTCACACTACTGTGTACACGAGTGCAACAGCAGGTGAAATTCTTGTGTGCAGTTCCGAGCAACATTGCAGTAATGACAGTGACGAGACATAAACCACTTTACAATAAACAACATATTTACACAACACAATTTACATAACAAATGTACACATACCTACACAACAATTTACATATCAAATGTACACAATACACACAATGTAGAATACACATACACTAGATAAGGGTATAAATATATATATATATATATATATATATACACACTACCGTTCAAAAGTTTGGGGTCACCCAAACAATTTTGTGTTTTCCTGAAAAGTCAAACTTATTCACCACCATACGTTGTGAAATGAATAGAAAATAGAGTCAAGACATTGACAAGGTTAGAAATAATGATTTGTATTTGAAATAAGATTTTTTTTACATCAAACTTTGCTTTCGTCAAAGAATCCTCCATTTGCAGCAATTACAGCATTGCAGACCTTTGGCATTCTAGCTGTTAATTTGTTGAGGTAATCTGGAGAAATTGCACCCCACGCTTCCAGAAGCAGCTCCCACAAGTTGGATTGGTTGGATGGGCACTTCTTGCGTACCATACGGTCAAGCTGCTCCCACAACAGCTCAATGGGGTTCAGATCTGGTGACTGCGCTGGCCACTCCATTACCGATAGAATACCAGCTGCCTGCTTCTGCTCTAAATAGTTCTTGCACAATTTGGAGGTGTGTTTAGGGTCATTGTCCTGTTGTAGGATGAAATTGGCTCCAATCAAGCGCTGTCCACTGGGTATGGCATGGCGTTGCAAAATGGAGTGATAGCCTTCCTTATTCAGAATCCCTTTTACCCTGTACAAATCTCCCACCTTACCAGCACCAAAGCAACCCCAGACCATTATATTACCTCCACCATGCTTAACAGATGGCGTCAGGCATTCTTCCAGCATCTTTTCATTTGTTCTGCGTCTCACAAACGTTCTTCTTTGTGATCCAAACACCTCAAACTTGGATTCATCTGTCCACAACACTTTTTTCCAGTCTTCCTCTGTCCAATGTCTGTGTTCTTTTGCCCATCTTAATCTTTTTCTTTTATTGGCCAGTCTCAGATATGGCTTTTTCTTTGCCACTCTGCCCTGAAGCCCAGAATCCCGCAGCCGCCTCTTCACTGTACATGTTGACACTGGTGTTTTGCGGGTACTATTTAATGAAGATGCCAGTTGGGGACCTGTGAGGCGTCTGTTTCTCAAACTAGAGACTCTAATGTACTTATCTTCTTGCTCAGTTGTGCAACGCGGCCTCCCACTTCTTTTTCTACTCTGGTTAGAGCCTGTTTGTGCTGTCCTCTGAAGGGAGTAGTACACACCGTTGTAGGAAATCTTCAATTTCTTAGCAATGTCTCGCATGGAATAGCCTTCATTTCTAAGGACAAGAATAGACTGTCGAGTTTCAGATGAAAGTTCTCTTTTTCTGGCCATTTTGAGCGTTTAACTGACCCCACAAATGTGATGCTCCAGAAATTCAATCTGCTCAAAGGAAGGTCAGTTTTGTAGCTTCTGTAACGACCTAAACTGTTTTCAGATGTGTGAACATGATTGCACAAGGGTTTTCTAATCATCAATTAGCCTTCTGAGCCAATGAGCAAACACATTGTACCATTAGAACACTGGAGTGATAGTTGCTGGAAATGGGCCTC
The DNA here is from genome assembly GCA_032164185.1 of Moxostoma hubbsi. NCBI lineage: Eukaryota > Metazoa > Chordata > Actinopteri > Cypriniformes > Catostomidae > Moxostoma > Moxostoma hubbsi. The sequence goes on from JAVLUX010000051.1 coordinate 9,718,864, forward strand.
TATACACCTATGTACATATTGCACCAAAAACCAGACATTTGCTGCTAGAATAGTCATTTACCACATTAGCAATGTATAGAGTGTATTTCTTCAAAGTTAAGACTAGTTTAAAGTTGTCTTCATTGAAAAGTACAGTGCTTTTCCTTCAAAAATAAGGACATTTCAATGTGACCCCAAACTTTTGAACGGTAGTGTATATACACTAACTGAATTGGGAGCGAGAATATATTGACAGAATGAAGATTAATAAAGTGCAGTGCTGATTGTTGATCGTGAGAGATCATGTGTTCAAAAGTCTTATTGCTTGTGGGAAGAAGCTGTCATGTAGTCGGGTGGTGCGGGTCCTGATGCTGCGATACCGCCTGCCTGATGGAAGCAGTGAGAGCAGCCCATGACTCGGGTGGCTGGAGTCTTTGATAATCCTCCGAGCTTTATTCACACACCGTCTGTTATATATATCCTGGAGGGAGGGAAGCTCACCTCCGATGATGTTTCTGGCAGTTCGCACCACCCTTTGCAGGTCTTTGCGGTTGTGGGCGGTGCTATTGCCGTACCAGGCGGTGATGCAGCCAGTCAGGATGCTCTCAACAGTACTAGTGTAGAACCGTGTGAGGATGTGTTGGTTCATTCCAAACTTCCTCAGCCGTCTCAGGAAGAAGAGGTGCTGGTGAGCCTTCTTCACAACGGCCTCAGTGTGGACGGACCATGTGAGTTCCTCAGTAATGTGGACACCGAGGAACTTGAAGCTGCTGACTCTCTCCACCGGTGCTCCATTAATGGTGATGGGGCTGTGCTCTCTGTCTTTCTTCCTGAAGTCCACCACAAGCTCCTTGGTTTTACTGACGTTGAGTGAGAGGTTGTGCTCCTGACACCAGCGCGTCAGAGTGTGCACCTCCTCTCTGTAGGCTGTTTCATCATTGTCAGTGATCAGACCTACAACCGTCGTATCGTCAGCAAACTTAATGATGGCATTGGAGCTATGTGTCGCCACACAGTCATGTGTGTACAGGGAATACAGGAGTGGGCTGAGAACACAGCCCTGCGGGGCTCCAGTGTTGAGGGTAAGTGATGAGGAGATGTTGCTGCCCATTCTAACCACCTGACGTCTGCCTGACAGGAAATCCAGGATCCAGCTGCACAGCGAGCTGTTTAAGCCCAGAGCCCGGAGTTTCACATCAAGCTTGGAGGGCACTATGGTGTTAAATGCTGAGCTGTAGTCTACAAACAGCATTCTCACATATGTGTTCCTTTCACATATGGCTTGTGGGGGGATGTACACAGCAGTGATAATGACTGCTGTGAATTCCCTCGGTAGCCAGAATGGTCGACACAGAAGCATGAGAAATTCCAAATCAGGAGAGCAGAAAGACTTGATAAAATGTACATTCCTCTGATCACACCATGATTTGTTGATCATAAAACATACACCTCCACCTCTGCTTTTACTGCCTTTTTTCCAGGTTGGATAGAGCAGTGTGTATTGTAGATGCAATAGCATCATCAGTGGAGCGGTTGTTACGGTAGGCAAACTGCAATGGGTCCAAAGAGGTGGGCAGAACAGAGCAGATGTGATCTCTGATCAACCTCTCAAAGCATTTGCTGATGATGGGGGTGAGGGCTACAGGACGCCAGTCATTTAAGCAAGTGATTTTGGCTTGCTTCGGTACAGGCACAATGGTTGATGTTTTGAAGCATGTGGGGACTACAGACAGGGAGAGGGACAGGTTGAAAATGTCCGTAAAAACACCAGCCAGTTGGTTCGCTCATGCTCTGATGACACGGCCCGGAATGCCGTCTGGACCCGCGGCTTTGCGAATGTTCACCCGTCGAAAGGATCGGGTTACATCCGCAACAGAGACGGAGAGTGAACCATCATCTGTAGTATCGGCCGCGAGTGCTCTCTCCGCGAGGGCGGTGTTGTTGTTGTCCTCGAAACGAGCATAAAATGTATTAAGCTCGTCCGGGAGAGAGGCAGCAGTGTTCATGGCGGAGTTTTTATTCCGTTTATAGTCCGTGATGGTGTTAATTCCCTGCCACATACTTCTGGAGTCAGTGGTGTTGAACTGTCCTTCAATTTTGTGCCTGTACTGGCGTTTGGCTGTGCTGATGGAGTTACGGAGGGCATAACTGGCTTGTTTACGCTCCTCCGCGTTCCCGGAATTAAAAGCGGTGGTCCGCGCAGTAAGTGCCGCGCGAACATCGCCGTTAAACCAGGGTTTCTGGTTGGGGTAGATCCGTATAGTTTTCGTCGGAACAACGTCCTCTACGCACTTCCTGATGAAACACGTTACGCTATCAGCGTAAACCTCGATGTCGTCATCGGAGGCAGACCGGAACATCTCCCAGTCCGCGTGATCAAAACAGTCCTGTAGCGCAGAGTCTGATTGGTCCGACCAGCACTGGATCATTCTAATGGTGGGTGATTCCCGTTTCAGTTTCTGCCTGTAAGCGGGCAGAAGCAGAACGGAAGAGTGGTCAGATTTGCCAAATGGTGGGCGGGGGAGGGATTTGTAGCCATCCCGGAAAGGAGAATAGCAATGATCCAAAACCCGGTCCCCTCGTGTGTTAAAGCTGATGTGTTGGTGGTATTTTGGTGCTATTGTTTTGAAGTTGGCTTTGTTGAAGTCCCCGGCAACAATGAACGCAGCCTCAGGGTGCGCGGTTTCCTGCTCACTTATACTGCCATACAGTTCCCTAAGTGCCCGGTCTGTGTCGGCTTGTGGGGGGATGTACACAGCAGTGATAATGACTGCTGTGAATTCCCTCGGTAGCCAGAATGGTCGACACAGAAGCATGAGAAATTCCAAATCAGGAGAGCAGAAAGACTTGATAAAATGTACATTCCTCTGATCACACCATGATTTGTTGATCATAAAACATACACCTCCACCTCTGCTTTTACCTGAGAGGTCTTTCGCTCTGTCCGCTCGGTGCACGGAGAACCCCACGGGTTCGATGGCCGAGTCTGGAATCTCCGCGGACATCCAGGTTTCCGTAAGACAGATAACACAGCATTCTCTCGTCTCTCGTTGGAAGGATATCCGCGCTCTCAGCTCGCAGAGCTTGTTGTCCAGAGACTGAACATTTGCCAGTAGTATACTGGGTAGCGGGGGGCGATTTGCGCGACGTCTTAATCTGATGAGAACGCCGGCTCTTTTTCCTCTTTTCCTTCTGCATTTCCACGGCCGGGCAGCCCAAACAAAGGGCTCCACTGGCGTGTTTGTAAACCGCGGGTCGGCATTGAGGAATGTGAAGTCCGGTTTTCGGTGTGTGATTGCCGAACCAATGTCCAAAAGCGTTTGTCTGTCGTACACAATAAGGCAGACAACATCCAAGACAAAAAAACACAGAACTGTAAACAAAACAAACAATAAACTGCAGTGTTTTGACGGAGCTCGCGACGCAGCAGCCATACTCGGCGCCATCTTGAGTATCATCTGCATTTTTATTTGTATAGCACTTTTAACAACACACATCTTTTCAAAGCATCTTTACAGAAAATCATGCTTTAGCAAAAAATTTAATTCTAATACATATAAAGTCTTAGAGTGATCAATGTGTAGTTTGATTAAATATTATTGTAAATTGGAATAGGACCTAAACCATGCTAATGCATGTCCACTAATGCCAACATAATTCTCTGGCCTATTCAAGAGAATGACGTGATCTGTCTCATCAAAGGCAGCACTAAGATCGTCTCGGTTACGTATGTAACCTCCGTTCCCTGATGGAGGGAACGAGACGTTGTGTCGAAGAAGCGACACTAGGGGTCTCTCTTGAGTGCCGAATATGCCCCTGGTCTATGAAAAAAGGCCAATGAGAAGTTGGCAGACAGTATTTGCATACCCCGCCCCTGACATACGGGTATAAAAGTGGGGAAATCCGTCGATTTTTCTGAGGAGCCAGAAATGGTCCGGCCACTGCAGTGGCTTAGCTCAGCGACATGGCCGGGAGGACACGACGTTTCGTTCCCTCCACCAGGGAACGGAGGTTGCATACATAACTGAGACGTTCCCTGTCTGTCGCTCACTTTGACGTTGTGTCGAGGAAGCGACACTAGGGGTCCACTTCAAATAGCGCCATGCGCTGAGCCATGTACGTGTACTGCTGACACAGGAGCGGGCAGGTATTTCACATGCACAATCGACCAACTGTGTTTCAGACTGCACGTACCCTTCCCCAATGCCCCCAAAAAGTCGTCGGAATCCTTCTGGTTACCCTAGAGGGGAATAAGGCGAAGCTTGCCAACCTGGGAATGGGCCAAGCCTGGCTGGGCCTCTTTTCTCTCTATGTTTCTAGGCATAGAGCAAGAACAGCGGGGCCCTTACACGCATTGAGGGAAGGGGGTCTTACCCAGTTTCCTATTCTTTCAGGGGGAAAAAACCCTGCGGAGGCCACACCTGCCCAAAAGGGGAGGTAAAAGTGGCGAATACATCACATGGGAACGTGGCGCAGTGGTAGATCCAACCTCAAGGAGGGGGGAGTTGCTACAGCATAGCAACTGGAGGTCAGCAAAAACTGCCTAAGGGAGACACGGGTCCACTTCGTAAGGGGACCGTACCACAGAAAATACAAACAGGGGGAGTCCGTGTAGGAGTCCCGATCTGTGGAGCACCTATTCCAGTACAGGGTAGATTAGAGTACCCGTAGTGGACTGGGTTGGCAAGTTCCTCCGCTGAACTGCGGACCCATAAGGTTTAGGGAGGAATCGACCAGGGACCCGGGTGGGTGGGATCTCCTGGGAGAGAAAGTGCACAGTTTTACCTCGGCTATTCACCTGGGCAGATCGTCAGCATGTTACAGAGTTCTACCGGCTCGGACCTGAGAAGACACAGGATAATACTGACTCAACCCTGAGATTGTAAAATCTTGCAAAGGTATCAGGTGTTGCCCAACCCGCTGCTCTACATATGTCTGCTAGGGAGGTGCCCACGAGGATGCAATACTCCTTGTTGAGTGCGTTCGGACCCACGGGGGGGGGGGGGGGGTTTTGGCACAGCCTGGGTGCGATTTGGAAACAGCGTTCCCTTTGCGCTGTCCCCCAAAGCAGACAAAGAGCTGCTCAGAGCACCTAAAGCTCTGTGTGCGGTCCAAATAGGTACGCAAAGCATTTACCGGACACAGCAATGAAGGGGCTGGGTCTGCCTCCTCCCAGGGCAGCGCTTGCAGGTTCACAACCTGGTCTCTGAAGGGTGTTGTAGGGACCTTGGGCACGTAGCCCGGTCGTGGTCTTAGGATCACATACGTGTCTGCCGGACCGAACTCCAGGCAGGTGTTGCTAACAGAGAACGCTTGCAGGTCCCCGACCCTCTTGATGGAAGCAAGCGCGATCAGCAGGGCCGTCTTTAGAGAAAGGGCTCTGAGTCCAACTGAAGACTCGAAGGGGGGTCTCTGGAGGCCCGCGAGGACCACTGAGAGATCCCAGGAGGGGAACAGGCTTGGCCTCCCTTCCAGCCTCTCTTGCAGAAATAAGAGCACTGACCTAACTGCGCACCTCTGTGGGTCTTCAGCACGGGAAGAACACCAATTCGCGAACAAGCGCCATTTCAGGGCATAAAGTTGCCTGGTAGAAGGGGCTCTGGCTTGGTTGATCATGGCCAAGACCGTGGGTGGTAGACCAGCTAGATCTTCCATGTCCTGTCCAGGGGCCAGACGTGGAGGTTCCAAAGGTCTGGGTGCAGATGCCAGAGTGTGCCCCGTCCCCGAGAAAGAAGGTCTTTCCTCAGGGGAATTCACCAGGGAGGGGCTGTCGCGAGGAGTACGAGATCTGAGAAACAGGTCAATAAGGAGCCACAAGGGTGACTTGTTCCTCGTCCTCCCTGACCTTGCACAGCACCTGTGCAAGAAGGCTCACTGGGGGAAATGCGTTCTTGCGCAGCCCCACAGGCCAGCTGTGTGCCAGTGCGTCTGCCCCGAGGGGAGCCTCTGATCGGGCATACCAGAGTGGGCAGTGGGAGGTCTCTTGGGAGGCAAGCAGGTCTACCTGGGCCTTGCCGGACCGTTCCCAAATCAGCTGGACCGACTGGGGGTGAAGCCTCCACTCTCCACCGGGCAAGCGTTGTCGTGACAGCGCATCCGCTACCACATTGAGGTTTCCGGGGATGTGAGTGGCACGCAGCAACTTGAGGGACTCGCTGCTGGCTCCAAAGGAGGAGACGACGGGCGAGTCGTAACATGTGGAGGTAGCGTATGCCAGCGATTTATGTATGCTACCGCAGTGATGCAGTCTGACATGACTAGAACATGTTTGTCTCGAACTAACGGGAGAAACTTCCGCAGGGCAAAGAAAACAGTCAGCAACTCCAGGCAGTTGATGTGCCAGCGCAGCGGGGCCCCTTTCCAATGGCCTGCTACTGCGCGCCCATTGCACACGGCGCCCCAACCTAATCTGGAGGCATCGGTCATGACCAAGACGAGTCGGGACACATGCTGCAAGGGTACTACTGCCCGTAGAAAACAGAGGTCTGTCCAGGGTTTGATTGTTTGGCGGCAGGTGGGGTTGATTGTCTCACGGTGCATGCCGTGGCACCATGCTCGTCTTGGGACTCGAGTCTGAAGCCAGTTCTGAAGCGGTCTCATATGCATCAACCCCAGTGGCGCGACCACCGCGGGGGATGCAATATGCCCTAGGAGCCTCTGGAAACGTTTTAAGGGGACCGTTGTGTTGGGCCTGAGAGCAGCAAGGCACCTCAACACTGACTGCGCACGTTGGTGAGACGTGCTAACATTGAGGCTGAGTCTAACTACATGCAGAGAAAAGAGATGCTCTGGACCGGGGTGAGCTTGCTCTTTTCCCAGCTGACCTGAAGCCCTAAACGGCTGAGGTGCCTGAGCACCTGGTCTCTGTGAGCACATAGTAACTCTCATGAGTGGGCCAAAATGAGCCAGTCGTCGAGGTAATTGAGTGTGCAGATGTCGGCTTCTCGGAGCGGGGCAAGGGCTGCCTCTGTGACTTTCGTGAAGACGTGAGGGGACAGAGACATGCCGAAGGCGAGGACTTTGTACTGATTATGCCTGGCCGTCGAACGCGAACCGTAAGAAGTACGCGTCCTTCAGGTCTACCGCTGAAAACCAATCTAGATGCCGAACGCAGTTTAAAATGTGTTTCTGCGCTAGCATTTTGAACGGGAGTTCAACGCTTGGTTGAAAACTCGCAAGTCCAAGATCGGTCATAAGTCGCCGCCTTTCTTGGGTACGATGAAGTAAGGGCTGTTCATCTCGGTTGGAGGGACAGGCTCTATTGCTTCTTTGAGTAAGAGAGTAGCGATTTACGCTTGCAGGGATTTGGTATGTTTGCCGTGTACTGCGGAGAAGCGGACGCCCATGAAGAGGGGGCGGAGGCCTGGCAAACTGAATTGCGTAACCGAGTCAGATGGTCTGGGCCAGCCAGCGAGACGGGTTGGGAAGTGAGAGCCACGCGTCCAAACTCCATGCTAGAGGCACCAAGGGGACGATTATTTTGGACGTACCCGGTGGGGCTTCGCAGTGGTACAGAGCAGGTAAAACGGCATCGGGTGGCGAAGACACATCCTGAGGCTCTGGTGCTGAGAAAAGACTCAAAGCACTTACCTTGCTCCGTATACCCGGCAGGGGGCAGGTTATTGACTGAGGAGGAGGTCCAACATAGGCGTCCTCTAGACTCGTCGGAACCGGCTGGCCGGAGAACAGTTGTGGGGCTAAAGGCGGGTGGTCCGCGTCCAGCGTGCTGGGACTGTTGAGATCTGGCGGCAGAGTGCCGTGAGAATGGTGAAGCTGCAAGCTAATCCACCTCGAGCTCTATAGAGAATAGGCAGGCCGGCCATGAGGCGAGCCGCTGTTGCCTTGAGCATGGACGGGAGTCAACGAGCTCCATCCCCAGTTCGCTTCCTTCCTCAGATTGCTTCCAGCACCAGCCATGTCGTCCTCAATCCTGTGGGAAGAAGGAGCGACACGGGGGAGGCGGCTGGAGTGATGTGCTTTCTATTGAAAGCAAGCCGCGACCGCAATGTTGCCATGGTCATGCCCTCGCAGTGAGAGCATGAACCATCCACAAACGCTGCCTTGGTGTGATCGCTGCCCAGACACATGAGACAACACCTGTTGTATAGGAACTACACAGGGGCGGAATGGCATCTTTAAAAAGACGTGTCCTGAAAAGGACATTTAACACCGCTTTGTAAAGCTCTTTTAGAGAAAAATACTCTTTTATAGAGAAAATCACTCTTTCAAATACAACTCTTTTAACTCTCTGCACTGTCGAAGTCCCAGGGGCAAGCTGCAATGCCGTGCAGAGAAAGAGAACGCCGTAGAAGTGCGCCGTAGATCCAACAGCAAGCAGAGCATCAGAGGAACAGAAGCAGGAACTGGTGTGTGACTCGCAGTTGTCTGCATACATGACCATTGGCTCTGAAGAAAATTTCTGAATGAACTCGACGTATTTCTCCACTTTTATACCCGTATGTCCGGAGCGGGGTATGCAAACACTATCTGCCAACTTCTCATTGGCCTTTTTTCATAGACCAGAGGCATATTCGGCGCTCAAGAGAGACCCCTAGTGTCGCTTCTTCGACACGACGTGGAAGTGAGCGACAGACGGGGAACTACAAGTACAAATGGCTCAAGACAAATGCAGCCGCAATCAGATGATACGAGAAAATCAATTGTAACTCTGATAATTGCAGTCTCTGTACTGTGATGGGCCTAAATCCTGATTGAAATTGTTCATATATACAATTTCTTTGTAGAAATGAACATAGATGGGAGCACACTACCTTTTGTAGTATTTTCAACATAAATGGTAGATTTGAAATCGGTAATTAGCCAATTCTCCAGTATCAAAAATGCTTCTTAGTAAGCAGTTTGATAACTGCCATTTTAAAGTTTCTTAGGACATGTCCTAAGGATAGCGTGGAGTTAAAAATATTCAGAAGAGTTTCTGAGATTACAGGGAATAACTCTTTTAAGAGCTTAGTTGGTATTGGATCTTAAATAATATTGTGACTTTTGATTTTTTTTTTGGCTCTTCATGACCTATGACAGCAAAGGATTGGTGCTTAATTCCTAACCAATTGTTGTGGTTATTTTCATGAGTTTACCAAAATATGCTGACCTGGCACACATATGCTGACTGCAGACACTATCTGTCCATGCACTGTGAAATACTTCTAATTATGAATTAATCCATTTGCGCTCCATATTCCGAGCTGCTCTCTTGAGATCAGGATTACAGTAACTAATTACTTTATAATCAGATTACAGCCATTACTAACTAACTGTCTATCTATCTATCTATCTATCTATCTGTCTATCTGTCTATCTGTCTATCTATCTATCTATCTATCTATCTATCTATCTATCTATCTATCTATCTATCTATCTATCTATCTATCTATCTATCTATCTGTCCGTCTGTCCGTCCTCTCCTTCCACAACCAAATGTCTTTCTTTCGTCTGTTCATCCATCCATCCTTACTGTAAACAATGCCCTCTATATTCTCTGTTGCTTGTCAGAACAAGAATTACACACTATCCACCGCTTTTACATAATGAGACCACACACATATTTATTTCACTACAATCTCTTAATATTAATGTGTGTCCAAGTCTTTACTTATTTCTGCTATTTACTTTCATTTAATCATACATCATGCTTACATATGTTTGTTGACTCTATCATTGAGTCCAAATCTGCTATTTGACTTGACCCCCATGACTTGAGAAATGTCTATAGTGTCTATAATCTATCTATCTATCTATCTATCTATCTATCTATCTATCTATCTATCTATCTATCTATCTATCTATCTATCTATCTATCTATCTATCTATCTATCTATCTATCTATCTATCTATCTATCTATCAGGCCCACTGATACTACACACACCTCCAGTGTGGGAAAAGGTGTCAGGTGGTTGACCCCTGAGGTAATCGCAGTGTAAGCACTTGTGTATAAAGTATATTCACACTTCATTATCACCCAAAGTTCACAAGTACACTAACACCTGAGGCCTCTGGGGTTTCCAGAGTCACAGGAACGCTGGCCTATTATTTATGCTACTCAAAGTGCCTCATGTAAATTCACTTAAAACACCCAACTGATAATTCCGAGACGATATCAGAGGTCAACCCCATGAGGGAAGAATCAATGTCAATACAGCACAACCGGATAAAAAATACTATCTTTATGGAAACAACTTCACAGGCTCTCTCAGACTCCACAACCAGTCTTGACATCTGAAATGCCTTTTATTTCCTCATAAAGGATGGGGTGAAGGGCGTCAAGACAGTTCAGTAGACCTGCCTGTCTTCTAAAAGCCCTTCACTGCCCTGTACTGAAAAGACAAGGTATTGAAGTTGTCAGAGTTTGCCTGGAGGGAAACAAAGTCAGCCTGCTTTCATTTGAAGAGATCTTCCATTTGACCTCTGCCAAGAGACTTTGAAAACAGTTTTTTTGCAGGTCGGCAAGAGAGAGAGAGAGGAGGGTGAATGGTCTGACGGTACTGAAAAGGGCAGATTTGCCTTCATTCTCGGGGTCTGTCCATTCAACCTCTTTTGCCCAAGTTCAATCTTGCCGGTAGGCAGCATTGTGACCGTAATGTGAATTTTGCGGTGAATGTAGATTAAATGGGAGGCTAATAAAGAATGTGGCCTGATAGAGTTGCAGCAATGTGAAGCCTGAAATTAGCTTTTTCAATCTTTTTTTGACAATGGCGAAATTACTTTTTATTAGTTGACTCAAGTAGTTTTTCGTGGCATGAGAGACAAAGATGTATGCTCTGTAAACTGGCTGGTATAGACCCCTTCAACCATGTTAATGTCCTACTTTTTTCTGAAAGGCACCATGTGAAAATCCTATAGAATTAATTGACCAGGAAGGACATTTTATTTGTTCTATTCAAAAGGCTTGCAGAGTTATGAGAAATCTGAGTAAAGGGTTCTTATTGAAATAGATAGAACTTTTCGAAAGAGTTTGCAAAGACGCATCTGATATGTTGAACATTGTTAAAGGAGTTCTCATTTCTAAAAGATCACAACAAATAATTTGTTTAACCATATAGTTCCCAACTTATTTTAAATTCACCCATTAAAGGCAAACAGAGTGAATTGATAACAACAATGTGAAAGTAGATTTTTCAGAAAATGCGAGTAGTTCTTGCCCATGCAAAACTCTCTGCCAAGATGCTAGGGTGTTTTGGGTGGTTACTTACTGGTCCTAGTCAAGAAAGTCCAGCTAAAAGTATCTACAATATTGTAGCCTTTACATATTGGGTCTCTCCTTGAAAAAAAGTCAGTTGGTTTTTTTGTCCCTTTTATCATCTGCCAAGTAAAAATAAAGTCTTCAAGCCACATGATGTCAGGTATGATTAATGTCTATAGCACAAAAGTTTTTATTAAGTTATGTGCTCAAATGTAATACTTACTGTAGGGTAACTGCACATTTTTATTGTAACAATACTTTGAAATCTGCAATTTTATAATAGGAGTCAATCAGTCACCTGTTCAAGATCAGGGCTCAGTGATTTTCCACCGGCCACGTGGGAACATTTTCATGTTTACTTGTCCTGTGAGTGTGGTTTATATGAGGCAATGAATCAATAATAGACCCTTTTAACATTATATGTACAAAATATGGTAGTTTAATGTGTATTATGACAGGTTTTACTTGTTTCCTTTAATGGAGTTTTGACACAGACATCATCTTTCAATGGAGCACAGTGAAATTAAGTGGCTTTGGTCATGTAACTATTTGCACCACTCATGTAAATTAACAAATCACAGGAAATTAAGACAGACTGCACTTTCATTTATATTTTACAACTCTGTGTAAAATAAATTAACAAATCTTTTAGACACTTTTCATTTCAAAATATTTTTGTTTAAATTGTAACTTGTGGGATTAAATGGATTAAAAGAAAAAAATGTGAATTTGTGTTTCCATGGTAAAAATATGCTGTCATGAAAAATAAATGCCTGAAATGTAGTGCAGCAGATGCATTGCATTTACAGAACAAATTTACAGTAATATACATATATTGTATGCAAATATCGTAAGCAAACACACCTGGAGATACTGTATAATTGTTGTAATAAATTGCATTAAATTGCATTCTGACTGCATTCTTTGTTTGTTCAATAAATATAGCATTATTTGTAGCAATTTTAGACTGCTCCACTGTTTGCCATCTGTGTGCATTGATATTAACGCCTCTTCATCATAATGAAATGACTCCCAAGCATTCCAAACAGGGACAACACTCACTGAATCAATCTGTCTGAATGGTTTAGAATGAGGTACCATGCCCTTATCACCTTTAATAAAAGAAGACACACATGATTATTTCCAATAGGTTAATGTTGTTATGTTACTGCATGTCATACAATGCTGACATGTATTAACATGCAAAAGCATTTACTCCCAAATACAAGAATGTGTCAAAGGGAGATGTAAGTGTGTGTTTGAGTGTGTGGTGTACAAACCGGTCATGGACAAACTAAATCGAAGGCTCTGTAACAGTAATTGTCAAAGTAATTGCATTGCTTACTAAGTGTTTCAAAGTAACACTTGTTTGTGAGATGTGGAAAACTCTGGCAAAACTTTTCCATACCAAAAACTCAAGTCACAAAACTGATTTTCAAAGAAGTCCCTCAAGGGAAATTGAAAAGTTATAAAACATCCCATTATCATCACTGTTGCCCATTGACTAATTTTCTGACCTTTATGTAAACGAAAAAATAAATAAATAAATTAGATAGATAGATAGATAGATAGATAGATAGATAGATAGATAGATAGATAGATAGATAGATAGCAATTTCAACACAATCCACACACATAAAAAAAAATATAAATGTAGTATTCCACATATAAATGTAATTGAAAATAATCTAAAATCGTTCACAATGGTCCCCAGCATGGTGCACTGAAGATAACTACAGTAGTTCGCGGAGAAGGGGGCGGCGCTCCAAGGTGAACTCCCGCCCGTGGGCGTGCCATATGCATATGATAGGCATTGCATCCACCTGCCAAGCTGTTTCAGCTGCAGTTAAGGCGAGCGAGTGAGTGAACGCCAAACAGCGCTTCTCTTTAAACTATTCAAACAGCTTGTGACTGTGCAGAAGCTGAACACGGAGTTATCAGTTGGCTTTTATGCTTCCTAGCTCAAGATCAAACGGGATTTTATAAAACTGTACCAGATGAATTCTATCTACAAGAAGAACACCGCGCTCAGGTGTTCAAAAAGATAAGGACTGTACCTCCGTTTCTCCGTAGAAACTCGGAGACATTTTATTGGATTCGTTGTTTTGAGTTGAACTCAAAGTTCTTTTTGGACAGATTGGAGCAAGCAGGTAAAAATAACATTGCATGCATTTCTTTTTCACGAAACTCACTGACAGAAGTGTATGCGCATTATTTGAGCACTTCTGTTTTATTATGGGACACATATAACCTTCCAGATTGTATTCTTAAACGTTTCTAAACTATTTTATATCTAAACGTTTTAACTAGTTAATATTTTGACTTGTACAATAACAGCTAATGTTGGTTATACGCATATTGTTTTTTAGACATTATGTGTAAGATTGCTGCTTATTATTTGCTGTCAACATAGCTATATGTTGGTAAGATGGTTAATAATAACGCGCGCTCGAGCACGCGCTTTAAAGTTGCGTGTATTATATACTCACCCACAAAATCGCAGTATGTGCTCCACTGAAACGCCTTATTATTGGGGGTTTCCTACGATTAAATACTTTGCACTCCAAGACCAATTGGTTTCACTTTACACATTATTTTGCAAGTAATGCGTCTTTAATAATCACGGCATAAATGGCAGAACAGTTATGGTAGAGCTTCTGTCTATATTTCAGCACAATAGCCAGTTTAGTCAGAGCAGTTTATAAGTTAGAATTTATGTTAAGGGTGGTAGAAAAACAAATATATAAGAACATGCATCACAAACACTAACTGTAGTACAAAATATTACAAAATAAGAATAAACAATGGCAATATATGCAGATATGGGCTGTATGTTGATATTGTGGTAGATATAGTGGCAAAATGGGTAAGAAAGAATGCAGAAAACAAAAGTGAGATCCCTCAACCTGTTGATCAGTCACTAGACCTTATGAATGTTGACAACTTTAAACATTTTCCAGGAATGCTGAATTTAAAAGCCAAGCAGCACGCTGTTGAGATTTAAGTCTCTATACAAATGACACAAGTTTGTTTCAGACATTTGAAGCTTAATGCCTTTACTTGAGAATGAGGTAAATTAAGATAAATGAGAGAAATGAATCTTAATGTCCTTCATCTTGATTCTTTTCATATAACCTTAATGTACCTTTAAAACTTTGTTTCTACAAAATAAGCTACTGTATATATTTATTGTAATAATATATCGTAATGAATGGTGTTAAATGAATGTCACATTAGAATGTATTAATGTATTTGATTAATAATGTATTTATTAATATGTAAAAATGCAATAGGTGAGAGTCAGTTTATTTTCAAGGATTTTGTGCAAATATATTTTGCAAGCCTGTTCCTACTAAGAAACATCCCTTGGTGGGTGTATTTTGTGAAAACAAATTAATATATAAAAAAAATATAAAAAAGAATACGTTTTAAATCCATCAAGTTGAAGGCTTCTCTCTGTCGCATAATATTTCATATCAGCTATTTGATCCTACTAGAACAAAACAGCATCTGCCAAACAAAGTGGCATAACTTTCAAAAATGTATTAAAAGCAGTCCATTTTATGGTTAATGTATAGATTCTTATACAGTAGATCCATTCTCTTAAAGCAAGCGTGTGAGACTATTTGCATGTGTCTGAGCGCTCTTGTATTCATATAATTGTTGTTTAATTTCACTGCCTTGTGTGAGGTAAAGAGGCAGAGAATTTAGATAAACAGCAGGACAGTTAACAAATTGCCTGCAAATAGCTGAGGTTTAAACAGCTGCTTCCACTCATAAATGCTCTGCAGCCAGGCATCGTTTCTGTTGGATGGCCTATCTTCCGCCTATACTAGTTTTTCTGTTTTAAGATTTTGGCTTCTTTTTAAAAAAATAAAAACATTTAAATTCTAAAGCTTTGATTGATGTCAATACTACGGTGCTTTGGGAATGGGAACACTGATTCAAGTATCTCACGACAGAATTAGGGCGTTAAAGTTACATGTCATGATACCACCGTGCATAAGTACAGTCCCTCTATGGGTGGCAGCCTTGTTTTTTCCACCTGAAAGAGATGGTTTGTAGCAACATGGGGGTTTTAAATGTCTTCCCATTGGGAATGTCCCTTTGCTTTCAAACATATGCAACCAAAACCCCTTTTTTTGTGAAATATTTACTGCAGATGACCTCCTTAAATTCTCTTATTAAAGCAGGGACCTCTGGTAAAACATACAATATGGAAGTGTCTTGAAAGTCTCTTGAATATTTATGGGCTAAAAAGCTTTTGTATATGACTTTGGCTTATGCATTGGCATAAGGAGAACACAAGTCAGTAACCACAAGAAATAGGAAAAAAAAACAGATTTACAACCCATATGACTTTAGTTATTCTGTGGAACACAAAAGGAAGTCTTTTGCAGAATTCCCATAGAATGTGCACAGTATCATTGTGGTAAATGGGACTTTTAAACTTAAAAAATGGCAAAATACAAACCTTTGTATGAATAATGGAACATTATTTTAAGTCTTAATTTGTGGAAAATCTTTGTAAATTAGATGAAATGGTGAATAAATTGTGAGATTCTTTGAAGAATCCAAGTCTCTGGACTACAAATGGATGACAAAGCTTTGTGTATGACATTGTTGAACATCCAGTCCATAACCACAAGATATAACCTTTTTTTTTTTTTTTTTCTGTTTTCTTTTCCAGTGACCTCATCAATTGTGTCTTTTGGACTTCAGCGGATGCACCATGCTTTTGGAGACTCTTTGGGTAGTCCAGATTCTACTGGCCCTATCTGTCCCAACATTGGGTTCGGACCGCGACCCCCAAAATGCGCCCCGTGTCTTCTTGTCCTTTAAAGGTAGGATAGCATATCTGTTTGGCATCTCTTGACCTGCTTCTGGTTTTCATTCAGAAACTGTTGCTTTAGTTGTGTGGCCTGTGGTTTGGTGGAACCGTGTGAACATTCTGGAAAATCATTTTCTCACGTGCTACCTTCTGGTTTTCATGACTGAATTTGATGAGTTGATAAATGGAAGAGTGTGGGCGATGATTCCTCAGAAATTCGCAGCATAGACGGATTCTCGCGTCTAACCACAAACTGAAAGAGTGGAAGCCGTCTGTGCATTTCTAATGGGTTTCCAATCAAACATCTTAGATTTTCACAACCAGCTGCATCCACTTTCATCCTGTGTCAGGGTAATTAAAAACACAAACTAAGAGTTGAAAAAAAAATCATTCTGAAACTTAAACATGGGTCAGATTAAAATTTACAGAAAATCGAACATGCCATCTCAATTATTTCGGTAGTATATATTTAAGCATATTTCTACAATAATCGATAGCAGACACAAAACAGGATATGTGAAATAATGTTTCTCAGTGATGAAATGTTTGTACTGTTTCTGCATAGGGTATGAACTCAACAAAAGTTCACACTGTCAATTATTCAGAATTTGCCCTTCACCCTCAAAAATAAAAGTTCCAAAAAGGGTTTTACAGCCATCAGAGAAACTTTATCTTTATCCAACAACTACTTCAGGTCAACTTTTTTTAATTGGACAAGCAGCGTTCCATGATTGCTCTTATTTCGAATAGCAATACTGAAATATTTCATTATTTGTATCTCTCTCTTTTGTGCTTAACAAAGAATTCCAGACCTTGCTCCTGTTTTGGTCTATTTTTTACATTGGCTATGCAAAAATAAAAAAAATAACTGACCACAATGCGTCTGAAATGTTAATTTCTTGCTACTTCTTGTTCATGAAACTGTACATGAAACAGTAAACTGCAACAGGTAAATTGGCACACACATTTAATATTGGGATGGCAAATCACCCATTTTCCTGAATTTACCCTATAAAAGCAATTTCACAATTGTGCATTAAGTAGAAAACCATTGCCACTGTGTACTGTATCTTTCAAAGATCCCATTGTGGCTTTTACTGATCCTCTTTTAACAGATGAAACCTACACTAGTACCAATATTATGATCTGAAGAACTGTTATGTTACTTCAATAAAAATTGTTTTTACTTCCCCAAGAATCGTATTGTGAACTCAAGAACCTTATACAGTGACAAATCGTTCTTGATAAGAAATTGATTCTTGCTGAACCTAAGGTGCTGCAAGAGTGTTTGATAGACCAGGCTGCGTCTGGGACTTTAAAAACATCTTGTAGAGTTACATTTTCTGGATCAGCCATGCACATTGTTGTGCCCCAGGTCTACACTGCTGGAGATCAGGGCTACGATTAGCTGTTTGGGAGCAGGGACCAGGCAATTCCCCTGTTTGCCAAGCTCTCTGTTTCCCAGATGAGAATGCTCTTGTGGACTTAATTATGAAGGCCGGCACAGTTCGTTATTCAAGGATTTTTTCCCACTTTAATCAAGTGGGACTTAACACTCCAATGAACATGTTTGTAGATTCAGTCATTTTGAAGGATTTCATATATTAGTATTTCAGGAATCACCTCCCTTTCTTGATGCTGTGCTGTGCTAGAACCCCGCCCAATGTGTCTGAATTCTGTACATCCTTTGCATGGCTTGCGATCTTTGACTTGCAAACTCCATGAAGTCCACTTGTAAAAAATATTCTGTTCTAATTTAACAGTATATTTACAGTATATATTTCTTATTAAATATTGTTATCCGCATAACAATTTGATTGAAATGTTTAATTGTATAATTAGCTTTCTGAATTTATAAATGATGAGATTCCATATACTTGCTGACATTTGCTTTAATGACAGCATGTACTTGAGTG
Organism: Moxostoma hubbsi; assembly: GCA_032164185.1. NCBI lineage: Eukaryota > Metazoa > Chordata > Actinopteri > Cypriniformes > Catostomidae > Moxostoma > Moxostoma hubbsi. The sequence goes on from JAVLUX010000051.1 coordinate 9,736,788, forward strand.
GGCAGGTTTGTGCAAAACCTGATAATAATTTAAGCATGATTTCCATTTTTACAAAGGAATTAATATGGTCAATGTCACAAATTTGCTTATTTGATTAATGACCTATGAATAGTGCCTTTGTTTAACATTTTTCAAAGTAATTAAACTTCATTAACACAGATTTACAATATGGCAATCAGACATTTGAACCCTATTATTTATGGTGTGTACAGCACATTGTGACCTGGCAAAAAAAAAAAAAAAAAAAAAAATATGATTGTATTTGTCTTGTTGTCCAATAAAAATAAAACAAATTCAGAGAAATAGAACAAAATGTATTAAGAAAAAACTACACTGAAACCCCTATAAGTTGACTTCAGTTGATTGTTTCCTCAGTTGAATTGAGTAATGGTGCCTCCAAATCTTTTGTAATTAATTTAACTTGGTGTTCATATGAATACATTTACTATTTAAGTTAAGGTAATGTAACAAGATAAAAGTAGACGCAACTCAAATTTGCTATTTAAATGTTGTTTCAACTTTATTTTTATTGAATGGTCTCAGATTATAACCGATTCTAGGTCAATCATTTAATAAACATATTTAGATGTGGAGTTCGGTGTGATGAGAACACCTATGTAACGATTTGATGTTTGCCAATGACAGCGTGATCTTCGCCGATACTGATGCAGAAGCTACTGACATTCATTCTTGCGTTGCCCGCCTGCATCGCCGAGCCGTATGACCTCAATCAACGAAGACAAGTCCATAGTTTTGACGGATGGGTCGACGGCCAATGTCCAAATTGATGGAGCCCATATTGAACAAGTTCAGGAATTCAAGTACCTAGGATCCGTGGTGCAGGAGAAGAAAGTGGCGTCTTCAACTGGTGTCCACGACAGAATCGGCCAAGCAACCGTGGCATGTGGTGCCTATGGAAAAGGGCCAACGTCTCCCTTAAGACCAAAATGCGCCTTTTCCGGATGCCGATCCTGCCAATTCTCCTATACGGGTCATAAACATGGACTCTACTGAAGCAAGACCTAAACAAGCTCGAGGTCTTCCAAATGTGATGCCTGCGGCAGATCCTTAGTATCTTACTCTGAGACCGCATCCAAAATAAAACCATCCGAATAAGATGTGACCACCAGCCAACGGTCGAGGAAGTGATCCAGTTAAGAAGACAGATGGTTCAGGCACATCTGGGGGCTCCGGAGGAAACCCCATCCTATCGTTGACTAGGGATCAAAGAAGAAGAATTCATAGACGCCTGTACTTCAGTTGCACATGCACAAGGAGAACTGAGATTGTCTTAACAGGGTCCAACTTGACAAAAGGTGATGCAGATAAAACCTAATGGTGACAAAAAACTATTTACAAAAAAACAACATAAATAATACTACTAAAGAGCTAAAAGATCAATAACTATTTAAATGCCCCCAAATGTTCCCTTTGACAAAGGAAACGTTAAATAATTCAAGCACAAGGCATCGTGTTTTTTTTTTCCCCATACCCTCAATTTTGTACACAATAATTTGATTTAATAATACTTAAAATCTTAAGTCTATGGATTTTTACAAATAATAAGTTCAAGGAACTTGGACAAGGAACTAGGATATTTGAGTTCCCTTACAGTTCACTCAACATTGCGTCATGCTGACGCATATGGGAAATACCTTTTCTGACAACCTATATTGATCATAAGTCAGTCATTGGCATACAGTTCACAGCAATCCATTTCGCAAGTGAATTTGTCAATCAGTTGGAGATTTATTATGAGGGCTTGTTTAAGGGCCCGTCACTTTACACCTACGTCAGACGTCACTGGTGTGTTGCGTCATAAATATAAAATGTTTAGGTCACTGTGTCAAGTTAAATATAATTTAATACTCCATCTTTAAACACATCTTGAGATCCCTTAGATCGCATTTGCACTCCGAGTTTTTTGAACGCGTGTTTTGAACGCAAGAACGTAACGCATGTTTGTGTGTTTCTGCCTACTGAAGTGTTTTCTTCACTGTATAAACTGTGCGTTGCTCATACAGCTGAAATTTCACTTACTGCCCTCTGGAGTAAACAGGTGGTACTGCAAGCTTGCATTTCTCAGGAGTCTTCCTTAATATCACCTGTGGGCATGCAATTAATTGCGTACATTTTTTTAACACGTTATTTTTTTGTAAAATTAATCGCATTGAATTAAAGGGTTAAATCAATATATATATATATATATATATATATATATATATATATATATATATATATATATTTTTATTTATTTATTTATTTATTTATTTATTACATACATACAGCCACTTACATGTTAGCGTCTTTTTAAAGAAGTCGTTCTGTAAGTGTTTCTTATGCGAGGGGTATATCTCAGATCAACACGAGCTGTGTTCCCTGTCTGGTCCGTGCCCATGCAGAAGCAGCTCTCTTGGAGACAGTCTGCCCTCACTGTGAGGGACAATTCAGGCACGGCGGGGCGGCAAGGTCGAGCAGGATGAATTTGAGGTGAACCTCGTGCCGGCACATGCCCTGCAAGCCCCTCAATCTCCATGTACTGCCATCTCTGCCAGTACAATATATGCGTAATGAGCTTCGGCCCTCTGCAGGAGCTCACAACCTTGTCACGTTCAGCGGTTCTGATGTTGGTGATTTGATGTCATGTCTCTCATTGCATCTGACACTGGCGAATGGACAATGGAGGACGATGGCGCCCCTTCCCCCTGTGAGGGTGAGGAGCATCTTGTCATGGCTGGTTGAAGAGTGGTCTCCTCCAGAGAAACTGGAAAAATCTTGCCTTGATGAGTGGTTCCTGCAGTCCGGACATCATCAAGCAACCGCATCTCACAGATCTTCCCCGTTCTTCGTAGAGGTTCAGAGATGGTTCAGCTCTCCACCTGATGGTGGTGCTCCTAGTTTTCCAAGCTAGGCTCCTCGAGTAAATGGTCGAGGAAAAACTGTGATTGAGACATTTAAAGAGCTCCGCACCACTATGGACGTAGCGCTGTGGGCCACTAAAGTCACTGCACAGGCCATAGCAAATCAAAGTGCAACCTGATGGTCCTGGATCGTCACATCTGGCTGATCCTCACAGAAATGTGTGATGCGGAAAAAGCCACCCTCTTTGATGCTCCGGTGTTGACAGCTGACCTAATCAGCAGCTCTGTGGATGGGTTTGCTGAGTGCTACGTTACGGCTCAGCAACACTTGCATGCTATGAGACATTTTATGCCAAAATGTAGCCGTATTTCATACCAACCGGCTTGCTCCTACTCTGTCTCAGGCACGTGCCCAGCTAAAAACCTAATGCCTGCTGCCTCAGCGCCGCCAAAAGTCACTGCCAGTAAAGTTGTGCAAGCCGTGGCCCAAATGTAGGCAGCCGCCTCAGCGCAAGCCCTGCGCTGATGAGGAAAAACTTTCCCATGCAGCAAAAGGCTTCGCCCGATTTTAGATCTGAGACATTTAAATCAAAAAAAGCATTTGGGCTTAAGGTGGCATCTGCCATTATTCCATTAGGTCTTTTAAACATGAGACCTCTTCAGTACTGGCTCAAGCACCATGTGCCACAGCATGCCTGGCACCAAGAACGCATGCACGTTGCTATATTTCAGGCAGAATGTGGTGACCGGACACTTCCAACACCGGTTGGGATGCATTGTGCAATGGACACCTGGCCTTCAGCACCTGGACAGGTGTGAGGAGGTTGTGGCACATCAATCGCCTGGAGCTGTTGGCTGTTTTCCTAAACTTGAAGGCTTTTCAATCTGAAATAGTGAATTATGTTATGATTCGCTCAGACAACATGATGGTTGTGGTGTAAATAAACCACCAAGTCAGAATTGAGACTGATGCGTTTCCCCCCTCCTGTGGAGCTCCACCATCTCCTCTCCCTGTGGGTGACATATGTCCCAGGCTGTCTGAATTATGGTGCGGACCTGTTGTCATGCCAAGGAGTTGTCATGCTTGAATGGAGACTTCATTCTCAGATCGTCCTGAGGATTTAGGAAATATTCGGCAAAGCGGAGATCGATCAATTTGCCTCTGCGAAGAATGCCCACTGTCCCCTCTGGTACTCCAAGTCCCAAGCTCTGCTAGGATTGAATGCAATGGCCCACAAATGGCCTGCAAAACACAAATACGTGTTTCCCCCGGTTTGCCTCCTTCACTCTGTCATATGCAATGTCTGAGAGGACAAGAAAACAATTCAATTGGTTTCACTGAAGTGGCCGAATCAGATCTGCATTCCAGAAATTATAGAGCTTCTGGATGGCCCTCCATGGGAAATACAGATGAGGAGGGATCTCTTCTCAAGTGCAGGGCACAATTTGGCATCCCCAGCCCAAGCTGTGGAACCTGCATGTGTGATCCCTGATCAGAGTGCGCTAAACTTGCTGTAACTGACTAATTTAGGCTAGAACACCGTCTACAAGATGCCTTTACATACTAAAATGGAATGTGTTCACTAATTGGTGCTTTTCATGTGGCAAACATCCAGTGAACTGCCCATACCTGACACTCTTAGTGATGCGCTCTTTGTCCCTCAGTCAGACAATTATGAGAAATGGTGTTTTCACACCTAAAATTGCAGGGCTTAAACATAATGGCCAATCTTAGAATTGGCGTTATTGAAGAAGGGTTTCAAATAGGTCGTCGGAAAAGGAATTTCCCATATGCGTTAGCATGACGCAATGTCTCGTTCCCTTCATCTCGGGGAACTGAGGTTCCATATGTAAACGAGACATTATGAGCCCAAAACATGGCATTTCAATGTTTAATTAAGACAACTTGATTTTTCCAGTAATGACAACATTCGAGTTTACAGTGCATTTGTCAAAGGGGTAGGAAACGACAACAAAAATACTTAATTCAAAGGCAAAACAAGTTTGTTTTTCTTACCCAATTGGCAAAAATATAGAATTTTTTTTTAAGCATAAACCCCACCAAATTTTGCTATATTTCTCTGCAAACAAGACATGATATCTTATGTCAATCTGCTTCTCAAATATTTTTTTTGTTTTAAGGATGTTTGGATATTTTTACCAGTTGAATTTTTATTAGCCAAATCTGTGGTTAAGCGTGAAAGGGGTCAAGGAATTATTTATTTTCTTTGTTTTCTTCTAAAAAGGCTGATTGTTAACTCGCATGTTTGCGTGCTCTGTCGAGTTGGACGCAGCAGTATTTGAGCCAATATTACATTTAGCCCTTTTAATTGGTTTTGGAGAGCAACTGCAAACCTCATCATAAGACAGCACCTGCCGTCCACTCAAACTGCAGGCCTACTGTTTTCTCCTTATAACGCCTCACAGCACACAGAGGAATGTGCTGCTAATTACTGTCAAACCCCATGCCCATTTTCAGACTTTTAAATCTCACTCCATTTCAGTTTGGTCCTCAGCCTTCCTATGATAAGTCACTCTTCGCTAATCCCTTTTTATTCACCTTAAAATCGTTTCTGACCAAGCCTATATAAGCAACTGTTGACGTCCACTATTTCATTTACAAGCGTTTGCTTTTTTCCAACAAAGGTCTATGGGAATAATGTGTGTTTGGGCAGTTTTGAGTGAAATTTTATAGAAATGTAAAAGACTTTGTTGGTGGGTCACTTGTAATAGTGACACGAGATACGTAAAGAGGATACACGTAGTGTTTTTCTTTAAATAAATCTTAAGAAGATCATGCTATGGATTTTTTCAAGTGACTGTAACAATCTTCTCTCAATTCTTATTGAGTCTCAGTTTTAAGAATTAATGTTTAATTTACTAGTACCTTTACAAAAAACTCAGATAAATATGCTTTACATTGCCACACTTAATTCCAGCCCAAGTAAGAATATTATCAATTTTGTTCGAGAATATTTTGCCAAAAAAATTTGTCATTCACAGCAATCTTCCATTCATATTAAAGGGAAGTTCTGCAAAGCTTTTCAGAGCAAGTAGCAGTAATCAAGGGGGTGCTTCTAAAACTTTTCTTCTACCAAATAGTCTTATAGACTTCAAAAAAGTCCCAAAATAGCTTTCAAAACCAAGCTTCTCTGTGTTTAACTTGGCTGTCAAAAAGTTGATTGATCTTAGATATATTTTCAGCTTTAGAGGTTGTTTTCCACTTTACAGTGTTATTACCCACAAGAAATCTGTGATGGATGTATTACCAAGGTCATAAAGCTGATATTTTTACCTCTGTGACTAGAGGTTCACGTCCTACTATCTACAATGCCTGTCCAAATAGATTTGTTCTGTCGACCCACTTTAAAGGTCAGGAGTTGCGACCCCTTGCACAAGTGGAGCTCACTTTTCTAGTAAAGTAGTTCCACCCCTCTCGGAGAGTAAATCAAAAACATCTTAATTGTTCTTTGAGCTTTGCAACTTCCTTCCCCTCGCTTTTGTTCTTCATCAAGGTTGTTCACCTGGGAAAACACTCCCATGATGCCAATGTTGTAGGCTTCTAAACCAAAGTCAGATGTGGTACCTTTTCCATATCAGTTTTAGGAGAAACCTAATCCTGTTTGGTCTGGTGTAGAAATGGATTATCATGGTGAAATAGAAGGTTACTAATTCAGTGACAATCAATCAAATCCTTTGTTGGGTGATTGCATCCAGACGACCATACATCCATTTACCTACATTGCATTGAATGAGTTCATTTTGAAGCAACTATGGGGTTATCAACCACAATTACAACTATCAAGAAAGAAATAAGAGTAATTCAATGTAAATCAAATCTGTTTTTAATTAATCCCAAAGGTTAGTTGTAAGACTGAAAGGTGAACCAGCATGCACAATTGATTTTAGAGCATAAGAGCCGCCAGGCACCCGCCAGGGGGTTTTGACCCCCTTAAAGTCACGCACACACACACAAAACACACTGAGTGTTTAGACTGGTGTTGGCTTAACTTGCCCCCTTTATGCTGATCCGAGGTCAATATTGTTGCTTTACTGCCAGGATTGAGATTAGTGTAAATTAGTTTGTCAGGATAGGGTTACAACAAAGACCATAAGATACCTGAAACATTCAAGTTGTATCCCTGTGCTTAGAGATGAATCTATGGGCGGAACCTTTGATCCTGCACAGTTGTGATGCAATACCAAAGCTCAAAGTTGACTTCAAGGCCATCAAAGCTTTTAATGACATGAATGCACATGAAATATTCTCTCTTCCAGTTTATGTCCAGGTGAATGTTATTGTGAAGACATTTCCTCCTTTGGTCTGAATCTGATCTCACCAATTTTGGCTAAGAATAATTGCAATTTTGATTAACTGCTTTATTATCATTTTTTTGTTACCATGGGAAATGGAGCTAATTTTAAAGACCTGACATTTGAGCCAAATGGTGGCAGTGTGAACTACATTATAAAAGGTTTAAGTTTGTAAACTCTCCTACTAGGGGTGTGCACCGATGTCAGAATCTGTATTTGTATTTGGTCATATGACAAAATCATCTGTATCTGTCACTGTTTTTGGATAAAACCGGGTGTGGACGGGGCTTAAATCTAAATTAAGTGCCTTTTTTTTTTTTTTTTTACTTTTACAGTTTATTTAAAAATATATATATATATATAATATGCCTTGTGTATGCCTTTTCATAATAATAGCCTAATAATAACTATACAATTATAATTATTTTTATTTTTTTTCCTACCAGATGAAGCTGAATTTGTTGGCCACATTAACCGTGGAATATGTTGTTAACTTTGGCTTCTCTTGGTAACTGATATTTAAATTTGTCTGAAACAGAATTTTCATTCGCATAACAATGAAGGTGTCAAGAAAAATGTGAAATAATAAAGCACACATTTTGCAGGAAAAAAGACAGCAAGTTTCAGATTCTTTGTTTTACATAAGCAGGAATATTCTGAATACTCTATGGAGCATTTAAACCTTTATGGAGCATTTATCTTTTTTCGGAATAAAGTCTTAACCAGATAATTTCCTTAATCGCTGATGTGAATATACTGTAAATGCGGTCAACTTTAAGAGTTGTCTAGATGAGTTCCGATGTGAAATCATCACATCAGGTCAGGAATTTAACGTTGCGCTCAGGTTTAGGCTATAAATAAATACTTGGGAATAATTTGAGAATCGTGTGACGCATGAGCATAGACATTTCAAGAATTGGAAAGTGTACATGTCGTATCTTAGTTAATATTAAACTTGACAAGCTCCAGATGCACACAATTAACAGAGACCGCAAACGGAATTGAGGCTGTGACGTCTGATCTGAAATCGCACCATGTGCATTTTCATTCATAAGGTTTACACTTTAGAACATTGGCTGCACATATTTATAAAAAAAATTTTTTCTATATAAATATATACATTTTTCAATTATGCTATATGCCTGTATTTCTTGGATTATCATTCAAACTAATATTTTAAAAATGATTCAGATGAATCCTTTATTCGTTTTTATTCGTGTTTTTCCGAATAGTGTATTCGGCTTCGGGCACATCCCTATATCCTATTGTCTCCTCTATACTGAAAGCTCATGTATGAATGATAAAGGAATTTAGGTATTTATACAGATCCTATTTTTTTGCCTTTTTTTTTTTTATTTATTTTAAATTTAATGCTGCTCTAAGTATTTTGTTTGGGAATACCATGCATACAATGTCCCTACTAACGGACAGATATCACTAAAATAGGTGTCCGTAGAAGTCACACTACTCTGTGATGGCCCTCGGCTCTGTAAACAACAAAGAAACTGACAGCATGTCGCTAATATCCAATGAGAAATCTTGGAGGCAGCTAACTGTCAATAGCATGAGATTAGTATGGGAATATCTGGCTACAGTGGCTTTAAATATTTTAGGAGTTAGACTCATTGTGTTTTATTTAGATGAGTGTAACTTTCACACTGATACCTTTAAGAATATTGTTAGCTGTAGTAAGACAAATAACAGAGCTGTTCGAATCAAATCAGCAAAAAAAAAAAGTCCTGAAGCCTGTTTATATGCACATGAAAGATGTGTTTGTTTGTTTTTTTTTTTTTTTTTTTTTGTTTCTTTCAAAAGCAACTTGCATTTCCCGAGTGAAAATACATTGTTCTTAATATTGTTTAAAAGATTTGAGTGCACTATAGTGTTTTAAATTACCTCATTGAATCATTACATTAAACATGCAAATGAAAACATTTAGGATTCACGATGATTTCTATTTCTCTGTTACTTCTGTTCTACCAGCCACATCTCTCTCTTTCTGCAAAAATTACCTGTATTTTCCACTACAAAATCCTGAAAACCAAAGACCAAGCACCCCCATACCGCAACCAGCTTGTTTTTTTTCTTGTGTGGTTAACCTATTTTCCCCAAACTTGTGGCATTTGTGTTTGCTCACAAATAGCATTTAATTTCCTAAAATAACTGCAGTGGGTTTGGTTTTGAGGTGTGTGGTTTTGGCCAGAGTGATGGTGAACATTACACATCTCATTAGCTATTACACCAAACACAGCAATAACAAATATAGCTTAAATACACCAACTTATGTGCTCAGTCCATTATGCATATGTCTGCCAGCCATGGAAACAGCACTTGTATGATGAAAACCAAACCGCATGTGGTCAGGTTATGGGCAAGTGAGAATGATTACGGCTTCTCTGTTGAAAGGAACTGCCTAAACTTGTCCAAGGGGTTGTTGGTCTTCCATCCTCGTTTCCCAGCCTGACCAGCTGACAAGTGCCCAAAACCATTCAACTAGACTACTGCCATTGGGTACCAATTTGAAGGAATACTTCACCAAAAAATTCTCTCATCGTTTACTCACCCTCATGCCATACCAAATGTGTATGACTTCTTTACTCTGCATAAAACAAACTGAGATTTTTAGAAAAACATCTAAGCTCTGGTGGTCCATACAATACAAGTGAATGGTGACCAAAATTAAGCTCCAGATAGCACGTGAATCTGGAGCTTAAAATTTTTGGTCACAATTTTATGTGCCTCCCAAAATGCGTGGCCAATTGTCTGATTTGAGTTGAGCATGATCACTTTACACTAGACCTTAAAAAGTGCATGGATCAAATGGGCATTGAATGTCATCCAATCCCCGCAAACAGTTCTCTGCTGTCATGTAAAATCAGGTCATTTTAAATGAAGTTAGTTGAGGATGATTTGTTCTCCAGGCCTTAAAGTATCCGCTTTTAGAGGAAGAACACTGGACGTATTGTGTTGGGGTGGTTAATGATCATTCAAACCTGGCATTGCGGCCATATGAGGATTGCAAGAGGAGATCTGATGAGGGTGAATAGACAGATGGATGATAAGGGAGGGGGGTGTGCCATTTGGAAAAGTCCTGCTTTTTTTGTTATTTTTCTTTCTTTCCCTCTTAGTCATTTCCTCCGAGGCTGTTCGAGTTTCAGGAAAACACTCTCTTGCAACACTAGAGGCTCCCAACTACTTCAAGGGCCTTTGGCATTCGAGACTGCGAGCATTAACCCTTTGAGGTTGTTCCTGCCCTCTACGCATTAAAATGGGTCTGTTCACAGTACTGGTATTAAAATAGCTGATCTAGGTAAAGATACTTTAGTAGTGCATACTAACTGGCCCTTAAACATGAATTGTCATCCAAACTCACAAAGGGATTAAGCTATTTGGCAATAAGAACGCTTCAAGTTTATATAATCAAGTGTAGGTGTGCGTGCGTGCGTGCGTGCGTGCGTGCGTGCACATTAGGGATGCAGTGGTAAACAGGTTTCACATTATACTTGACGGTATAAAATGACGGTTATCATACCATGTACATTTGCTTATCTACGGTATTGAGAAAAAAATGCAACCGGACGAAAAGTTCACATGCGCTTGCGCATCTCCTTTCCTCCTCGTCTGCCTGTCAGACTCGTCAACTTGCGGCAAACACAAATGCAGCGGATAAAATGTCAGAGAGAACGAGGCGTGTGAGAGAGAGTTAAAGCAGTGTTTCTCAACTGGTTTATTCGGAATGGGTCGCGGACAGCAGGGAAAGAACAATGCCATGGTTCTCCCATTTGAAGATATTTCGGCGGCCGCCCAAGTGATAGCTATTTAGGACTGCCGAGGCAGATTTAATGATAAGCTCGCAAACAGCTAAAGCAGACATGGGCAATTTACAGCCCGCAGGCTGGATCAGGCCCTCCACATGGTTTAATGTGGCCCGCGGCTCATTTATCGTAAAAGCATTTTTATTTTTCATTGGATATTTCAGTTAACTTGCATTGGGACCTAACGCGTCTCCACAAGCATTTACCATGCTCATGGTTACCAGATAAGAGACGAAACACCCCCAGTTTGAGATTTATACTGGTGCAAATTGGAAATATTCCGTCTAATGTTATACTTATGTTGTGCAATCTGGCAACCATGCACGCGAGTGCGCTATTTCTATCTGGCTGTCCCCTTTGAACAAATTTGGCGATCTGTAGTGCAATATTCTGCTCAAGGAAGTGTGTTATACGGCTACGATTAAATTGAATATAAAAGGAGATCTCGGCATCATTGCGAGCAAAAGCAAGCCAGAGACAAATATGTATATGTATTTATTATTTGTGCAGTTTAGAAATGTTGAAATCCCTTTGCGCCTGTATGTTAATCTCTTGCAATATTCATTTATCATAGTCATGCAGTCTGTGTTATTCAGTTGTGTGCTGAAAGTCAAACGTTGACGTCAACAGCAAAAATGTCACTTGATGCATGTCCTTGTACTGGAAAACCATGAACAAAACTATGCAACGTAAAAGGAAATGCGACCCAGGATACATTAAATACAGGTTATGTTTAATCTATGGCAGGTCGCCACTTGATGTCCAGTGTAAAATCTGTCCTGAAGCAAAACAAGTTGAGAAGCACTGAGTTAAAGTTACGGACAGGAGCAGTCTGGCTATGCTGTCGCGCACCTACAGTATGTTAATTGTTAATAATCATAGGACATTACTTCAAAAGCTCACACAGCTGATGTTATTTTTAATTTAGTAGTTAATTTAACATGTAAACTAACATGCTTTAGTTATATAACTTGTTATAGTTACATGCTTTTTTTTTTATCATGTTTATAATTAAATTTATTATAATTCTGTTTTTCTATTTATTTTCTTTTCAAAAGGGAGACTTTTTTTTTTTTTTTTTTTTTTGCAATAAAATAAATGGAAAAATCTAAAATAACCCTTCTGTTTTCACTGATAATAGTAATTGTATAATACAGTGATACCGTGATATTTTCTGAGACTGTTGTTATACCGTGAAAATCTCATACGTGTGTGTGTGTGTGTGTGTGTGTGTGTGCGCGTGCGCGCAAGCAATCGTTTATGTAAATTTGTTTAAACTGTATGTTTAAATGAATTAATCTACAACTCTGATTTATCAACTTGTTTGCAGATCAAAAGTGATATATTTCTGAAATTAAACTGAGCTTTTATTTTGTCTGAACTTTTATTTTGAATTGTTTCTGAGTTGATATGACGGCCAATCTGGAAATGCCAGTCGCTATGTTACTCAAATTGATTATTAAACCGCAAAAGGCTGCTATTTAATTAAATATGCACATGATGCCCATGACATTGCGTTTTCCCTGTATGAATCAAGGTGTAGGTTTTAAAGGTAAGTGCAGCCGGCATCGGCACAACACTGTCTCCACACATTCACAAGTGCGCAGCACATGCAAACTATATATTTAGCTCAATAAATCACAGATTTTGCGGTTGAATAATCTTATTAGGACATGACGTGATTTTAATTTGTGTGCTGAAAGTTTATGCAATGACATTTTTTCGTCAGATGGATCAGTTTTTGGTATCGGAGCATTTATTTTGAGCACTGTTTTGGACACTATTCCGATACCAGATTTGGTATTGGGACATCCCTACTTAAGTCCTCATGTATTATTTTCATTATATTAAAATGGTTTAGTAAAAACATATTTAGGTAAATATTGTTATTACTAAGTATTGCTATATTATACATATTTCATAGAACTACAATCACATGAAGCATTTCTAATGATGTAATCATATTCTAAATGATAGAAAATAATAAAATTATGTATTGTTGGAGAGATTAACTTGATTACATACTTACCATACAGTGCGTCATCGAAGTTTGCGGTCGCTACTGGGATTGTTTGGTGCACGCTGTTGGTAGTGATTCTCTCATTGGTGGATCTCTCTCTGTTGGATCATGGGTTTTGTAGTTATTCACCAGAAATGTGTCTATTTAACACATTTTCTTTTAATAAAGTGGAAATAATGAGGACTGATGGCTTCAAATAAGCATATACCGTACCATCGATTAGCAACCTCGGAGCTCAAGGTAGGTCTGCCTGTAAATGTTTACACATTTGTCATTATAAATCGAAAAAAATATAGAAAAAATTTAAGGGATTTTTACTTCCAGAACCAGTGCTCTGTTGGCTACAATGGCTGTTGGTCAAAATACTAATCAAGAGCAAACAGATATATAAAGGCAAATACAAAAACACTGAGCTCTTAATAGAATATAATCATAAGGCTACAGAGATATATTGAGTATGAAGTAGAAGAATAGTTTTGAGACACACTTGCTGCCCATGCAAATATCAGATTCCTCTGACCTACACTCTCAATCAGAGAAATAAGATAAATGACCTGCAATTCTAGTTTCTCAACACTGTTGACCCACATTCTACAACCTTATCAGCATATCTGATGGCACAAGGCAGCATACTTCAGTAATCTGGAGTGACATGATGATGTCTTTGTGTGCAGTTTTCCCACAAACCTCTGCTCTAATCCTTTCAGCTGCATCGTAATGCAGACCATTTGCATCCCATCAGTCTTTGCACGGACACGGGTGGCAGCTGGACCTAAAAAAAAAAAACCCTCTCAATCCAGAGCCTGCACTGCGAGCACTAAGAGGGAGGTCAATGGATTATCACGCCTTTTTTTTTTTTTTTTTTTTAAACAAGTTTCAGGTCAGCCGGTTCATTGTGGATAGATGGAGCGGCTTCTGCTTGCTGTGTGGTACATGACTGACAACCAATGTCTTGGGATATAAAATGTACTTTAAAATTATAGTTAAAACAAAAAAAATACAATTCTGTTGTCATTCTAAAGCTGTAAAAACGTTCAGCCTACTACACATACTATGAAAGCATGTAGTGATAGGGGGTTGTCAAGCTCTAACAAGGACAACAAAGTGCTATATTCCAAGTCTTCTGATGTCCTACAATAGTTTTGTGTTAGGACTGAAATTTAAGTTTTTATTCACTGAGAATCTTCCCCTTTTCTGTAGCTTATTAGCTTACTTATAAAGTCAATCAAGTTTGAAATGCCATGAGGGTGAGTAAATGATGATAGAAAATTTTATTTTTGGGTGAGCTAAAGAAATAGCATCAGGTAAATACTACTTTAACAGTTCTGTAATAGTTTAAGAATATTTTTTAGAAATGTAACTCTTGGGTGAACTATTCCTTTAAAGCTCTACTATGTAAGATTTTTTTGGTTAACAATTTGCAAATTGCCATTATTGATTTGGTACATAGACAATCAAACAATGTCTTTACCTCCCACTGATTCACTATGGTAAGCCTATAAAAAATTGTATTTCTATTTGGCACAAAACCACTGGTTTATGATGTTCATCCTTGCGTCATGTCCGCAGACACAGGAAAGCAGTACCGGCTGTCTCATGTTCCGGCTGGAGAAACTAACTATGCTTTTCAACTCAGTTCAGTAACACTCAACACAGTTCAGGACAGCATCATTTCAGTCTAGATGGATGTTTATCTGTTATCCGTTTGGCGAAGTTGTTTGTCTGCTATAATGCTTGTATGTTTTCTGGTACGGTTGTTGAAGTTTATATTGCTTGTCATGTTTTTATTAATTGAACATTAATCGTATGTTAACCGATCGCAATGTATCTATGTTGTCCAATGAAGTTACTGTGACATGTTTTGATATGTATGACTTCTGAAATTGACTTGTAATTTGTTATTGCATATGTAAGCATATTATTTTTAAGTTTAATAAAGTATATTTTTTGATCGCCATCATTATTGAATCCTCGTTTTATGTTTTTAGTTCAGTGCTATTGTGTATTGCATAACTTGCTATTGTAGTAACTGATGCTGGACAATAAATTCTTCTATTGTATTTGTATCAGCCATATCACATATTTAAACTCTTAAATTAAAAATTGTAGTACAATTCAAACATTAATGGTAGTCAGAACACTATTGTATTCTCATATTAAGATATACTGGTGGTGGCTTAGGAGAGTCCCCTGTTCTATATTTATTAGTGCTTTGAGTGTAGAGTCAGAAAAGCGATTTAAGTGTAACATACATTCTGTTGTTTATCTTCATCAAAGCAAGTAATTTTTCCATTTTGAATGTTTAATCGTGTAACATAATATCAACATGAAAATAGCATGTTATGACTCTGGCTCCAGTCATGATCACACACAATCGAAGTCCAGGTAAACTCAAATTGGGAGCTTCATCTGCCAGAAGAGCAGTGTTGGAACACCACTGACATAATGTATTCTTCTGCAAATTGCTTGCAGTTTTAAGTTTCAAGTTTCAACCACAGATGTTGCTTGAGAGTTGAGTTTAAACGATTAGTCGACGTTATCGACAACGTCGACAAGAAGAAATTGTCGACACAAATTTTCATTGTCGAATAGTCGTTTGATCTCATTTAACGTAACCGGAGATCACATTAAACTCTAATGATGACGCGTGAGAGTAGCACTGCAGCTCGTGCCTGACAGAGTAAAGGAAGAATTACACCGATCACAATCCAGATGGACTCTAAACCTTCCAAACAGCTTCAGGTGATGTAGATTGCAAAGTATGAGGGAATTATACAAAAATAACAAGTAAATACAGAAGCACTCTTGTTGAGGAATAAGGAGCTCTTTAAAGGAAACACCCCGGTGTTACATCTTAAATGCAGTTATATTTAATGTGCTTTAGCTTTATTAAAGTTCAAGTAATACGGAAGCAGGTCATGTAATTAACTACAAACTCCGAAACTGGCATTTCTCTGTGCAGTCAGCGCCTCTAGTATGAGTTGCGCGAATGTCCCGATGTAAGGGGGAGAGATTAAATCTGCACCCGGCTGATGCACACTCTGTTGTGGGTACGCTCATCCCTCGAGCGTGCACACTTAATGCAGCTAGATTATAATGTGATGGCTCATGATTTATTGAATCATAATATATGTCACTGTGCATTTCTTATCATGAAGAAATTTGGTAATATGCAGCTTTATTCATAGATGGTATAGATAGTTTTTTGTTTGAGTTAAAGATGGATTGAAGTGAACAAAAAGGTGAGAGACTTTAGTCTTCGCCCCATTATACACTGCAAAAAAATTGGATTGTTTTCCAATAAAAATATCTAAAACTCATTTAGAACAATAAACATTTATTTTAGGAACTATACTGCAAAAAAAAAAAAATTGTTATCTGAGAATGTTGAATATAATATTAAAAATATAATTTTTTTTCAAATCCTTTAAAAAAAGATACATTCACCTGAGAAGCAGCATATAAGATATTTAGAATTGCTTTTATGAAAATATGAATTTTATGAATATAAGTGTATTTTGTCTTTACTGCAATTGCAGAAGTAAAACCAATAAATAAAATATAAAAAATACACTTATATTTAAGAAACATTCTCTTAAAGCAAGTCTAAATATCTTATATGTTGCTTCTCAAGTAAATGTATCTTGTTTTAAGGATTTTTAGACAATTCTAAATGGAAAAGACAAAAACACTAAGAGTTTTTTTGCGGTGATTTTCTTCACTGAATTACACTTAATCAAAAGTATTTTTTCCCTTTAATTCAGTGAATGTCATTTAGTGGTATTTTCAAAAGATGACGATTCCCTATTTGTTTGTAAGCACGATTAATACAACCTTTTAAGTCAGGGCACAAGCTGAAAAATTGGTTGAGAGCGAATGATTAATCGCTGATTAATCAAACAATCGTTATATTTATCGTTAGATTAATAGATTATCAAAATAATCGTTAGTTGCAGCCCTACTTGAGGAGCACAAAATTACATAATTCAGATTTAAAGCTGGTCATTGTTCTTGTAAACCAAATCTAGGTCTTGGTTCTAGCCTCATATTTTTGAGTGCATGGAGTAAAAGCCAACCAGCAATGCTCCTAAGCAGAGTGTAAGTCATTCAGTATCTCAGTATTACCCTAAAGTTTTCCTCTAATTTAGGATCCCATCAAGATTAAGGCACAGAAACAAGTTCCTGTTGAGTAAATGCTAAACTGCAACTTTTAGTTGCCCTTACAAAATTGCGAGTTCACTGCTAATTTGCTGTAAACTTTTTTTTTTCAAAAAAATTTCATAATTTTCACATGCAAATGAGCTTTGCGGCAAACTTACAGCAAATTGTCCATTGTTGCCAATGGTATGTCAGAGGTTCACCACTACCGGTGAAGAGCTGCAAACTTCTGGCAAACATTTGCAGCAAATCACAAGCGTATTTGCATGTGAACATAAAGAGCGGCAAGTTTGCGGCTAGTTTAGATTTTTTTGTAAGGGTGAGCAGGATTTCATAGCTACAGCCACAATCTTGTTTCATTGCTTTTAAAAAGTGTGACGGGGTGAGGTTAATCTGAGGCACATGAGGAAAACAGCTGAGAGTAGACAAAGAGGTTAGCAAACTATTACCGTAAGAGGAAGAGTTCCTGCTTATTGGCACTGGATGTTTCTAGATATTTAATTCGGTCAAATCTGTTGAGTATTGCATTTAAGTGTTGCTGTGCATCTGCAAATCAGAAGTCAGAAGTGGTCCTCATTTTTATTTTGGAACATGGATTGTGTGTGTGTGTGTGTGTGTGTGTGTGTGTGTGTGTGTATATTTACTGCTGGTCTGTTCACAGATGCTAGAGACTGATGTTTATGTGGACACCTGGTGAGGATAAAGTGTGTTTATGTCTCTCTGAGGAATGTGCCAGGGTGGCCGACTAATTGACAATTCGTCTAACAACTGGCTAGTCGATTAGTGGGGACTACTGCTAACTATCATTTTAGTGGTGGTGGTTTTAATTGGAGATGCAAGAAGTTTAATCTCTTAAATGCTGTCGGTTTTGTCCTTTTATGCACTGTTGTTACAGCAATCAAAGCACTGCATCAACAGCTCATTTTAAGATGATCACTGTCAGACGTTAAATCCTCTACTGTGAGTAATACTCCAGTATTTGTTAGGTGCTGTGGAACGATTAAAGCATTTTACTGGTTCTGTCTGACACTGCCTGATGTAAATAGTTGCAGTAAAAATGGTTTTAATGCTTGATGTAGGAACTAGATATGTAACCTCAATATTATCTTTCAGCTCTCTGCTTTTAAATGTGCAGCGAGGATCGTCCTAAAGCACTCCTGTTACATTGATGTGTGTCATTCTGTATTCAGATGCGCATAAACGATTTTGTGGCACTCAATATTGGAGCCTTTATATTTCTTTCTTTTGTTCTGTGCAGTAAGATGTTATAGTCATGTAGCCTTTTTATTTGTTGAAAATCTGTTATTATACCATGTTGATTGGTGTCACATTTAGGCTTTTCACACTATGCTTAACCCTACACTGTAAAACAAATCCTGTTAAATTTACGGTAAAATACCGGCAGCTGTGGTTGCCAGAAATTCACTGTAAAAAAAAATAATACGGTAACCACATTTCAGGCTTTACGGTATGTAATTTAGATGCCTGTATATATTTATATTATTAAATGATAAACTTTATATGTACCTTCTGAAACTGTAAAAAATTGCTTTTTTCTATATATTATGTATTGTTAAGCACCATAGTAATTACGAAAGGGCCCTATTTCACACTTGAAATTAAAATAATACAATAAACATTAACAAATCAACATCAAATATAACACAAAACACCCCAATGTACATAACTGATATTAAAAATACAAAGAAACCTAACTATTCCCATAAAATATAATGTACTTTTTACAGTTAATTATCATTAAAATTAAAAGTAAAAAACAATAATCAGGCATTCCCAGAATTAACTATGTGACATACATTTAATTATATTTTATGGGAATTCAAAATTGTTCCGTAAAACTACACGTATTTTTAAATATTAAAAAATGTTGTACTGTATATTTTAATGTAACTACACGTTTCCCAATTAAGGGGTTTTTACTGTAGCATTTTTACAGTCTTTTACTGTTAAAATGATGGACAAAGTCCCATTCCTGTCCTTGTAGCTGAATATATCAAATATTTTCTGTTTAGCTGATATATTACATATATTTGTGATTGTGGTTGGGTTTACCCCATTTAGTTTCTTAATGTGTTCAAAATAATTAGGGACGATTCAACAATTCACATTATTCCAAAGAAATAAAAGGATTGTCTTTCATCAAAATTTACAGAGCCCTCTTTTATTTCCTCCCCTGTTATTTTTCCGGCATCCGAATATGCATGTTTCCCTACTATATAGTATGCCAAAAGCAGTATGTCAACTGAGTAGTACGTCCAAATATGTCATAATCCTCAATATCTCGGATGAGATTCTGAAGTGCGCATAAATTGGACACTTTACACTTCCATAATCCCGCAGGACTCAAGGAGACATCATATACAAAACACTAAATAATAATAATAATGATGATAAATAATCCTGTGAGTCATGTGGCTATTCTCAACAGTCAATGATTATACATGTCAAGAACATTGTTCCTTATGTTTAAATTATGTTTTTTTTTTCACTGGTTTTGTTACTTCGTCATATATTCGTTTCACTGGTCAATGCCCACATTCCAAGATGAAGTATGTCTGGGAATGTATTCCTACTACTCACCTGAAGTCCTACACAAACTAGGGGTACACCAATCCAATACTGATGTTTTAGCTAAATTGGATATCGGTCCAATGAACCGATCCAAATCTGATACAGTGTGTTAATTGTTACTGTCAAGCTCAAAAAATTACATGAAAGAATAAAAGCACCATTACAGTAGTCCATATGATAGTTTGGTTCGCTTTTAACATGCATCAAGAATGGCACCAGAGAAGCATTTTAACAGATTTTTAATATGAAGCGTATTAAACAACTGTGAACTAGGCTACATACACACTCAAAGTACTTCCTGGAGTGTTCTGCCAAAATAAAAGCACAAAGCTTTTTAAAGATAAGAAGGCACGACTGAATATATGTCACTATTGTATAATATAATTCTAATATTATCATTAAATTAATTAAAAATAACAAAAATAAATATTTGACTGGGTTTCAAAAAATTATTTGAAATGAATGTAAAATGTACTGTTATCCTGTTACAACTTAAATTAACAAAAAAAGTGATCTGACTAATTTTAAGTTTAGATAAAAGTTGAAAAGAAAAGTGCAAATAAAACTGGTTGGGGTGGAAAAGAAGCTGAGACTTTTCAATGGGCAGTATGAGATGGTTTAAGTAAGTCTTAACTATGACTTGCGACGTTTAGTATATAATTGGTCTTACACAACCATTTGGCCTTCATAGTAAGCTGAAGGAGTTCTGAGAGTGAACAGCTGTGCTCCCACTGGCCACCCACAAAATGATATGGCCTGACTGAGCAGTGGGAGGACTCATGGGAATTGGTGTCATCAATGTAGTAGAATAGTGCCCACCCGCTTTTTCAGCCATCTGGGTTCCTGAAGTATTTTTCCCTTTAATTTTTTCCATAGGCTTTTCGCAATATCCTTTATAAAATAGTTCTAAGCCACGATCCAAACCAACTAGCTCTGAGGTGAATCACAACATTACAAACTTTGATTTGAAGCAAAAAAATATTTGAAAATCAGACAAAAAGACAACTTTCCACAAGCTAAAATCACTTGCGAGTTACGAAATTAAACAAAAAAATGTTTGAAATGTATAAAACTATAATTAATGTTGTTGCGTACAAGTATATAAACAATATACAGTATATTAAATAGGTTCACGGTAAAATATTCTGATATATACTTAAAAAAAATAAATAAAAAATTGCAGTTGATGGAGATTTGTGGGATGCACATCCAGGGCACGAAGCTCCCATTCCACCACATCCCAAAGATGCTCTATTGGGTTGAGATCTGGTGACTGTGGGGGCCATTTTAGTACAGTGAACTCATTGTCATGTTCAAGAAACCAATTTGAAATGATTCGAGCTTTGTGACATGGTGCATTATCCTGCTGGAAGTAGCCATCAGAGGATGGGTACATGGTGGCCATAAAGGGATGGACATGGTCAGAAACAATGCTCAGGTAGGCCGTGGCATTTAAACGATGCCCAATTGGCAAAGTGTGCCAAGAAAACATCCCCCACACCATTACACCACCAGCCTGCACAGTGGTAACAAGGCATGATGGATCCATGTTCTCATTCTGTTTACGTCAAATTCTGACTCTACCATCTGAATGTCTCAACAGAAATCGAGACTCATCAGACCAGGCAACATTTTTCCAGTCTTCAACTGTCCAATTTTGGTGAGCTCTTGCAAATTGTAGCCTCTTTTTCCTATTTGTAGTGGAGATGAGTGGTACCCGGTGGGGTCTTCTGCTGTTGTAGCCCATCCGCCTCAAAGTTGTGCGTGTTGTGGCTTCACAAATGCTTTGCTGCATACCTCGGTTGTAACGAGTGGTTATTTCAGTCAAAGTTGCAACTGCCATGTGATTGTTTGATTAGATAATTGCATTAATGAGAAATTGAACAGGTGTTCCTAATAATCCTTTAGGTGAGTGTATATATAATGTGGACTGATGGCTTTAACAGAGACGTATACCATCGATGAACAACTTTAGAGCTCATGATAGGTCTGTCTTTAAAGTTTTATGAGTCAATGTTGAAAAACAACTGAAAATAAATGTATGGGATTTTTACTTCTGGAACCAGACTGTAATAGTAGGTTTTCACAAGTTTTTAAAATAGTTTTAATTTTAAAAAAGACTTTAAGCTATAAAATCTAAATATTTAAAGGCTACTAGGGATGTCAAAAGTCATTACTTCTATACCCACGTACTGTCTGATTTGACACAAGACTGCTTTCAAATGTTCTCGCTCATATTTGACATATTTTGAAAAGAAAAATTATGCACAATTAATCAATTTAAAGTTGTGAGAGGTCCTAGTGTGACAATTAAACCACAAAAGGATGCAATTTAATTACATATATTGTCTGCATGTGCTGCATGCTTTACAGTGAATGTGTGATGTCACTCATATGCTAAAATTTCCACTGTAAGAGCATCACATGAGCTGTGCGTGTTGTAATAGATGACAGCTCTTACAGAAATTGAGAGTTCTGGCAACCTAGCCGCAAACTTGCCACACATTTTCTGCAAATATCCCACTCATTATTTTCGCATTCAAATGAGCTTGTGATTTGCTGCAGATGTTTGTCAGAAGTTTGCAGCTCTTCACCGATAGTGGTGAACCTGCTGCAAACTTTTGTCAACAATGAACAATTTGCATGTGAAACTAATCAATGGCAAGATTGCTACAAATTTGCCAAGATCTCTTGATTTTGGTAGGGGTCAGTGTGATTTCAGCTTCATAAAAAAACATATTTAATTAATTATTTCTCAGTGCATTAACAGATAACCTACAGTTCTGGATTGAAATCCATCAATCAGTCATTAGTCATTACCATGGATGCATAAAACACTCAAGTGCTCATGTTAAGTATGCAGTCGTTTCTTTTTGTATTTTTTTTTTTTTTTTTTTGGCACTTTTTTTTAATCAAATGTTATTTTTTGATCTCATCTCAGAGCTGTTTGGTTTGGTCCAAGGTTTAGAATTTTTTTTTTAGCTCCCTATGGAGAAAATTGAAGGGAAAAATAATTTTGGAACCAACACCACTGAAAAAAAATGGCGGTGATTGTTGCACTCTGTTGAAAATGGACAACTATGGTTGATCTATTTATTACACCTTTCTCTGTAACACATCACTCTTTTAATCCCCTATGTAAATAATTTTAGTTTCACTGTAATTGTGGCTTTAGAGATTACCAGCTGGATCAAAGCAAAGCAAAGAATGCACGAATAGGGCTCATAATACATTGTAATGAATGGTGTTATCCATTTTATAGCAAATGCAGAACATAGGGCAGAACATCTCCCATTATATTGTCTACAACGGAGTTCAGTATCATTCAGATTTTGGCATATTTTCCCAGAGCTGTGGAGTGTGTGGGTAAACTTCCTCCTGTGAAGCTGTGAAGAGGATCTGACCCCTCCGTAGGAAGGGGTCAAGAGCAGGCTCTTTTTAATCAGCCCAACATCATAAATCAACTGTCTGTCATTCCTGAACTCTTACACTAGATTTACCCATCTGTATTACTTTTAGATTAAGATGTCGATTCTGGGGGTAATTTGGATTCAATTCAGTTTGCTGATTTGCAATGGGAATCACTGAAATGAAGCACATTTGAATGCAAATTTATCTAATTTAAATGTGTAAAACATGTATAGGCATGTTTGATGAGATTTCAAAGCCAACTAGTTGAAATCTTGCTCTGTCAGGATCATGGGTTTGATTACCAGGGAATGCACTTACTGATCATTTGTATATATTGAATGCATTGTAAGTTGCTTTGAATAAATGCATCTGATAAATGCATTAATGTAAGCAAATTGCAGAAACAATGCAGCAGAGTAAGAGAGAGAATAATACATTCAAATTACAATGTCTGTTTCAGGATTTTGCTATTCTATTCACTTATGTTTGTAAGCCCAAGTTTCTTTAATTTTCCCGTCCAATCACCTCCATCAGTCCCACACTATTTCTGCCAATAAGGGTGTGTAGAGGACACACAAATTGTGAAGTGCGCACCAGAGAGTAACTCATCATCCGCCCCTGCATTAGGAGTCTTTGATGCTCTTATTGAGATGCTGATTCGCGTTCTTCAGTCGCCCGACTCTGCATGCTTTTTTTAGTGGGAAGCTATTGTCATGGAGGTAGGCCTTTGTGAGAAGATCAACTTTTCAAGTTCCCTGTGGATTTTGGAATTGGTCGAGAGTCTTGGGCGTATTTCGGTCCAGTTGTGGAAGGATGGAATGAGAAAGGGGCGGCATTTTATTCTACTTGTTGTTGTTTATGTTTTTGTTGTTCCGTCTTGCCCCCTGCACTCATCTCATAAGAAGGGGGAGTGGACAGACGGGTGTGAGTGGTGAGCGGGCATTTGTGTGGGTTTATCGCTCCATTCACAAGAGTTCATTCACATTCTGGGAGATCTGGGGGTGGGCTTGTGACTGGCACTGGGCCTTTATTTTTCCATCAATGATTGGCTTGCACAGTGTGCCACAGAGCAACACACATACATCAACCTCTATTGTATTAAGCCAATACATAGAAGTATAGAAGGAGGACATATGGATTTGTGGAAAAGATTAATTAAAAAAATTATTGGAATCGTAGTGTGGTTTAAAAAAAAGCATGAAGCATTTTAACCTTTGAATAGTTTCACATTCAGTATCGACATTAATCTTAATTCTTCTTTTCTAACATAAGAACTTTATTCTTAAGTATAATTTATACATTAGTGGTTGACCGATTTGAGTTGTTTTTATGGCCGATATGGGCTTAAGAAGGTTGGCCAAATGTGATAAATTGGTACACGTTCTCACTCCCAAGCATCAAATACCTCCACTTGTGCAAGAGTCACGGAAGCTTCCGACACATTCGGCAAGCGTATCGATTTTAATGAGAAACCTTTGAAGACCATCAGACTGATGTGAAGAGCATTGACATTTTTATCATAGTGAAATGATATGTTTGGTTAAGATTTCAATTTTTTTTGAAATCGTCAACATTGATTCACAGTGGTCAAGAGTAATCGGCAGCATTTATTTGTTTGCAGTGGTTAATGTTTAATCCATTCAGCTCTACTGAAGTTACCTGTTTTGTTCTTGGTGTATTCTAAGTGTTCTAATTGCTTTGTGTAGGGCATTATGAAATCCGTTTAATTGTTTTCCAAATTCCATTTTATTTTTTCCCCAAGTTCCTTGTTTTCTGTAGATTTTTTTTTTTTTTTTTTCCTGAATTCCATGTTTTAAAATGTAATAAAATGTTATCATTAAAGTCTAATATAATGAATTCATTGAATTTTAATCAACTGAAAACAGAAGATACTTTTCAAATACCATTACATTATTTTTATCAAATAGAGTGCTTCTATGAAAATCATTACATCACAATCCAAAGCACAACATTGGAGCACACAACTAAATCTTTTTTTGTCAAATTCAGTGCTGCACAGCAAAGCATTACAGTATTAAAGCATTGATGAAAACATTTATTCAGTACAACAACACTATTGCTTGTAAGCTATACCTTTAATATTATGTAATTATTATTGATATATTATTGTGGTGACCGAGTCTTCCATGACTCTGCCCCTCGTGTATTCCATGGCTCTGCCCCTTAAATCCTCATCTTCCCTGACCTTTGAGCCCTATGAGTTCCCAATTGCCTTGTCCCCTTGTGCCTTTCTCTCCGAGTCCCCAGCTGCTCTGACCTCCTGAGTCCTCTGAATCCCGAGATGCCATAACCTCCAATCCTCAGTCTCCTGTGACTCCTCCTCCTGGGCCTCCTTTGGACTCGCCTCCTTCGGCTCCACCCCCTGGGATGCCATTCCCTAAGACTCTTTTGGCTCTGCCTCCTGAGACTCCACCCCTTGGGCCTCCACCTCCTGCAGCTCTGCCCCCTGGGCTTCCATGTCCTGCTCCTCCCTGAAGTATTTTAGTTTTTTTATGTGTTAAGGAGATTCAGGAGCCACTCCTTTGATGGGGCTCTGAAATATTTGGGACATTTTCCCTAGCGGCCACTAGATTTCGCTAGGAGGTTTAAGAATTTTAGTTTGTTTTTTGTTGTGCCTCTGTTCTCTGCGTTTCCTTTGATTCAGTCCAGCTGTGCCTTGTCAGTTCTTGTGTGTGTATATATAACCCATATGTTTTCCCTGTTGTTTATCTTGCATTATTTGATGTCTTTGTTGTTTGGTGAGTTATTGCTTGTTTTGCTTAGTTTTTGTTTGCTTAGCTCAGCTATCGTTTCATTTTGACCTTTATGGCTTTGATTTTCATTTACATAAACGTGCTGCATTTGGGTTCTAAACTCCTACTTGGCAGATCCTCATCATTACAGTATGAAGTATGATGACCGTTGCTGCTATATGGCTAAATGTGCTTATAAAACCACAAAAGACTGCAATTTAATCATAGATACTGATAATCTGCTTGTGCTGCACTCTCCAAGGTTATTGCATGCTCTGCACCTATGGTTGGACATACCACAATTTTAATTTGATAAATTTAGCATTAATGTATTTCCCACATTTTATAGTAAATTCTGTTTATATGACTAGATGCCGCCTGTGCTTTCTGTTTTCATTGGGCCCTATTTGCATGATGAACAGTCCTAAATTTACATTTTATTCAATGATCAAAGTCACCAGGCATCCACTGGTTGCCAAATTTCAGACTCAAGAAGCATTACAACATAGACGTCAGTGAAGTCAAAAGCCACTGGCTCTGGTATGATTGCGATAAGCACAAGTTTTGATGCATCTTTTGAATTAGATGCCTGACTGTTTAAAAAAAAAAAGAAAAAAAAAGTAAGAGCTTTTTCGACGCAACTGCCCTCATGGAGGGGAAAGATCTTCAGTGACTATCGTATGTTTTGGAATAGTATACATTTTTTTTGAATTGGTTAGGTTTAGGTGTAGGGGTGGGGTTGGATGCACAAAAATATGTATATAATAGTGTAATGCAAATCTAATTATTGTGACAATGTACCTGTCTGTTACATGTTCTATTGCTGATAATTGGTTAGCTTCACTAAGTGGGTTGGGTTAGAGGAAATAAAATATCAATATGATTGTATAATGTAACAACACTAATATATTTATGTATAATTACATTTATTGCATTCAAACAAGTGCAATAATATTCCAAGTTTGACAATAATGCCTCCCTTTGAGACTACCCTTGGCTTACCTGCCACATGTGTCAGGAAACAGATGCTAGAGCTGTTTTTGGTGTATTTAGTTTCACTTGCTGGGCTCTTGCACCAGCGGTTGTATTTGACCCTTTTGAAGTAAGACTTGGTTGAAACTAATTTAACAACAGCAAATGAGATATACTCATATACTCAATTTAAATACAATAAAAAAATCTTTACAATATTCACTTAAATTCTCTAAAACCCCTCTAGATATAACCAAAGAAAGGGAGAGATTGAAAAACCTTTTCATTAGTTTTACAAATGTGGGGTTTGACAAGCTTGTAATTCCACCTCCTAACATGGAAAATACTTTAGAATATACAATGAACCGAGTGGTTATCAAATTGAAACCGGACGAGCCCCCACTCTGTGCGTGTGTGTGCGTGTTTGTTTACCCACTCATCTCGTATTAAAGTGAGGCCCACTTGCTAGGTAAACGCACTTTATCCCGAGTCCCATTCACACGAGCCCATACCCCCCCCAGCAAGGTGCATTGCACTGCAAGACCCGTCAATGGAGCTCTTTTGTTTTGTAAATATATAAGCCCAGAGGAGGTTTTACCACATAAAGTCCCTGTTTAACTTCTTAACTTGACCACTTGTTGCCCCGCTTAGCAACTGAATGGTTGTTAATGAATACTTTATTGCCACTTTGCCACATGTATCATGGCGACTTTGTTTAATTTCTCTATCCAGGCGCCCTGTGGCGTTTCCCAGAGAAGAAGGGAAACGGCACATTTGCATTTCCTTTCTGTGCAAAAGACAAACGTGGGCTGAGTACAAGAGAGAAGACTGCAATAGATTTGCATGCATAAAGATGAAAGGAGGGAGAAAGAAAAATTGCAAAAAGGATGATGAGCATGGAAGTTTGGAGGAATGTGCACGGGCCGAAATTGTTTTATCATTGTTTGAGCATAAATACAATTTTTTTTAAAGAATAAATAGTATTGTTGCAAGTAGAATGGTGCAGTTATGTCTAAATATCTCATTCTACTTAGTCTACCATTTTTATTCTGCTTCATACACTTTACCATTGTCAATAGATTAGATTCAACTTTATTATCTTTATTAGGGAAAGAAACTGTTCCTGAGTCTGCTGGTGCGTGGTGAGAGGTGCCTTTTGATAATGCTTCTCGCCCTCCATAGGCAACTTTTGTGGTGAATGTCTTTGATGAAGGGTAGCTGAACACCAGTAATGTATTAGGCAGTTTTCAACACATATGGACACCCAGGAACTTGAAGCTAGTCACAAGCTCCACTTCGTCCCCATCAATGTAGATGGGAGTGTATGTGTGGCCCTTCCTAGTCTGCAGCTAGTCCACAATCAGCTCCTTGGTCTTCTGGGTGTTGAGTGTGAAATTTTTTGTTGGCACACCACACTGCCAGGTGCTGTACCTCTTCCCTGTAGTCCATCTCATCGTCGCCGCTGATCAGGACTACCACCGTGGTGTCGTCTGCAAATTTGATTATGGTGTTGGACATTGTCATGACAATCATTGTTTTTTTTTCTGTCAACTGTGAACAATAGTCAACAATCTGCTTTAAAAGACATGTCTTTTTTTGGATTCTTGTTGCCTCTGTTCATTAAAATGTCTGTGTAAATGCACTTTGACTTGTAAGTGAATTAGGTAAGTTTATTAGGAGCTGGAACAATGCAATGCAGCTAACACAATGACCAGCAATGGTGCAAATATACAAGGGAAAAACAGCTAAATATCTGCTCTTGATATTGGCAGATACTGTATGGCAAAAAGTTGTGTATGCCATTTCAGATATGGCTTCTGTAAATCTCCACAAGAAAAAATAAACTTTACATGAGGGAACTTTGCATTTGCACACTTGCTGAGCTCCTTGTGTTGTGGTTTGTGAGTGTGTGTTTGTATGGTTGTTCAGGATGGGGATACAGTTGGAATCAGATTTCCCCCAGACCCAAAGTTGATGCCTAGCCTTGTTTGGACATGTTTAGAATTTATCTCCCTCACATACACACACACATGTTAAAATTAGTGTTGAGTAATGGTCCATAATCTGGCTGTTGAGTAAACGTGTGGTTGTGACTCTTAGGTGTCGTGAAGCAAGTGTACTCTATAATCAGACTGCTTTCCAGATGTGTGCGTAATAACTTATCCTGACTCAGAGGGATTGCGTGTGTATGAGTGCACAAGTGTGTGTCCATTGCCACAGGATTATGATTGTCATCACTCACTTCTCTTGGTTTATTTTCCCCATCTCCATCAATTAGACCCTAGAACAGCTGCACTGATGATAGTAGACTATTTATATATCACAGCACTTTCTGAAACATGTTTTCTGTCATTGCTTTCCTATTGCATCACAATCATGCTGTGTCAGTGACATCAGCACTTATTTTATTTAATATGTGAGACACCCATCAAAGTTTAGGACCACCCAACAGAAGTAATCATGTAACTAAGTACATGCAACAGGTTTTGACAATTAAGTATTTTTTTGTCCCTTAATTAATTTGATTTCTGTGGCGTCACACTGGGTAGCACCGCCCATGGTAAAATGCTTTACATAACTTTGTATTGAACATCAAATAAGTTCTGATTGGCTGTGATTTGTGTTGCATCAAGCAGTATGTTTGCTTTCAGTGTAGATGGACAGATTTCTTGCTGCGCCTAGTTAGGACATGGTTTATAACTATGAAAATATACACAATGCATAGAGGCAAAAAGAGCAGTGCACATCTCAGTGACGCAGAACTGAGCAATTGTAATTGATTGGAACTTAGTAGCTGTTGAGGGACAAACAATGAAGATCAGAGATCCAACATTTTTTTTAACGACACTCCAGGGGAAGATGAATGTCAGAGGAACTCCTTGAAAGGACATGCAAGGTTTATTCTAGTCCTTGTATCTGTTAACCGTAATGCAAGTTCAGTGCAAGATTTTATACACAAAATATGCTTAAGGCCCAGATAGTTTAGTTTAGGTTTGATGGTTGGTTGGTTGGTTGTTTAGTTTAATTTAGGTTTGATGGTTGGTAGTTCAGTTTAGTTTAATTATTATTATTTTTTGGTTAATTATTATAATATTTGGTTTATTTAGTTTGTTATTTTAGTTGATGTTTTGTTAGTTGGTTGTTCAGTTAGTGTTTGGTTGGTTGGTTGGTTGTTTAGTTTAGGTAGTTGGTTGTTTATATGGTGTTTAGGTTAGTAAGTTGGTTTAGTTAAGACTGGTCAGGGTCAGCTCCCATATTGCCTTTTTGAAGTGCTTTTTTCAATAGATAGTCTAAATGGCTTCGACTGGATCGAATTACATGCTTTATTTTTGGTGTCACTACTTATGTTGATCGAAGTACAACATACAATTGTGTCTTTGTTTCATTGGTGCATTGAGTTGAAATAAAACCATATTTCTCTTTAAAACTTTTACCTGAACAAACCTCAGACCATTTTTATCAGTGATGAAATAAACCAAGTCCACAGCTGTCTCTAGGTTATGTGCCAGTTGGTGTTGCCAAAGTGTTCCAAACTAAGCCCTGGAAAAAACTAACAAATTACTTGGAGTTACGGAGCTGGCATCAGTCTATGACTCCTAACAACTTAGATGTGACTTTAACAACCTTCATCTGTTCTGATTTATGGCATTTAATTAGAATTCAGGAAAAAGCACCAATGTTGTGGCTGAACTGCTGTTGCTGAGGTCTTCAATCCACTGTACTCTTTATGACAGAAATAATTGCAAATGGAAACTTCAAGTGCCTCTGGATGGATGACCTCTGTTACGATTTGGTTGTTACATTTGACAATCCATCACTTGTCCAGTTCTGTTTAATGGTCATCATTTCACATATGACTGTTAAACCAGTGGCGTAAGAGGCCATGGAAAGTGGTGGAAAACATGATATGTTTAAAACCTGTCATCTCAGGCTCACACTTCTCAACATAGACTTCAATGTGTTTCTCTCACTGCTTTCCTCTGAAGGTGATTTGCGTTAATTCCAGTTGTGCTTATAATGACTGCTGTGTGCAGAAACGAAGGGTTGGTTTTGGACTAGACTTTAATTCTGTGGGAGATTTGTTACCAATTGGAGTCCAACTTGATTTCGAGTTCACACATTTATTATTTTAACTTGAACAAGACCATCAATTTCTCCCATACCCAGCCTAGAGTCTCTCAAAAGAACATATTTATTTTAACAACAATTTAAACAGACAAAAATTAGGCATTTTCTTCTGTCTTAAGTGCCATTATTGGGAAATTATATATATGTTTTTTAATAGATATTGATATTTAGTAAGGTTTCCATTCATAAGAGAATGTACAAATTATGAACTAGACTAAAGCCTGGTCTTTAAAGACAACATTAAATAATTAATATATTTTTCACTTTTATATGGCACTTTTCTGACACTACACTCAAAGCATTTACATTGAGAACAGGGGATTCTCATCAACCACCACACCTGTGCAGCATCCACCTGGATGATGTGACTAGTCACCACACAACAGCTTTTGGTGGAGAGGAGAAAGTAAAGTGTCAGAGGCATTATTAATAGGAGGCCATAATTGATATGGCAAATGGGGCAATATTTGTCTTTTTTAATCTTTGACCAAAATGTAGTTTGCTCTGCCTCTGAAACAACTTTCCTTTTTGGCTGACAAACCCTATAGGCCATGTTTACACTAATACGTTTTCATTTGAAAACGCATCTTTTTCTCTACATTTTGGCCTTTTATTTATGACATTTACGTTGACATTTACTGTTATCCAAAGTGTCATACGGTGCACTTATTACAGGGAGAGTACACTTGGAGCAACCTGGAGATGCTAAACTAAATAGCTAAACCCAAGCACAATGTTAAATTCCTGACCTGAAGTAATTTAGCTTGTCTTTCCGTCTCTTAAAGTTGACCACATATATATTTATATTATATTTAGGAATATTCCTAATAGAAACATCCTCTGTGTTTTTTCTTCTTCAAACTATGCTAAATTTGAAAACGTTGAGCCTTTGAAGTGTTCTTGATCTCTGCAAAGGCGCTATATAAATTTGACATTATTATTATTATTATTATTATTATTATTATTATTTAACTAAATAATGGTGTCCTATTAAAAAAAAATCCTGATAGACTAACAAGAGTCTGTTTGTAGGCTATATTGATTTAATTTTAATTTCTATTAATGTTTTAATTTGTATTTATCATTCACTGCAGAATGTTTTCACATTTTGCTCGACACCTCCTGCCTTCAGAATAATGTTATTAGTGGTCGACCGATATATTGCAGAGGCCAATAAATTGTCCTATATTCTGAATTTAATCGCATCGGCCGCTAAATTTTCCTGTTTGTCTTGAGGACACCTAAAATCGCCTGCTTGCATGTGAAGTGACTGAGACCTGTAAACGACCAGTCATGGTTCGTTTTGTTATGTGCCAAAGTTATTAATACAATAATAGACCAGTGTGCAACACGGTGTCAAATAAACGGTCCACATATCAGAGTCGTGGCAGACACTAAAAAAATGAGTGCAGGTGCAGTAAATTAGAAATCGGGTGATGAGGAGCAGAGCGCTGAGAGAGGTATGACAATGACAAGTTTTCACACATACCCGACTGGTCACTGGAAAAACTGCATGGGCACAGCCGATGAATTCGGAATATCGAACCTTTGTATCTTTTGATTGTCTGAAATCCTCAGGGGTGAAATGTTCACTGCACACCCGCCAGTATTTGAGAAAATGTAGGGGTGTACTGATATCCAGCTTCAGCACGATGAGCCAGAGCTTCAATCACTCATCATGATCATGTATAGACAATCGATGAAAGTTAATATTTTTCCCGGCGTGCATTTTCTTTGGGGTTTCTGAAGGTTGAAGCATCCAGGATACACACGCCAAACAACAATTTTGAACAATACACTTATACAAATCTACAGCAAAGACAAATAAACTTTTTTACAGCACTCCTCCTCTTGTAAACAATGATGTGCTTTCTGCCACCTCCACACAACGCTTCACTTTACCGACGAGCTTACATCATCCGTCTCATGTGCACACATCACAGAGATGTACGGAAGTGAACATTTGTAGTTAAAAATTATATAAGTATTCTAAAAAATAATCAATCATTTGGGTTCAGAAGAACTTTATTTTTTAACTGTCCAAAATGCATATTTTGCGACTCCAGTCGACAAATAGAGTAAATTTACTTGCATTATTTAAAGGAGGAGGCCTGAAATTAAAGATTTGAAGAAGAAAGAAAATCAGATACATCTTTGGAGTAAATTATCTGCAAATGTTAATTTTTGGGTGAACTATTCCTTTAAGTAAATAGTAATTGATTTGATTTCATGTTATCTCTAAGGATTACTTGAGTCCAAATTGCCTTAATATAAGCTTCATATTACATGCAGGCTAAAGGAAATGACAGATTAGAGATGCTCAACCAAAAGACTCTTTAAGGTTCATAAGCCTGAGCTGTAGTGAATCCATAGAAGATTGAATTACCACTAAATCCCTTTAATTAAATGCTTTGTGCTGTAATCTACCGAACAAGATGTTGGAGACTGATAGTATTTCCTTTTCTCAAACATACCACCCAGATTGTGTATGTGAGCAAATGTGAATGCATGTGTTTATTTAGACTCAGATTTAGCACACTTGCTAAGAGTGCTAGTGCACAGCAGCAATTGTGATAAATTCATTAGCTGTCTGTGATACGGTAAGAGGTTCCTTCAAAGAATGGAGGCGGCGGGAGGCAGTGAAACAGTCTCTGGCTGTGTTTTATTTTCCCTCTTTCTCACAAAAATAACAGAATATTGCCTATTCTGGTCCACAACCATAAACACACAGTTCATTTAACATAAAGCCAAATGCAGCTTTTCAATTCTCTCTCTCCTCTGGTATTCTTTGGGATGTTTTGAAGTCTCCATCCACCATCACTGTATCATGAAAAAGCTATTAGTCACTATGCCAGAGAGGTAACAATCTCTCACCACTCTCTCTGTTCCACAAACAGACCACACCCCCAACCCCACATACCCCCACCACCAACTCAGGACAGGGAACTGCCATCTGTGTTGCTGGTCTGTGGATCACATCAAATTTGAATGGCTAAGTGCCAGGTAACAACAGGTGATCACATTGGTATCCTTTATGCGGTGGAGCCATTGGAGTGGGGCATGATCTGAGCAGAGGGTGAAGGGCTGCCTAGGCAGGTAGTAGCAGAGGGTGAGGACAAGGCCCACTTGATCACCAGACACTCCTTCTTAGTGGTTCTGTACTTTTGTCTCTCTCAGAGAGAGCTTGCAACTAATGTACAGCCCTCTGTCAAATGCATATGTTTGTAAAATTAAAGGGAGAGAGAAATTGGGAGCATGTAAGAGCGGCCCCCCACAAACTGCAGATTTTACTTTCAAGAAAGCATGTTGGAAAGCATGTTCTGGTGAGATCAGTCAGCAGGCTGGTGACATCAGAGTAACTAGGCACAAACCTTCGGTAGTAGACAACCAGCCAGCCCCAGGAACGGTCTTGCCTTCTTTTTGGTCTTGGGCCTCAGTTGCCATGGTCTTGTGAATTTTGGAGCCGCCCACGATCCAAGTGGAACCCCAGATACCAAACTTCCACCTGCCCAATTGCACACTTCTTTGGGTTTGATGTGAGCCCCGGCCATTGCAACAACCTCAGGATGGCCCTCAGATGTTCCATGTGCCATCACCAGTCATTACTATAGATTATGATATTGTCTAAATAGGTGGCTACGTATGACGAATGTGGCCTGAGAACTTTGTCCACGAAACGCTGGAATGTAGCAGGGGCCCTGAACAAACCGAACTGAAAAATAAATAACTGATGTAGTCCAAACGGTGTGGCGAACACCATTTTTTCTCGTGAGATTGGAGTTATGGGGATCTGCCAATAATCTGTTGAATAAAATTGTGCCGTGTCCAACTGATCGAACAATTGTTCAATCTGGGGCCTGCAAATAACAGGGGTTCCAACCACTTATTCTAATCCCTGGCACCATTGTGCATAAATTTACTAATCATATTCTTTAGGGTTTGATTAATTAATTTGACCATCCCATCAGTTTGAGGGTGATAAACACTGGTGCGGATCTATTTATTCACTAATAATTCATATAGTTTGCGTAGTGTATGTGACATGAAAGATGTGCCTTGGTCGGTGAGGTTTTCCCTCAGAATCGCCACCCAGGAGATAATTTTGAAGAGTGCCTCTGCAACACTACATGCTTCCAGACTTTCATCCGTAAATTACCCTGCCACTGCCTCTCCAGCCAATGCATTGTCACATAATGAGATGTTTGTTTGTTTGCAGGACCCATCCACACCTATTCCCTTTAACAAACTTTGAAATTCCCAATTCTTTCCCAAAACTAGTGCATATGTGAGGGAGGAGCAAACCGCAGCCTCCACTCTATGCTTTCCCCTCTGAATTGTATCTCAATGATCAGCACAGGATACATGTGTATATCCCCATGCACACACTGCACTCTCACCCTTCTATTTGTGCCCAATGGCCCCGTCTTTTACCAAGCGTTGGTGGATAGAGGATTGAGAACAACTGGAATCCACCAAAGCTTGATATCTATCCACTTTTACACTTACCGGTATCCGATACACCGCCACCCAATTGGGTGTGGCCTGCAGAGCTTCAGGGTTCCAGACCAGAGTCCCTACCTCCATCACTGGACATTGGTCCTGGAAGTGCCCGGTTTCCCCACAGCTTCAACAGACCGGCCCAGGCTTCCCTACCACATCTGTGGGAGTGGTCTCGTCAACAGGGGTGGACGGGGGAAGCAGGAGGTATGGATGAGGGGAAAGACCCCCTGAGCCGGGAAAGGGGTTTAGTGGGGGTTCTTCCCCATTTCTGGGGAGCCATTATGGGATGACAATGGGCTGGGCGAGAGGGGAGGAGTTGAGACATAGGAGACAGAGAGTGATAAGGCAGAAAGAGAGACTCTGGATCGCTGCTTCCCAGAAACACCGTCATGTAGACTTCTGTCGGCTGGACTGCATCTTCCAGTGATGCCAGATTGTAGCACTGGACTGACTCAGCCATCCCACGACGAAGCTGGGAGACTAACTGTTCCAGTTCCATCAGGTCTACGATGTCCTGAGCGTCGCGAGTCCCTTCAGCCAGCAACCATTTCTGGCAGGTATCCCGGAGCTGCTACGTGAAGGTGAAATGGTGGCTGTGCCTTCCCAATCTCATGGAATGGAAATGTTGTTGACTCTGTTCCAGGCTACGACCGACCTGTTGATTGTTCTCTTCAGGTCATTGTACATGAGGAGGTTAGCAGCAGGTAGTTGTTGGGCCACTAGTTGTGCTTCCCCAGAGAGCAGTGGCAGCAACTTGGCCGCCCACTGGTCAGGCGGCCATTTCCACACTTTGGCCTTCTTCTCGAAGAAGTCAAGGTAGGCTTGAGGATCATTTGTGGGGCCTATTTTCACTAGGGTAACAGGTGGGATGGTCATTGTGGGTGTTCAAGCTCCGGAACACCTGTTGGTCTTTCGCTTGGGCCTGGAGCAGGAGTTTATAAATGTTGTTCCTGCTCCAGCCACAGCTTCAAGATTGATTGATGCTGGTTCTGTTGGATGCTGGTGAGGGTCTTGATCATTTTGCCCAGTGGTGATGACTTCATGACGACATCTAAGTTGTACCTGGGTTTTGGCACCAATGTGATATGGTAAGAGGTTCCTTCAAAGAATGGAGGAGGCAGGAGGCAGTGAAAGAATCTCTGGCTGGGTTTTTATTTTCCATCTTTCTCATAAAAATAACAGAAAATGACCTCTTCTGGGCCACTACCATAAAAACAGTTATTTTAACATGACAAAACGCTGGTTCTCAGTTCACTCTCTTATCTCTCCTCTAGCATTTTTTGGGGTGTTTTAAAGTCTACCTCTGCCATCACTGTAACAAGAA
The DNA here is from genome assembly GCA_032164185.1 of Moxostoma hubbsi. Classification (NCBI taxonomy): domain Eukaryota; kingdom Metazoa; phylum Chordata; class Actinopteri; order Cypriniformes; family Catostomidae; genus Moxostoma; species Moxostoma hubbsi. The sequence continues at coordinate 9,773,636 of JAVLUX010000051.1, forward strand.
ACGGCTGTTAGTCATTATGCCAACCAGGTGATCATCCCTCACCACTATCTCTCTCCACAGACAGACACACAATCACACCCCCATTCCCACACTGTTATACAGGGGTGTCTTTAGACCATAAACATCTCCTTTTTTGGTTATTCCTTGTATTTTGAAGAGTAGAGTTAAAAGTATGGCTAGTTTATTCAAGATCTACGTACACAAGTGTGACAGTGCTCTTGTAGAATAGCTTAGATTTAGAATTAGCCTAATAGCCAATGTCAACAAAAATCTGTTAAGGCTAACATTAATTCTGTCACTTATCAGTAATGCTCACTTAAAAGCATTTGGTCCATATATTTTCTTGACACCTTTGTCTGAATAGGTCCAACGGAATTTTCTGAAAATCATATGTATTGAATGGTGGAATCCCTCGGTGTTTGCATATTTCAACATATTGCCAACCTCCTCGGGGGCCATTTGATTTTACCTCTAATTTCAGTTTACGACTGCTAAGTACAGCCTGCAATGTGTGGGGCTTCACAATGGGTCCATTTGACTGGTAGCAGTATGTACGTAGACTTAAAATTAAAAACATTGCATAAACAGAACTTTCCAACAATATGACTAAAATGGACATGGCTAACTGGTACCAGAGCTTTCTGATGCAAATATTTCTACGTTGCCTCTATTTGATGAAGGTTAACAGAATATGAATTTAAATGTCCCTTCATTATTGTCTCTTTATTAAGTTATCTTTATTTTTGCTGCATTGTCTTTGTTTTTAATTATCTTCTAAGAAAAAGTAGAGATGGATTTTATTTCTTCTCTTGCTGTCTCGCCTAAATTTGCCTGAGGAGGTAGATTAATGTCTTGCTGTGGGGATTTTTCAGGCATGCTTGGTTTTTGACTCGTCTTGCATAATTGCTAAAGCAATTAAAATGTTTTCTGCTGAACATCCTGGGGTGGCACCTCAGCAGTCTCTCTGCTAGTCTTGTCTCTTTCTCTTCCCCTCAGCTGTAGCTCTCTGTTATCGCTGGAAGAGCTGCAAAGGAAATTCTACAGTAGTGAAACACAACAAACAACTTGGAAAACATCATTGGCTCTGTACCAAATCAGATTAGCATATTACCCAGTGTTCTGAGAAAGAGAGACTTACTCGGCTATCTTGGATAAAGGATCCAGCCAAGATGTTAACATGAAAAGAGTAAGACCGATAATACCGACACTGCAGGTAGCTTTGCTGATTTTGCAATAGAAGATAACTTAAAAGAATTGTGGTTTTGCACACTTAGAGAGTTACTATAGAACCTGCTAATTGTCCTGATAATGACACATTTTGGCAAATCACTTAATTTAACAAAATAGTTTTAGATCGAATATGCCCAAAATCTCAATCAGCTACTATTAGAAACATATTCATCTTACCAATCTTTGTTTCAGTTTGACAGTAATCAGTTCAATGTGGCAAAATTACCTTGACGTGGCCTCTCAATATTACTGTTGTGATGGAAATGTATTAGTTTTATGAGGGTTTCAGCATTTTGTTGCAAAACCAAAGCCAACAATAATAAGCCATATTAATGGCTTACACAGTGACGCTAGGTATTTGTTCGCTTTGGCACTGTGTGGGAATTTCATTAATCTCGTTCCCTGAACAAGCAGGCAATCTCAATGGAGCCGGTTACGCTCATTTTATGCTTAATTCTCAAAAACTTAGAGCCCACAAAAGAGTGTGAGAAAGAGGGAGGTTCTTCTTAACTTGATCTTACTGAACCGTGACTGGAGACCCAGATAGAGAGATCTTTGCCTCCAAGATTTAGGAAAAACTCTAATTTTCCCCTCCACTGGAACTCAATTGACTTTGGAGAATCCTACCCATAGGTACTTCATGATATACCATGGTTTGCTTCTAATTCCAAAACCTCTAATTCTTTCTATCTTTTATACCACATATTGGCTTGTTGTTGGTTGTCTCCACTGGTATTAAGATGGTAACATTTTTAAGTTTTAAATTGGAAGTGAAGTCAAAATTGACCCTGTTTGCTTTCTCAATGAACAATTTTGGTCTTATTTTGCACAATAAATCTGAACATATTCAAATGTTTATCATTTTATTTTTTCATTAAAATGCAAAAAAAAAAACTTGCTCCGCCTCTAAAACGACTTCCCTTTTCGGCTAACACTACAAAACCATTGTACTTTTCCAATATAAAATGCATTATAATCAAACATGTTATGCATTTTATAATTTATTTTTAAAATATGCATTTTGTGTGTTCCTTGGGAATCAAACTCATGACCTTGGCATTGTGAGTGCCATGCTCTACTAGTTGAGCAAAATGAAAAAGGGTTGCAAATAGCATTTCATTTTGTCTTCATATACTTTCCATGCATAATATAAAGCTGAGGTCCAGGAGATGGTTTTAATCTCAACCAAGATGCTAGGGGAAAACACGGTAGTATCTCATGTCTTCGCTTAATGCCCATCTCTCAACCGTATGTCAAGCAATCGGATTGCTGGAAGTGGGAGGTCAAACGTTAGGTCATGGTTTAGGATGTCCTGCCTGCCAGTCAAGCATGATTGTGAGTTTCATCTGTCAATCTTATGTAACTTGAATGAGCTCTGTCAGGTTGGAGGCTTTTTGAGGGTTTGAATGGCTGTTAGGGGAGAGATGCTAGAGATAAACAAACTCATAAGATGAGTCTTAATTTATTAGACTGTCAATCTTTCCCTTTGCTGTTTATCTTTCATCCCAAATGAGACTTGAGCCTGAAGGGTTGAAGGTTTATAAATTGAGGGAGATATTTTAGGCCATGTGACAGTGTCAAGTCATGTTAGCTGTTCCTGGAGATGTTAAGTTCAGTGGCAAAAGTTTGAAGGCAATTGCTTTTCATTTGCTATTGTTACTCTAGAAATGAATAATACAAACTGAATTTATTGACACATGGACAAGTTTAGTCTGATTTTATGTGAAAAACTTTTTGTGAATGGTTTTGTACTCTGAAAATGTTCAATATTTTGTTTCAATGTGCACAACAGTACAACATATTGAACCATACTTCTATCTCTCACAGCCTTAATGTTATTCAGGTTAAATTAAATTAAATGAACTAAACAATTCAATATGCCATGTTCTCTGAATTCTGTCTATCAGAATTACAGTGTATTGAGAAAATCGTACAAGACAGAAATGTTCTTCAATGATTTGAGGTCATATGACTGGTCATGTGATACCACTGATTTTTCTCGTAATGAGTCCTGAATAAGAACAAAAAGGGAAAAATGCTTAAACGTGCATTGTATATAAAAGTTTATAATGAGCTATAGAATTTACGAGGAACCAGTGACCAAGTTCTTATGGTGAAGTTCATGGTCCAACAATGCGTAATGGGGCATAATGCTTTGTTTCCTGCCTTTGGGGGCTGCCCCAGTACTGACCCCCCCCCCCCCCCCCCCCTCATATAGGATTAATGTCAGTACCCCAGGATGACAGCAGAGGAAAGAGTTTAATTCAATTAGCACATGTCTAAACCTCCTGGGAATGGACCAGAGGAATCAAAAGTGTTGCATGGAAGTGATACAGAACTCCATTTGGAACAAACTCAATGTGGTGTTCAGCAGGCTGGATGCTTTGGGGGGATGAGAAAAGTTCTTATCTATTATTTTCTATTATTATATTTTTCCTACACCCCATGATACTTTGCATGAAATATGGATGTTACTTTCATTAAGAAGTAAACACCATTGTCATCTAATCAGCCAATCTTGTGGCAGCATTGTAATGTATAAAATCATGCAGATATTTCAGGGGCTTCAGTTAATTGTCACAACCATCAGAAGGGGGAAAATGTGATCTCATTGATTTAGACTGTGGCATGATTGTTGGGGCCTGATGAGTTGGTTTGAGTAATTGTGTAACTACTTATCTCCTGGGATTTTCATACACAACAGTCTCTAGAGTGTAAAGAGAATGGTTAGAGAAAAAACTAAAACAAAACAGCGGCAGTTCGAAAACAGCTTGTTAATGACAGAGGTCAGAGGAGAATGTCCAGACTGGTCCAAGCTGATTGAAAGGTGGTGGTTCTCTGCTGTACAGGATGCATCAGCTTTAGCAAATACCATTTTGTGATTGGATTATCAAACACATCTAAAAACCATCTGTAAATGGGGTCTAAAATGACTTCAACAGGCTAGGCAATGCTGTAGAACAACTCCAGCAGAAGTCACACCCACATTCGTTTCCCCAGTTAGATCCCCAGTAAAAAGGTGGATAGATTATCTTTGCAGCTCTTTTAAGAATATACAATTTAGAGGTAGTCATGATGGCTTTTAAATTTAAATTTGAACTCATTTGCCAATGAAACTGAGTTACAAAGGGGGAAGATCTCAGAGGGACAGGGTGATACTTTTGTAAGGTTACAAACATAATCTGTTATTTCAACTGTACATTAAAATATTTTGATGTTTGATTTGACTTTTAGGCATGTTAAATTCTAGAATGGAGTGAAAATGTGTGAAAAATGACAAAACATAGATTTACTATATATTATCAGTAGTAATATTGGTTATCTGTCATCTTAATTAAAATATTTATCTATCATTGTATCAGTCAAAAGTTTGTGGTTTTGTATCCCTACAATCAATATTGGAAAGAAAATGCCCTGTTTGTGTTTCTGCATATGCTAAAATAAGATATGTGCTCCTGTGTATACATCTCTAAAATCCTAATATGAAGTTTGACTTGCTTTCATTTTCATTTGAGCCTATACTGTGGGCATCTGTTTCAAGTATTGTTGATTCTAAGGAGTCATATATTCATATGGACACCATCTCCTCCTCCATGGGCCTTTCTGTCCTACCACTACCACTCTACTCCCATTGCACCTTAGGATATAGATTAGATCGGCATGAAATTCTGTGTCTGTGCTTGCACTTTTAGAAGGTGGTGTTGACTTATTCTTTTGAAATGAATTGTAAGTGTGAGATCAAACTAAGGCTGGACTTAATGGCTGATATGGATAATGGATGGGATTTGGATGATAAAGTGAGGAGAGGGGTGGTTTACACCACTGTTCTACACTGAGAAGTTATGTGGCCTGGTTAATCCAGGCAAACATCTGATGATGGATGAGACCTCTCTTCTCAGCTTCCTCTTCTGAGAACAGACCTACAAGTGCACTTTGGTGGGAGGAATGGATCTTGCTATGTATATAAATATTGCCAGAGTATAAAAAGAGTTTATCAGTAAGCTACTGAGATCTAGAAACATTCATTTGTCCTATATAGGATTTGCATTATATGCTTCTTCATGCGGCAGTGAGGAATTTTAAACTCTTATAATTTAATGCAGATATATTTATTACCAATTATATTATCAAAATATCAATTTGAGTAAAAAGTAGTCATGCAGAAGGTGTTTGTTTTCCCCCGTTAAGAACAATGTGCATATACATTTAAATTGCAACATTAGATATACACCGATCAGGCACAACATTACAACCACCTTCCTAATATTGTGTAGTTCCCCCTTGTGCCACCAAAACAGCGCCAACCCACTTCTCATCACAATTATACAGAGCGGTTGTCTGAGTTACCGTAGACTGTCAGTTGGAACCAGTCTGGCCATTCTCTGTTGACCTCTCTCGGCAACAAGGCATATCTGTCCACAGAACTAGCACTCGCTGGATTTTTTTATTTAATTTTTTGGCACCATTTGGAGCAAATTCTAGAGACTGTTGTGTGTGAATCCCAGGAGATCAGCAGTTCCAGAAATACTCAAACCAGTCCGTCTGGCACCAACAATCATCCATGTGATTATCTAAATCAGCCAATCATGTGGCAGCAGTGCATATAATCAAGCAGATATGGGTCAGGAGTTTCAGATTATGTTTACATCTGATTTTTATAAAATGCGTTAAATACATATGATATCATTATTATTTTTATCTACTAAACTAAATTTTCCATGTTATTCTGTATTTTCACAATTAAGTTGCATAATGACATACATGAATAATGATAGACAAATCATTAAAACCTAATCCCAGTGAAATTGATTCATCTGAAGAAAAACAAAACAAAACATGCCTATTAAGAAATCCATATTTTGACATCCATGTATTTTATTACAACTTTTTTATTAATTAAAACATCGCCGCCATGCGATTTCAGGGTTCCCCCACCTTTTGAAATCCCAATTTAACCACTGAACACAAAGCAGTTGTACAGGGCATGCATTGAGCATATTTGTATTTATTCCCAGTCAGAAGAGTATACATTGAAAGGCAACGTGGTCGACCGGGTGCGATCCAATCCGGAATGCGAAAAACTGAAGTATACCCGGGCTATTGACCTTTGAAAATTAAACTCGATTTTTAATTTTTAGAAGAAAAGGCAATATGCTTGTTCATTTTACATCCACAATACTATAGGATGTTCTGTGTGGTTGCCATTACATTGCTTTGTGCTTGCTAAGGTGTTCTGAGTGATTTCAGAGGGATTTTTAGCGTTTTGCTATGTGTTTGCTAGGGTGTTCTGGGTGGTTGCTAGGGCTCTGCTCATTGGCTTAAGTCAAAACAGCCCAACTCCAAATTTCTACGATACTGTATTCTTGTCTCTAAACATGGCTTGGGTACCTCCTTCAATTTATATCTATAGTGTGCGTGCGTGCGTGCGTGCGTGTGTGTGTATATTTAAAATGTGCAAGGCGTGCATACAGAGTTCACCGGGATTTATGCTGGAAAGGCTTTTAGTCAGTGCAACAAGTCTGTGGTTCCGGTATAAAGATAAAGAGGATTATGCTGCTTTCATTTGATTACAGAAATGCTACCTCAGCAATGAGAGCATGTTTGTTTCGTTATGCATTTAAAGATTTCTGCTTTAATGTTTCTGATTTGTGCATTCACAAGCAAATCACATTTCTAAATGGAATGTATTGTATTTATTAATAGACTGAAAATGGAGAATGTAATTTCAGTATTAAAATCCGTAGAAACTTGTCAGACAAAGCAATTTCATTTTACGTATTAGAGCATTCACATGGTTGTGGCTGCACTCACATTTACTGGGGCATGGAAATCAGGAGTATTGCTTCTTGTCTTGCATTTGTCTAGAAAAATCAATAGCAACTGCCAAATCCTCTTTCACATCAGTCAGATCAATCACAAGTCCATTACTCCAACCACAAACTGTGTCAAATATGAATTTGGTAGGGTTGACTTGGCCACCAAGGGCATTGGCATTGCTATTTTAACACAGTCTCTTAGAAATCCTCCCATTGTTTTCTAGTTTTGTTTGGCACTTTTTAATGCTCCTGCAATGATAGCAGTGCAGAGCATTCTGGCTGATGCATTGTTATCTAGAGCTGAAGTTAAAGATGGAGACTGTTTATCTGCACCAGACAACAGTATAAGGAAATGAGCTTGAATTGTGTGTGCGCTTGTATCATTGTAAATGTGCAGTGGATGAGGTTGGACAGTTTGTGACCCTCCCTGTATCCTGGACAAAACGTCTGGGTGCATCGCTATGATAACCCGGTCGACCCTCACTCTCACTGCAAGCTAATGTGGTTGTTGCTTCTATCTAAAACAAAACGAGAGAGTATAAGTGTCTTATCAAAGAAAGTTGTCTGTTAAAGCCCTGATATACTTCTGGAGAAGTTCTTCATTCTTCGTTCAGGGGTAAAAAAAAGTTCTAAACTGCTGAGAAAAGGTATACTGTTTGCGAACATTCAGACACCTGTCACACTGCTGTGGGAGGCGTTTAGAGGAGCATTTAAATATGAGAATGCTACATGTAAAACCTTTAAAATGTGTTATCAATGACTTTTTGCCTCATTCTTTGAGTAGAAGTCTACGTCAGTAAAGGATTCTGTTTTAGCCACTCGATGATGATTTAAAGTCGTATTTATGCAGTATATAATGATTAATTTATGTATTAATGATGTTTACATTGCATGTGCCAATTACACTCTGTTATTGTAATTTATTACAAGGTGGCCTGTAATGATCGCTTCTGATTGGTCAGTGGTGCCATCTAGTGGTCTGTTATTGCTCTATAACAACCGCAGTGCCACGTATCAGACCACTTATCTGTGGTCTGCAGCCTTCTCTCCAGATTCACATAGCACTGTACGATCTCTGCAAGTAAGCTAATAAAATATTTAAACTCAAATCAGTGTTTCATGTGTATTTATTTGGCAAGTAGTCTTGTAATAAGATGAATAGTGAACAGTTAGACATTCAATAATAACAAAATAAACACCAACAGCAGATTGATTTCAGGTTATTTCTTCTCAAATTCCATTATTTCAACGCAAATCAATATATTATGTCCATGTATTTACTGATTTGGTCAGTAGCCAGTTAGTAGCTGGTTGACTGTACTTTATTCTTTACTTATGATGACACTGATACTACTGTAACGATGGTCGTATAAAAGTGATAATGTTCATAATACAGAAAATGTATGGTGATAGAGGCATATCTTACTTTGGGAAGATGTGTGAATGGCTTTTGTGGCAGATGGCACATAAGTGAATGGGTACTTGAGAGCATTTGTGTAGATTTGATTTCTTTTGTAGACTAAATAAACAAAAACAAAAAAACGCATGAGACATGTTCTTTGAAAATGTCTATGCGAACAATTGTACTGATGTAGGTACATTAGCATCAGCTTGTTAAGAACTCTACATGCCATGTGTTCGTTTTGAATACTGACTGAACAATGTAAACAAAATAGTAGGTGGGGCTTCAGGTCACACATAATGACGACGTGGACCAATGACCGTAAGAAGGTGTTTAGCCATTAAGACGTTTTTCTAAAAGTTCGCCCAGGTGAGCTGTTACAAACCACCGAAACTAATGCACACTTTCTTTGTGACCAGATTTAGTTTTAAATGACAATACACACATTCGTTTTTTATTTCACATGAAGTATATCTGGGACTTTTGGCCTCTGCGAGCATGTATTGATGTATTTCCTGTTGAAATCAGAAGTTTGAGTGGGACAGATCAAAGTGCATTTTTTTATAGCCAATAGCCTTTAGTTTACATCACAGCAATGAACATGATTACTTGCTTTATTTCTAGTCAGAAGTAGGTGGTATTAGGGAGAGGGACATTCTCCTTCTAGAGACCATTTTAATGGACAAAATGAGTGAGTGCAGTGTGAGTCATAAATATGTTTGGTCCATTTCGCTGAAAGAGAAAGACTGTACATTTTAAGTGTGTATATCTGCTAAAAGATGATTTTGACAATTTTTGGTATGGAAGGAGCATAAAAATGGATTCAAATCTAGCAGGCATGGACTAAAAGCCATAAAAATGGTCCCTAGCTTCTCTGCCACTTGATACAATAATTGACTCAACTGGCTGACTTCTAAGTAATATATATATATATATATATATATATATAAACACACAGTGCAATTTATTTATAGTGTAGCAACATGGCTCTGTGGCAAATCGATATCAATTCAGAGTTTCTGTAAAAAAAGATAAGTTCAATAAGTCCAGTTTGGGCTTTGGGGGATTGTATCGATAAATCAAAAGAGGACTGTTTCTAACTCATTATTGATCAAACCAGCTTTTAGTAAACTGAAATAACTCTGTAACCACCCATCTGGAATTAAAGATCAGAAAAGTGAATTGTAACATTCTCTAAACGTTCTGCAAATGAAGTTTGGCTGTTCTTTGGACGAAAGAAAATAAGTATGTTTTTTGGAATGAACTGATATTACATTCACTCAACGCCCTACTTTTTACAAGTTTATAAATGTTATATCATTCCACTCATTACTCATTCCACTCTAAATACTGCACATTGCAATACATTATGAACTGATGGTAACTAAGAGAACATTTCAAGAAAATGTCATCTGTCTCTTCCCTACATTTCAGCTAATCTTCAAACTCCAAATGAGCCAACATGCTCATTTTGCAAAGTTTCTCAGTCCAATATGCATCTTCCTGAGGGTCAACCCTACAGCATCACATCATTTAGTATACGCAAATGTATTAGTTCTACACTGTCTTGAAACTGGTGATGTTTGGGTTGTAAATCCTCAGACAGTTACCTTACATGCCAGGTCTGATTGCACGGTTACCTCATTTGCCTCCAATACTGTAAACTATTCATAAGTCTGAATTTTCCATACTTTTAATTTAAATTGTTCTCTTGCATCGTTATTTCTGTCTCTCCCTTTCTTTATAAGAACATTTAACATAGACTTGCTGATTATAATTGGGTTTCCGAGTTGGAAGGAGTTCAGGCATCTGTCCCCCTGAGTGGCGGCACTGGAGCACTTTCTATCAAAACTATATATATCACACTGTACTTCCTTGCTCTGTGCTGCCTTCTCATTTTGTAAGAGTGACGGCCATGTTTTCTAAACTAAAACCTCACAGATTTTCATGCACCTTCCCGCTTGGCCCCTGTATATTTTGTATTTTTTTTTACCACAGTCAAGACCATGTTGTTGGTAATCTCATGGCTGATTGCCAATGACAAACAGGGAGTCCATTAATCAGCTCAGTGAAACCCCCTCACCCTGGAGATATATATATATATATATATATATATATATATATACATACATACATACATCACACACACACACACACACACACACACACACACACACACATATCAGACCTTGACATGTGGCCTTGTTAGGAGATGATCAATGTTATTCGCTTCACCTTTTAGCCATAATGTTTTGGCTCATTGGAGTATACATCGTGTATGCTGTGTTGATTTCCTAAATTAATAAATAAAAAGCTGCCTTGTTTTCTCTTCAGTTAGCGATGCTAAAAGAACTAACTTTTGGGGGGCATTAACAAGTTCACTAGTGATTTGTTCAAGAACACCTTACACAATTCATGCTTGGAAAAAAAAAATACTGGAATATAGACTTAACGTTCAAAACTTCGTACTAGTAGACAGGCCTAGATTGACTTGCATCAGTCTAATTTTCTCCTCTAACAAGTTAAAGGCTCCCCCAAAAAATAATTTTATCATAATTTACTCTACATCATGTCGCTTCAAATCCTTATGACTTTCTTTCTCCTGTAGAACACAAAAAGAGTTGGTTGGCAGAATGAAAGTCTGAGTCACCATTAAATTTCAATGTATGGAAAAAAAGGTGCAATGAAAGTAAATGGTTACTGAGACAAACATGCTACCTACTATATCCTTTTTTATTTAACAGCATAAAGTCATACAGGTTTGGAAAAACAGCAGGGGTAAATGAGTATAGAATTATCTATTTTTTGGCAAACGATTCCTTAATACAACTGGAGAGTCTCTTAACCAGTTAATCTGTAGGGAACTGGTGAGTTCTATGACACCTGTCGGTTAAGCCCCTTAAAATAAGGTCTGTCCCAGGGTGATATAGCCTGTCCTGAAAGGGTTAACCTTCTGGCATTTCATTGCCACGGGAGTGTGTGGGATGCTGGGTGACCGTATGGTGCACTAAAATGGCACACTGTTTGTTTGCAGCTAATCGTCTTCCTCTCAGATGAGCGCTTGTGTAAACGGAGAGAGAAAGCGAAAAGGCAAAATGGAAAAACCTGTTGACATTAACTTGGAAAAGCCAATGCCCAATCCTAATCCCACTTCCTTCCTGTCTGGCCTGGGAAATGGAACATGTGTACTGTAGCTCTGAACGCATCCAAAGTGTCTGCCAAATGTAACACCAATGTTGGCTTTCTCCCGCACAGGTCTTTGCCGATTGGCTCAGAGTTTCTCTATGTCTTATAGGGTGAAACATGAAAAGAGTTTGAGAGAACCCATTCTATAGGTAGGCTTTTCAACTCACAAAAGCTACAGTCACACAAGCTCTTCGGGTCTCATAGGTTGGAGCATCAAAAACGAAGTCATCGCTATAGATACACCGCATCAGTGAGAATATGTCCGATGGACAGAAGTTTCTCACAATGGCTTCTGTCACTTTTTGCATTCCTTACCATTTGCCTCAGAGGAAGTGGGAGAACAATTCCTCGCCTACCTCTGTTGTAATGTGAAACCTGGCCTCAGTTATGATGACGCAGCATTTTACAGATCTCACAAGGGTGTTCAAAGGACAAATTCCTCACCCTCAGGGCCACCTTAGATCACATTCCTAGATGTCCAGGACTGTAAATTTTGCTGTAGACATGTCAGAGGATATAGACAGGAACTCTCGTGGAAAACCTGCAAATATAAGACATTCAGCACTGTGAGTTAGCTTTGCTACGAAACTCTTTCTCTCGGTTGATGACAAAGTGATTCCCCTCCATTTCCTGGAGCCTTCTGTAGGTCCTGTTTACATATGGTTTGCATTGTTTTTTTTTAAAGGATGATGTAGCATTTTTGCCTGTGGTGTCCTCAAATAATAATGTCCATCTTTTACTTGCCCTCATGTTGTAAGCTATAAGATAGCATTTTGTGGGGAACACAGTAAAATTTTGGTTATTCACTGTAAATCTTGTTTAACAACCGTGATAACCATTCTGCTATAAATGACCCATTTTGTGTTGCATGGTAGAAAGATTATAATGATTTCAATAGACTTTAAAGGCTTTTTTGGGCTAACTATTCTTTTAAAGAAGCCTTTTCTCCCCTTTGTTAGTGAGTTTGCTCTAGACATCTGTTCTTAACATAAATGCTGGATCTAGATTCAGTCTTCCTTTTTGACTTTCATGTAATATTAAAAACAATATTAATATGTCACATTGGACACCTCAATGGAAAAAGTGCATAACATTTTATCAAACCATTTCCTTGCATTTTTGTCTCAGTAGATTGAGGATAAACTCTTCCAGCAAAACCTTCAAAACACTGTTCTTTAATAATAACAAGCACCAGTGAAGTGGAATTTTTTATTTTTTTTTTACTTTTTTTTTTTTTTTTTTTTTGCAGAGTTTGAACTTCCAACTGTCGTCCAGGCCAAGTCAAACATCTTCATACTGATATGGTGAAAATGTATATGGGTTTTGGCAGTGAGTAAATGAAGTAAAGGGTGGCCTATATTCTCAGAAGACCAAAAAAAAAAAAAACATATTTGAAGAGCTATAGCAACTACTATGTTAATTATGATTCATTTCAAACAAAGTTCATTTGTGGCCAAAACCTCAAACTGTCAACAGTTAGGAATAACTGTTAGAATGAACTATTCAAATTGTACTCTGATTCAAAACAGCTGCTGAATTTCAAAATATGTATTCTGTAAAGCCCTTGTGAATATATCCTGCTCTTTTGGATATGTTTAATTTATCCCTCCTTTCTTAGGCACAGAAAATAATCTACGCAAGTGCTTCTCTTTGCTCATCTTCGCTAGATTGATTTCACAAATTGCTTTCTCCACAAATATGCCAGAACTAGGGCTTTTACTGTACTTGAAATCAAAATAATTACATGATGTGATGATTAATTAATCAAATTAGTCAACAATTATTCACAAATATCAATATTTGCTGAGAAAGTTGTACTCTGTCCAGCTTTGTTAGAGCACGTCCTCATCTTGTGCTGTCTGCTGTCAGTATATGGTTTGTTGGCTGTACAGCTACACATTGCCTGTACAGCTGGAGTTGTGCTTGCTGTCCCCTGCTGACTGGGACTTGCAAAATCATGACAGTGGTACTTCAAACTTGAATTCCTCTGATGGTAGGAATAATAATAATAAAAAATCTGTAATTTTTTATACAATTAATTGCACTGAATTTACATGTTAAATCGACAACCTTAGTAAAAACATTATTAATTACACAACTCAAGTATGTATTGCAGCTGTGGTGGGCATTAGCACTGTCTTATGACCTCTTTTTTACGGTCAACATTCTTTTTCAGGTCAAGAACAGTAATGGTGGAACAACAGTTTGAAGAGAATCTTATAAACATTTTACATTCGTTGTGTCCACTCAATATGAATATAAGAGTGATTGAAAATCAAGTTTAATGGCACAAACCATTGAAGATATCTCCATTGACACTTTACTTAGGTTTGTTAACAACGTGCAAATAACCTATATACAATGGGACTGCTAGAAATGTGTTGGCAAAGCCTTTGCATCCGAGTTCTTGTGTTGACTATGGTTCAAGCTGCCCTACAGGGAAGCTCTGCAGGAGGTAAGCAGAGTTGGGGATTGTTGCTCTACAATTCTTTCAGTTTTTTCACTCTGGAGGATATTTATAATCCATAATATTTTTGGCTGTCGTTGTCCATTTGGAATCTATAGTTACGATCATATAGAATGGAATCACATTGTGCAAATCATATTTTAATACTTTTTAAAGCATTTGAAGACTTTGAGATCTTAGAGATGGAAATGTATTACCTCTGTCTATCAGGAATCTTTCTGGCTAATTTTTATTCTCAAACCTTATTGGAATTTATTGCAATTTTGCAGTAATACCACTTTGTTTCTGCAATCCCTCCTTCCTCTTTCTGCTCAGGTTGGGGCCAGTGACCCTGACCCCAAGGCTAATCCAGGATTAATTTGGATCTTGAGCAGTCATTGCTACTGACTCGCAACCTCAGAGTCCTGTCTCTGAGGGCCTGATGTATTTACATGGGCAGTAAGGTAGGAAGCAAATGTGTCTCAAAGACAGAGAACAAGAGAGAGAGAAAGGAGAGTCTAGAAAGCAACAGATGAAACCATTTTTGTCTCCTCTCTCTCTGTTCCTCACAACCATCTGATTCATCCATCTCAGACAATATCAAACACAGCCCAAATTTAAAAAATAAGGCAAAGCTAATATGTTGCAATATTGGTACTCTGTTCTAAAACCTAAGCGAGCAGCTTACCTAGACAAGCTCTGTGAAAAAAATTAATGGTAGACGAGGCATGAGAAATCTTATTTACAAAGATGCTCATATTTCATTCAATACTGAAAAATATCAATAAAAAGAGATTCTAGTTGAATCTAATTAAAGCTGCACTATGTAGCTTTGTGCTCTCTAGTGACATCTGTGGTTGAAATGTAAAATTTCAACCTATTTGCAGAAGGACACTTTATGTCCGCCGTGTTTTGACACTGCTCTTCTGGTGGATGAATCTCATGATTTGAGGTTATTGCTTGTGTGTGATCATGATTGGTTAAAAAATTCAGAGCCGGAGTCATAACATGTTATTTTCATGTTGATATTATTATGTTATGTGATTTAAACATTTAAAAATGAAATATCACTTTCTTTTATGAAGATAAACAACACTCTTATTTACGTATTTTCAATGAATGAATTGTGCACTTTTCTGACACTACACTCAAAGCGCTTTTACATAGAGAACATGGGACTCTCCTCAATCACCACCAGTTACCAGTATATTTTAATATGTTTAAAGTGTTTTGTCAACAATTAATGTTTGTATTGTATTATACTGTGAACCATGTGATACTGCTGATTCGAGTTCAAATTAAGACTTCATTATTTTTTACATTATTAATCCCGTCAAAGAAATCATGAAAAAAAAAAAACGTTATCAGAACGTAGTCAGAATATGCATAAATTACTTGCATAACGTGTGTTTTGAATATGTGGATTCCATAAGAAACACGCTACACGCAATGTATCCTTTCATGGAAAATGAATAAGTCTCTAAAGCATGAAAAATTCAGAATACATGCTAAATTCTAAAAAGTAACTTTAGTCTGTTCATTAACATTTCAGAAGCTCAGGTTTTTCAACGAGGCCTATGCACATTTATACTGTATTTTTGATACTTGTTTACTTTAGAAAATATTTATAAATTATTTTCTTATAATAAATTGAATATTTGATAAAAGTTTAGTCTGTTACAGTTTGACACTTTTCTATTTTGCACGTTATCCTCAAGTAATAGATATTATTTCTGTTGACTAAAATTTGTACATTTTTGTCAGTGTAAAACAGACTAAAATGAATGAATACGACATTGCAAAATATTGACTATTTTTACAGGACATTTTCTTCAAAAGACTACTGTGACTAAAACGAAAAACTGAAAAATGAACAGGGCAGTTGATAAAGCAGGTGAAACTGTAGGCCTAATTACACCTGTAAACTAAAAACATAAATCGAGCAATAATGGGAATAAAATATACTTTATTAAACTTGAAAATAAAATGTACAAGAAGTCAATTTCAGAAGGTATACGCATTAGTAAACATGCACAGTAACGTTCCGTGACAATGTAGACTGCGATCAGTAAACACGATTCATAAAAGCTGAACCTGCCAGACAACATACTTTATCCAATTCCAAGCATTATAGCAGGTAAACAACTTCGCCAAACAGATAAGAGATGATAAACATCCATCCAGATTGCAGCGCTGCTCTCCTGATCTGTGTGACAGTGACTGACTGAACTGAACAGCATCCTCAGCCGGAACACGTGACAGCCGGCACTACTTTCCAGTGTTTACGGACATGACGTCATGATGCAAAGAGGAACGGCATAAACCAGTGATTTTGTGCCAAATCTGACATGTCTGTGCTATAGTAATACACTATTACTATATTATTATTATTATTATTATTATTATTATAGGCTTACCAAAATGAATCGGGGTTAAGGCAAGGACATTGTTTTGAACACTGATTGTTTATGTACTTAATCAATAATGGCAATTTGTTCATTTTTAACCAAAAAAATCGTACATGGTACAGCTTTAAAAATTACTATTTTACCGAATATTTTTAACCCAACATTTCTATGCTTACTGGAATATCACGTTGTTAGCTTAGCAACATTCTAACATCTTTAGATAAATTGTGAGTCATGACAAAATGTGAGCATAATGTGAGTTTCTGCCTATGTGGAACATTCCAAATCACTCACTCACGAGTTTCCATCTTGGTTAGGATGCTGCCTTAGAAGGCAGCTACCTATGTAGCTAGTTGAAAGGTTTTGAAACAAAGCTTATGTCAGTCATAAAGGTGGAGGTCTTTTTCTTGCATGCACCTGATCCCTGAATAGCTGAGGCTGCCCACCCTTCTCGGGTCAGGGCACAAGGTGGTAGTGCATGTGAGAGACAGACTCTTGAGATTGATTGCTGTTGAGAGAATGCTTGTTAAATAAAACATGTCTGTGCTGATAGAGCGCTGTGTTTTTCAAGAAGTCTCCAATTTAGAGCAAGTTGTCCCTCTCTCTTTCCTCACTATTCAGACCTTCTTAACAGATACCATGAGTTGTGAGGGAAAACTGTCTGTGGTTTATTGACATTTCGAGTGTTCCTGTATAGGAAATGGGTTTTCTATCAGCTGTGCAGTTGTAAACACAGGTGAACCTTTCATTCATTTTGTCATTCATCTGTTATTCATTTTACCCTTAATATGGAACTGGAAGAGGTTCAAGTTTGAGTATTGTGGGATGCTTTGCCCTTAATATGGGCTGGAACCCTTAGGTCTGAAACATATTATACACAAGTATTTAAACTAGTGCTGGGAATCACTAAACACCTCACAATATGACGCTTATTGTGATACATTAGTCATGATTCAATATATTGTGATACATCACAATATCAGAATTTGAGCACAATTGAAAATGTGACAAATGATTTTTGAAAGACCTAGCATGTGTGCGAGAGAAAGCATGAATCATGCAGGTTCAGTTTCAATTGCTGAAATGTCTCGTAAGCAGCTCTGATCACACTGAGAAATGTAGCTCTAAGAGTTTGCGCTTATTTAGACTAGAGGTATATATTGATATACTGGTTTTGCCCATTAATCAGTTCCAACAGTTGCTTTTTGGAACTATTGGTTATCTGCAAAAATCTATGTTGATAGCTGCAGACAGTTTTTTGATAATTTCGTAATTTTAAAACGAGAGACCTCAGTGTTTGGGCTTGTTTATAATTAAAAGTCCTGCATTATGCACCAAATCTTTTTTTTTTTTTTTTTTTTTTTTTAATGGTTATTGGTTTTTTGGTTGAAAAAAAAAAAATACAGCATCTGGAATTTTATTAATTTTGGACTGTTTGCCTTTGCCTGCCATAGTATAGAAAGGATAAGACATTTTTTTACATTCTATTAATAGATTTTAAAAACCTCTAATTTGGATGACCTGTTTCTTCATTATTGAAATGTAGGAAATTATATTAATACACATAAATTAATAACAATTTTGATGCAATATCATGAGAAAAAGTATCACAATATACCGATATGTTTGAATCAGTACAACCCTAATTTCAACACAAGTACTTCTAACCACACAAGCACACGCAATTTCACCTGTCGTTGCGTTCTGAAATCAGTCCGTTTTCTCTTTCATGTAAACTACTGTCAAAACGTAGCAACCGTTTAAAGAGACTCTTGTAGAACAAGTTAGATATAGGTGCTGTAAGAAATTTCAGACATTTTGCTAACTTCTGCCATTTTGCCAAATTTAATGAAAAGCCCTCTTTCCAAACCTTGTCTTCCCAATTGCACAAAATCAGCTATTTCTGACTGGCTAGTTTTCAGATTGAATTAGAAAGTGCAGACCTCCCCCATATATTTTTTTTCTGCCTAGAGCTGTCATAGAGGTCTTCAGTGATTATGTGCATTGCAGTTCAAAAATGTATTTGGATAAATACTATTAACATATTAAATGGTAAAATATATTATAAAAAAAAAAATTATATTTAAGACATCAAGCACAGTCATTTGGTAGTATCTCTATTTCCATCATCATTAAAGTAGCACAAGAACACACACAAAAAGTACATATGAAAATGCAACTGCACATGTTGACCAAGTGGTTTGGTCTACTTTTGGGTAGATTATATTTCTGGCTTCAATCTGGCCTTATATTTGGTTGGAAACATCCAAAAGTCTGTATATTTTTTCTGCAAGACACCGTATCAGATCTAACAGATAATACAAATGGATGCCATAAGATTGTGTTTGATGCTCAACCCTGTACACACACACACATGGATACTTGTACACAATCACTAATTATATACTTGAGAATGGAAAAATGCATATTTTACGATGGGAGTTTGGGTCGGAGGTGATGGCGCATGTTGAAGGCCACAAACAAACTTAAATTTATTAACAATCTTGAAACAGAACTTAATTTGATGCACGCACACAGCTTCACATACAACACATAGTTTAGTGAGTGGCTGGAAAGACATCAGCAGATGCATTTGATTATACCTGCTCATTAAAGATGAAATCACCAGAGAAGAAACTGTGTAACCGAGACACCTCAAAACATATGTATACTTTGCTAAATTCTGCAGATTTATGTCAGACAGATGAAAATTGGGATATATAGCTGTCTGGCATGCCATATTATAACCTCAATCATGACTACATTGACTGAATGAAAGCTGGCCAAGTTCCTCCATTTACGCATAACGTTTATCTCCGCGAGACATAACAGAGCAGGTGACTGTGGAATTTATTTATTTTATTTGTTTGCTACCCCAGCAACTAGTCAGGGGTTTAAAGGTGACATATCATGGAAAACAAAATTTTCCCTGCTCGCCAACTCTCATTGAAAATGAATGATTTCCATTTGCTTTGTAGAAGAAAATTGCGGTCAGTGTGAATTTACCATAACATTCATAATGCAAAGCTCCCTCTCCATTCCACCGAGACCATTTAGAAAAAACAAGGTGAAATAACTAATCAAAATCATGAGCACATAAACATATTTATGAAAAAAAAAAAATAATTTTATATATATATATATATATAACATATATTATATATATATATATATTACATATATTATATATATATATATATATATATATATATATTAAAACCTATTCTGTGTTCAGCAACTTGCGAACTATGCTTTTCACATATGAGCATGTTAGTTAATCATAACGGAAGTCATATACCTACAGAAATCTTAAAGGTACAGAAGCTAAAACAGCCTGTTTACGTTTGCACTTATTTAGCTAGCACTTTTATCCAAAGCAATTTACAAATGAGGAGTGCCACAACACAAGCAATAAATCTGTAACATTTTACAATAAGGATCTGTTAACATTATTAAATGCATTAGGTATTATGAACTAACAATTAAAAATATATATTAAATGCGTTCATTTACCTCAATGCACGTTTATAAAAACTAGTGCTGTCAGTCGATTTATTTTTTTAATCACAATTTAAATGCATAATTTTTCATAGATAACTACGATTAATTGCAGATTTTGAAAGTGCTGAAATTTGACAAAATATACTATTTTCCTGTCAAAATTCATTTATTTCCTTGAAAGGAAAGAAAAAACAATATAATGCTTTAACATTTTCCAAGTTTGATTAATTGAAAGAACTAGTTCCCACATAGGTTGCATATTCATTGCAATGGGCGTTAAATCTCTTGAACTTTCATCCTCCACAATATTAATCAGTCGGCAGACTTTAGTTATTCACTTTGTTACAACGATCATGAAAACGCATTTTTGATTCACGTCAGTGTCAAGCGCCTCTTTGAACACCACATGAAAGGCACTTGCAGACAAAAACATCTATTACAATTCCTGACATTTAATCGTAGAAAACATTCCCTGTCTTAGGTCAGTTAGTCTCACTACTTTATTTTAAGAATATGTATTTGTCAGAATAATAGTAGAGATAATTATTTATTTCAGCTTTTATCACATTCCCAGTGGGTCAGAAGTTTATATTCACTTTGATAGTATTTGGTAGCATTGCCTTTTAAATTGTTTAAGTTGGTTCAAATATTTTGGTTAGCCTTCCACAAGCTTCTCACAATAAGTAGCTGGAATTTTGGCCCATTCCTTTATACAGAACTGGTGTAACTGTGTCAGGTTTGTAGGCATCCTTGCTCGCACTTGCTTTTCATGGGCTTTGTGATGGCAACTCCAATACCTTGATTTTGTTGTCCTTAAGCCATTTTGTCACAACTTTGGAGGTATGCTGGTGTCATTGTCCATTTGGACGACACATTTGTGACCAAGCTTAAACTTCCTGGCTGATGTCTTGAGATGTTGCTTCAATATATCCACACAAATTTCCTTCCTCATGATGCAATCTATTTTGTGAAGTGCACCAGTCCCTCTTGCAGGGAGCACCCCCACAACATGATGCTGCCACCCCCATGCTTCACTGTTGAGATGGTGTTCTTCGGCTTGCAAGCCTCACCCTTTTCCTCCAAACATAACAATTGCTATTATGGCCAAACAGTTAAAATTTTCTTTCATTAGTCCAGAGGACATTTCTCCAAAAAGTAAGATCTTTGTCTCCATGTGCACTTGCAAACTGTAGTCTGGCTTTTTATGGCGGTTCTGGAGCAGTGGCTTCTTCCTTGCTGAACAGACTTTCAAGTTATTTTCATATAGGACTTTTTTTTAACTGTGGATATAGATACTTATCTACCTGTTTCCTCCAGCATCTTCACAAGGTCCTTTGCTGTTGTTCTGGGATTGATTTGCACTTTTCGCACCAAACTATGTTCATCTCTACGAGACCGAATGCGTCTCCTTCCTGAGCGGTATGATGCTATGTGGTTCCATGGTGTTTATACTTGCGTATTATTGTTTCTGCAGATGAACTTGGTACCTTCTGGCATTTGGAAATTGCTCCCAAGGATGAACCAGTGTTGCGGATGTCCACAATTATTTTCTGAGGTCTTGCTGATTTCTTTTTGTTTTTTTTCCATGATGACAAACAAAGAGCCACTGAGTTTGAAGATAGGCCTTAAAATACATCCACAAGTACACCTACAATTTAGTACAGGCTAATTGTCTAAATGCTTGACATCATTTTCTGGAATTTTCCAAGCTGCTTAAAGGCATAGTTAGTAAACTTCAGACCCTCTGGAATAGTGATATAGTCAATTAAAAGTGAAACAATCTGTCTCTAAACAGTTGTTGGAAAATTACTTGTGTCATGCACAAAATAGATGTCCTAAACGACTTGCCAAAACTATAGTTTGCTTATATTAAATATGTGGAGTGGTTCAAAAATATGTTTTAATGACTTCAAACTACGTGTGTGTAAACTTTTGACTTCAACTGTATATACACAGAGATATGTATATGTTAACATGTAAAACATTTTATACAAATTTTTTTTTTATATTTTTTATTACATTTTACCAAAATTAATAAGTGTTGTTCATGTTAGTTCATGTTAACTAAAATGGTTTTTTTAATGTTAATGAAAAAAACCTTATTTTAAATTGTTACCAATAAAGCATAAGCAAAAAGTCACTCGTGAAGTGCAGTGGTTAAAAAAAGAATTAAATTATATAACTATAATTATTTGAGTCAAAGAGAATGTGGAAAATAGTCATGCAGACTACTTAATGCAAGAAAACTTTTATAATATTAAATAGCATTTTAAATAGCATATACTTATATTGGCAACTTTCAGCATATACTTTCACCGAGCACTTTATTAAGAACACTATGGTCTTAATAAAGTGCTGTTGTAGCCCATCCGTTGGTTAGGCGTGTTGTGCATTCTGAGATGCTATTCTGCTCACTACAATTGTACAGCTTGAATCAGTCTGGCCATTCTCCATTGACATCTGTTAACAAATTCTGTCTGTAGAACTGCTGCTCTATGGATATTTTATATATATATACCATTCTGAGTAAACTCTAGAAACTGTTGTGCTTGAAAATCCCAGGAGATCAGCAGTTACAGAAAAACCTCAAACCAGTCGTTCTGGCACCAGCAATCATGCCAAGGTCCTAATCACTGAAATACATTTTTCCCCCATTCTGATGGTTGATATGAACTGCTGCCACACGATTGGCTGATTAGATAATCACATGGATATTTAGATGTACAGGTGTTCCTAATAAAGTGCTCAGTGGGTGTACATGCATATAAAGAAAAACTAGGCTCTTAAACGTCTATTCTGTATCGCTGTTCTATTAGTTGTCTTCTACTTTGCTGTGTTCAATAATGGTCTCTGTGTGACTCTCAGTTGTGATTTTAAAATGGGTCCAAACTAAATAGAAAGAGCACACTAGACTTGATTTCCAGTAATTATTGAAGTATTCATTCACAGTTATATAATCGTTTGATTCTCAGAGAGAGAGAGAGAGAGAGAGACGTGTGTTAATTTATGACATGAAAAGATGTTGCTCTTAAGGTGAGACTTGAGTCATATCTTTGAGATTAATCCAACTATACTGTGAGCTGATAAAGAAACTGCTTACCTCACATACTGTACAAGTAGACTTCTAGAACTGTGATATGGATCAGGTGCAACATCCGGCTGGAATACATCAGGGATAAATACAGCTTTCCCTCCCTCTTGCTCTCTGCCCTTATCTGAATCTTACAGGAAATCAGCATGTGTGAGTCGTCAGAACAATAAGACCAACAAGTGCACTGTGGCATGGCATGTGATGGACTGCTGCCATCTGTGGTGTATATGTGTGCCTACTTTAACAAACACACTAGGCAAGCTGTTCCACGTCGTAGTCCATGGATGAGTGTCACAGGAAGATACAGTAAACACACTTTCTGGTCTTTTAAGGTATACAAAGACTTGCAAAGTAATGAATTAAGTTGCAAATTGTACTTTTTTTTTTCCCAATTCCCCCTTTAACCTTTTTTTCTGTTCTGGTATACTTCCGTTCTCTCTAAAAATGTATTAAACATTGTTGTGGCAGAATTCAGCCACATTTTGACGTTTTAGGCAAATAAAAGAATGTTGAATTTAACAAATTAAAATGTTAAAACCTGCTAATTGTAATGGATGCAAAGCAAGACTCTTAAACACAGCTCTCTACTCAGTGTATGAGCCAGTCTCGTTAAAATCCCAGTTTAAAGGTAGTTTGTCATTTTTCAATCTATTATTCCATCTTAATATGCAACGACAACTTTAAGTAAGCCATTTGTAGGTTTATTCTAGTGAAAAATTGAAAGGACTGCTCTGGATACCCGCTTGAAAACATTAATTATTCTTGCAATTCCCTTTGGTGGTGCTAGTGGCACAGAAATTATACACTTCATCCTGAACTATTGCAGTGTAGACCTTTGAGGCTGGTTACAGTTCATTTAAAGGTATTACTTGTCCTTGAATATGAGGCTGTTGATATAAAGTTGATGATGTACAGTACATAGTAAGGTTGATCATGTTATTTAAATGAGGGCTTGCTCATGAGTGGAACTGTGTGTTTCACCTGCCCGTCTTAAATACTCAAATTATCACCCTATGACTCTTTAGTGTGTCACTCCTGTCTGTGCGTGTGAGCGAGCCAGCACACATTCTTATGGTGTACGCTGCGAAGACTGATGATGTGGGTTCTGGCTTTGTCTGCAGACTGCCTCCATACACAGTGTCACGCTAATCCCAAATCGCCCTCATCTTTCTCTAATTCCTTGTGGCTCTCCTTTTCTTGGGGCTAGAGTTTTCTGCAGGAACTCTCTCCGCAGTGCTTTGCAGTGGCTCTTTAATTTAACCACGTTTGAAACCAGATTATTCTGTGGTGGGGCGGACTGTCAGTTCTTGCTGTTTAAAGACAATAGCAGTGCTAGCGATCTGGACAAATGTATTATTTCAAATTAATTTTTTTTACATGACAGGGTTGTGATAAAGCTCATTAGATTTCAGTTTTTTTTTAATTTTTTTTTTTTTATTGAAACAATAGAGAAATGACAACGTGAGAACAGAGGCAAATTAATCTGATTTGAACTTGTGCTGCCAACATGAACGCCACAGAATTTTTTAGTTGTGGTCTCTAACTCCAAGTACAGATATTATGTTGGAATTAATTGTTTGAGCATGTGTAAAAAAGGCCTCACAACATTTAAACGGCACAATCTCACAACATTTAAACTGCACAATCTCATCTACGAAAGAATACACACAAGCCTTATGAAAAAATAACGAGTTTTACGAATAATGCATGTATAATTTGAGTACATTTTCGAGTTAATTAATTCTCTTTATGCACTATGGTAGTGTCTGCAAAAAAGGATAAGACTTTTGTAATATCCATTCCTGCAGACAAAATCATGCCAACTTGGTGGTACAGAGCAATCAGCTGAACAATGGATGAAGAAATTAAACACAGACTGAATAATTTGTGTGATGTTATTGTGCACCAGCTGTTCTGTCTTTCTGCAATTTTGTGATCTTTGGATGTCTATCAGCAGTGGAAGAGAGTACATCTTTTTGTCTTGATGCAGAATGAAATTTGGCCATTGTTAGAACAACTATTAGAACAGAGATATAAGCCAGTTATACTGTTGATAGCTATACTTGGCTGCACTCTGTACAAAAGAGTGGCTATTGTAGACTTGTGTGTGGCCGTGACAGAACCATGCTTGCATTAAATGTGACTAAGTAATAGAACATCTTAAGGGAAGTAAAAAGCTATGCTTGACCTTATCTGGCAGCTTATGATCGTAATTCCATGGGAACATGTACATTCATGGATCTTAGCAGAGCTGACCCTGAGTTCGGTCTGGGGAACGGGATGTAGCCATGTATGGTTTACTAGCTACAGATTGTCTCTGGCCAGCAACTGGAAATGCACTCTGAAAGAATAAGGTCAGTGAACCCCTTCTGGAGATCTTGGTACCACCACCAAAAGCAAGCATGTATTAGTTCTGATCTCAAATACTCAAACCAAAGTCCCACCAGGTTCCATTACCTTGTTCTCAGGGTTAAAAAAAAAGCGAACATGGTGTGAAGGAAGTGAGAATGTTTTCAGTTGATTTGAGAGATGGAGAAAGATCGAAACTGAGTTTAAAAGTGGAGAGAAAGAATGACCATGTGAGAAGGTAGAGGAGGAAACAAGGGAACAGTAGCACTGATGTAGAACGTAGCAGATGTATTGTGGAATAGATATCCCTTTTTCTCTTCCAGCTACGCTGCTCAAGCAAAGAAACCGTGAGAGTGGGAATTAGAAAAAAAGGCAAAAAAGCACAAGTATGGCTCAGGTTACTACTCGTTAGCAACACCAAGTTCAAGTTTCTATCCAACAGCCTATTTCATGCTACAGAGGCAAGTGAGAGAGGGGCCATTCTTGAAACAAAGTAGTCTGTGTATTTTGTGTAGAACAGACCCCCCAGTAGTGAGCTACTAAGACTACATAGGGTAATGGTGTTCCTTAAAGGTTTATCTGGCTCCACTTGACTGGCTCTTCACAGCTCTTGTACCAAATACATGAAATTTGATCTCTCCAGTAAGGCTGTGGTTTTAGAAGGCATGGGCCTTTTAGACTTAATTTAGACCAGTTTTGTGGTTATTCCTGCAATGTTATGGCATATTTCAATTTTATTAGATCTGTCTTCAGCTTGTTTCCAAATGAGATGCTGATGGTCTGTTTTAAAATATAATGAGCTGCCTTCCAAGGCAGCATTTTAAGGCATCCCTTTTAAGATACCTCATATTGATCACGCAGTAGGCAATCCATTTTTTTGTTGTTGTTTTTTTTTTTATTGCAACAAGCTCCGCGAACAAATTAATCTAGACAGTTAATGAGTCTAGATACATTTTAGTTTTAAATGTGCTTATTTCACTCTGAAAAGTTTTGCTTTAAAATGGTTAAATCTTATCTAAAATGGACTAGGCCTTTAGAAAAGACCTATAGTGATCCCAAACAAGCTGTAAAGCTAGTTGTTTTTATTTGTAAATTACAAAGCAGTCAACAGAATTAATGCACATTTAGTTAACTATACAACCTAACCAAGCACAAACCCTACCCTAACTGTCAGTGAAGTAAAGAAATAATCTTAAAGGGCTAAATGCAACCTCCAAATCACTCATCAATTGCTGGGTTTCCATTCAAATATTTTTGGGAAATTTTAAATTTGAGCTTGAGAACCTGAATGGAAATGCTTAATATGCACATGAACCCTTAGCATTTGCTTAAAAGTTTATGCACTTGACCACGGTGGGTTTTCTTGAGTTTCACATCAAGAAAGCCAAAATGTGCATTAAGGTGATAAGTTTTGATGATACAACTTGATGTGTTTTGACCATTTGTGCACGTCCACGAAATTTCCGACCTTGTTACAAAATGTTTTGAACATTGCACTTGACATTCTGAGGTATTTAACCTACAGCTAGTCATTAAAGTGGGTCCTCACAAATGACTACAACCGTTTTAGTTTTGTACTGGGTGGTCCTAGGTATATGGAGGCTGGCGGCTTATAGGAGTAGGAGCAATTTCAGCCCTCATATTAAATATTTAACTCGTTCTGTGGCATCTCCTTGCAACATTTAATAAAACGCTGTACAATTGCTCCAATACTTCAAATACAACTCTCCCTGAAGCAAGGAAGTCATTCAGCTGCTCCATGACATTATGGGCTCCCTTAAATGCTAATGACATAGAAAATTAAAACATTGCCTGTTTTCATCCACTTAGTAAATATATATATTTTTTTTTTTGAAAAACCCAGCAATTGATTTGGTGAATGTGATTACTTCCTGCTTTCCATGGGACCAGAAACCATGTCTCAAAGACTGTTTGCACAACACAGTAGTGCCACAGAAAGAGATGAACACATTTTAATTGATACAAAAATGTCTAAAGGGAGATGGTGCTTTTCAGTAGTCGATTTCAGGGTACTGGAGCATTTGGTAGCATGTTGACTTCCTGTGCAATCATGTTGGAAAATTCACCCTAGGTGTAGGTTATTTATTTTGTATTTATTTATTTTTTTAAGAAGCAAACACCTTTGTTACAAAACCAGCATTCCAGATAGACTGGAATTGTTGTTGGCATTGTTGGTCTCCAAGTACAAGTATCTTCAGCCAGTTTGTCTTGTTTCTACAGATGGCTCCAAGTCTGGCAAGTAAGACAGACAGAACGAAAGAGAAAGTTGGTGTTAAAAGTGGAGGGAGAGAGAGAGAGATAAGGGATAGCATTTCATTTTTGGCATGCACAGTCTCCGCTCCATATTTACTCTGTTTTTGTCAGCACCGACCATATGCTGGGCCATAAGAGCTGAAGTGAGCTTTGTGCACTCAAAGACACTGGGTGCATACTTTAATTCCTACAATAGTAAACTTACATTTCCCCTCCCAGTAGGACAATCCAGATTTTAAACAAAAAATATTTTCTTTGAGCATTACAGGAACTGGATTTGCTGCATGGCTGGGCAAAACTAATTGAATTAAAGTGGTGAATATCTTGTAGAAGTGTTATAGTTAGGTTACGTTGTGAGCAGAAAAGCTGTACTGTCTAATTCTCCCAGCTCCTTGATTTATTAATGGTACTTGCTATTGCTTGTACATGGAGTTAGGTTGTATGTTGTCCCTGTACTGTTTGAGTTACATACATGAATGTTGCCTCAAATTGTGCAGGTTGCTGAGAAAAGGGTATTCTATAGCTTTTCTAAATGATCTGACTTACAAATATCACCTTGTGGACTATAAAATGGGTGAAACAATACAATAGATTTACATGGAAGTAGGAACCCTAGCCATATCATAGGGACAAGGATATCATACAGATTTGGGTGTGGGCTCTCAGGCTAGAAAGCAGCCACCCAGAACGTGGCAGAATAACTTTTGCGGAAGAAAGCACAAATCATATTTTCTTCAGAAAAACCTAAAATCTCATGCACTTATGCGTCAACCCCTGTATATCCAGTGGGAACACAAACAAACAGTTTTCAGAGGTCCTCTTCAGCAGATGGTCAGTCAGGGGCTCCTAAAACAAACAGATGTTGTGGAGATGCTGAAAGACATGCAGAGAGGGAGGTTGAATTGCTTTAAATAATCCACCTTTCTTCGTTTTTTTCCATTCACTCTTTCGCTCTTTGGCGTAATTGCAATTTCTTTCACAATTTTCAGATTGCTTTCGTGCTGCCTTTCACATTTTTTTCTTTTGCTCTTTTTTTCTTTCGCTTCTCTTTCACTCTTTGGCAGAGGTGGGTTGTAACGTACTACATATACTCTGTTACATTTACTTGAGTAACTTTTTGGAAAAAAATTAGTTTTATGAGTGTTTTGTGGTGGGTACTTTTCACTCTTACTCAAGTAAATTTCTGATGACATTTTTTTACTTCATTACAATGGGTAGCATTCCTGTCGTTACATTACTGGTGTCAATTTAATATGTGTTAAATGCGTAATTTTTTTTTTTAACAGGATTCTTACGACAGTGGAACTTCACAGCTGTACACTGTCACTCGAGTCGCGTTCAACACTACAGCAGCAAGCGCACAAAACAAACATTTATTCACTCTACACAATGCCTTTATTTTACACCAAGACAAGGGCATATTTCAAGATTAAAATTGCAGCTCCAATTTAAGAAAACACATTGAGGTAAATTTTAGAGATTGTGACAATATGGGCTTGTCTAAGTCATGGTAATACTTATAAATTTTCAGCGTGAATCTGTAACTGTGGGCTCTTATGTCCTCAGTTTATAAGTTTAAATTTTTATATCAGAGCTGCAACATATTAGTGCCTACTGTATAAATCCTTGTAAACATCTGCGTTAAGTGCAAATGTATGCCCTGCCTATCGCGATTGTGAGAATTTCTGCACGTGCAAGATTGGCACAGAGATAAAGTGCAATTTACCCTTAGTGTACAGAACTAATTATCTAAATTATTTAGACACTGACAATGCTGGAATTACACTGAACTAAATTCACGCAGGATGTAAAAAGCTGTGAAATATAGACAGAAGGTATGAATAAAGCATGATCTTGCTTCAGTGTATAATTAAACATTATATATAACTCGGAACTGTGTGACACAGTTCACATTTTTCACCATAATAATTACTAGAAAAAGGTTTCCAAACTTCTAATTGACAGATTCGTCCAAATCTGAGAAGCATACTTAAAGTGATTAGTTCAGCCTTAAATGAATATTATAATCATAATTTTCACCGCCCCATGAAACTTATTGTATTCTGTGGAACCCAAAAGAGGTTAGACAGAATGTTAGGGAGTCTCAGTCACCTTTATCTATCAAAATATGAAGGGGGAACATAAACCATGCAGTTTAAGTAAATTATGATTATGGTTAGCATTCTATCTAAAATCTCCTTATAGGAATCATTTATCTAAAATTGAAAATTCATACCATCCCAGATGTGTTTTGTTTTTTCTTCTGCCGAGCACAAAGATTTTTAGAAGAATGTCTCGGCTCTCTTAGTTTATACTAGAATTCATGTGAATGGTGACCAAAACTTTGAAGGTCAAAGCACATTAAGGCAGCATTAAAGGAAATCAAATGACACTGGTTCAATCTATGTCTTCAGAAGATATTTACATTTACATTTATGCATTTGGCAGACGCTTTTATCCAGAGCGACTTAGTGCACTTATTACAGGGTCAATCCCCCTGGAGCAACCTGGAGTTAAGTGCCTAGCTCAAGGACACAATTGTGGTGGCTGTGGGGATCGAACCAGCGACCTTCTGATTAACAGTTATGTGCTTTAGCCCACTACGCCACCACCACTCCTAATTTGATGATTCAGATACTGGACAGGGTGGATTATTAATAGTAAAAAAAGGACTATATATTATACATTTATATATACATTATTAATCTGTTTCATACCCACACCTATCATATTGCTTCCGAAAATCATATGAATACATTTTATGCTGCCTCTGGGTTCGTTTTGGAGCTTTAAAGTTCAAATTATTCACTTGCATTGTATGGACCAACAGAGGTGTGATATTATTAAAAAAAAAACTTAATTTGTGTTCTGCAGAAGAAAGAAAGTGATACACAAATGGGATGGCATGAGGGTGAGAAAATTAGAGCATTTACATTTCTTGGTGATCTATACCTTTAATTTGATGTGTGGAAGAAAGAAGTCATGTGTGATGTCATGAATGATTGCAATTTTCATTATTAACAATAATATTTATAGTGTTATTATTAATCATTCTGTAATGCATGTTAAATGTGTATCATGTACTGGAATATAGGGGAGTAAACATCCATTTCGTTATATGTGAAAATAACTAGTTACTACTTGAGTATTTGTTTTATTGGATACTTTCTTACTCTTACTAAAGTATTTTTTTAACATCATTACTTTTACTTATACTTGAGTAATTATTTTTTTAAGTAACTGTACTTTTACTTGAGAAATTTTTTGGTAACTCTACCCACCTCTGCTCTTTGGCGATTTTGCGCTTTCTGTCACGATTTCCAGCTTTCTTTTATGCTTTTGCACATTTACACGCTTTCTTTCTTTCTTTCTTTCTTTCTTTCTCTTTCACTCTTTTTATTTTACACTTTCTTTTGCACTTTTATCTTTCGCTCTTATTCATGTTTGCTATTGCGCTTTTGCTCTCACTCTTTCTTGCATTTTTCTTTCTCATTCTTTTGCTTTCACACTTGAATTTTTGTTTTGCGCTCACATTTTGTACTTTTTTCCAATTTTTTGTTCATGTTTTTGCGCTTTCATTCTTTATCTTTTTCTTTCGCGTTTTCACTTTCTTTAGCTTTTTCTTGGGCTCGCTTTTGCACTTTTTTTGCTCTTTCTTTCACTCATGCTCTCTGTTTGTTCACGTCCATCTGTATTAGTGTACTCAGCCTCGTTGATAGTGTAAGGAGCCATTGTTCAGCCTTGAGCTCAAACATAAATAATCTCACAGAAGCTCACACACACAGCATCCTGACAGCTGTCAATCAAATGCCTGACCTGCAAACACAACCCTCACTCCCACATTTATTAAATAAAACTATATAAATACCTCAGGTATAATGTGATTAATCCCAGTGTATTGTGGTAGTAGATTCAGAGTTTAAATCAGGTAGATAAACCGGTAATTTTACATTCCATTTGTTTTGATAAGCTAATAAGATTAGAATATATTTTTTATCATTATCACTTGTGGGTTGATTCCTGCATGGGACTTGTTGAGTGGTAAAGATGCGTGTGTGTGTGTGTGTGTGTGTGTGTGTGTGTGTGTGTGTGTGTTGTCCTCAGTGACCAGTTTAAAATATAGACAACACTTTTAACTGCTGTATCATCATCCATTGGCTGAAGTTCTACACACCAAATTGTTTTATATTCTAAATGTGTTATTTCTTTCATTTAACAAATGACTACTGTACTAAAAGTTCAACAAAGAGCATTTATTTTGTGTTTTATTTATTGTGGATTTTTATCTTTTAATTCCATAGCTTTGCTGTGTTTATTTGTTCAGTGGCATGTGGAAGCCAGATGAAGTGCATTGTGGTGTATTGTCACTATGTGTACATGTGTTAGGGTGTATCTGTGTGATGATTGGATGTATTTGAAGACATAATTATGGATTTATTGCCATGTTTTGTGACCGCAATGGCAAACCATCTATTATCTCTTATGGGAAATTAAATAGAGCTTACTTTGTTGAACTGTGTCCAAGATTATTATGTTATTGTCAAGCTACCTTGTTCAGGCAGCGGTGCTGCTGCGCGCACATCCACAAGCCTGAAGGGCAGACCCATATTTACGCACGTCGGTGGAATAATAGCTTAAAATAGCTTTTGTTGTTTTTGTTTGTTTGTCCAGTGTTTAGTCATTTTTTCCAATCAGTTTTACCAGGGACACACTGCTGAACATTCGGCAGCAAATATCAGACAATCTTTTCCCGGTTTTAGACTATTCTGACATTTTGCTACATACTACATCTCCTCACCCATACAAACAAGGACTTTTTAAATTATGCTGCCTTGTGCTTCACAGAAACCTGGCTGAGTGAAGCCATTCTGGACAGCACATTACATCTGCCAGACTTTTAACTGTTCAGAGTGAATCGCATTACGGATTTAACTGGGAAAACGAGAGGCGGTGGAACATGTTTTAAATAAATGAAAGTTTGTGTACAGATGTAACAACATTAAAGAAAATGTGCTGTCCTAATTTGGAAGCGCTCTTTATCAACTGTAAGAATTTCTACTCGCCACTTGAGTTTCCTTCGTTTATTTTGGTGAGTGTATATATTCCTCCGCACGCGTGCGTGAATGCAGTGTTGCAACAGCTGGCTGATCAGATCACATACAAGGAACAACAATACCCAGACTCCCTTATTATTCTGGTAGATTTTAATCAAGCTAACCTTACCCATGAACTGCCAAAATGCAGACAGTACATTACATGCCCCACCAGAGACATAAATACATTGGATCATTGCTACCCAACAATAAAGAATGCATATCGCTCCGTCTAGAGCAGCTTTGGGAGTCTCTGATCACTGTCTGGTTCATAATCTTCCAACCTACATACAGAAACTAAAATCAGCTAAACCTGTAGTAAAGACTATAAAGATATGGACCAATGAAGCAGGGCTGGAACTACAGCCCTGACTGCACTGATTGTATTTGAGGCTGCAAGCACCAATCTGGATGAGCTCACAGATACTGTGACATATCAGTTTCTGTGAGGATGCGTGCATTCCTACTAGGATTTGTTTAACATACAACAATGACAAACCATGGTTTACAGCAAAAGCTTTGTCCAGGCCAAAGAGGATGCTTACAGAAATGGAGATACAATCTTGTACAATCAGGCCAGGAACACACCGAATAAGGAAAGTTTTCAGCTAACGGCCCTGCATCAGCGTGGAAAGGCCTGAAAGACTTTACTAACTTTAAGACACCATCCCCCAACACTGTAGGGAACCAACAACTGGATGATGACTTGAATTTGTTTTACTGTAGATTTGAAATGCCCAGTTGCACCTGCTGTGATCTTCACATCACACAAACATCAACACCTACTGCAACTACCACCCCCGCCTCCTGCTACTCAACTGCACTTAAGATCTTTGAAGAGGATGACCGGGTTTTCTGGAAACAAAAGACAAGGAAAGCACAGGGCCCAGACAGTGTTTCATCCACTTGTCTAAAATCCTGTGCTGACCAGCAGGCCGCAGTCTTCACACAGATCTTCAATAGATCACTGGAGCAGTGTGACGTTCCCTGCTGTTTCAAATGCTCCACCAAAGAAAAACGAAATCACAGGATTAAATGACAGACGCATCGCTCTGACATCTGTGGTCATGAAGTCATTTGAGAGACTGGTGTTGGCCCACCTGAAGGACATTACTGGACCCTTTCTAGATCACCTTCAGTTTGCTTATTGAGCAAACTGGTCTGTGGATGATGCAGATAAAATGAGATTGCATTATATCCTGCATCATCTGGACAGACCAAGGCTATTCTCCGGGCTTAATTACACTAACTCTCTGTTCCCACGTCTATCTGTCAGTGAATCACCAGCTTTCTGACGGACAGGCAGCAGCTAGTGAGACAGGGGAAATTCACTTCTAGCACATATACGATCAGCACTGGTGCCCCCCCCCAGGGATGTGTGCTCTCCCTGTATACCAATGACTGCTCTGCCAGGGACCCCTTTGTCAAGCTCCTGAAGTTTGCAGATGACACTACTGTCATCTACATCATCCAACATGTCAATGAGTCTGTATACAGAAGGGAGGTTGAACAGCAAGCTCAATGGTGCAGTCAAAACAACCTGGAGCTGAAAAAGCTCAAAACAGTGGAGAACACCCCAACATTGACCCTGCTCACCATTCTAAACAGCACTGTGGCAGCAGTGGAGTCACTCAGGTTCCTGGGCACTACCATCTCACAGGACCTGAAGTGGGAGACCCACACTGACTCCATTGTGAAAAAGGCCCAGCTGAGGAAGTTCAACCTGCCACAGCCTCTGCTGATGCAGTTCTGTTCTGAAGTCATTGAGTCAGTCTTCTGTACTTCAATAACTCTCTGGTTTGGTTCAGCTACGAAATCAGACATCAGAAGACTACAAAGGACAGTTTGGACTTCTGAGAGGATTATTGGTTTGCCCTGCCCTCCCTTCAAGAACTGTACACTTCCAGATTAATGAAAAGTGACTCACCCAGCCCATTAACTTTTTGAACAGTTGCTACAGAGCACTGGGCACCAGAACCATCAGGAACTGGAACAGTTTTTTTTTTTTCCCTCGGGCTATTCATCTCATGAACAGTTAAACAGTTAACAATTAAAATGCCCCATTGAGTATTAATGATCTGCAATACACAGCATACATTCCCTTGCATCTGTATATAACATATTTATATTTGTGTCTGTGTAGCTATATATATATATATATATATATATATATATATATATATATATATATATATATGTATATATATATATGTGTGTATATATATATATATATATATATATATATGTGTATATATATATGTGTATATATATATGTGTATATATATATATATGTGTATATATATATATATATATATATATATATATATATATATGTGTGTGATATATATATATATATATATATGTGTGTGATATATATATATCTATATATATCATGTATTTCTATACATACAGTAGGCCTACTTATATTTTCTATTCACTTTTTATTTTTATTCCATATGTGGATTCTACAGCCTTATAATTTATGTTCTGGTCAATGTTGTTTATAATTGTGTGCCATTAAACATGGTTTTAATCTTGTTAAATCACCAAGGCAAGAGACACTAAGGGTTTTAATAGGGTTTTTCCACAGCCAAATTCAAATGGGTTTTGAGCCTCGCACCACATTTCTCACAGCGCCGTTTATAATGATTTGTGCTGCGTGGTGAGACTGCTCTGTGCTGGCACTGCACTGTTGTGGCTGGTAATTGATCAAGGTAGTGGCTAGTGCTGTTACGTTCTGTTGTTCTCATACAAAGCAGAAAAAAGACGTGTTGTGCATAAACAACGAGAGATGGCAAACTCTGTAGTAGCACTGGTATGACCACTAAAAACATAAGTCTCATTGGCGGGAAAAATTATTGCAAGATGCGACCATTTAGTTGCAGTCTGCAGCCCTATATTTTACAACCTTTGCCAAATAACTTATCAGAGTAAAAGGCTTTCCGCTATAAGTGGTATCATGTTGGTCTCCTGCTTCTCTGTTGTGTATGTGTACGCACTCGCGAACAGCCTTTTTGATGGGCTGTTATACAATGACGTCACTGTGAATGTATGCGTGTACATGGTGGGGTCTTTTTAGCTTCATACAGGTGTCCCATTTGTGTCAACTGACTAGTGCTGGCAAGTGTTACGTTGCATCGTGGATATTAAAGAACCATGTGATATGTCAATAGATAATAGTGGCACTCATAATTCAGCAGCGGCGCAGCACCACTCCTGAATGCATATAGGCGAACACAGATGTGATTTGATATTTCTTCAAACAATAATTTTAATTGAATGAAATTGGGAATTAAATATGTGTCTGTAAGTCTTTTCAAAACAAACATTGTCAGAGCAATAAATTGGATGTCTGTTTTTTTCTCTCTCTGCAGATCTAAAGTCTACAGAAACGGCACATTATTTCTCTTTCCTGTTGAACACATCAGACTATCGTATATTACGCATGGATGAGGATCATGACCGCATGTACGTGGGCAGCAAAGACTACATTCTGTCCTTAGATCTCCACGACATCAACCACGAGCCCCTCATAGTAAGAACTTATTACTCCACCCATCACCATGATAGATAGATAGAGAAAGTGATTTGATTGATTGATTGCGGTAGATAATCCCATTGTTTGGTTGATTGTTTTTTTAATCCGATTGATGTATGGATGGATATTCCTATCGTTGCAAAAGTGTTGGGAAAGCTACTTTGAAACTGTAGCTTCCCAAGCAACTCAACTTTAAGTTGCTAAACTGCAGTCAAGCTACAGTACTCTTTTGAAAAAGTAGTTAGCTCCAAGGTACAAACAAAAAGTAGCTAACTACATTAAAGCTATTTAAATTAGAAAATATATCTGGTGATATTTTTTAATTCTTTATTTTAAAATTAAATATGTCCTGATATATATTTAATATGGACATTAAATATTACATTAATTTGAACTACTAAAACAGCATATATATATAT
Organism: Moxostoma hubbsi; assembly: GCA_032164185.1. Taxonomy (NCBI): domain Eukaryota; kingdom Metazoa; phylum Chordata; class Actinopteri; order Cypriniformes; family Catostomidae; genus Moxostoma; species Moxostoma hubbsi. The sequence goes on from JAVLUX010000051.1 coordinate 9,810,389, forward strand.
ATATATATATATATATATATATATATATATATATATATAGAACTGGATTGCTGATGAAACGTTAAACTGCCAGCAGGAGGTAAAGCCACTGGAAGTGTTCAAGCAGCCATCTTGGTATGCCCAAATTGCCATTGAGCATCAATGACTGACAGGTCAGCATTGAGATTGTCCAGATGTCACTGACGTAGTAGCAGAAGAAATCAGGAAAAATGGATGGAAAAAAAAGCTGTAGCGGTGTGTGGGCACCCGCAATTATATCACACAACGTCAACGTATCTGGGACTTCCACAACAGATACAGAGGAGCAATCATTGTGATATCGGCCATGGTTGATGGTGGAAAGATAAGTTGTTGTAGAAGCCCCTCCTGCGGTCCTTTTCCATAAGAGAAGGGGGAATACTCATGGATTCGAGTTTAAACACAAATTTAATTACTCGCGTGAGCAATGTGAGGCAAAAACATTTTTCGCGTTGTATGTGAACGGACCATTACTTGCGCGAATTCGAGTTTAAACAAATTTAATCCAGCGGTCGAACTCACGCCAGGAATGCAAGGAAAAGTTTTTTTCGTGTTGTATGCGGATGCACCTTAACTTGCTCGGGCTTTAAAGAAACAGGAAAATTCCTGAATTGAAATAAAGAAATAAATAATTACTTGTATAGGATGTTTGCGTTGTAGGGATGTACATGCAGATTTCAGATATAAAATCGGTCAATAAATGATTACTCTGAAATTAGATGATTTCCATTAAGTCAATGGAATGTTTGGACATAGCAATATGGCGGCACAATGGCTTCACTTATATGACGTCATGAGCAATCCAGTTATATATTATATATCAGTGAAAAACACTTTTATACAAATGAGTCGGAATGTAGTGATAAATGCCAGCTATCAACAAAATATTTCTTGCATAAAACAAGAAAGTGACTTAAAAGTTTTTAAGTCTGCTCAGGCACTCAAGTGAATTAGTGAATGATTGATGTGAACTAGTTTATTTACAAGAACTAATGTGTTCACTGAAATTAATTTGATTACACTATGCTAAATATAAGTGTCATTAATTTTGACCGGATAAATTACTGATTCAACTGAATGATTTGGATTTCCCTGCACTAAATCAGAGAGAGAGGACAGTTAAAGTGAGTGCATTTAATTACTGCCTCGGCTCCATTGATGCATTTGCCAAAAAAAATTTTATATACAGGGTTTTGTGATACTAAACCACTACTTGTTGGAAAATGTAGCTTGTTAATGGAAAAGCTATTCTATTGTTAAAGAAGCTGAACTAATGTCACGCTACTGAAAAATGTGTCACATTAGTAGTTAGTAGTGTCAATTCTTTCAACTAATTATTCCCCTACAATGCAACGAGAAATTGAATAGCCCATATAGTCCATCTTCTGATGTAATATTTACATTCATAATATAGTTTGGCTTCCTCTTTCTGGACAAGCAAACCCCTAACCTAAATCGCAACTGGCTCTAGGTGTCTCTGTATCACTCTTGCTCTTACTGTTTAGCACACCTCTCTGTCTGTTTGGCAATGCAGAAAGTTGACTATTAAATTCTATAAACCAAAGCCCGGATGTAGGGGGAACCCAGGTGCCTTATAAAAGACTGGGGTGAACATTTCCTGGCTAGTACAGCTCATTACTTTGAATGGTTGTTGAGTTAAATGGAATTGTTTCTGAGGTAGTGTGTCATTGTTGTGACAAATGGTATTGACCTCTGCCTCTCTTTCACTCTCAAACTCTTTCAGATACACTGGCCTGTTTCCACACAAAGGAAGACTGAGTGTGTGTTAAGTGGCAAAGACACAAATGTGAGTTTTTTTCTTTCTTTTTCACACAAAACATGAAACCAATTTAAATGATGTAATCTGACATGTGAACAAGTAAAACAGGATATTCAATGTGAGATAACATTGGACGGGACTTAATTTTATCCATTATGAATTGATATAAAGGGATAGTTCACCCAAAAAAGAAAATTCTCTCATCATTTACAGAACCTCATGCCATCCCAGATGTGTATGAATTTGTTCTGCTGAACTCAGAGATAAATAAATATAATATATATATATATATATATATATATATATATATATATATATATATATATATAAGCTTTGTAAGTGAATGGTGGCCAGAAATTTGAAGGTCCAAAAAGCATATAAAGGAAGCATAAGAGTCATCTATAAGACTCCAGTGGTTAAATCTATATCTTCATAAGCAATATGATAGGTGTGAGGTGAGAAACAGATAAATAATTAAGTCCTTTTGACCATAAATCTTCACTTTGACAATCTTCTTTTGTTTTTAGCTATTCACGTTATGTGTGCATATCGCCCATCTACTTGGCAGGGAGGAGAATTTATTGTAATAAAGGATTAAAATGTTAAACTATTTCTCACCCACACCAATCAAATCACTTCTGAAGATAAGTATGTAACCACTGGAGTCATATGGATTACTTTTATGCTACCTTAATGAGCTTTTAGACCTTTTAAGTTCTGGTCACCCTTCACTTGCATTGTATGGACCTACAGAGCTGAGATATTATACTAAAAATCTTTGTGTATAACAGAAGAAAGTCATATACATCTGGGATGGCATGAGGGTGAGTAAATGATTATAGAATTAAAAATTTTGGGTGAATTATCCCTTTAATCGTGAAAACTGGGCATTACATGTTAGAATGGAGTCAGGTGGTTGGAGGGGTTGAAAACATCAGTTCAAAAGGAAAGTTGCTTCAGAGTTGGACAAATTTATTGTTTTTAATGAAAGATTAAGAAGACAAACGTTTTTTTCTTTGGAATAGTGTTGATTTCTTGTTGACCAATGTCTTTAGACAACATTATTATATGATGTTTCCTAAAGGCAGCTTCCATCCAAGAATAATTCCAGTGTTATGACAATGTACTTGACCTGTTTCTCAATTTTCAGTTGTTTCACTTTTGCTCGTAAGATATCTTTGTTTAGACTTCAAAACTCCAAGATAACTCTAGGCAGCCCTCACTTATGAAACTCTCAAACTTTGCATGTAACATCTGCTTGTAGTTTGGATTCTGAGCTTTGTGAATGTACGTAAATATAATTACAAATGCACATTTTTGTCAGGTCAGGGCCTACAGCCCACAAACTTGACAAAAGTGAGATATGAGTTTAAGGATAGTGCTCAAATATGAGTTAAATACCTCAAACGTCCTGGTCAGAAACCCCACACGAAAGCTTATGCACACACAGATATACAGAAGGAAAACAGATGCTAGATCTGGCATGAAACGTACTCAAACCTGTCAGATTCCAGGAGTATGTCGTTTACATACATATGGAATTAGGTATGTGGTTTAGGTGTCTGGTAAAGAACTGTAGCATTCGTGCATGTGTGCATCACCTGATCATCTGCACATCTGCAAGGTACATTTAGTTGGGGGTGTATGACGTGAATTGTGCACTGGTTGGGTACTTAGTGTCACTTTTTCATTGTGGGATGTGATGGGTTTCAACCACAGCTCATGAATTATTAACTGTGTTGAAATTAATCTACATGTAGCTTTGTAGGAGTATGTTTTCGGTTTCTGAATTGACCCTTGTGTGTGAGCTGTATGGCTGAATGATTAATCGGAAAAAAAAATAATGCTATTCTGAGATGCGAGTTGGTGCTGTTATGATGGCACATGGTGGACCTACAGAAAATTATGCAGGTGGTTTTAATGCTGTGACTGATCGGTGTGTGTGTGTATGTATATATGTGTGTATGTATGTATGTATGTATGTATGTATGTGTGTGTGTGTGTATATATATATATATATATATATATATATATATATATATATATATATATATATATATATATATATATACATACACACAAATATATATATGTGTGTGTGTGTGTGTGTGTGTGTGAGAGAGAGAGAGAGAGAGAGAGAGAGGGGCATTCTCGTTGTGGAATAAGAGGAGCCAGAGCTCTTTAAAGGAAACACCCAGACGTTACATCTTAAATGCAGTTCTATTTAAAGCATTATACTTTTATTAAAGTTCAAATAATACAGAAGCAGATCATGTAAATAACTACAAACTCCGAAACCAGCATTTCTCTGTGTGGACAGCACCTCATCTATGAGTTGTGTGAATGTCCTGATCAAAGGGGGAGAAATTGAAACTGCACCCGGCTGATGCACACTCTGTTGCGGGGACGCTCGTTCCTCGAACTCGCTTAATACAGCTAGATTAGAACGTGATGGCCTCCCGACTTATTGAATCATAATATATGTAACTGTGCATTTCTTTTCGCAAAGAATATTGGCAATATGTAGCTTTATTAATAAGAGGGAGATGAGAGAGGGTAGTCTTCACCCCATTATACACTGCAAAAAAATATGTTTTTGTTTTGGCTTGTTTTACAATATAAATATCTAAAACTCCATTAAAACAACGTACTTTATCTTTAGCAGCTATACTTCAGAAGAAAAAATTGTTATCTGAGAATGTTGAATGTAATATTACAAATTTAAATATTTTAAAATATCTAAAAATCCTTGATGAATTCACCTGAGAAGCAGTATAAAAGATATTTAGACTTGCTTTTAGAGAATAGATCTTGAATATAAGTATATTTAGTCTTTACTGCACTCACAGAATTATAACCAAGTGAAAAAATACACTTCTATACAAAATATACTTACTGTATATTCAATATACATTATATTAAAGCAAGTCTAAATATTGTATATGTTGCTTCTCAAGTAAATGTATTTAGTTTTTTAGACAATTTAAAATTTTTACATTTTTTAAAACTTGATAACAAAACGATTTTTTGCAGTGAATTTTGTCACTGAATGAAACTTGATAAAGTATTTTTTCCCCCTTTAATTCAGTGAATGTCATTTAGTGGTATTTTCAAAAGATGATTTTGTCCTCTATTCTTAGTAAGCACATTTAATACAACATTTTATGTTGGGCCACAAGCTGAATAATTGGTTAAGAGCTAATGGTTAATCTTTGCATTTATCGGCGAATAGTCCAATAATCGTTAGATTAATAGTTTATCAAATTAATCGTTAGTTGCAGCCCTAACATGTATATATTTGTTTTAATGATGTTGAAATCACATTTCACAACTTGAGGTTTCTATCTTAGCATACAGTATAACAACCTCAATGCTCATTGCAAGTTTGTCTTGAAAAGTTTGTTGTTAGGTGATGTATTACATATCCATGGATTTTTTTTAATAAAGGTTAAAGTATATACAGTATGGATGTATTAGGAAAAGTGTATATTTTAGGTGTTTCCCATTGAAACCATGGGACGACATATCAAAGGGCTTGTCTTTAAAAAAAAATAAATAAATATATAAATAAATAAATAAGAAATAAAAGGCAGTATTTAGTTTAAGATACAGCCACAAACCATTAATTGCTACTTGCTATTGCTAGTCAAAGACAGGGTGTATTAGGGGAAGGGCTATTCTCCTTTTATTGGCCAAAAATTTTAATACACCATTAAGTGCAAGGTGAAGTATCATTATTTTTTATCCATTTTCCCATTAAGAAAATCTGTTTATATCTGCTAAAAGTTGGTTTTGTCAACATTTAAGAGTACACTACCATATACTGTAGATGGCCTCAAAGCTAACACTTTTATATGCTTTTGGGTCTTTAATCTTTGTTCTAATGGCAAAGGTATTCAGTCTCTCACATACATGTGTGAAAATAATCTTGATGTCTTTTTCCTCTCCTAGGGCGAGTGTGGTAATTTCATCCGTCTGATTGAGCCATGGAACAGGACACACTTGTATGTGTGCGGAACGGGAGCCTACAACCCTGTGTGCACCTATGTTAACAGAGGACGCAAGCCCATGGTAAACATTCTTTCTGAGAGCACGTAAGGGGGAGTGGGAGGTGTGTCCTAAACCCTAGTGGGTACATATGGATACCTGTGAGGCACAGGTGTTCTCACTGTATTTATACTCATCCCTTTTCCAGAGTTCTGCACATCTGTCCATTACTGACACTTATAGTTCATCAACAGGGATTTCTCTCTCACCGTCCGCCCCGTGGCCCCCCCTCCTTATTGTAAAACACTCCAGGTGCTGGCTGGAGTTCACGCACACAGCTGCCTTCCCTAGCGCACTATAACTCTCACTTCTGTTTAGTCTTGCTCTCTAATTGGGGAGCTTGAGTTTCGTAGCTCAAGCCAGGCATCACTCTCCGGACCCTCTTTGCCTTTTTAGGACCATTTCTTATGCCACTAGCACTCTTGTTGCTCTAAATACAACATGTGTTCTCTAATGACAGTCCAGGGACTTTTAAAGTGCAATTAATGAAAGTCACTGGTTGGGAATCAGTCTGTTTATCTACCCCACTTTCTTAAAGGTGCACTCAGTAAATTCTTTGCTTTTGCCATCTTAGACTTGCACTGACACTGAGACTACATCCACATTAATCCGGATAAATTTGAAAACGGTGTCTTCTTTTTCAAAACGCTCTCCATCCACACTTCAGATTAAATCCCCTTCCTGTGCATATGAAAAAAAAACATAAGAAGTGTGGCTCTGCGTCATTTCTATGTAAATATAAAATGCAATTGTCCTCGTGTTCCACCGGATGGCAATAACAAATAAACTTCCCATCGCCTTTGAAGGAATGCAATGTGAAGGTTGTACAGTACAGGAACATTTGTCTTTAACAATGCTATCAAAGTGGATAGCAGGCACAACAACGTTGCTATAACATGGCCCGCCATCTTTTTTCTCTCTCCTTTTCTCCCCAATTTGGAATGCCCAAATCCCAATGTACTCTAAGTCCTTGTGAAGTGACTCGCCTCAATCCAGGTGGCGGAGGACGAATCTCAGTTGCCTCCGCATCTGAGACCATCAATCCATGCATCTTATGTGGCATGTTGAGTGCATTACCGTGAAATGTAGCTCGTGTGGAGCCCCATGCTATTCTCTGCGGCATCCACGCACAGCTCACCACGTGCCCCACAGAGAGCGAGAACCACACATTATAATGACCATGAGGAGGATTATTTTTGAAAATCTCCTTTTTCTCTGTGCTCACCACAACATGAAGATGGCATTTTCAAATAATCCACTTGGGAGAGCATATTCGAAAAGCTCAGTTTTTGCTGGACAGAAACGCTGTCTCAGTGTGGATGGAAGGCCAAAACTTTGCGATATTAATTGATTTACAAACACAAACTTATTAGTATGGACATGACCTGACAAAAGGTTTTTTTTATTTTAATTTTATTTTCCCAAAAGTGTTAACGTCTGGTGACAAATTTTTACCCTGAACTATAACAACTAAGTACACACACAAATGTTTGTTTTTCTGTCTTGGTGGAGACTTTCCATTAACCCATTGTTCTTACAGTATATTAAGCCAATAATATATTTTTTTTCCACTAACCTTCACACAAACCTTTTTTGCATTGTTTGACTGTCATCAAGACATTTTTTTGTATGTTTATTTACCTATTTTTCTTTGTGTAAAACCGTTTGCTGGTGCCCACAATGTAGGGAAAACTTGACCCACACATACATGCAGTTATTAAATCACACTTAAGCTAATGCTATTGTTACCTTACCTGGCTCTACTCCCCTTAATTTCCCCTCTTAAGGCAAAAAGTTATATTAAGATGGGAGTTGTGCAATGGGAGCTCCCATTATAGAGTCCCAGCAGGGTGCTGGTGGTCTTCAGCCCACCATAATAAATAGCCTCAACATTTCCCTGGAATTTTTAACTGGCACATTAACACACACTCTTAATGCCCTTCGTGTATGAATTCTGGTGAGCAGAGAGGTGATATCATACACCCATAACACCCAGCTCTCTCTTGACAGGAAACCTGGGTCAAAGACTGTGTCCATAAAGTACTCCAACCATGCAAACATCTCCATGACTGTCTCAGTGTGCACAGCACACATCACATCTAACATACAGACACATATAAGCCCAAAGACATCCTGATGTGGCCATCTGCAGCAGGTCTTTGCATAGTTGGCACTTTGGAGTATTAGCCCAGTCTTTGCATCCAGACTGTACCCAGGACATCACAGCGAAAGAAACAGATGTGGCAACAGTAGACATGCTTGACTCACAATGTTGATTATTTTCTTTTTTTTCTTTTCGAGAGCCAGATGTACAGCCACAGGACACTACGATAACACAACTGACTTTAGCGTCTGCTCAAACAAATGACCCCTAAGCATTGTTGAGCCTGACCTGTCTGTCACAAGACAGATCATGGTCTAAAAGACCAGACCAGATTATTCCTGCCATTCTTGGTAAGTTGGTAATGCTCAGACTATGAAACTCTGTTTTGTTTTAGACGGCTATGCATCTGCAGATGCCCCAGACCAGAGGAAGATCTAGTCGTGCTGCTGAACCTGAAGTAGTGTTTGATGACACAGGACTACAGGTGGGACATGATCCTGGATGCCTACTGCGAGCCCATTGGCTCTCCTAGCCATTTTGTTTACAGAGATACTTACCTACATGCTTGTTGCTTCTTTGAGTCTGTGTCTCATGTCTGGACCACTTCCTACCTGTTGTTTTCATACTTTTTTTGGTGTTTGTTAAATGTTGTCAGGGATTGCCTTGTCTCTTTCTAACTTGTCTTCTTTCAAAACTTCAGGTCTTGTTGTTCTGTGAATTTCTAAAGTCTTTCTATTTTAGCTTTAGTTTATGTCTTCATACTGTTGGCTGGTCTGTGCGATTTCTTCTCTTTTGGAGTCTCTTTGCATGTCTCATGTTTCTCTCTTTCTAGTTTTATGTAATGTGCAAACTTGTAAAGTTAATTGTTAATTTTTTCAGATATTTCACAACAACTTGGAGAGCATTACGTATTATGAAAATGGACCACATATAAGAGTGTTTTTGTTCCTGTACTATTGCCATTGCCTTATGAATAACTAACTTGCAAACTTTAACCAGTTAATAAGTTATGTTTGATCATCTACCTCCATGTTCCTGACCTCAAAGGAATGAATGCTAAACACACACACACACACACACACATAGCTGATCTAGCGCAAACACACAGTGGCTGTACCAAACACAAAGAAGCAGAGGAAATAATAGAGCTACACAGCTAAACATTACTGAAATACTTCAGCCGTCCTACATTTCACATCACAGAAAGAAGCGCTTCACCCTCTCATGACCTTTCCTTATTAGAGACACTTTAGTGTGATACTCTTGCTTTCAGCACTGTAATATAAATACTGTCAATTATATATACACATACAGTATCTCACAAAAGTGAGTACACCCATCACATTTTTGTAAATATTTGATTATATATTTCCATGTGACAACACTGAAGAAATGACACTTTGCTACAATGTAAAGTAGTGAGTGTACAGCTTGTATAACAGTGTATATTAGCTGTCCCCTCAAAATAACTCAACACACAGCCATTAATATCTAAACTACTTGCAACAAAAGTGAGTACACCCCCTAAGTGAAAATGTCCACATTGGGCCCATTTGTCAATATTTTGTGTGGCCACCATTATTTTCCAGCACTGCTTTAACCCTCTTGGGCATGGAATTTACCAGAGCTTCACAGGTTGCCAATGGAGTCCTCTTCCACTCCTCCATGACGACATCACGGAGCTGGTGGATGTTAGAGACCTTGTGCTCCTCCACCTTCCGTTTGAGGATGCCCCACAGATGCTCAATAGGGTTTAGGTCTGGAGACATGCTGGAATACTGCCCTGCGGCCCAGTTTCCGAAGGGAGGGGATCAAGCTCTGCTTCAGTATGTCACAGTACATGTTGGCATTCATGGTTCCCTCAATGAACTGTAGCTCCCCAGTGCCGGCAGCACTCATGCAGCCCCAGACCATTCTTGATACCATCTGAACCAAATAAGTTTATCTTGGCCTCATCAGACCACAGGACATGGTTCCAGTAATCCATGTCCTTAGTCTGCTTGTCTTCAGAAAACGTTTTGCAGGCGTTCTTGTGCATCATCTTTAGAAGAGACTTCCTTCTGGGACGACAGCCATGCAGACCAATTTGATGGAGTGTGCGGCGTATAGTCTGAGCATTGACGGGCTGACCGCCCCACCCCTTCAACCTCTGCAGCAATGCTGGCAGCACTCATATGTCTATTTCCCAAAGAATACCTCTGGATATGACGCTGAGCACGTGCACTCAACTTCTTTGGTCAACCATGGCGAGGCCTGTTCTGAATGGAACCTGTCCTGTTAAACCGCTGTATGGTCTTGGCCAACATGCTGCAGCTCAGTGTCAGGGTCTTGGCAATCTTCTTATAGCCTAGGCCATCTTTATGTAGAGAAACAATTCTTTTTTCAGATCCTCAGAGAGTTCTTTGCCATGAGATGCCATTTTGAACTTCCAGTGACCAGTATGAGGGAGTGTGAGAGCGATGACACCAAATTTAACACACCTGCTCTCCATTCACACCTGAGACCTTGTAACACTAACGAGTCACATGACACCGGGGAGGGAAAATGGCTAATTGGGCCCAATTTGGACATTTTCACTTCGGGATGTACTCACTTTTGTTGCCAGCGGTTTAGAATTTAATGGCTGTGTGTTGAGTTATTTTGAGGGGACAGCAAATTTACACTGTTATACAAGCTGTACACTTGTACACATATATTGTAGCAAAGTGTCATTTCTTCAGTGTTGTCACATGAAAAGATATAATCAAATATTTACAAAAATGTGAGGGGTGTACTCACTTTTGTGAGATACTGTTTGCAGACATCTATTAAACCATAGCTACTAAAGCAATTCTACATATTTGTATATGTTCCAATTAAAGATTATTAACAACACTTTAAACCAGTGGGAGCGGAAGGGATAGTACACCAAAAAATACATATTTTTTTTGTCATCATTTACTCACCCTCATGTTGTTCCAAACCCTTATGACTTTCTTTCTTCCATTAAACACAAAAGAAGACGTCATTTAATGAAAGTAAATAGTGACAAAGGCTACACTCAAAAAAAGAATTTTAAGATTTAAATATTTCAATTTAAAAATAAAAAAAATCCATCAAATTGAATTTAGTAATCTTAAATAGAATATTTTTATATATACAGTACATTCGGAAAGTATTCACAGCGCTTCACTTTTTCCACATTTCGTTATGTTACGGCCTTATTCCAAAATTGATTAAATTAATTATTTTCCTCAAAATTCTACAATACCCCATAATGACAACGTGAAAGAAGTTTGTTTGAAATCTTTGCAAATTTAATAAAAAATAAATCACGAAAAAATCACGAAACTGAAATGCATCCATCTTAAAAAATAATAGTCTAAAATATTTTTTTGAGTGTAACATTCTGCCTAGCATCTCCTTTTCATGGAAGAAAGAAAATCATATGGGTTTTGGATGAAACTACATTAAGGTGTGTAAATTATGATTTAATTTACCTTGAACTATCCCATTAAAGTTAGATTTCAGATCACGGGCTGATGATGATGATCAAATAAAGCATGTTAAAATAAGATTTAACTTTGACATTAATATTTAGATTTTATATCTACATTTAGGTGCGTAGCTAGACACCCAAAACTTCTCAAAACGCTCAAATCTACCACTGTTGAACAATTGTTACATCACCTAATTAATATTCTAGAACAGCTCATAATGTTAAGAATATGTCCCCTTACTTTTCATAATGTTACTTAGATTTAAGATTGAGATTTAGATTATGAGAATTATATATTAAAAATGCATGCACATTATTGTCTTTCATTTCACTGAAAGCACAAAACAATGTGAATAAAAGCATTTTTCGAAACGGTATTTATGTCTAGATCTGCCCCAGATGATGAATCATGAATTAAATATGAAACAATAAAACCTAATTTTTTTAATAAAAAATATCTATAATTTTTTTTTATGTTTTAAATGTATATTTATGTAAATCTGCCAGTTTTTTTAAGCTAGATGGCCAAATTTTTTTTTAGCACTCTTGATTTTACATGTGGGACCCTATATCAGATCTGCCAGACAGCATTATATAAGGTGAGTGAGGAGTGCCTGTTGCCGACTCGCAAATTTTTAATTTCTAATTTAAGGCACTTCGGATTACTGCTTTCACTGTAGGAGCTGCCAGCATGAGGCTATTTCTGTAGTGTTGACTTTAATAATAAGAGAAAGGGAATCTGTTAATGTTGGACGAATATTTTGACAGGCATTTCACTCTCGCTTAAATGAATGCTGATAGATAAGATGAGAAATGTCAAGGAGATCTCGGGAAGTGGAGAGGAGGAAGTTTAGAAAGTTAAAGATCTGGCTCATGGTGAGTCTTCAGGGCATGTCTGCACATGCTCATGGCAATTCCTCAACTGCACATCTAAATACCTGTCAGTCAAAGTTTCTACATCATGCCTGAGGGATGCTGGGATGGGCTGGTGTCAGTAAGCCATTCCGTCATGGTGCAGGATTAGGCAGGTGTTAGTATGAAAAGTGGTTACAGACACAGAGAAGTTTTCAAAGACTTTTGGACAGACATATTTGAGAATAAAGAAATATATATATATGTGTGTGTAATTGCATGAAAAAATAGACATTCTACAAAATTTCTCTTTTTTGTGTTCCAAGAACGAAAGAATTTCATACGTGTTTGAAATTACATAAAAGTAAAAAAAAAAATATTATAATTTTATATATATATTTATATATTAGGACTTTCTTTCGTCCTTGGAACACAAACACAAAAAATAGAATTTTTGAAGAATGGACCCAGTCGCTCTTTTTCATGCAATTACAATGAATGGGGACTGGAACTAAAATCATGCAAAAGCACCAGAAAAGTATCACAAAAATGGTCTATATGACTCATGCACTATATTCAAAGTCTTCATAAATCATACGAGTTTGTGTGAAATCATGACATCTCCTTGGTCATGGGAGTTCATTAGAGTAGTGATGTCTAATTTGTGAAAGAATCATTCTTTTGAGTCAAACCTTCTCAATGAATCAGTTGATCTGGTTCACAAAACTGGTATGAATGATTTGTTCATAGATCCCTTCTCAAGTTCAAATAAATGACCAAATGAATACATAAAGTCATACAGATTTGAAATGATTTGAGGGGAGCAAATGATGACAGAATGTTTATTTTTGGGTGAAAATTGGTTGATTGTATTTTTTGATGCATGTTTATTTCTTGCTTTTCTACAGCATGGTCTTGTTACATGTCTCACATTGTTGTCATGAATAAACAGACTAAATCAGATTTTTTTTTTCAAAGACTACGGAACGTTTCTAAGGAAACATTGACCTAGAACGACAGACAGATACATCTTTGCTTTGAATATTCCTTTCAGGAATACGTGTTCCATTTGGAGCCTGGCAAGGAGGATTCAGGAAAGGGAAAGTGCCCATATGACCCAAAGCTGAACAGTGTCTCTGCTTTAATCAGTAAGTCCCTTCAGAAATTATTTGCTTTTTCTATTAAAAATTTAGAAAATAAATGTTCAGAGAATAAGTGTTCAACTATGTGTCCCTGGTGTTGAACGACCAGTTGCTCACCCACATAGTGTAGTTATGTTTTTTTTTTTTTTGTATATATATATGTGTATGTATATATATATATATATACACTACCGTTCAAAAGTTTGGGGTCACCCAAACAATTTTGTGTTTTCCTGAAAAGTCACACTTATTCACCACCATACATTGTGAAATGAATAGAAAATAGAGTCAAGACATTGACAAGGTTAGAAATAATGATTTGTATTTGAAATAAGATTTTTTTTACATCAAACTTTGCTTTCGTCAAAGAATCCTCCATTTGCAGCAATTACAGCATTGCAGACCTTTGGCATTCTAGCTGTTAATTTGTTGAGGTAATCTGGAGAAATTGCACCCCACGCTTCCAGAAGCAGCTCCCACAAGTTGGATTGGTTGGATGGGCACTTCTTGCGTACCATACGGTCAAGCTGCTCCCACAACAGCTTAATGGGGTTCAGATCTGGTGACTGCGCTGGCCACTCCATTACCGATAGAATACCAGCTGCCTGCTTCTGCTCTAAATAGTTCTTGCACAATTTGGAGGTGTGTTTAGGGTCATTGTCCTGTTGTAGGATGAAATTGGCTCCAATCAAGCGCTGTCCACTGGGTATGGCATGGCGTTGCAAAATGGAGTGATAGCCTTCCTTATTCATAATCCCTTTTACCCTGTACAAATCTCCCACCTTACCAGCACCAAAGCAACCCCAGACCATTATATTACCTCCACCATGCTTAACAGATGGCGTCAGGCATTCTTCCAGCATCTTTTCATTTGTTCTGCGTCTCACAAACGTTCTTCTTTGTGATCCAAACACCTCAAACTTGGATTCATCTGTCCACAACACTTTTTTCCAGTCTTCCTCTGTCCAATGTCTGTGTTCTTTTGCCCATCTTAATCTTTTTCTTTTATTGGCCAGTCTCAGATATGGCTTTTTCTTTGCCACTCTGCCCTGAAGCCCAGAATCCCGCAGCCGCCTCTTCACTGTACATGTTGACACTGGTGTTTTGCTGGTACTATTTAATGAAGATGCCAGTTGGGGACCTGTGAGGCGTCTGTTTCTCAAACTAGAGACTCTAATGTACTTATCTTCTTGCTCAGTTGTGCAACGCGGCCTCCCACTTCTTTTTCTACTCTGGTTAGAGCCTGTTTGTGCTGTCCTCTGAAGGGAGTAGTACACACCGTTGTAGGAAATCTTCAATTTCTTAGCAATGTCTCGCATGGAATAGCCTTCATTTCTAAGGACAAGAATAGACTGTCGAGTTTCAGATGAAAGTTCTCTTTTTCTGGCCATTTTGAGCGTTTAATTGACCCCACAAATGTGATGCTCCAGAAACTCAATCTGCTCAAAGGAAGGTCAGTTTTGTAGCTTCTGTAACGACCTAAACTGTTTTCAGATGTGTGAACATGATTGCACAAGGGTTTTCTAATCATCAATTAGCCTTCTGAGCCAATGAGCAAACACATTGTACCATTAGAACACTGGAGTGATAGTTGCTGAAAATGGGCCTCTATACACCTATGTACATATTGCACCAAAAACCAGACATTTGCAGCTAGAATAGTCATTTACCACATTAGCAATGTATAGAGTGTATTTCTTCAAAGTTAAGACTAGTTTAAAGTTGTCTTCATTGAAAAGTACAGTGCTTTTCCTTCAAAAATAAGGACATTTCAATGTGACCCCAAACTTTTGAACGGTAGTGTGTGTATATATATATATATATGTGTATATATATATATATATATATATATGTGTGTATATATATATATATATATATATGTATATGTGTATGTGTGTATATATATATATATATATATATATATATATATATATATATATATATATATATATATATATATATATATATATATATATATAATTTTTTTTTTTTATTTTTTTTTTTTTACATTTTCTATTTTATTTTTATTAAGTTGTTTTTATTATCTGTCTTGTTGTTTTGTTTGTGCACTGAAAGCTTCTGTCACCAAGACAAATTCTTGTATGTGTAAGCATACTTGGCAATCAAGCTCATTCTGGGGGTGGGGGAGAGGTGAGATATCAAAATTTCTCAAATATCCATATTTCTCAGAGACTTTTATTTTAAAATTCATAAGCTGACCATTGAAAACAGACAAATCAATGAAGTGCTCCAAGTTTAAAAGCCCACTAATGATGCTTTTCATATCGACTCTTCATGCACCACCAAAGTCAACAGTTTATTGATAATTGGTATTGGGTCATTGCAGAATAGTGCATGAGAGAAAAGTTCTCACATTTAAGCTACATTCACAACACAGTTTGTAGCCCAAGCCTGATTTAAGTTTTTTTTACTTAGGCCAAATCTATCTGTTTTTTTGAAGATGTTGTAAACATCAAATATCTGTGATTTTTCAATTTTGGATACAAGGGTTTTTTTTTTTTTTTTGCAGAGTGACCAAAGTGAACAGTGAGGTTGGAATTCATGCAATTTTTGTGTCATTCATAAACGTGACATTCATCTTAATTGCTCTCTTGCTTTACCCTTGCCGTCATAAAATAATGAATGGCACTAAATTATTATTTACAAAGAAAGGTACAAAAATGTATGTTTAAAATATATATTGACGTACATGTTTCAAATGTTGTGATACTTTGAACAGTGAATTAGATTGAAAAAAAAAAAAATAAAAAATAATGATAATGCTTAGATTTATGCCAGAAAGTTTTTCTTCTTCTAATTTCATATAACAACAAATATATCATATTAAATGATATTATGAAATTTGTTGAAGATGTTATTATAAACATGGCAGGGTAGATTATTTACACATACAAGTCTGTTTAGGAGCATTATCTGTTTAAACCAGTGCCCGACATTTTTTTTGCCTTAGTGAGGTTAACTTGAGTCTGTTATATTCCAGATGCGCACTGCAACAGGATAATGTTGAGAGTAAGGCTATGTCGACCTACACATTCGGCTGCATTTACGCCTACGTTTACTCCCCTCATCCACTCTGGAACAGCTCTGAAAAAACAGCTTTTCATATCTGCATATTTTGAAAAACGATGATGTTAAGAAATTAAAACAGAGTTTTCCAACGTATATGGATTAGTGTAGCAAGGCCAAAGTTTTTATTTTTTATTAGGCTTTTAGAGGTGATATTGGGAAAATAAGGGTGTTTGGTAGTTTTAGGTAAATGAGAAAGAGTTGTTAGACAAAGATGGTGAGACAGGGTTGCAAATTAATCTGATCTCAGGATGGACAATCTAAAGGATTCTCCACATCGGCCTTTTGCTGACTAAAACCACAAACCATTGTGTCATCAGCAAAGACCAAACAAGAACGCTAAACCACAATTTAGCACTGCTGATAATTCAGCAAAACACTGGACTAGCAAAACAACTAGCAGAATCATCTAATTAGCACAGCTTAGCAAAACCTACAACTTGCAAAACCACTTACCCAAGCCAGAACAGCTATTTATCTCCGGTCAACTCGAGGAACGACCTTAAAAGCCACAAACAAACAGGACAAGCAAGTATTCACAAACAGTTTAGCATGCTAGTCCGCTAGGAATGCTTTGAAGCTTGCTCACACTGTAGTATTTAACTACCACCTCCTATATTAGAGTTGTTTGGGGGAATTTAAAAGACATTCTGACAGGTTGGCACCTAGACATCCTCTAAGATTCAACAGTTTTAATATGCAATTGGAAAAAACACATTTGGGCCAAGCAAACAGACTGTCAGCAAGCTAATTTTTCAGTACATCTAGACTGCTTCCTCTACAAATTCATCCGATTAAAGTTGTGTCTCACACTGTACACAGACGCAAGTATAGGCAAAACAGCTCCATGCTCTGGATTCCTCACATAGAGAATTAATCATGAGAGGTGGGACAGGGTTTGGTCGTCATTCCATGGCTCTTCACAGTCACGCCCTCAGCCAACTACACGCACAGACACCTGCTCAAATGACCTGCAACTGGGTTCTACACCCACTCTCACACACACACACACTTCCCTCCCTACTGCTTAACAAGGAACAAATTCCTCCAATGGAAATGATAGCACCTCATATGCTGCAGCCATGCACATGCATAATGACCAGAACATGTTTAACCTAGTGGGCATTAATCTTGTATAGTGTATAATGTAAATTGTTGCCATCAAGTCAAGCTGAGCTTTATACCATTGTGCAGTGTTTGTTGATTTGCTGATTTTATTTATTCAGTTGATAAATGTCAAAAAAACAGGAAAAAAAACACCAGACATATTTTACCCTCAAATTCAACAGAAAAAAATATTGAAATTATATTCTGCATAAAGAAAATGCATTTTTATGACATTTTAGGACCATTTATTTATTTATTTGCAACATGACAGAATTTCATGAAAATCAAGCATGTTTCTGCACAATTCTCATTATCATAATGCAAAAAATCCCTTTCTAATTTCTATAATGTAAAACACATGTACTGTATATACATTTACGGGTGTATTTAACTTCAGGCAATTTCATGTCCCAGGGGTTAATTTTTATATAAAATGAGCAGATTTTTTTTTTTTTTTTCCTTTTTGGTACATGGTCATATTAAAACTTTCATCATTTGTTATTTGGTACATAATGTCTTTTTATGTATATATTTTATTGCTTGTGCCTTGTCCCTGACCCAGACTTTCAATATTAAACTATACATTCCAAATTATAAACATTCTAATTATTACATGTTTAAAACTATGATAATCTAATCAAAAAGTGAAATATACTCTTCATATAAAATGGAAACTCTTCATTTTTAAATGGAAATTTCAATATTTATTGTGTGAAAATGGTTTAAATTAATCTTTAGAAAATATTTAAACGGTCCCACTCTTGTGGCTTAATTTTCACCACACCAAACAATTTTACCCCTAAAAAAGTTTTTATCACTTACTTTTTTTGCATTAAAAGTAAGTGTACCTTCTAACCAATTTAACAAGAGTGTCATCGAAGAGCATGCTTGAGATGAAGAGACCATTTATTAATCAAAAAAATATATATTTTCATCACTGTAATTTCCACCACAGAAATCTATTAAATACAAAGCAGAATTTTATATGTGGTGGTAATGATACTGTGGTGAGAATTGTTATGACTTTCAGATTTTAAAAGAACAAATCTTCTGTGATCCATGTACATTCACACAAAATTGGCTAAAGTGTGAAAAGTGTTTTAAAAAGACATTACTTTCTAGAAAACCACACTTCTAATAGTTGCAGAAGTTAAAGAAACACCCATATACGTTGTAAAATAATTATACATCATGGAAGTATTTGTTGTACTGCCTTGATGTATAAATATTTTATTACTTTAATATTCTACTGTTACACAGTAGAAAAAACTTTATGACAGTAATGAGATTCTAATAAAAATGATTGAGAATAGAATACAAAAACAAAAGTAAAATATTTGGACACATTATGGTAATGACAATTTCTGTGTAAAATGTACTTAATTGTCATGACAATGATGTCACAATGCAAAATCTTAGTGGTCTTAAAAATAGGCTTCATTTTCTTTAGATTTGATTTTCTTATGTTTTGTATGATTTTCAAGAGATTGGCTGGGAACCGAAGGATGCAGGTTCGAACCCTGCAAAGGGTGACTTTTCAGACTTTGAATCCCAGGATACTCTAGGGAGATTTCACAATAAATGTTCTTTACTACTGCATCATTTAACTGACATGGTTGCATCAAAAGCAACATGTAACATAGGAACACAAGCATGCAAGTATAGAGTGCTTATGATATGCAGAGCCAGATGAAGGCATTTTCTATAGCATGTGGTATGTGCTCTTTCTGTGCCCTTATAGATCTCCTGGCACTAATCTTGCAAGAACTGTTTTGGATTTTAGAAGAAACCTACATTTTGCAGAGGGTGTTGCTGGCGTTTCATCAAAGATATTACAAGCTCATAAATCAAATCTTTTATTTACATTCACAGATTTTTCCATTCTCTCTCTCTCTCTCTCTCTCTCTCTCTCTCTCTCTCTTACTCTTAGATGGAGAGCTGTATGCAGGTGTGTATATTGACTTCATGGGGACGGACTCTGCTATTTTTCGAACTTTGGGGAAAAACGCAATCATGCGTACCGACCAATACAACTCAAGATGGCTGAATGGTAAACGAGTTTATATGGGTATTCTACAAATAATGTGTCCATGAACTTTAGATTTTTATCTGAGATATATATAGATATATATATATATATATATATATATATATATATATATATATATATATATATATATATATATATATATATTAGATAAAAATGTATAAATAGGTTGTACAAGTAAACCTCAATTGGCAGCATTTGTGGAATAATATTGTTTATCACAAAACATATATTCAACTCATCCCTCGTTATTTAACAGTTGAGGTTACAGCAAAGCACTTACAATGGAATTTAATGGGGCCAGTGCATAGACATTAAAATATGTTCATGTTAACATGACTCTATGATAAAAACTCTGTTCTACATGTACATTAATTTTGTGTGCTAAAAAGTAAATCACCCCAATGGATAAGGAGTCTATATTTTAGTCTATATGATTTAACTGGCCACCATTTTCACAAGTATTTCCCTATTTTTAATTACCTTTTAGATTCTTTGCATTTAACTTATATAGTCCAGTGGTGTGACAACTAATCGATAAAAACAAATATAATCAATTATTTGGATGTGTGCAGTGTGCATGGAGATACTCCATCAGTGACGTCACTTTATAGTAATGAAAATTACATTTGCATGATGAAACTTGTTTTAAAAACGACGGAGGAAAAACCATGATGAAATTTACCCAGTGCACGGGAGAACTTTATATGAAAAATGTCAGATCAGAAGTATACAGTTTACTGTGGGCCAGTTGCTGCGTCAGCGGTACAAACATGGTAAAGTGTCTTCATGTATTTACGCTATTGTTTTTCATTACAAATACTATAATAATACTAGAATTTTTTTTTTTAGTTTTTTTTTTTTTTTTTTTTTTTTTTTTTAGAAAGACTAGCCAACTGACAGTAATAACCAGTGGTTTATTATACATTATGTAAGCCACTGTTAAAAAAAAATAATTATGGTAAACATATGGCAAGAACAATGTGAATAAATGACTCTAAATTGTGGATATTTAAGAATTATTATGGATGGTTTTCTACATGAATGGCCTGGTTTGACATCTGATATTCCTAAATATAACCATAATCATTAAGCGTCTGATGAAAGGAAAACAATATCTGTAATGAAGTAGAAACAAAGACTTTAACACTGTCCAAACTCAGTAAAGTGGTCTACTCATGGCTACAGTCAAAATATTACTTGACATAACATAAGAAGTTCCAGATGCTTAGATGATCAAAAATAACCCATTTATCCAATGTAAACAGTGTGTGTGTATATATATATATATATATATTTATATATATACACATACATACATACATACATACATACACACACACACACACACACACACACACACACACACACACACACTGGCCACTTTATTAGGTACACCTGTACATCTACTTATTCATGCAATTATCTAATCATGTGCTAGCAGTGTAATGTATAAAACCATGCAGATATTGGATCAGAAGCTTCATTCAATGTTCACATCAACCATTAGAATGGGGAAAAATGTGATCTCAGTGATTTCGACCGTGGCATGATTGTTGGTGCCAGGCGGTCTGGTTTAAGTATTTCTGTAACTGCTACAGTCTCGAATTTTCACATGCAACAGTCACTAGAGTGTATAGAGAACGGTGCGAAAAACAAAAAAACAACCAGTGAGTGGAAGTTCTGTGGATGAAATTGGCTTGATGATGAGAGCGATCAATGGAGAATGGCCAGACTGGTTTGAGTTGACAGAAAGGCTGTGGTAACTCAGACAACCACTCTGTACAATTGTAGTAAGCAGAATAGCATCTTAGAATTTACAACACGTCAAACCTTGAGGCGGATGAGCTTCAACAGCAGAAGAAATGTTGTGTTCCAATATTTATATTTTATCCCCTTTTTAATATGTTGTGTGTTAAAAAGGGGTTAAAATATAGATGTGTGTGTGTATGTACTGTATATATATATGTGCATAAGTCTTACTTTTATAGCATGTGACAGCATGCTATAAAACATATTTTTTTGTATATATATATATATTATAACATCTAGATTTTAACCCCTTTTTAATACACAATTTAATTAAATACATTTTTATAAAATAAATTAAATAAAATGATTAATCTGAATCTTAAATGAAGATTAATTGAAATATTGTTAGTTGCAGCACTAACATGTTCTATGTCTTCTCCTAATTAAAAACTGCATGCATAGTAGTTATAAGAAAAAAGAGAAATATTTGCATTTTCTCTCCCTCTCTCGCTTTCTTAGACCCCTCGTTTGTCCATGTACAACTTATTCCTGACAGCAATGAGAAAAACGATGACAAACTCTACTTTTTCTTCCGTGAAAAGTCTTCAGAGATGGGTCAGAGCCCCAAATCGCAGTCCCGCATCGGCCGAATCTGTCTGGTAAGCTAAAATCTACTTTAAAAAAATGTCAGTATGACCCAACTTTGAGGCATTCTGCACCATGCTGCAATTCTGAAAGAGATTTCAGCTACAACTGAGAGAGAGTACATCCATTCATAGATTCTTGACTGTGGCATTTCTGTTTGCTTGCTGTTGATGTGCCGAAATCCTTATATATTTGACCTCCCTGGCATACAATACATCTCTCTAACCATGTGAGCTCTGAACCTATGACCTTTTGACCTATCAGGTCAGCCAAACTAAGTATGACTGCATCTCTCGGCATTTGAAGGCGTTCACAAAATTGTGCTATGGAAAAGACCACTAATAAACCAGCACCACAAGTTCTTAATGAAAAAAGTGCCAGACCACATCTGCAAATTGAGCAGATCAATGAAAACAATGAGAGGGCCAAATTCCTGAAAATGTCTATGAAAATTTTGTAAAACCTTATAAACGGGACAAGTAATTTCCTTACAACAATCTAAAAATGCCAAAATGGCATCTCAAGTGTCTTTTACTTTTATGGCAAATGGCCGGCCATTTTACCATCACGATTTATTTGATAATGTCTGATTAATCTGATTCACCCTATAGCTTTGTATAAGAAATAACATTAGTAAGTGGGAGGTCTTCACAATATATACAAGTTTGTGTCTTCACAAATGCTTGTTCTATTTTTGTAATGTGCGCATGTGTTCGTAGAGCTCTTGCATATGTGGTTGATCACATGGTTGTATGTTTGTGTGTTAGTGTTAAATTGTACGTCATTGCATGTGTGTGTGGGATTTTGTTTATTCGCATTCTGTTTTGTGTTTACATGTGTGTTTATATATGTGCATGGTCTTTGTCATTCGACCCCCCAGGTCTTTGTTTATGAGTCGGGGTCATGTGGTGACCCAGCACGCAAACACTCCCCTGCTCTCCAGGCTTTATTGATCACCCTCCGGAGAACTCTGCTTCTCACATCTGCACCCATCTGGTCACCATCTACCCTTGTGATCCCATTCACAAAGCTTTTTTTTAGCCTTCCTTAAACCCAACAAGAAATCAAAATCGTCCCTGTTTGTATACTTAATAAGCATTCCAGGTTTTCATCAAAATCAAATAATTCAAATAAGAAATTACTTGTCTTTTTGGCTGACATCACTAAGCCCTAATTTTTCAACCCCTCCCTCTCAACCATCCTGTCATATAGAGACCACTTGCTGCACCAGTCCATTCTGGTACGGAGCCCCATTTTATGATCCAGTTCATTTCCGATAAAATAAAGTATGCATTTTTGTGTTGCTAAATATACTGTTTGACCCTGAAATGCAACACTTTGCGGAACCGAAGAGCATTGCAAATGCTGTTTCATGTTGAATTTTTAATATTGGTAGTGTTTGCCAAAGCTAAAATTGTAAACTTGCTTACACTAATCCCCTATAATCCCCTCTGTCAGAATTTGGCTGGTTATCAGGCCAGATCAGACAAGGTATTATTTGCCATCTTGTCTCCTCACAGCTAACTTTTCCTGGCTATTTGTTTCCCTCTCTCTCCTCCTTTTGGGGGGCTCACCATGAAATAAATCACCTGTGTTTGATTTCAGCTCAATTTGATCTGTCTGAATGTGTTTTTTACAGAATGATGATGGGGGACACTGCTGTTTGGTCAACAAGTGGAGCACCTTCCTGAAAGCTCGCCTCATCTGCTCAGTCCCGGGTGCTGATGGGATAGAAACACATTTTGATGAGCTCCGTGAGTCGTGCTTTATCTCAACTCACCTCTGTCTGTCTTTCTTTTTCCATCTTTAAAGGAAAAATGTATATGAATTCTGTCTTAAGAATTTTGATATTGTTCCAAACAATTATTTATTTATTTTTTGGCAGAAGTACTATAGAATAGGTTACTATAGAATAACCGTGGATAATTATATCAAAACTATGATTTCCGCCAAAAATATAGGTACAATATTACTATAGTAACACTATGTTTAATTTTCATATGGGTTAGTCTCTTGAGACTTTCACAATAGGAGCAATTTACATCTACACACAAATAATGACGAGCCGCAAGAAAAATTCATTACTCCTTGTGCCCCAAAAGGATACATTTTTTTACTCCAGCCAGGTCTCCTAAGCAACCAAATTGGCCCGATTGCTAGGGAGGGTAGAGTCACGTTGGGTTAACATCCTCCTGGTCGCTATAATGTGGTTCACTCTCGGTGGAGGTGCTTGGTGAGTTGTCCCTGGATGCTGCGGAGAATAGTGTGATGGCCCCACACGCACTGTGTCTCTCCAGTAATGCACTCAACAAGCCAATTGATAAAATGCGTGGACTGACTGTCTCAGACGCTGAGGCAATTTAGATTCATCCTCTGCCATCTGGATTGAGGCGAGTCACTTCAACACCACGCACGAGGACATAGAGCGCATTGGGCATTCCAAATTGGGGAGAAAAAGCGAAGGAAAAAAAAAAGATTTTAACCTACAATGACAATCATGTCTTTAAAGCTCAAAAAGGAAAAACATAAAGCATCACAAAAAGTGTTCTGAAGGTTTGTGTGAGAAACAGATCACAATTTTAGTTGTTAGTCATTGATGGTCTTCCCCTCCACCGAACTTTGCTTCTAGCTCACATTCACATCCAGATTTTAAATACGGGGAGTCATTTTAGTTAATACACACGTGAGAACCAATCTCTTTGTGGAGTTAATGATGTTTCGCACCATTTTTTAATCTTAACATGGGCTTTAGCATAGGTAAATATTATCGTGTATAAATATTTTCATGAAATTTTCTAATGAAATTCCCTTACTGAAATGTTGATCTAATAAAGTTTCTCAAGCTATTTCACAGTGTGTGGAACTTTTCTATTTTGTTTTATTGCAAGAATGGCTAATTTTTGTGTGTGAGTGTTTGCAAACTTTGAACTAATCAGTGTATGGGTGTTTGGCCAATCATTATTACAAACCTCTGGTCTTTAACGACTGGGCATGTCGTTAGATAAAAAATGGATCTACAAAATGCCCAGATGTTAAATTTTCAAATAATTTTAGACAATTATAAAGTAATAAAATATAATATTTTTTGTTATATTTAGATTTTTTTTTTTTTTTCACTTCTATGAGACAGGCTGTCAAACACATATTAAGCTATAGAGAAGACACATAACACCTAAGCTACATATATGTATTTTCTCAGGCACCTATAGAGTCTTTACATACAACATAATTTCAGTAGAACACCCAAATGGTGATTTAAACGAAGTCAGTCACTAAAACTACAGCGGCACCATAAGGAACAAGTAGCATGTACAATATTTATGTGTACATGCATATGGGATATTGATAATTCACCATTGTTGTGCAGAACATCAACATGATTTAGTATTAATTTCTATGCATATAGTTTGCTATATTTTGGTATATTTTATTGCTAATATTCATAAGAGAAAGGTTGAGGAATACTAAATATGTGAAGGTGTGTGTATGTGAAGGTGTTAGAAAGAGTGGAATAAACTCCCAGGTCACTAAAGACCTGAGGTATGCATTAAAGGTTAACAACAGATAAAGTCATCAGTATAAAGGCCCCATCATGGCTCTTTAAATGCTTGGTTTACATTAGCCAGCAGCCATGCGGGGATCACTTGAGCAGTGTGTGAACGAGAAAGATCCACTCCTGCTTATTCAGGTGTCATTGACCGCGTCCAGTGTCACCCACACCCTAATACAAAACCACATGAAACCCCACCCACGATATCCTGAACCTCAGCTCCTTTTGTGGGCCCCCAGGTCTGCATCTATCCAGCACCAGGTGACACACCTCACCCTTTCCCTGTCATATGGTGCCAGGTTCCCACTTGGTCCATATGTCGAGATGGATAATAGCTTATTCTTAGCTCTGTTATGGAGATTCATCCTCCCTCCCTCTCTGAGGCAAACAAAAGGTGAGAAGGTTGGAGATACAGAAGATGTGCTATGAGTTCGGGTGACGTCCAGGGAGAAGGGCATGCCCTATAGATGGATCAGGTGGACCAACAGGAATGTGGGTTCCATTACCATCCTAGGGGTCTCTTGTTCTCTCTTTCTCTCTCGCTCTCTCTCGTCCACACCTATAGTAATTTCCTTACTAAATGGCCTCAGTTATGTAGGGAAATCAAAAGCAGGTTATGATCATGGTCTGGAATATATTGCTGTTGCTCATATAAAGAGAGCATATTTCAGCTCCTTAGCAAAGCCACTCAACACTTTGGCTCTTTATTAATATGGAGGATGTTTACATTTAGGATTTAGGTGTGTGTAAGTGTGTGTGTTGGAGGAGGAGGAGGGATGTGCAAGCAATCTGTATTTTGTTGTGGCAGTTTACTAATTAACATTATGCCACAAATGCACTTGATTAAGCTTAAGTTTGCACTTCATTAGTAAAACGTGATAAGGAAAAAATTGCTCAATTTTACAATTAGGTTCCATTTATTAACATTAGTTAACTACATTTGTTAACACAAATAACAATGAGCAATACTTTCACAGCATTTGTTCATGTTAATTTCAATTTTTACTAATGCACTTTTAAAATTAAAGTTGAATATGTTAACATTAGTTCATGCAATATGAACGAATATGAATTAACAATGAACAATTCTGCTTTTAACAATTAATATTAACCAGGATAAATAAATGATGTTAGTTCATGACGTAACTATGCAATAAATGCATTAACTAACTAATGTTAACAAATGGAACCTTATTGTAAAGCGATACTGAAAAATAACTACACATTAAAGATATTAAAGAGAAATAGCAAGAAAGAGGGAAAGTCGGAAAAAGAGAAGGGGAGGAATCCCAGTCTTTATGGTTTTGGTTTTAATCACCTGTTTCTTCCAGTTTTCTCCCTTTATATTTAATGTGTCCCATTAACATTAACTTATACTTACCCATCAATTAACACCTCTCTTCATTTTAAAGGTGCTAAAAGCATTTTTGTGTGTATGTTTAATTTTTGTAGGTTGTTTAAATATAGCCCATTCTTGTGTGGCAGGGTTTTGTAGACACATTTTGCCACATCTTAGACACATCTAGTAGACACTAGAGGTTTATGGGAAATAAGGTACTTTCAGATTAATTTTATATATTTTCCTTATTATTATTAGTTTGGGGTTGCACGTTTTAATATTTTAATTTAAAGCTTAAAAAAGGACCCAAAACATATCATAAAAGTAGTCCACGCTGTTATATAGCAAGTCTTTTGAAGGCATACCATAGAGGCATAGTAAAATTATGTTGTGCTTTCAAGTGCTATGAGAAGCTTGTTCACAGTGGCATGTGTGTTCACTTGAGAATTTGTGTTGTTTTTGGCATAAGAACACGGACCACTAAGAAACAAATGTCTCTCATAATGACATTAACTATAAAAAGATAAGTAAATTATGACATCATTTTCATTTTTAGTTGAACTTTTCACTGGCAACAGAGATGACTATAACATGATTTGAAAAAGATTGAAAGAGACACTAAAACTAGAGCAAGAAACATTTCTTGTTACTTCAGAGATAATGGGGAAACTCTGAGTCACAGGAAGTGTTGTTTTGCAAAGATTCAATATGTCCCATTATGAGGAAAGATCCAGTACATGTGTTTGATTTATGCACTGCAAATATTAGCAACTTGTTCCTCAAGCTTTTTCATTGAGATGCCATTCTCTGTTTGTGCGTTTTAGGGGATGTGTACATACAACCCACGCAGGACACTAAAAATCCGGTCATCTATGGGGTCTTCTCTGTTTCTGGGTAAGTTTGAATGTGTCTTGAAAGGTCTTCCACCATCTGGAACCTTGTTTAATCATCTGTAAACTCTGTAGGGTTTGTTTAAGCATGGGCAGTTGTCCACTGCAGATTTTAGCTTTTTGCCTCAAACTCCTTGTGACATTCAGAACTGTAACTCCATAGCAATAGTACATGTAGTAAGCAAATCACTACCAACGATTTACAGTAGCCCTGGAAATGCCCACTTTTAAAATTTTTTTTTTTTTTTACTATATAATTCTTTATACTGTATATTATCAGTTCTAATCTTCTAATTTGTCCTAATTTCCCAATAGCTCTGTATTCAAAGGCTCTGCGGTCTGCGTCTACTCCATGGCGGACATTCGGATGGTGTTCAATGGACCATTTGCCCACAAAGAAGGCCCTAATTATCAGTGGGTGGCCTACACTGGCAAAATCCCGTACCCTCGCCCAGGAACAGTAAGTTTGAACTGCTTATGAAGCAGAAAATCAGTAAAAGGATGATGGATTATTGGCAAGCTGGAGTAGTAATATTAGTCTAAACCTGCTTTTGAAGGTCAAAACAAGAAGCTCAAACATTAAGTTTCAAACTTTCTTGATGAGCTGGAAACATATAATATGAAGGATTTTTATGATCTGAGAGATAACCACCTGGTTTATGGTTAGCCTTCAGTGATACTACATTATCATATGAGTAAATACATTATAAGAGCATAGAGAAACCACAACAGTAGTTTATATACAATATGAGACTATTAAATAACTTCATAAGGAGAGTATAGAAATCTGATTGGATGATTTCAGTCCTTACTATCCCCCTATCTCTGTAGTGTCCTGGTGGGACTTTCACCCCTAACATGAAGTCCACAAAGGACTACCCCGACGAGGTCATCAACTTCATGAGGAACCATCCCACCATGTACAACGCTGTGTATCCAGTGCACAAGCGCCCCCTGGTGGTCAGGACCAACGTGGACTACGAGTTCACCACCATCACAGTGGACCAGGTGACTGCGGCTGACGGCAACTACGAGGTGCTCTTCTTGGGTACAGGTGAGTTTGTAAACTATCCTAATTTACACATGTTTATACATTTGTATATTTTCACATTGGGAATCCATGATGGAAGATTAGCCAATATTCATAGTGCTAAGGTCTTGTGTTATGATGTCTCTTTTAATGTTGCACTCACATTCAGTGAGAAAAACTTAAACTAAAACAGGGTCTTAGAAAGTTTAGAAGAACACTACCTCTCATTAAGTTTAACTTTAAATGTAACACCAAAATTTTACATAATACAACATACTTCAGACTCTATAAACAGAAATCTTACCCCTATTAATTATAAATAACTCTTAACATTCCTAATAAGCAACCACATCTTACACAAACCTACATAATTACTGGAACTTTTCAGCTACTAGTTTCTACTTCTCTAAACAATTATACACAGCAGCAGTTGTTTCAAAAGTTCAATGGTCCCACATTATATTAGGTGTCTTTAACTACTATGCACTAACATTAAAATACACATGATAAAAGATACATATTGTGTAACGATATGTTGTTCTTTAAAATTCTCACAAGATTCACATTTGATGCTACTGAGGTTGATGTACAGGTAGGTTTAAGGTTGGGGTTAGTGTAGGGTGACCATACATCCTCTTTTTCCCGGACATGTCCTCTTTTTCTGACCTTGCGAAAATTTGGCTTTAGTTGCATTATGATGTGCATCTGGTCTAATACTTCATTGTGTGTGCATGCATATTTGCATAGCTTTAACCCCTCTTTGTAAGTCCCGCATTCTCGCACACCAATTGGTCGATTATAAGAGGCTTGTAGCAACTATTGGCTAAATTCCTGCCTGTCAATCTCTCCGCGAATGTGCGAAGTGCTGTTGTGTTTGGCATTAAACAGTTGCTTGACATTAGCAGCAAATGACAGCTGAGAGGAAACAATGGCCAAACGAAATAGCAAATTTACAGAACATTTGCACCAAATATTGCCATGCTTTTGTCCAGGTCAATATCCATGGGACGCATAATGCATGACATGTAAAGCTGTCACTTACATGTCAGTTGCTAATAAAGGTGCAGGTGATTAAGAAGCACACATTAGCTCTGTGAAGTATAAAGGGTCAGCAAAAGGTGAAAGTTCATCAGGTAAATTAACGACTACTTTTTTTGCGACCAGGTAAAATGATCACATTGCTTCATTTTCCACTGCCATTCAAAATAGTAATAATGGTAAATGAAAGTACACTATGACATAAAATATTTTATTTGAGTACATGGACATTCTCAAGAATGTCGGTGAAATAAAAAGGTGTCCTTTTTGGAAAACCAGAATATGGTCACCCTAGGTTAGGGTGTTCAGATTAAGGGTAAGGTTAACTGTGGATCTACAGATGCAGTTAAATGCAGGTACTTTAAACATAAGTACAATGAAACAACATATATGTAAATAATAAGTACAATTATAACAAATGCTTAAGTGAATAGTTGCTAAAGACACCTAATATAAAGTGAGTCCTGTTTATATACTATATTGTGGGCTTGTGTGACTAAAATGTCAATAATCTACACTTTTTTTTTTTAACTTTTAATCATGATGTCTCCTCTTTACGGTTTTGTGGGATTGAAAAAGTGTGTATGCCACCTAGAGGTGGCGATGTTGAATTGCTCCTGCAGAGACGTGAACTCTTTTGGATTTTCACTCTCCAGACTTTATCCCCTAGAGGAATGAATGACGAAGCAATGTTTAATGTGATGTTATAAATTGTATTGTGTATTTTTGTGTTGTGATGTGGTGGTAATTATGTGCCCACAATTAGTCGAAGTGGTTGCAGGTGTAGCCTTGTTTAGTGGTCATGTTGCTTTTTCTTTAAATGTGATGAGGTTGAAGTTTTTGTATGCCTGATGAAGGTCGTGAGACCGAAACGTTGCTAAATAAATATTTTTTAAATGCAAGTTCTGATAGTGTGCAGGAGTTTCTTGTTTGCAGATTTTCGACCAATTTTTTAGTTTTTTTGGTCGTTTTTTCCTACGCACCTATTAAATGCAGATGTGCGATGGTTTGTTGTTAAATAATCTACAAATAAAATGCATTGGTTTCACTTTAAAATGAGGATATTTATTGTGCATAAACATGAGCATTAAAGGTGCACTCTTGGACTGACACTGACACCTAGCGGCTTGGATGCAGCATCATTTTAAATCAATAGTTTTCAGTTTCACATGTCATTGTAGAAATGTAGTATTTACAGTCAGCCATGATTACTTTAATCATTGAGTGAAAGTGTCAAATAACAGGATGGTTACTGAGATTAAGCGAGTAGTATTCGGCTGGTCGTGTGATTTTTAACATGGCAGCCCCCATGTGTGGACCCTCTCCATGTAGAATAAAATAGATTTTATAAGGTTACTGATATGTCTTGAGTCTTCATTTTAATGTGATTGGTCATGATTTCCTATATATATTACAAAATTACAATTCATGTCTTCAGGAGTTAACTGAGTGCACCTTTAATTATCATTAGGTAATTACATTCCATGAACTAATAATGAATAGTAATTGGTTACATTTTTATATTTTATTTTTCATTTATAATCATGGCTAGTTATGCTTAAAAAATATACTGTTGTTCATTATTGGTTCATGTTAGTTCATAATGCATAACCTAATGTTAAAGTTCACAACATGGGGTTAGAAATGTATTAGTTTTGCTCTCCTGTTAAAAATATACTATTGGTATTAGTAGAAATTAACATTAATGATGATAAATGCTGTTAAATAATTGTTTATTGTTAGTTCACGATAAATATTGTGTTAACTAATTTTAACGCATATAATCTTTATTGTAAATTGTTACCAGTACATTTCATAGAAGTTTATCTAGGTTTATCATGACTGTATTTAAGGTAAAGTAAATAAGTAATCTCATCTCTGTTTAAAAAAAGACATCACTCTTATCCTTCATCAAGCCACTTTTCTGAAACTACTGTAGGATAAATTCTTCTCAGTCTACTGTAACTCGAAAACATTTATCAGAATGGGTGAAAAGAATCTGACCCTACTTAGATGGATGTCAAACACAAAAAGGGCTGTTCTGTTCCATCATTCTGTTCTTGATAAAAAATGCTTTAAAAGCAACGCCTTAAGGCCAGAAAGTCACTGAATGAGAATCTCTCTCTCTCTCTCTCTCTCTCTCTCTCTCACTCTCTCTCTCTCTCTCTCTCTCTCTCTCTCCCCCCCTCCCATTCAGTAACTCTCATGTTTGTCTCCTTTTCTAACTTTTTTTTTAATGTTTTAAGTGTCAAAATGACATCATTCATGACTTTTATGTTTGTTTTTCATGCCTTCTGAATCCAGGACACTAATGGGTTTTTGGTTCAACTCTGCATTCCCCTTTACACTTCCAGCAACTCACAGGAACATCCCTAGCTTTTAGCTACTGTTAACTTGACTGCATTCATACCTCAGGTTAGAAGTATTGCTCCGGTCACGATAAATCTCTGGCAACGTATACAGAGGAATGCAACAAGCACACTTAAACATGCCTTTCAGTCGGGTGCAGCCACTGAAATACCTCAGCGTTCCATCAGAGATGGGGCTTGACAGGGTATAGCAAAGCTGAAAGATGAGAATGCTGTAAAAAGCTGTAAAAACAAAAGACAAAAGAGGGATTTTAAAAGGAAGGAAGGGATGGTGGATGGAAAATGTGAAGACCGTAAATGGTATAAAGAGTGACTATAGTGGAGATGGAGATAAATGTGTTTCTGCGTTCAGTGAAATATAATAGCTGTGATTTTATCAGGTCATAAGATGCAAAGACAAAAGACCTGGGAAAATGGCAAAGACAGAAAGTTGTCAAAGTTTGAGGATTATTGTGGTGCATTGAAATTTTGGGTGTCAAAGACACCCATGTTTTGGTGTGCAGTTGGAAAGAGACAATTTATTATGTTTGGTTCTTGTAACTATAAACCTAGTTGCGCACTTTCAGGACATCATTGAAACATTTAAAGTGTTGGCACAGTTAGTAATCTATATTTTATTGGTCCACAGACAGAGGTACGGTGCATAAAGTGATCGTCCTGCCTAAAGATGACCTGCAGACAGAGGAACTTGTGTTGGAAGAAGTGGAGGTCTTTAAGGTGAGATCTCTGCTCTGGTAGTCATCTGTTGCAGACGTACTTTTATTATTACATTAGTTTTTTTTTTACAGTGTTCCTGTGTAAAAAAGTAAACATACTGCCATGATCATGGGTTTAATTCTCAGAAAATTCCCATATTGATAAAAATGTATAGTTTGACTATGCTCTAATTTGCTTTGGTGGAATGTCTGCTAAAAAGTGCCTAAATATGAAGTGCAGTTGAGAACAACTGATTTTCTACATAACACTCCACTTTCTCTTTCTTACACACCTACAGTACATATTACTATAATTAGACCTCAATATTAATATTTCATAGCCATTTATTTATTTAGTTAGATAAGTAGCCTTGTAATAAGCAGCATCTCCAGTTATTATCATAAAATAAACCTCTTCATGGTTATATTAGACATTTTTAGGATCCTGGTCACCCCCTGCCTGGGTTTAATCTGTGATAATGACCAGCTGACTCTAGATTATCCCTATTGGTGGTTTGTTAATGAACTTAACTTTAGAGCTGAGCATAACAAAGTGTCCTTGTGTTTCTTTGTCAGGTCCCTACTCCTATCACTACTATGAAGATTTCCTCAAAACGGGTAAGAATTAGCTATTCACTAAACAAGGTAACATGGATCAGACACATTTGTGTCTTTAGGAATACTTGAACCAATAAAGAGGATTAAAAACACCGCAACCTTGTGCTAGATGTAACTGCTATCTGTCTAAAATTTACCCCCCATAATTCATACGCCCCTTCCAAATAATAACAATTTTATTGGTTTATTGGAGGAAAAACATAAAATTTCATTTGGGTTTTGACTTTCAACATGATTAGGATTGTAGGCAGATGTGGGATGACATCATTACTAGGCCATGATTTAAGCTCAGTGCTCAGCCAGAATTACTGATTCAAAACAGCTGATGCTAAAAACAGAACTGTTCATAAGTGTCCAAACACTAAAATTACAAAAAAAGCTGCATTATCAGAGCATGATTGAAATTGCAGTTTAAAGCCTGCAAAGACCTGCTTGTATCTTTACTTCTTGCCAATTGAGACAAGACTGTAGGGTTCTCCTTTTTTCCAAAGGGCTTTTAGAAAGAGATAATTTATCACCCTTAACTTTTATGACCAAAGAAAGTAGTAACAATGACATCCCATACTTGTTTGTGCCACAGACATGAATGATACCTCGAATCAAGCTTCTTGTTGGTGTACTCTTACTTTTATAAGTGATCAGACATACAATTTCACCTGGCCGACTACAAAACTGTAAAAAATAATCCCATAGATTTACATTGAGGGAGGGCCCGAGGACATACTAAAACGTTTAAAGGGTTAGTTCACCCCAAAATAAAAATCCTCTCATTATTTACTCACCTTTAAACCATCCCAGATGTATATGACTTTTCTTCGTCAGCAGAACCGAAGTGAAGATTTTTAAAAGCACATTTCAGCACTTGTTTGTCCATACAATTCAAGTAAACTGGTTCCATCAGGCTGCTGGCTGTTTTATGTCTAAAAAGGCATATTTAGGCAGCATAAAAGTAATCCATATGACTCCAGTCTATCAATTAATGTCTTCTGAAGCAAATCGACAGGTTTGTGTATAAAATGAATTGATAATTAAAACTTTTATTAATTTTTTGTTGCTGTTGTAAGGTAACATAAGTGCAATGGTGCGTTCATGCGAGAAGTCTGAAACAAACGCTTTGTATACAACCGAGGAGCAAACGTCAGAGTTAGGTAATTTCAAACAGCAATCCAGCGCTGACCAGAAGCAACAACATTTTTAATTATCAATTTGTTTCTTACACCAACCTACCGG
Organism: Moxostoma hubbsi; assembly: GCA_032164185.1. Lineage (NCBI taxonomy): Eukaryota > Metazoa > Chordata > Actinopteri > Cypriniformes > Catostomidae > Moxostoma > Moxostoma hubbsi. The sequence goes on from JAVLUX010000051.1 coordinate 9,845,207, forward strand.
TTTGCTTCAGAAGACATTAACTGATCGACTGGAGTTGTGTAGATTACATTTATGCTCCCTAAATAAGCCTTTTGGACCATCAAATAGCCAGCAGCATGATGGTACCTGTTTACCTGCACCATATGGACAAAAAGAGCTGAAATGCGTTTTCACTTCAGTTCTGCTGAAGAAGGAGGGGTTAGGGTTAGCTGGCTTAAAGGTAAGGTAATTTTTGAGTGATTTTTATGTTAAGCCTTTTTTTTTTTTTTTTTCAGAATTTCATAAGGGGGAAAAATTCTTCCTGGTCATTGTTTGGTGGTTGTTTTTAGTACATTAACCCATGTTAAGCTTTTTTTCCTCTAAGCATTTTAGAATGTCCTGGGACCTGAGCCATATCTAGGGACCATTATATCATAGAGAGACTATGTTGGGGTGTGCTCTGTTGACTTTCATACCAGTAATAAACCAGGCTGAATATCCTAGCAACTACATGGCAACATAAAACACTCAGAACACCTTAGCATCCACATAGCAACACCATGGCAACCACCCACCACTTCCTTGCATTGGTGATGACTTATGCATGGGCAAGCACCTATCACATTTTCTTCTAATGTATATATCTAGTTTTTTTAATGCTCTGCATAACCATGTCTGATCAAATCTTCTATGTATTTATTTTATTTATAGCAACAACTGTATGTGGCATCTGATCTAGGCGTGACTCACCTGGCCCTGCACAGGTGTGATGTCTATGGTGAGGCATGTGCAGACTGTTGCCTGGCCAGGGACCCTTACTGTGCCTGGGATGGCAAGTCCTGCTCTCGGTACTCGGCATCGCAGAAGAGGTAAATATGTCTAAACACTTCAAATGATGCTTAAGAAGGATTGTGTCATCACTCTATCAAACAACTTCTTGCACTTTGCAAAGTTTTAGGTGTGTATAGTGTTCCGAAGTCATCACATTTGTTTTTAAATTTTGTCGTGCTTATGTGGGAAATTTTGGTTTGAATCCGGCTTGTATTGTGTCGCAAACAAAATTCTCAAAATGTACCATAACATTCCAATAATAATAATAAGCATTCAAATGGATCAGATCTTCATTTACAGTCAGAGCATCCAAGTTTCTGGGAAGGCTGTTTATTAGACGAAATTGTGTGTCCATGTTGCCAGAAGCATTAGTTATTATTTGTACTGATGTTGGCCGATAACGATAATATATCACAGTTTCAGTTTATCTCCAAGTGTTTAATGGGGTTGAGGTCAGAGCTTTGTTGTGACCAATCAACTTCCTGGATCCCTATCCATACCATTATAATAAACCATTTCTGTATGGACCTCAATTTGTGCTGGGGAGTACTGTCATTTTGAAACAGAAAGGGATTTTCCCCATAGTTGTCACAAAGTTGGATTCACAAGTGTGTTGAGAATGTCACTGTTTTGTTGTGTAGGCCTAGCCACACACCACTTGTCAACCACATTGTTGAATCTTTACACTTAAAGCTGCATTTTTACTGTTGACAACCAACAACAGATGGAGCAGGAGCAATTAATTTCCAGTGTGCAGTGCACAAGGGCTTGATGGACGTCCTACCCTCTGCGGATGCAGAATTTAACTTATCTGATTTGAGCTTCAGATGTGTTAAAATATTTCAGCTTGTGTGACTAGACAGTATTCGTCCAACCGCATTTGAATTATTCTAAGCAAAACAAGAAGTGTGAATTCAGAATGATCAAATATATTTGTCTAACTATATCTAAATCACCTGCTACTTTGGTAGATTGGATAGTTATATGTGTAACATACATTTTAATTTCTGACTTTTTATTTATTTATAAGTTGTGATATAAATAAAAAGTCAGAAATTTCAAATTTTAAAGATGAAATGTGTAAAGAAAAAAATTTACAAATGCAAAATCATCATATTAAACGGATAGTTCACCCAAAATGAAAATTAAGTCACAAAGGGATATTTTGTGGAAAAAAATTGTGCTCAGTGATATCATACAATGACAGTTTATGGTGACTACCTCTTCAAGCTTCAAAAGAATGCAAACGTATCATTCAGAAGTCTAATACATTACTCCATGAGACTCGTAATTTTTATGAAAGCATACGATAAGGTTAAGTTAAAAACAAACCAAAATCGAATGTATTATTTAGTGAAATATTCACTGACTGTTGATCCTCCTGTGTGTTTTCATGATGGGCACAAGAGAAACAGTTCATGAAGCCCCCTCACAACATTAGGGCAGTCACACGAAAATGCGTTTTATCTAAAAACAGGTCCTCCACAGCGATAGCGACAACAGAACAACGCAGTTGCACACAAAACAGAGAACTAAACATGTCTGAAGAGTTTGTAGTCAAATAATTTATGCATTTCTATGCCCATCCTTCAGACATGTTTGTAAGTTCTGTTCTCTGTTTTGTGTGCAACTGTGTTGTGTTCTGTTGTTGCAATCGCTTTTCGCTTGAATGCCCCAATGTCACGAGGAGGCTGCGTGAACCGCTGCTCTCGTGCCCTATCATGAACGTGCACAGGAGATCAACGGTCAGTGAACATTTTCACTAAAGAATACATTAGATTTCAGTTTTTTTTCTCACCAAACCTTATCATATGCTTTTAAAGCAATCATGAGTCACATGGAATAATTTATTACTTCTGAATTATACTTTTGTGTCCTTTTGAAGCTTGAAGAGGTGCTCACCATAAACTGCCATTGTATGGCATCACTGAGCACAATTTTTTTTCTTAATTCCTTTGTATTAAGAAAAAGAAAGCCATTTAGGGATATATCAACACAGGGGTGAGTAAATAATGACTGAATTAAAATTTTTGGGTGAACTAATCCTTTATATCATATCTAGGAAATGTGTACTCCCTATTTCTGAAATGTTATAATAATAACAAATACAACAAAATCCCACACAGTTATGACATTCTGAGGTTTGGTAGACAATACCCTGAGGACCCGTCACATAAATTAAGCTGTGTAAAGTATTCTCAAATTTATTTGCTCAGGGACGGGTGGAAATAAATTAGCCTTATCTTGTATCATTGGCTGCCTTTTAGACGCAGTCGACGACAGGATGTGAAGTACGGAAACCCCATACGACAATGCAGAGGATACAATTCTAATGGTAAGCTAATGTCTCAGATCCACTTTAAGGGAAGTTCCAGGATAAATGGATCTTGAACATTTGTGGCATGTGGATAATTAATTTTTTTAAAGGTTGTATTTAACTCTGAACATTTAATAAAAACAGTTTTGTAAATGCAATAATAATAATATGAAAAAATTAATTCATTTAAAAATAAATGAATTGTGTTACTACCCACTCTAATATAAATATATCCATCTATTGAAAAGTTTGTGTGTACCTCTACTAATATATTTGGTTATAAATGATTCACAGATAATACTCAACTTCATGGTCCATTACATATTCATAAAATCACTTTTAGACATCAATTTGTGAAAATTGTTTATATAAATTTAGTCTATAGGTAAAATTAGCAAAAGCTGTCTTTACACAATCCAAATGAACTGTTAATAGAAATCATCAATCTACTCTGATCTGATTTGTTTTGCAACATTTAGTTTGTTTACATTTTTGCAGTTTGATCAACATGTCTCTCATATTGTACGTGCTCTGTAATAATAGTTGCAAGCCAGAAGTCACTGTAATGCTGAGTGTACGTCTGTGAGTAATGACATATTGTTCTTGTTGTCCAGTCAATAAGAACACGCTGGAGACCGTGCAGTATGGGGTTGAGGGCAGCAGCACGTTTTTGGAATGCCAGGCCAGATCTCCTCATGCGGCCATCAAATGGCACCTCCACAGAGACAACAGCGATAGGAGGAGAGAGGTAAGTGCAGATAAAGTACGGATGCACAGTATCTGACAATATTCTATACAAGATCGACCAATAATAGAAGTTGATAATATCACATCTTATTTTTCCAATTCAAACTATTTTTCTATGACAGAATTCTAAAGAAAATAAACCATTATCCATCCTTTCCACAAGATATATTGTAGAGATGTCCGATACCACGCTCATGTACTTGAACTCGTGCTCCCAAAATGTCTCCAATACCAAAATCTGATGCCATCTGATGTACTAATTTCATTAAGTAAACATTCAGCAGACTAATTTAAATCACGTTATGCTCTAGTGAGATGATTTATCCGCTAAAGCTACAATTTATTGAGATAAATGTTTTCCTGTGCTGTACGTTTCAATATGTGTGTGGAGCTGGTGTTGTGCTGACATAAAGACACAGTTCTCATACCTTTTAGAGCTTCTTGACTCATACACGGGAAAACATCATCATGAGCATCGTGCACTCTGTTTGTAGCAGATGACAGCAAGCAGATCGCTAAGTCACTTTGTAGCGCATGGCACAAACAGACTACAGGTGAATTCCAATAGAGAGTGATCATCCCTATGCCCTACTCACTACAAAACACAGAGCTGCTGGTATGCCCACTCTGAAGAGGGCATGGCAATACAGTTTAAATGTAGCCTACATCAAAAGTCTTGTGAAAGTGCCCTTTGGGAAAAAAATTACTTACTTTGGAATGACTCTTCGAGTAGCATCCCCTTCCTGAAGTGCCCTTCAAGGGTGCAAAAATGTATTTTTGAAAAAACACATTTATTTTATTTAAATGGCAGCTTTTTGCTGTTTAATAATCACATAGCGACCGGCTTTTCCGGATTGAGGAAGCTACTGTCATAGCAACACATAAACACGTCAAAATAAAAGCTCCACCAAAATAAAAGCTAAAAAAAAAATAAAAGAGTGAGCCACTCTCGAATGCCACTTCTACCAGGGTCCACAGCTGACTGGAGTAAAGCATAATGCTTAATGTAATAACCTTTAACTGTTTTGTGAGCAAGTACACTCGATAAATAGAGACAGAGTTTGTAATATGTATCAAACAAAAACTGGAGCAGAGCATACAAGAAATGGAATGGATTTATAATTCAGCAGTTTTTTTTCTGTTTTAACTTGATGGTGCTGGAATGCCATTTAGGACCTTCACGGACCAACTTAACCCGTGCATACTATCGTACTATCCCTGCATACCACCGTACTACTCTTACTACTTCTGCTATATTTTTAAGTGCAATTCCGAATTTACCCAATGTAGCACAACTTTGAGTGCCTTATTGTTTTTATAAAAAGCTTACTACATAATAAAAATATGGAGAACTTAAATATATATAATTTTTTTGTTTAAACAAATACATTAACTGCCATTCTGCTAGACAATTTAGTCCCTAAAACAACAACGTTGCTATGCAACAACATTTTTGACGAAAATCTTGTTTTCGTTGGAGAATTCCATGTTCCAGTGTAAATGACAAATGTTAAAGTAGAAAAATCAATGCACTTTCAAAGAAAAATATATTAGTGCGGACATGACCTAAATAAACAATCTCATCGATACTTCAGCTCCAGTTTATTGCTCTGATTAATCATTGGCTACTTGTCTTTTTGACTCTTTAATAAACTTTGTTTACTTAGGTTCGCACCGATGGGCGTGTGTTGAAGACAGACCAAGGCTTACTACTCCGATCTCTCCAATCCTCTGATTCTGGTATCTATGTCTGCACAGCCACAGAGAAGAACTTCAAGCACACCTTGGTTAAACTTCAGCTGGTGGTTCTGACCAACCAGGCCGTCAACAACATCTTGGTGGAGTCAGGACGCCCGATCGTCTCTTCACTCCAGTCCAGCACCTGGACCCCCAGCACCGGACAATACAAAGACCTTCTTAACATCCTCAGTCAGCCAGAGATGGGCCTCATAAACCAGTACTGCCAGGACTATTGGCAGTATGGAGACCCATTGACAGGAGTCATCAAGGCTAAAGACCTCAAAGAACTGAAGGAACAGAAGAAACCCCGGAATCGTAGACATCATGGAGATGAAGAGGAGACATGAGGGGTTTATGCCTTTTGGCCACAACCAACTGGTCCTTATAGGAAAGACTTTCTTAAAAGTTCTAAAAGAGGAAAACCTGGAAAAAAGGAAAAACATCCACCAACTGAAACTGAACTTTGCAAAAAAACATAAAGAATTCCCTGATGATATCACACAGTATTTATTGTAGGTTGTATATAGTACCATTCTGTGGATTTCTTTGTACTTAAATAAGAAAAAAAGAATCCTCTTTATGAATAAGTACCTAATGGGCAAATATTATTGTAATATTTGTATTGCCAAAACTACAATGAAACAAAATAAATCTCCAATTTTCATCTTTTAGGAATTGAAGACTATTGTGTAAATTGACATAAACCCCATAGACAATGAACTAAGTTGATCTGAGAAGAGTAAGGGAAGAGCGAGTGGCCCAAAGATTCTCTTGCCCTTTGGACTCTATGCATGGAAAGACATTTGGAAAATGCGAGGTAGGAGGCACTATTAGTCCCACCCTTCCAAGTGCATTCTGGTCCCTCATTGGTTACAATGATACACCAGCTCATATTGTCTTCCCTGATGTCATTATATGCACAGCACATCTGTTTTCATTGCACAAACTTTTAAAGGTAATCAAGTGTGATGGCACATTTTTTTTGTGACATGAATGGACAGAAATATAAAACAGCTGCTTGAGGGCTCTTAGTTAGCTTTTGTTTATTTTTTTGCCACTTTTGAAAAGACTAAAAGCACAATCCATCTCACATCGTCATGATGTCACATTTCAAGAATGAATAATTGAGTGAATCTCACAAAAACTTGTCCAAGTAGCATTTCACCAACAACAAAAAAAATCTCTCTCACACACACACATATATATATGTGTGTGTGTGTGTGTGTGTGTGTGAAGAAAATCAAAGCTTTCAGGACCATAAAGAATAATTTTTTTTGCATTGTGATTTGACAATAATGTGCAATTTAAGCCTCCACTGTAATGCGTAATATTTTTGTAAACTGTTTGAGACTTTTGTTAATTTTTACCAAATTTGCTTAAAATATATACTTGCATTATATATAAATAAATATTTTTTAATTGAGTATTTCAATCATTCTTATTATTTTATACAGTAATGAGAATTATATTTAATTTAGACTAACTTTGCATTATGCTTATTAGAATGGTGTGATTGTCATTATGCACAATTGTCACAATGCAAAAAAAAAAAAATAAATAAATAATTAAATTGACTTGAAAAAGGCTTAAAATTACTTATTATATAAAAAAAAAATATTATTATTATTTAGATTTTTGGGTGAAATATGATTATGAAAAGATGTTCTTGGCAGGTATTATGAGATTCACCCATGTATGAAACATAGCATGAATATGAATTTAGACAAACTGCTGAAGGCTACAATATTAGCAAAGGCACATTCTGATATATGACACAAGCTACATTAAAATACTACACTTTTAAAATGTGTTCACACTGTATAGAGCATTCTGTAAAGTGTTGAGTTTTTAAACTACTCAAGGTCTTGGGAAGCTGGCTTTTCATTGTGTGCATGATTATGTAGTGGTATTGTAATTAAGAAATTAAAGATAGCTATGTTGCAGTTCTTTTGTTCATAAATTTTATCGTAAGATCAGTGTTGGTTGGGGAACTGGGGGTCTTCCTCTGTGCATCTTATATGTGCAAAACAGATGGCACCTACTCACCTTAAAATGATTGTTTTAACAACAGTTGATGGTATTGTTACATCCCTGTAAAATACCACATGGCCACAAAAGCAGACTTCCATTTATGAGCAGTGTTTTACATAGAGAGAAAATGGTTGTACAATTTATTGGTATTTTAAAAATGTGTCTTTAGAAATGTTGGTGTTTTTATTTTGTCATCAGTTTGAGACTAAATGCACAGGTGAAGTTATTGTGATAATTATGTAAATGATTTTCTTTTCCCTATTGCTGTTGCTAACTAATAAATTAAAGCTCTATATTTTATAGTAAGTCAACTGTTAATTATTTTTCCTTGGCCAGTGAATACATTCTCTCTCTCTGATTACAGACTTTTGGGATGGGTTTAAATTGTTTTTTATAGAAGAATATTGCAATGACACAGAAACGAGAATGGAATTAAATGACACAATGAAACTGAAGTCCAAAAAAGCACTATACAAGTACCATAACCATAGTCTTCTGAAACAGACATACATTAGCTTTGTAAAATGACAGTTATAGAAAGCTTTTTTCAGCTTTTTAGTCATCAATTATAGGACAGTAGAGGTAGACATGAAAGAAGATGAAAGAAGGGGAAAGAGGCACGCACATGATCATGACATGACCCAGCCTGTATTTGAATCCTGGTCCATGTGAGCCAACAGCTCAAACAGTTAATGTCAGAGGCAAGTGTGATTTCAGGACTACAGCAGAGCATATTTCTAGCAAGTGTGATGACTGCTGACACCAAGTAGAGCTGGTAGATCGTCAATGACACCTAGTGTTTTTTCCGTCTACATACAAGATGAAAATTGCAATTGGTCATATTAGTTTAATAGCATTTGCTTGACATGATTATAATCTTTGCATATTTATTTACTATTTTGTCTTTTATGAGTAAATCGGTAAATAGTTCAATTGGAATTTCGTAAATAGTCTTTTATCAGTAAATAGTAAATGGAGTAAATGGACATTTCCATACCTTAACCATAATCAATAAAACAAATCTATCTATCCCACTACAAATATTGTATATCAAACAGCAAATAGGATCTGATCTGCTGTGAATGTTTTGCATCAGAGTGGAGTGGACAGACAAATTACTTGTAACATTAACCTAACTCTAAACCTAACACAAGCCCTAGCTTTAATTTTGGTAGTAGCCTGTACATCAATATTCACTATGAATATTGCTCAAACTCATGAACTCATGCTCAAACTCAAAGGCCAGAACTCAATTTAGCCTTAACTCAAATGTTAAAATCAACCCAATCCAAAGCGGTATCTATAATAGGAAGTGTAACCTTTAATTTTGGTCATAGCTTTTACAATAATATTCACTACAACCACAATTTTAGAAATAATCCATACTCTGAAAAAATAGTGCTGGAGTTCAATTTAGCTTTAACTTTGATGTTAAAATCTGTGTAATCCAAAACTGTAACTATAATAGTAAGGCAACCCTAACTGTAGCTTTAACTTCTGTACATTACACTCACTTAATTCAGTAACCGTCCTATTTTTTGACACTTAATGATTAAATTAATCATGGCTGACATTGAATAAAACTTTTCTACAATGCATCTGAAACTGAAAACTACTGATTTTAAATTGTTAAATCCAAGCCGCTAGGTGTTCGTGTAAGTCCAGTGTAAGTTTTGCAAAAAATTGCACAAATAAAAAAAAAAATGACATAGGCCTACAGGATGAAACTAGAGAATCTAATCTTTTGACTCGGACATGTTTCAGTGTAAAAACGTAATTAGGTTTCTTACCAGATGTAGTTTTGTTGGCGTTTCAACCGCAGTGATCAGTGCCATTTTTGGTTACAAAAGTTTAACACTTCACTGAAAGCACAGATTCTCCTGAACTAAGATCAATCAGTTTAAATTAAATTAAATTATGCAATTTATATAGCGAAGCCGAAATACAACGTCCTCACATGTGGATGTGGGGTCGCACAAGGTTCGATTTTGCCTTTACAGTATTATTCAATAGAACCCCAATTTCTGCTGAAACTCTAATGTTAGACCTTAATTTACCTTAAGCACTAATGTTAAAATCAATCTTATTGAAAGTTACCATGATAGTAAGGCTAGCCCTGACCCTTGCCTTAGTCCTATACCTAACCCTTTGTAAACTGACTAATATATGCCTTACAACAAATTAGATAGGCCAACATGGCAAACATCACGTTTAATATACATGAGCAAAGCTGATAAGATTTATATGGTCCCTACCACTTTACAGGTCATTCCAATGCCCCTGAGTACGTTGTTGTATTTTTCTCAGCTCTGAGTCACAAAGTTCCAGAATGACATACCCAATGAGGACATACAGCATGCATGCTTTCACTGTATTGTTCTTCACTGGGCACTGCGGGCATCACGGGCATCGCATTCAGCTGAAAAAGAACTTTGTAACCCCTACATTTCGGTCATAATCACCAGTCTCTTTTGTCCCACTTGTGTCCCCTTGACAGAAAAACCTCTGTCTCTGTCTTATCTGATAGCTCCCAGGACTCCATTAAACTGTTGAAGAGAATGGGGTATGTCTCTAGTGCCCTGTCCTCGTTGCCAATGGTGGGCACAGTCATGGGGTGATGGAAGATTATCAGAATGAATAGCTGAACACATTGAGGATAGAATGTCTTCCAAACCCACATGCTTATCTACCCAACCCATCTCAGAGGATAGGGGGAGAGGGGTGTCATCTTTTTAACATGCCGTCATAGGCTGCCATTATTATGGAAAGACTTCTATTCATGCTTACATTATTATGGAAAGGCTTCTATTCATGCTTACAAAGACTTTTGTTCACAGTTTCAAAAACTCTTCTTTGGTTCTTCTTTTGACATAAAAGCTCCAGAATAACTTTTGATGGTTGATACTTTGCTGTTTTTTTCCCCTTTTAAGTGTACCACATTGGCAAGCAATGAAATCTCAGAAAAGCACATCTTAAAGTAACCTGATCACTCTGGAAGGAGGACATCAGGAGACATGTTTGCTGGTCTTAACTGGGTGTAAGATCTGGGACACAGTGGGAGGCAATTACTTACCAACAATATCATTACAACCACCTCAGTCTCAGTCTTTTGCACAGAGATACTAGATAAAAAGCAGGAATGCCAAACAGAATGGTGGGAATTGCACAGTGAATGTCGACTGCTAGATTATTGAGATGTTTCTAGTGTTTTGCAGTTTATTTATGAAAATTAAGGGTTATTGATACAATGTACATACAATAAAACTTAAGAGAGAGAAAAATGATGCTGTATATATGGTATCCATCACAGCCTGCTTACTTATTGCTTGTTTGATTTTCCTTGTAATTGCTTGATTTTTTTTAATGCATCGAATGTGTAAGAAATTATGTCCACCAACAGAGGGCAAGCTTGATCAGGCTTAGGTTGCTTTCTGACAACATTGCACATAAAGTATTGCTATTATAAACCCTTTCAATTTAAAGGAATTAAAATGCTACTACAAATGTCTTGTCCTAAATATTTCTGACGTCAGCATTTGTAAAACAGTAAAAACAAAATGATTAGTGCATACTTCTTTTTTTTAAGTCTAGCTAAAATAGATAAATACAAAAACTGAAAATAAACAATGTAATTAACAGATACTTTAAGTCTTTATGGCAACTGCTTTTAACAAAAGGACAACAAACATGTACATGAAGTAACTTATCCAACTGTGTCTCTCACAAGGAGTTAAGATGGTTACAATTATTTCCTTAGTGGAAAACGAAATTTTGATAGCTACCTATAATAAACTAAGCTCTTAACAATGCAAGCATGTGACTTGCGTAAAGTAAGTTCCCGTAAATAATTAGTCAGCTACTCTACCTATCAGACTGGCTGTTGACAAAAATTAAATTCACTTACCACCAGAGATAAAATGTGTGCTAACATTGTTGCTAGTACAGTATCTATCCAGCCATCTAGCTTTACTACTGCAATCCAGGTTTGTGTTTTGTTTTTCATAAATGTAATAATTTATTTTCCCTTACAAAAAAAATGTACTTGAGGCAAATTTGCAACAAGTATGATGCTCATTATTTTCACATGCAAATGAGCTTGTAATTCGCTGCAAATGTTAGAAGTATGCAGCTCTTCACCGCTAGCGGTGAACCTCCGGCAAATGTTTGGCAACAATGAACAATTTGCCATATTCTCCATAAACTCTCGATTTTTGTAAGGGAGATCCAGGCAAAAAGGGAGCATCCATTCACAGAAAAACATGGTCTAAATTGTAATGCTGACAATTTGTTAATGTTACTGTTGGATTCCCAATACTATACTTCCAGTGTTGCAAGACTGTTTTAAATTCCAGCCTCTTTATTTTCCCTGTTTGTCTACAATAAAATATTGTTTACAATATATGTGAAATGTAAAGAATTTTATTCATACTTTCAGTTGAATCAAAAACAGGTAAAAATTATCTGTTGTGTTTGTTAGTGGGCTGGTTGTATTGTAGTCAGTTACATCATTTTTGGCTCTCAAGAAAAGCAGGCCAGTTTTGAGATCAGTTCTCAGTTTACCAGTCAACCAATGCACAAAAAGCAGCAACATTTTGGTGAAAAGTGGTATGCTTGTGGATTTTCTGGACTGTGACATGAAACAAAACCTATTAGATGAGCTCATCGATATGTCCCATCCCAACTTCTTGTTTCAGTAGGAAATACGTGGAACACATGGAAGAAAACTGCATAAATCATGTCAATGCAGTTTACAGGGACTTTTAAGTACACGGTCCTGTATCTTTAAGGCTGATTTATGCTTCTGCGTTGAACAAACGGCAACAGCTTTGTGTAGTGGCCAACGCGTTGGCTTACATTTATAGTTCTCTATCAGTGTGTCTGTGTCGTTTTGTGAGTACACAGCCAAAATGCTACTGTATTGGGGTAAAAATGCCTTACTTTAATAAATAAACAAATGCAATGCAATGGTATTCGTGGATTCAAAAGTATTAAATTTTTGAAGAATTAAAAATGAGTTCATAAAAGTATGAAGAATTTAGGAACATATTCTTTATTATAGACAGACAAATAATCAGGCCTAGACTGTATGCTTGGTTTTGAGTTTCTTAAATCATAATAAATCAATATTGTGGCATACTTTGATGCTCCATGCTGAATTTTTTTTTAATCAAATTAATCAATAAATGCTTGCTTGACCAACACACAATGGGTGTTGTTTTAAAGCTTACAATCTTTATTATTATTTTTCAAGGCCTCTTTGAGCTTCCGTAGGATATAGATGCATAGCTAAAATAATCTTAGAGAAAATGCTACACTACCTGTAATGATGTGATATAGCATGTAGCCACAAGGGGGAAGCAAGTAACTGAGTTAAGGCAGATGCCCGTATGTGAAGAAGTGCAGCTGTTGTCTGGTTTTGGCAGTAATAAAGTTGTGAGTTGTTCCAGTTTACATGTCTGTCTTTCATTGGGTTTCAAGATATTACAAATGGCAATGAGGATGGGATTAACATTTGAATCGGCATTTAAGAGAGCTCTGGCAATTGAAGCTGAAAAAAACAACACTTGAGAGATTTGAATAGTCTGAACAAAGAAGTGGTAAAATGGAATAAACCAATATGTACAGTAAGCAAAGTAGCGGGCAATCGTCTTAAAAAGCACTAACCAGTCGGCACTAAATGTTTCAGATGTAGCAGAACAAATCATGTAGCAAGTGAGTGCAGCTATGGAAATGAGAAATGCCACAACTGTGGGAAAAGTGGGACACATTGAGCGGGCATGTAAAACAAAAAAGGAAGAGCAGTGGGCCACGGCAGGGAGGTCAGTCAAAAGAGGGAGAGTTAGATGACCAAAACCTGCCAATTTCTAACAGAAGGAGCAGGGTAGTGAAGAGATTTTCAAAGTGTACAAAGTGGATATGGAAATTCCTAAGGTACCACCTCTTAGACAGCATTTACACACAAATGGATGCACAGTGAACTACGAAGTAGATATGGGCTGCGGTGTAACAATCATCTCAAAGACAGAGTATGCCGAGCTGTGGACAGAAACAAAGGCACCAAAGCAGGAGAAAAGTCCAATGAAAATGGAAGTGCAGTACAATGAAACTGCAATGAAATCGCCAGTTAGGTTAAAGGGTTGGGACAAACCCTGCTGTGTCGAGACTAGATCAACAGGCTGAAACTTGACTTGCAAAATACAGGATAAGCGACTTATGCATACTAGGTTTGCAGTGGTATACTGGTTTCACTGTATACCACGGTATGAAAATGTACGGTTTTCATACCATGTACATTTGCTTATCTAAGGTATTGAGAAAAAAATGCAACCGGACAGAGAATCTCACCTGCATGTGCGCATCTCCTTTCCTCATCGACTGACTGTCAGACTCGTCAACTTGAGCCACACACACATGCAGCAGAGAAAATGTCAGAGAGAAGCGAGGCAAGAGTGTGTATGTGAGTTAAAGCAATGTTTCTCAACTGGTGGGTCGCAGGTCTATTCGGACTGGGTCGCAGACAGCATGGAAAGAACAATTCATGGCTCTCCCATTGAAGGTATTTTGGCGGCCATCCAAGTGATGGCCTATTTAGGACTGAGGCAGATTTAAGGAAAATCTCGCAATCAGCTGAAGGCTTCTCATCTTCACTTTTGCACGAGTGTAACGGAACCTGCTCACGATCATGATCTGCTCTTATCTCTGGCACGTGTGCAACAACTCTGCTTCCCTCGATATTGTGGAGCACAGACCTCAAAACTGATTTGACCAATTTCAATTCTAATGAGACTTTTCTAGTTTAAAGCATTACGGAGGAAGTCAAGTCAAACCTCTCAAACAGTAGACAGCCCTGACTTGCCAAACATCACTGAGGAGGAAAAGAGCAAAACTGTGCTATGTTTTAATTTTTACAAAATTACAAAATTGTTTCACAATTTTACACAAGTAAAAGTAACTGTTTTATTTTGTTATAGTTTCGAAAGTTATAGTTAATGTTATAGTTTCATATGAAATAATCTAAGGAAATCTGACCCAAGTTATAGGTTACGTTTTTACTATGTTGGGTCACCGCTTGATTTCCAATGTAAAATCTGGGTCCTAAAGCAAAACCAGTTGAGAGCCACCGATTAAAAGGTACAGATAGGAACAGTCTGGCTGTGCTGTCATGCACCTACAGTATATGTTAATGGTTAATAATCATTTTAAATCTAATAATCACTTTAAAGCTCACACAGCTGATGTTATTTTTCATTTAGTAGGTAATTTAACATGCTATGCTAACATGTAAACTAACATGCTTTAGTTAAATAACATGTTATAGTTCCATGCTATTTTTTGTCATGTTTATAATTCGGTTTATTATTATAATTCTGTTAGCTTTCTTATTTATTATATTTATTTTCAAAAGGGAGACTTTTTTCACACACACACTTCCATTAAAAAAAATTGTTTCAAGTTTCAATTATTATAAAGTGTTTAACCAAAAAAAAAAAAAAAACTGATGTAACTGATAATAATAATGATAATAACAATTGTGTAATACCGTATACCGTGATATCATGAATGTGATATTTTCTGAGATGTTTATCGTTCCATGAAAGTGTCATACCATTGCAACCCTACATACCTTGGAGGAAGTACTGATGGAACATGAACAGGTCTTTAAGGATGAGCTGGGCACACTGAAGTGGGCTACTGCCAAGATGCATGTGGCTAAGGATGCCACAACCTGGTTTATAAACCCAGGTCAGTACCCTTTGCAATAAAAAAGAAAGTAGAGGCTGAGCTGGAACGGCTGTTAAAGGACAAAATAATAAAACCAGTCAAGTTTTTAGATTGGGCAGAACCCATAGTGCCAGAAGTAAAACCAGACAATACAATAAGGTTGCGCAGGAATTATAAGCTGACAGTGAACTAGGTGTCCTCCTTAAAGAAGTACACCATTCCCAAATTGGAGGACATGTTAACATCATTAGCAGATGGAGACCAGTTCAGCAAACTGGACATGAGCCATGTCTGTCAGCATATAAGGCTAGATGAGGAATCCAAAAGTATGTGACTGTTATACTCATAAAGGCCTGTTCACTTAAACCTGATTACTTTTTGTCATCAGTTTGATCGCTGCCATATTTCTGCGCACAGTAGAGGGAATTTTGCAGGGAATTCATAATGTGGCAGTGTGTCTGGAAGACATCTTACTCACAGGCAGGGATGACGAGGATCATCTGAAATCTCAAAAAGAAAAAGTGTTACAGAGGTTAGAGGAGATGGGCTAAGACTAAAAGGAGTAAGTGCAACTTACTTGGAGTACCAAAGAAGAGTCTTGGAAAAAGAAGTGACTTTCATAGGACAGTCAGGAGTGGATGCAGCCGGGGTACATCCAGCACCGGAAAAAGCGTGAGCAGTATGAGATACCATGGCACCTACTTCAGTCACAGAGCTCAAGACCTATTTAGGTCTCCTAAACTACTACAATATGTTTTTGCCTAACTTGTCAACTCTGAACCATGGTCATGGGTACCTCAACAGGATTAGGCTTTTCTAGGTTCAAAAGAACTGTTGATTTTTAATAATGTACTGATACATAACAATGAACAACAGGAGCTGGTACTTGCCTGTTATGCTTCACCCTATGGAGTCGGCACTGTTCTGTCCCATCGCCTGCCAGATTAATGTCTCGCACCCACATACCCACTGAGAAAAATGACTCCCAACTTGATAAGGAAGGATTAGCCATCATATTTGGGGTTAACGAGTTCCATAAATACATTTATGGATGGAAGTTTGTAATTTGCAGAGATCATTAACCCCTTATCAGTCTGTTAAATGAGATGAAAGAAGTGCCACAAATGGCATCCCAGAGAATCATGCGATGGGCAGTACTTCTCAGAGCTTATGAATATGCCATTACATGCCATGCAGACAAAGACAATGGCAATGCTGATGCCCTCAGTCGACTTCCACTGCCAGAGAGACCTTCTAGTCCACCATCAGAGGAACAAGTGTTAATGCTGGACCAAGTATCCGAGCCAGTGATGATGGAACTGAGTCTGCTCCCTATGTAAAAATACAGAATGAGCTGAATGTTCAAGACAGCTTCAGCATACACAGAATACCTGAAATGATTGTATCAGACAATGCACAGTGTTTCATCAGTGAATGGAGTAAGGAATTAATGGTTAAAAGTGACATAGCTCATGTTACCTCTGCACCCTACCATCCATCTTCAAACGGGCAGGCAGAGCGTGCCGTGAAAATCTTTAAAGAGCTCAAAAAAAATTCTGGGAGCAAAACTGAGCAGAGCATTGTTCATATAACATATTACTCCACAGTCCACCACCAGATTGTCACCTGAGTTAATAATGGGCAGGAAGCTAAGCACCTTGAATCTTGTAGCACACAAATGCTTGTAGCTTCAACAAAGGCGAGGCTGTGTACACCAACAATTTTGGATGTGGGCCTAAGTGGATACCAGGATTAATTCAGGACATTATAGGACTGGTGTCTTATACTGCTAGGGTATGGGAGAATGGTGAGGAGACATGTGGATCAGTTGTTTCAGAGACAAGATCAGGGACAGACAAAACCAATGTCTGATTAACTCGAGGAAGAGGATTATGGTACCAGTACAGCACCCCCAGGATGTAGATACTACAGCAGTGAGAGCAGACAGTACTTCAGGAGAGTAGGAGTCTGTATCAGAAAAAGGATGTTTCATGCCTGCAGGCTCACAAAGTCAGGACCACCTGAACATTTGAAGGATTTTGTTAGACACTGTAGGAAAAGGAGATTCCAGCAAAATGCCAAGAATGCATCCTAATCTCCTTTGGGGAGTGAAGTAGTCTACCCTTACTTCCTAGTTAGAGTAAATTTGAAGGGACAGTTCTTTTGTGTGTTGTATAATATATATATATATATATATATATACACTCACCTAAAGGATTATTAGGAACACCTGTTCAATTTCTCATTAATGCAATTATCTAATCAACCAATCACATGGCAGTTGCTTCAATGCATTTAGGGGTGTGGTGCTGGTCAAGACAATCTCCTGAACTCCAAACTGAATGTCAGAATGGGAAAGAAAGGTGATTTAAGCAATTTTGAGTGTGGCATGGTTGTTGGTGCCAGACTGGCCGGTCTGAGTATTTCACAATCTGCTCAGTTACTGGGATTTTCACGCACAACCATTTCTAGGGTTTACAAAGAATGGTGTGAAAAGGGAAAAAACATCCAGTATGCGGCAGTCCTGTGGGCGAAAAAATGCCTTGTTGATGCTAGAGGTCAGAGGAGAATGGGCCGACTGATTCAAGCTGATAGAAGAGCAACTTTGACGGAAATAACCACTCGTTACAACCGAGGTATGCAGCAAAGCATTTGTGAAGCCACAACATGCACAACCTTGAGGCGGATGGGCTACAACAGCAGAAGACCCCACCGGGTACCACTCATCTCCACTACAAATAGGAAAAAGAGGCTACAATTTGCAAGAGCTCACCAAAATTGGACAGTTGAAGACTGGAAAAATGTTGCCTGGTCTGATGAGTCTCTATTTCTGTTGAGACATTCAGATGGTAGAGTCAGAATTTGGCGTAAACAGAATGAGAACATGGATCCATCATGCCTTGTTACCACTGTGCAGGCTGGTGGTGGTGGTGTAATGGTGTCGGGGATGTTTTCTTGGCACACTTTAGGCCCCTTAGTGCCAATTGGGCATCGTTTAAATGCCACGGCCTACCTGAGCATTGTTTCTGACCATGTCCATCCCTTTTTCTCTCTGGAGAAGGTTTTCATTAAGGATGTCCCTGTACATTGCTGCATTCATCTTTACCTCAATTTTGACTTGTCTCCCAGTTGCTGCCACTGAAAAACATCCCCATAGCATGATCAGACCAGAGAATTTTGTTTCTCATGGTCTGAGAGTCCTTCAGGTGCCTTTTGGCAAACCCCAGGACATTTACATACATTTACATTTATTCATTTGGCAGACACTTTTATCCAAAGCGACTTACAAAAGAGAAAAAACATAAGCGAATCATCTTAAGGAGACAGTGGTACGAAAAGTGCCATACTACTAAGTTTCACTATCATCAGAATAGTATACAAAACCGATTTAAGTGCAACAAGAATTGTTAATTATTTTTTTATTTTTAGTGACTGGTTAAATACTTGGAAAAGATGTGTTTTTTTGCCATTTTTTGAAGATAGATAGTGAGTCAGCTTCACGGATTGAGTTGGGGAGGTCATTCCACCAACGTGGTATGAAAAAACTGAAAGTCCGGGAAAGTGTTTTGGTGCCTCTTTGTTTTGGTACGACAAGGCGACGTTCCTTAGCCGACTGCAGGCTTCTGGTGAGAACATAGCTCTGCATAAATGTTTTTAGGTATGCTGGAGCAGACCCAGTGACTGTTCTGTATGCCAGCATCAGGGCCTTGAATTTAATACGTGCATGAAACGGCAGCCAGTGGAGAGAGAAAAAGAGTGGTGTAACATGTGCTCTCTTTGGTTCATTAAAGACCAGACGTGCTGCTGCATTCTGGATCATTTGCAGAGGTCTAATAGCATATGCAGGAAGGCCTGCAAAGAGAGCATTACAGTAGTCCAGTCTAGTTATGACAAGTGACTGAACAAGCAGTTGTGTGGCATGTTCAGAGAGGAAAGGTCTTATCTTCCTGATATTGTAGAGTGTAAATCTACATGATCTTGCAGTCTTTGAGATGTAGTCTGTGAAATTTAGCTTGTCATCAATGGTTACCACTAGATTTCTGACCGTTTTGGAAGGCGACACTGTAGTTGGACCCAGCTGCACAGTGATGTTGTGTTCAACATCAGGGTTGGCTGGAAAGACAAGGAGTTCAGTCTTGGCTGGGTTGAATTGCAGGTGGTGTTCCTTCATCCAGGCTGAGATATCAGCCAGACAGGCAGCGATTCGAGCGGTCACTGTGGTGTCTTTGGACTGGAAAGACAAGTAAAGTTGCGTGTCATCAGCGTAGCAGTGGTAAGAGAAACCATGTGACTGGATGATGGGTCCTAATGACGTTGTGTATATGGAGAAGAGAAGTGGCCCAAGCACTGATCCCTGAGGTACCCCAGTAAGTAACTGATGTGGCTTGGATACCTCACCTCTCCGTGCTACTTTGAAAGACCTACCTGAGAGATAGTAGTTGAACCAGCCAAGCACAGTTCCGGTGATGCCCAGTTTAGAGAGAGTGGAAAGTAGGATCTGATGGTTGACTGTGTCAAAGGCTGCAGAAAGGGCCAGCAGAATCAGAACTGATGATCTGGATTCAGCTTTCGCCTGTCTCAGCGACTCAGTGACAGACAGCAGGGCAGTCTCAGTGGAGTGTCCACTTTTGAAGCCTGACTGATTGTCATCCAGCAGCTTGTTCTGTGAGAGATAGGCAGGAGGGCTGTCATGAGGAGGGAGGGCTGTCACGTGCCTTTTATTGAGGAGTGGCTTTTTTCTGGCCACTCTACCATACAGGCCTGATTGTTGGAGTGCTGTAGAGATAGTTGTTCTTCTGGAAGTTTATCCTCTCTCCACAGAGAAATGCTGGAGTTCTGTCAGAGTGACCATTGGGTTCTTGGTCATCTACCTGACTAAGGCCCTTCTCCCCTGATTGCTCAGTTTAGCCGGGTGGCCAGTTCTAGGAAGAGTCCCGGTGGTTCCAAACGTCTTCCTTTTACGGATGATGGAGGCCACTGTGCTCATTCCATGCAGAAATTTTTCTGTACCCTTCCCCAGATCTGTGCCTCGATACAATCCTGTCTCGGAGGTCTACAGACAATTCCTTGGACTTCATGGCTTGGTTTGTGCTCTGACATGCACTGTTATCTGTGGGACCATATATAGACAGGTGTGAGCCTTACCCAGTCATGTCCAATCAACTGAATTTACCACAGGTGGACTCCAATCAAGTTGTAGAAACATCTCAAGGATTATCAGTGGGAACAGGATGCCCCTGAGCTCAGTTTTGAGTGTCATGCAAAGGCTGTGAATACTTATGTACATGTGATTTTTTTTTTAATTTTTAAATTGTAATAAATTTGCAAAGATTTCAAATAATCTTCTTTCACATTGTCATTATGGGGTATTGTTTGTAGAATTTTGAGGAAAATAATGAATATAATCTATTTTGGAATAAGGCTGTAACATAACAAAATGTGGAAAAAGTGAAGCGCTGTGAATACTTTCTGAATGCACTGTATATATATATATATATATATATACATAAATGTCTAGTGAACGAATTGTATTCTGGTTGCAGTTGCATACAGTTAAAAATAAATAATAATAATAAATATTATATAAGACTGGGCAAGTAACATGACAATTGAATTTATTGGGCCAAGCAAGTTATAGACTTTAAAGGGGGGGGGGTGGAGATGTTATGATGTGATATAGCAAGTAACCACAAGGGGGAAGCAAGTAATTATGTTAAGGCAGATTCCTGTATGTGAAGAAGTGCTACTGTTGGATGTCTGGTGTTGACAGTAATAAAGTTTACATGTCTTGTCGTCCGTTGGTTCCAAAATATTACTTTACCACAGATCATTTCTTGTCATGGTGGGGGCGGTGTCTGGTAGCACAGCAGACTAATCATGGCTGTTGTTGTCTGGATCAATGCGATGCGCAGTAACATTTTTGAAGAGGTGCATGTCAGGCTACCCCGGTTTCCTCAAAATATATGCTACAGGATGAGCTACCAACGCTATAATAGCATAGTTTTAGGGTTAGGGTTTGAGGTAGTGTAGCCTCAAACCATATCACACTACATGATAGTTAGGCTGATAGCATATCCTGATAGGTATTTTCTGCCTGACCAGATGTGCTACCTAAGTTTTTAACACTTTTCTTACTGTTGTAGTACATAATGTCAGGCTCTCCCATGCCTCCTGACTTACTGCACATCCTGAGCAGGTAGCACAGATTGTCTGAACATCGGGACCATGGAAGCTATGCATAGCCCACACTGTAGATTCAACGCAGAAGTATAAATAGGCCTTATATATCAAAGCTTGTAATCTTGTGATTCACTTGGAGCTGTTTGGTTTGGTTCATGGCTCAGAATGCTTTTATTTTCCTTATGAGAAATCCCTATGGTCAGAATGTATGGGGAAAACACATCCATAACCAAGATGACTGAAAAAAGTGGGCAGACACTCACTTGTTGTACTCTACCTCTAATAATTCCCCCCTGTGATTCTGAATATATCATTAAAAATTTATATAGGGCCTACTACCCCTTACAAAAATCTAGAGTTTTGGCAAACTAGCCACAAACTTGCAACTCATTATTTTCACTTGCAAATGAGGTTGTGATTCACTGCAAATGCTTACTGGATGTGTGCAGCTCTTCAATTGTAGTGGTGAACCTGCTGCAAACCTTTGGCAACAATGGACAATTTGCAGCAAGATTGCTGTAAAGCTCATTTGCATGTGAAAATAATCAGTGGCAAGTTTATGGCAAATTCACCATGAACCCTCAATTTTCGTAATGGTCATTTTGCTAAATGCTAAATACAGAGATACCTACTTGATTGTCACTGGATAGTCCATTGGTGAAGTTTTTCATATTGAGTGTGTGTGGGACTGCATTCAAATTTTGACCCCCACGTTCTAAGCATCTTAAAATGAATGAAAATTGTTTATTGGTGCCATAGAACAGAAAACTACAAATACAGATGGATGGTCAATCAGGATGTGTTTATTTTCCTTAAAAGCATGAAAGACAGTTGAAGAATGCTGAGGTTAAAGTGGAGAGAGCCCAGTCCTCAGTGAATTGACAGGTTCATAGTCAACCACACTGAGAAGAACATCTGAGAGAATGAGGACATCAACACACATCAAACACCAAAGGCAATTGTGAAGCACTATTTACAAAATTGCTTTAAATTGTTTTACACAGTATCTAGTTGTGGTTAAAGTACAGTATACATGAATGCTATAAAAATCAGTATTTTCAGACCTACATTAAACATTGCTTATGTTTTTATGTTTTTTTATTTTATTTTTTTATTTCAGGCCTTACTAATTCAGTAGTTTAACGTGAAAAGTAAAGACAGAATAAATCTTAGATTAGAACAAATACATGTATGAGAGAGATATTTAGGAGAAATTCTGTATTTAATAAGATCAAAGAGATATGAAAAAAGAAAAAACAAAATGACAATGACACAAAAATCGAAAGATCTCTGAGATCAAAATGATATCAAAGCTGACTGCAGTCGAAATAATCACAAACCATGCCTTGTGGCATCTTTAAATCAACAGACCTCTGACAGAGCATAATTGTATATCAAAGCCTTCTTCGGTTCAAAACTACAAAACTGCACAACAATTACAAAGAGTTGGCCACTGGAGGCAGTGAAAAGGGATTCATTTTCAAGCTTCAAAAAGGACTAAAACATTTAACTGAATTAGCCCATGCAACTCGTGTGTCATATTACAACCTTCTGAAGGCAGAGTTGTTGAGAAACAAACCAAGATTTATGTATTTTTTCAGTAAAGATTTTGATGTCCATTGCATTTTCACGAGTGCTATGGGACAAGCTCGTTCCAGTAAGATCTTGTGTTGTCATTGAACTATTCCTTTAATCTGTTCCCATAAAGTAAATCTAAAAGTTATCCAGGAAGTTGAGTTGGTGTTCAAGAGGCATGGTAAACATGATCTATGCCCTTCCTTTTTGACAGGCCACTTTAATGAAGGACACCAATCAAAGATTGAGATAGTTAACATTGACACTGACATTGAGCGTTGCATCACAGTATCACAGTTTTAGACTATTGCTCATATTAAGAGGACAACCTTTCTTTTTGTGCTGATTAAGCTCTTGTAATATCACATCACCTCCCAAGTCTCTGTGCTAAAATCAAAATGAGATAGTAAAAACACATTAACCCTTTCAGAAATAAATTGTGACAGCAAAAAATGTAAAACAACACTCCATGTGTTAAAGTGAAGCATATACAGTGATTAAATTAAAAAGTACCTACAAATTTAGTAAAACAGTGAAAGACAAGATATTTATTGGAGATATGCCCTGAACATACTCTTTGCAACTCGATTCCAAGCATCATAGCTTGGTGTAATGTGTCAGACTGCAATTCAAGTATGTGTTGCATTTTCAGTGTTGTCGCAGAGGGAACTAAAGCGCCCATTAGTGTGTCTGCTTCTACCTTGGTTTTCTCTTTCAAGCCAACTACTGTAATGACAGAGCAACAGTTTGGGAGAATCTTGGCAATTAAGTTAGTTAAAGTCAATATATTTATAGCAACTTACCTAACATCATATTTACTAATGTAACTTCTGTTCTCTGATGGAGGGAACGAGACGTTGTGTCGATGTAGTGACACTAGGGATCGTACCTGGGATCCCCAGACATCTATGATCTTTGAGGCCAATGAAAATTGGTGAGTGGAATTTGCATGCCACTCCCCAGACATACGGGTATATAAGGAGCTGAAATGCAACCACTCATTTAAGTTTCACACTGAGGAGCTTGGGTCTTGACAAGGTCCTTGCCATTTCAGCGGTTAGTTCAGTGTTGTGGCAAGAGGGACACAATGTCTCATTCCCTCCATCAGGGAACGGGGGTTACGTTATTAACCATGATGTTCCCCTTCTGTCACTCACTTGAAGTCCCCTATGGTTCCCTATGGAAAACGCCACAACTACTGAACTGTGTTACGTGGACTGGCAGTGCAAGACGGGCAGAACTCTGTGTACCTCATAGCCAGCGCACCAGGCCATTACATTACTAATGTACTCGTAGGCATCAAACAGTCCCCTGCACCTCAGGGAGAACTTGACTGCTCAAAAAATAAGGACCTGCTGACCCAGCTGTGGCCTCTTCTCTATTTGTCTCCCCAAAAGGAACAAAAACATTTAGCTGGGGGCCATTTAAGGTCCACGTCGGGGGGTGTTCCTTCAAAGAGGAAGACATCTTGGAAACCACACCCCGCCCGGAGGGGTCCTCTGCCCAAGGAAGATGTGGTTTACCAACGGGTAAACCCTTTTGCGGAAAATATATCACACAGGGTTATTAACGGGATAACCAATGCAACATCAAGGCTGGATCTGCCTTCTCCTGAGGCAGCGCTTGCAGGTTCACCACCTGATCCCTGAATAGAGTCGTGGGAACCTTGAGCACATAGCCTGGTCAGGGTCTCAGAATGATGTGAGAGTAACCCGGACCGAACTCCAAGGACAGTTCACTGACAGAGAACACCTGCTGGTCCCCTACCCACTTGGAGTTGAGTGCCGTCAGGTGGGCAGACTTCAAGGAGTGCACCTTTAACTCAGCTGACCCTAGGGGTTCAAATGGAGCTCCCCGTAGGCCCTGAAGGACCACGGAGTGGTCCCACGAGGAAGCGAGGTGCGGTCTTGAGTGGCGGGTAGGGGGGGGGGTTAACCTCCTCCCGCCTCTCAGAAACCTGACGATCAAGTCGTGCTACCCTAAATACTTACCGTCTACTGCATCGTGATGTGCCAATGTAGCGGCAACATACACTTTCAAGGTGGAGGGGGCCAGCCAGCCCTCTAGCCTCTCCTGCAGAAAGGAAAGCACTGATCCAACTGCACATCTTTGGGTGTCTTTGTGTCAGGAAGAACACTACTTAGCAAACAGACGTCATTTTAGGTCATACAGGCTCCTCATCGAGGGAGCCCTGGCTTGAGTGATCATATCTACTACTGCTGGTGGTAGCCACTTATGTCTTCCACTTCCTGTCCAAGGGCCAGATGTGGAGATTCCAGAGGTCTGGTCGCGGGTGCCAGATGGTGCCCTCTCCGTGTGAAAGAAGGTCCTTCCCTCATTGTGCCCTCAAGGAGAACGATTCTAACTCCATACAGAGAAAAGTGATGCTCTGAACCGGGGAGAGCTTGCTCTTTTCCCAGTTGACCCAAAGCCCCAGCCGGCTGAGGTGCCTGAGCACCAAGTCCCTGTGTGCACCCAACAAATCCTGCGAGTGAGCTAGGATCAGCCAGTCATCGAGATACTTGAGAATGCGGATTTCCACTTCCCTTAACAGGGAAAGGACTGCCTCTGTGACCTTCGTGAAGGTACGAGGTGACAGGGACAGACCGAAGGGGAGGACTTTTTACTGGTATGCTTGCCCTCGAAAGTAAACTGCAGGAAGGGTCTGTGCTGAGGTAAAACCGAGACATGGAAGTATGCGTCCTTCAGGTCTACTGCTGTGAAGCAATCTTGATGCCAGACATTCACTAAAATTAGTTTTTTGCATCAGCATCTTGAATGGGAATCTGTGCAAAGCTCGGTTCAGAACTCGCAGGTCCAAGATACCTGCCACCGCTACCTGCCACCTTTTCTGAGTACGATGAAGTAGCGGCTGTAAAAACACCTTCATCTCAGCTGGAGGAACAGGCTCTATCTCATCCTCCGATGCAATCTCCACACACAAGGCAGCAGCGTTCTCATGTTCACCACAGTGAAGCGGACACCGTTGAACTTGGGTGGGCACCTGGCGAACTGAATCACATAGCCGAGATGGATAGTCCTGATCAGCCACCGCGACGGGTTGGAGAGCACACCACAAAACTCCTCACGAGGGGGACCAAGGGTGTTGGACGTTCCGGCGAGTGGGACCTTGCGATTTGTGCCACAGCTGGGTGCACGGGGGCAGGAACACCGCCTTCGGGGCGTCAAACCTTCCAGAGAGAAATAGTGCCAGCAGTTGTGATAATGATGGTAATTGGACACTGACTGTGAAGCCCAGCCAGTAAGGAAACCACTCTTTTCTTAAAATGTGGGTACCGCAGCCCTTGGGGCATGTGGCAAAATGCTAAAAGTGGTGCTCTTAACAGCTCCTGTGCAGTGAATCTCCTGGACTCCCTGGATAAACCTACAGGCCCTGGACGGAAGTCACGGATGGCTCCACCAGGTGGCACAGGTACACCGTGATCACCTTAACCACCTGGGGAGTCGCCGAGCACCCGCAAGCAGCCCCACCGTCAAGGGTAGTGAGAGCAGATGAGCCCGCACACAGGTTCCAGGCAGTAAAAGCTGCCCACCACGATCGCGTGAGCTCATCATGCACTTCTGGGAAGAAAGGTAGTGGGGTGGGGCGTGGCCGTGAGCAGCGCTCAGGGCCCCGGGACCATTCATCAAGCTGTGAGGGTTCAGCAAGCATGTCCGTCAGCTGCACATGGTGTCAGACTAAACCAGTCCGCTCTCCGATGCTATATTTGAAAGCTCATCCGCTTCGCGAGCCACGAACTAGATCGCGGACTCGCCTTGAGAAGAGTTGACGGCAAACGAGCATGCTGGTGAATGGGAGTTCTGCAGGGTGTTTCCCGGCAGAGCGGCTCCCACTGAAATCCCCAAATCGCTCCCAGTGCTAATCGATGCGGTCTCGGACCCATAAATAGAAGGACCACGGCGGGGAGCCGCTGGGGGCTTACGCTGGGGAAACCTTGCAGTGAGAACATGAACCATCCACAAACACTGTCCCCATGTGGGCAGCGTCCAACACGTGAGGCAGTGATAGTGGCAGTAGGAAACTAAAAGGTAACGATCGCAACCAGAAAACAGAAAAGGCATTTTTAAAAAGATGCTCTCCATGACTACCACTCTTTTAGATGGGAAATATACTCTTCTAGAGGAAGAATATACTCTTTTAGGCTGCTTAAGCACCCAGGGGCGTTCTCTGCACTCAACCAGTGCAAGCGGGGGAGAAGCCGCTGTAATGCGCCGTGAATCTAACAGCTTCACTGGACTTAGAGATGAATGGATCGGCAGAGTAATTCAGCTCAGTGAATACAAACACTCAGATCCGAAGAAGTCTGAATGAGTGGTTGCATTCCAGCTCCTTATATATGTCTGTAGGAGTGGCATGCAAATTCCACTCGCCAATTTTCATTGACCTTTTCTCAAAGGCCAGAGATGTCTGGGGCTCCCAGGAGCGACCCCTTGTGTCACTACATTGACACAACATCGAAAGAGTGTCCTGTAAAATGTGCTGCAAAAGTCAAAACATTTATTGGGGTTGGGGTTAGGGGTAGAATAGGATTGTTTGTTTTATTTTAGGCTAAAGATTAGGATAGAGATAGGGTTACTAGGGTTAGGGATAGGTTTTTTGGTTATTAGGGTCAGTTTTATTACAAATTACTGTATTTGAATGAATTAGTTAATATCTGATGCCTGTTACCAATTTATAATTTGAAAAGCTCTTTTTAACAAAAAAAAGTTAAAAAGGAATAATACCTAATTTTATGTTTTAGAACACAATATAATTAAATGCATCATACATCAGTAGAGGGATATTCAAGCAAAAATAAAGTTATCCTAAATTAGTAAACAAATTAAACCCAACAAAGTGTCTCAAAGCTGGCATAAAATGGCAACAGTATTTTATGAACAGTACATTGATGCCTCAAAAGAAAATAAATGCATTATATATGTGGATCTACATATACTTAAAACATGGACAGGTATATTATTCAAAACATGTACAATGTAAGCAAATTATTTTATAATCCATTCTAAGAACAAATCACTTTTTCACATGGCTAGCTACCAAGCAGATTTGAGGTATTTGTTACTTTTACCTACTCTGCTCCATTTATTGGGCCACATGTATCAACCATTAAATGGTTGTATTATGAGATGAATTTAGCCACCTTAGTTCCTGCAGAATACTGTAGAAGTATTTTCCATTTAAATCCCCATAAACCAACAACATTTACTGAGTGTTTGTTTGATCAAGACATGAAATGTCCATGTAAAGCTGAAATGCAATTAGTTACCTGAACATGCATGTCATTTACAGCAGATCTGAAAAAGCATGCTGTTCTTGCCGATGTTTAAGATTAGTGAGCTATTTACAGAAATTTTACACCACAACAAGAAATGAAAAGTGGTTTTCTGATCACTTGGCCACTTCAACGAGCTGGTGGAAAACAGCAAGATTGGTAAAATGCTTATTAACCTATTAACCTATTAACTGAGTCAACAAACAACTGGATTAAAATAAAATAAAATACATAATATAACATATATTTAAGAATAATAATAATAATAATAATAATAATAATAATAATAATAATAAAAAAAAACTATAGAACAAATAATACATTTAAATTAAAATGTACAGAATATTAATTTGATAAAATTATTTTTAGAAATGTTTGCTATGGCAATCTATGCAAAAACAAATATGCAGATCTGTGCTAAAGTTCCCAATCATGGCTTAATGTAAGCATAAAACAGCTTTTTCTTTTTATGCAAAGATTACAAAGTGTTAAAAGCCTCCAATACGAGCAACACACCTTTGTGATTTTATAGAAAACAGATGCTTGCTGGAAAGTGGCAGATTGTTATTAAAGTAGCTTGCGAAAGAGTGTGTTAAGATTAATGCTGTGTGCTGCGGATTCAGTATTAGCATGCTATAGCGGCTTATCTACAGCAGGATCATAAAGCAGGTGGGAGATTTAGCGTAATTAACCGCTCTGTTCCTCTCCTGTGTCTGTAGCTGGCAGCAGTGGGGCTAATGCCTCTCCATTGCATCGCAATGTGGGATCAGGCTGTTCAGGAGCTGGGACATACAGAATGGGCTCAGTTGGAGGCTGAGCTGCAGCGGCCACTGCCTCTGGGTCGCTACTAGGAGGAGCATCCACGGCAGGGGGATCTGTGCCTGCAGAGTTGCTTTCAGCAGTACTCGATGGGGCTGTGGAGGCCTCCAATGGAGCCTGGGGATTTTTCTGGGCCTCTGCTGCAGAGTTGGCTGCATCTGGCCTGGCCACTGCTGCTTCTGCTAGTGCTGGTTGATGCTCTGGTGCCCTGAGACGCTTCATCATGGTAGTGACCCTTACAGCTTTCTGGAGGATGGTGATAATCAAGATTTCATTATGGCAAACTCAAAACTTCCTTTCTCAAAACACACAAACACACACACACACACACACACACACACACTAGTTTAAGACTAGTTTTGTGACCATGTCTGTTAGCTTTGAAGACATCTTTCTGCTAGTGTACTTCTAAAAGTTGACTAAATTAACTTGAAGCAGATATATACGGATTTCAAATTTACAGTCTTTCTCTTATGGAAAAACATACCAAAATGATTGATGACTCAACCTGTACTACATAGATTTTTTTTTTGTCCCTCCCCCTTCCACCTGACATGACTAGCAAGTAGCAAATCATGGTTCATGGCTATGATGTAATTAATGCATGTTGGAATTTTATATATATATATATATATATATATATATATATATATATATATATATATATATATATATATATATATATAAAAGTCTATATAAGAAAGAAGCCTTTCAAAATGTCCCACCCAAATTTCCATTTTCAATAGCATATACATCAACACAGCACAGAAAACTGCACTCGTTTAGCAAATTCATGGGGTCTTTAAGAATGAACATTAAATTGCATGTAGGACTTACCTTCCACTTAGCTTTAGCAAAGTTCTTCTCAATTTGTGCGCATACATTTTCCTTGATGTTCTTGTCTGAGGCAGCATTCCCAGATATCCTTTAACAGTAAAAGAGAGCTCATAATGTGGGCTGGAAAGTTGCATTTCAGGCATATTTAAACCCACAAAATGGACAATAACAACTTTCTCTTAATAGATAGGAATGACAATACATTTTAAGTTGATTAATACTACAAGTACCATTCATGGTTGATGGCTTCTTGAGCAGTCAGTCTCTGGTCCTGGTCCACCTCCATCAGATGTGAAACTAAGTTTTTAGCTGTAGACCAACAAGATGCAACTCAGTAAACAAGCAACACTTTTGCGTAATTTCATTCAAATCTAGGTTAAAATGAAGGAGGGTTTCTGCTCTAGCAAGTACAGTATATGAGGTTTTATAAGTATTCTTCATATAAAGTCTGAAATTGTAAAACTGAAAGACAAGATGTCCAAAACATTCTCTTTGCAAGTACATGAATGAAGAAGCTTCCAGCTGGTGAGGTCTGCCTCCTATTGCATATGTCAAGCAAACTTTAAATAAAGGAACAGCCCATTCATAAGATTTTGGTAGTCTAAATGGGCTCTATGCAATGCATCCACTGCTCTGTGAATTTATTGTCACCAGCACTGCTCTGTAACACTATGTATATGTTTTACAGTACAGTATGTTTTCTTTCGGCTTCTCTGGGACAATTGGCTATCATCCTCACTTGATTGAAATAACCTTTTCTTCTCTCCCATTGTTCATTATTTTGTAATGTACAGTATATTTGAAATACAGTATGTTTCAAGGTTTAATTTCTGTACAGCATCCTTGAATTTCAGAAAGGTGCTTTACAAAATAAATATATTATTATTATTATTATTATTATTATTATTATTAACAATCATATTAAACTGCTGATACAAATCATGGCATTAAAAGGTATCTGCTGGTGGAACTGATTTTAGACTTTTTGCTAGAGATTATATGTGGTTCTCAAACATCTTAGCACAATGACCTATTTCTCAGGAAAATAACAAATTGCACATTGCAACACTTCGCTAAGATACAATACACCTACAGAAAATGCAAACACTCCCACACACGGCCACTTGCACTTAGAATTAGCGCTCTCATGAAAATTAGATAAAACGTAGCACACAGTCGCTACATGTTGCACCTAGTGTGGTCACAAAAAAAAGCCCATTATCAGTTTTCTTCATAATAAGTACCGGAATCTGAAATTTCATCCCAGTACGGTGAGTCAAATTCATAGTCTCCAGAAAGAATCTTCCTGAAGAGGTTCTTGTCATGGTTTTCGTAGTCATCATCATCTGTTTCATCGTAGAAAGGAGGATTTCCAGAAAGCCTGTGAATGAGATTCATTAAATCATTACAAACTGTGAGTATAGTCTATTTATTGACAGCCCATGGACCATCTGATACATACTGCACACAAATTAGCAGAATATTACTTTTTCACTGATGGAAATTCTGACCAAAATATCTAGGCACATTTGTTTTTTCAGTGGTGTCTGTATAACCTATCATAGACAGCCATGCCATTACTTATATTAGATACCACATAGTTTACTCTGATCTACTCTATACTCTTATTATGGTATCATCATTTTCAGATTTACCACCCCTGAAAAAACAAACTTCATGTACTTCATATTTTACATGTTGATCCAATGGCCCCTGCCTGTCTACAGGGATAGCTCACCCAAAACAAAATGTCATCACCACTGTATGAATTTCTTTTTTACATGCAACATCAAAGGACATATTAAAGGTGTCATGACATACTCTATATAAATATATATACACATTATATATATATATATATATATATATATATATATATATATATATATATATATATATATATATATATATATATAATTTTATTGTTTTCCTTAAGGTTCACTTATAATGATAAGGTTTTTTGCAGCAAAACTTTGCATCATAATTTGGTAATATATGATCATTTTCCACCCTGACTCTGTGTAGCCCCATTATGCAGCCCCTCGAATACAGATTATTTTAAACTCAGTTGGAAGACAATGAACCAGCTGCAAAACAATAAAAACTTTACTTCAGGGTTTGAACATAATGCACATCCAACACATGGCATCCAAATATTTCAAACTGTTTAACCCTGCAGCACCACAAACTATAAATATCATGACAGATGAAACATTAATGAATGAAACTGGTTACTCACATTTTTTATTTTTTTTTGGGTCAGGTCCAATAGTGTTATTAACTGCCCCATCTTTCAATAAATTACTTTGCAAAGCTTGAATCATATTTTGACTGGATCACAAGCAATCCTTACTGATAAGAGCCAAAAACACACATTAAACCTCCACTGGGCTCTGGACTACCTCATGAATATTAATTAGGTCACGATATTTACAGCACTATAAGTCTATTAGTCGCAAACTACTACAATGACAAATATGTCAAAGCTTTTCTAATAAAGAACACATGGTAAATATATCAGCCCTTGAATGGCCATTAGTACAAATGTAAAATAGACAGAAATCATTTTGTATAGACTGCAGCATACATACAAAAATAGCCCACACCATTGAGGATAGATATATTTACCATGCAATCATGTTAAAACTACTAAAACGGTCAAGCATAGATCTGCATAGAATTAAATGCCACTCGCCACAGTCATCAAACCACACAAAGTGCCCTCTTCATTGTCTTGAAAGCAAACCCTCAAATAAATTTTTTCAAACCCAACAGGTTCAGGGGGTCATCATCTGTTTTAATTCATTGACATCCTCAGCTGATTTTGATTAGGCTGATCTCCGAAAAAAAAACTCTCTCTGGTGGTTTTGAGACAGTAAGTGTTATTTCAATCATAAATCGCTGTTGTTAACCAATATCAATTGCCTGTAAATCAGAAATCAGCTGTCAATTACAATTTAATTGCTGATGTTAACCAACATCCCTGATTTAAAAGTCTGTGACTTTGTCCCATGTTTAAAAAAAAATTATCTTATCATAGAGACCACAGTAAGTAAGCTTTTTGCAGGTTGATTTCCCCTAAAGAATGTAAATAGTGGTTCCGTATTGATTTAAAAACTTTGTTTTCTTAGTTTGAGTGACATGTCGACTTCTGGCTAAACCTAATGCATGACTTTGTTGTGGGACTACCTGTAATAAGCTGTTTAGCTGTGAATTTTCTAGTTTGTGCAAACAATAGTAGATTAAGTGTGGCAAGTGTGTTCAGGAAAAAAGTTTAGAAATAATAATATTTTTTTTACAGTTTGTCAAAATTACACAATTCATATTAAAATTCTTATTTGATCTTGTGTACAGGTCGGGGCCCTGACATGCAGCCCATGTTGACCATTGGGTTAATGTGGCCCTGGAAATGAGCCAAAAACATACAATCCATGTTGAAATGTGCTTAACACGTAAAACAATCCACTATAAACTGTTCTGCACATTCTGTACATAATCCTGCACTGACATGATCAAGAACTGTTAAACTTTAGCTGCTCTTTCCAAATGTTGGGGTGCTTCAACAGTGGCCAAGGTAGTGCCGTATGTCCTCAAAGCCCCAAAATCTGACATCTTTTCTGTATTTTTTTACTGAGGATGGGATGCTGTTATCACATGTCACATCTTCCATGTCTGTTTACACACAGGACAGGATGTTTTTTTTTCTCTCTTGCAGCGAGCAGCAGCAGTGGAATGGAACAGAACAAGATGCATCTTTTGAAGCTGAACTTGTTTTGCTCTTAAAATGCAACGTACACATCACCAGAAACACTTTGAAAACGTTAAAGGCATCCATCAAGCGATGCTTACATAGACAAAAAAATAAAAATAGCGCATATGGGATCAAGAATGCGTCCTTGATGCATTTATACTCAAAACAGCAAGCGGCAGCTCAGCAGAATGAAACAGAATGGAGAAAGTTATAATTAGGAGTTATAACTTGACACAGCATCTTTTAAAAAGTGGCACAAGAAACATGACAAAAGTCAAAGACATATGTCTAGTGCATGTTTATACAGGTAAATAATTAAAATAGTCCAGATGTGCACAAGAAGGTGTCCTGTGTAAGTGCCCTTTGGTGCAGGAATTGTAGGCATACCTGTCCTGCTCTCTCTGTTTATTGACTGAACACAAGTGTACAGGGCCAAGGGTGCGATTATGTAAAAGGAGGTGTCTCTTGCTGTGGAGGTGTTCACGCGTCAATAAATGCCCCCATATGATGTAGAAAAGTTGCAGAAGTAGAGAATGACCTGTTTTTGCAGCTTGGTGTCAAATGCTCCTTTTGTACTAGAGATGGTGTTTTGAGCTCTGAAACTTACTGAATGTTTTTATAGTACAATTAACTTTTTTTTTTTTTTAAAGTGTATGGTGACTGAGGCTGTCATTCATCCAAACATCTCCTTTTGTGTGTGGGTTTGGAACAACATAAATGTGAGTAAATTATGATTAAATTTCTACTTTTGGGTGAACTATACCTTATTTGGGTGGATCTTGGTTAGAGTAAGTGACAATGCTGATCATCAAAAGTATGGCTTCACAAGACTAGGTAAACAGTGTCTGTATAAAGCTACCATTTGGTGATTTCAGGTATATAGAGAAATAGAAACTCACAGAATGTACATAATCACACCAAGGGCCCAGCAGTCCACAGGTCGGCCATATCTCTGTCTTCCAACGACCTCTGGAGCTGGTTGACGAAACAGACATGGGAAAATTATGCATGGGGGCATGAGTACTCTTGTCACCACTGCTATTCTAATTTTAACAACTTATTATAGCCATATAAATTCCATAAAATCATGTAGACTCTCTTTATACTCTTTTTGTTGTTGTTGTTCAAAAAAGACCATCTGCTGCAACTGTCCTCATGGGTTTTAAAGAGGTTTTGCCTGTTTTAAAGAGCTTCTTACCCAGATACTCTGGGGTTCCACAGGGCTCCTTGATGAGTCCATTCTCTAGTTTTGCCAGATGGAAATCACTGATGACAATTTTAGAATGTTTCAGTCGGTTGTAGTACACCAGATTCTCAAGCTAGAGAGAATGAGAATAACAAGATGACATGCTGGTTCCTTCAATTTATTTTCTAAAAACAGACTGAAAAATACTGGATAATAATTAATTTGTGTTCCAAAGAAACTTTTCCAGATACAAGAAACATGTTCTTAAGCAAACTCCCTTTTCTAAATAATAATAAGAATAATAATAATAATAACAATAATAATAATGTACATCATTTGTGACTAAAGTTATGGAAAACTATGTGAGGCTGTCAGCCATCATACAAGTGAGCATTACCATAAACATGTGCTAAAAAACATATGCTTATCATATTTCACCCTGTATTGATTAATTCATTGTTAATTATCCATAGTTTAGGGCTATTTACATGATAATTAAGCACATCTCCCCCTAAATTCTTATTACTGTAATGTGGAAAATTATCATTTTAATTACTGAAATACAATTTCCTATTTCTTTCTTTTATGGGGAAATATGACCCAGACATGTTCTTTATAGATGACATTCATCCCTTTGCTGTTGTTAGCAGATAATAACAAGATACGATTGACTAAAACATTAAACACAATTTATTTGTTAATATATATCACTTAAAAAATATATAGTGAGGGTGTGAAAATGTTACTGGTGATCACCAGAGGGTGCTGTGCTGTATACCTTTAGGTTTCTGTGAACAATCTTCAGGCTATGCAGGTAAGCGACTGCCTCCATAACCTGTCTGATCACATTGCTGGTGTCCCTCTCTGAGTAATAGCCTTGATCCAGGATCCAGTCAAACACTTCGCGACCTGTGGCCCTGCAAGTGAGGACAAATGGGACAATAAATTCTAACTGCTAAAGTGAACAGTTACAGTACATTTTTTTATTTATTTTTTTCATCCAAAGCAACTTTTAGTGCACTGTGGCACAATGGTGACAGGGTAAACTTTAATCTGTGACCCCTAACCACTACCCTACAGTGGGTATTCATTCAGAACAGAATTCAACAGGCCAGAGCTGAATGCCTCGGAGCTTACGAACATTACGAACACATACGAATGTAACGAACATTAAGACGGTAAGGGCAAGTTCAGCTTGTTTTGCAAACTGCCAGGAAAAAAAAAAGAGAAAGAACAACTTTCAAATCCACATCATTTATTTTCTGGCTAAACGTTGCAATGGAGATGTATATTAAACACTTAACTGCAGCATTCAATGTTCATAAGGACGTCTATGTATTGGAGAGTAATTTGTTTGCATTTATTCATTCACATTTCATTAGAGAAAATTATAATTTGTGAGTAATTTTTTTCATATGCACAGACGTTATGAGCAAGCATCATATTCAAACAATTGTGACTTCCAAAAACTTTTTCTTTTAAACAGGATAATCAAATTAGTTAATTTATATGTATACCATTGTGTCATATTATGTTATATTCTCATGGTATTAAAAATTAAAGAAAAAGTGAACAGAATCATTATGTATGGGAGCAGAATACTTTATACAGAATATTATAAAATATTTGAAAAATAATTAACATTTTCCATTACTTGAATTAGGGTGGAAGTTAGTACTTTGACCACATAATTTGTATAATATATGTCTCAATTAATGGGTTTGAGTTTTACGCTACACATGTTGTAAGCAGAAACGCTATGCAGTTCAAACATGTAGGTTACAAGCTTTGTAATTCATTATCTGTGGCGGTGTTTAAATCTTTTGTTTGAGCTGAAAAATGTGCAGTGGGGACTCACGTGTAGCCAGGCAAGAACATGATCGATCACATTAGCAACATACATTGAAAAAATATATTTACACTAATAACAAACAATCTCAGTATAGCTTTATTAATTTTGGCAGTTTGTTGTTAATTCGGTTACTGATAGATTTTCTAATGTCACATAATATTTGGGAGCAGCATTTCGACGAGAAAGGACATTCATATTTCATACAATGTCATAATCTGACAAGGCCATCATTTTGAGAACATGAAGCACAAGTTAACAATGTTAACATTGCTTGATAATGTGCACCATTTGACACTGAATAAAGAAACCTAATTTGAACATAAAAATGCCCACAAATGTTATCGGCGCCTAATAGCTCAAACTGATAATATTATGTTAAGTTATGCTGATTATCTTGTTTTTGAACCAGGTCAAATAACCTGCCTCTGTGTTTGTGTTGCGTCTTCTGCCGTTTGAGCTAATTATACCACTTATTTGCATCTCTGCAAGGATGCCAACATTATGTAGTAAGCTTATTATGAAGCCCCAATTAAACCATAACACAGAAGAATGACCCATACGACCATAGCGTGGCAGCAGACAAGATGAAAATAAAACAAAAAACAAACCAGCAACTGTAGAACATTTGGAAATAAAGTGGAGCAAGACATGCATCGTGGGGCTCATTTTCTCAGTTCACTCGACTGCAGCATGCGCAATACAATGGGGCTTGATTCACGCATCCTTCACAAAGGTGAATCTGCCTGATTCCGGCCTTGCTGAAGCACCCCAAGGTCATCACCGATCCCCCACACATTTCACGGTGGGTGCGAGATGCTGTGGCTTGAAGGACTCTCCATTAGACAACCAGGTGGAGGATCAGTGATGATCTAAGGGTGCTTCAGCAAGGCTAGAATCTGGCAGATTCGTCTTTCTGAAGGATGCATGAAGGATGCAAGCCACGTACA
Organism: Moxostoma hubbsi; assembly: GCA_032164185.1. NCBI lineage: Eukaryota > Metazoa > Chordata > Actinopteri > Cypriniformes > Catostomidae > Moxostoma > Moxostoma hubbsi. Next base: position 9,882,994 of record JAVLUX010000051.1, read on the forward strand.
AAGTTATCCTGAAAAGAAAACTTGCTTCCTTCTACTCAGACAATTTTCCCCCACTGACAATGTTCCCCAAGGTGTGGATGGAGGAGCACCAGATCAAGACCCTATTGGACAAGTCAGAGTGGGCCAGTAGGGGGTCACGAGAATGACTTGTTCCCCGTCCTCTCTGACCTTGCACAGGACTTGTGCATGTAGGCTCACTGGGGGAAATGCGTACTTGCGCAGCCCCCAGGGCCAGCTGTGTGCCAGCATGTCTGTGCCGAGGGGGACTTCCATCAGAGAGTACCAGAGCAGGCAGTGTGTGGAATCTCGAGAGGCGAATAGATCTAACTGTGCTGTGCCGAACAGAGTCCAAATCAGCTGGACCACCTGAGGGTGGTTTCTCCACTCTCCGCTGAGCGTTAGCTGTCATGACAGCGTATATATATATATATATATATATATATATATATATATATATATATATATATATATATATATATGAGCGTGTCTAACACTTTTAGTCTAACACTGCTGACTAGCCGGGGCAATTATAACGTGTTAACACCATTAATTAAATGTATTGTTGTTTTTTCATTAGGGCTAACAAATGAAATTATGAATGTTGACAATGTTTTTTCATTTTGATTTTCAGGACTTCTATAAAACAGCAGTTATTGAAAAAGGCTGACATTTGAGCATTTTTTTCTGTATTCATGAGCTAATTAAGCAATAACTTTAATGCTGCCATTAATTTTGCATTGTCAGATCACATTCTACACATTAAAATGTAAAAAAGAGAAAGAAATACAATACAAATAATACAATTAACAATTTAGTCATTATACCTCTCACTTTCTTCACACTACTAAACGATGGTGACAAATGTGTCCCTTTGCATGTCCTGTTGTGATTTTGCGAAAGTGTCTCATGTGAGAATTTAAAGTTCCCCATCTGTCGCTCACTTCGACGTCATGTCGAAAAAGCGACACTAGGGGTCTCTCTTGAGCGCCATATATGCCTCTGGTCTATGAAAAAAGGCCAATGAAAAGTTGGCAGACAGTATTTGCATACCCCGCCCTGGACATACGGGTATAAAAGCAGGGAAATACGTCGAGTTCATTCAGAAATTTTCTTCGGAGCCGATGGTCGTGTATGCAGCCAGCTGCGAGTGACACACCAGATTTCTGCTTCTGTTCCTCTGACGCTCTGTCTGCTGTTGAATCTACGGCACACTTCAGCGGCTTTCTTCTACTCTGCAATGCAGAGCAGTTTGCCCCTGTGCGCGTCGACAGCGCAGAGTATTGAAAGAGTCTGTTAAAAGAGTAATTTTCTCTGTAAAAGAATTTATTTCTCTAAAAGAGCAATACATAGCGGTGTCAAACGTCCTTTTCAGGACGCATCTTTTTAAAGATGCCATTCCGCCCCTGTGTAGTTCCTGGATGCGATTGAGTGCTCTCGGCTTCAGACGGCCACAGGCGTTGTCTCGTGTGTCTGGGAAGCGATCACACCGAGGCAGTGTTTTTTGATGGTTCATGCTCTCACTGCGAGGGCATGATCATGGCAACATTGCGGTCGTGGCTTGCTTTCAAGGCGATTTGGGGAGGGCAGCGGGTGCAGCTCCGCCAGGCATGCCCCCTCGGACCACCCGCCCCCTGGCACGCTCATTGACTCCCATCCGTGCTCGACGTAACAGCGGCTCACCTCACGGCCAGTCTGCCTATCCTCTGGAGGTCGAGGTGGATGAGCTCGCCGCTGCATCGGAGAGCGCAGCGTATGACGCTGATACCTCACCTGGGCTGCCTCCTTCGGGCAAGTACGCCCAGGCTGAGGCTGACACGCAGATGTCCGACATGCTTGCCCAGGCTGCTGTCAGTGTGGGTTTGGACTGGAACCCTCCGTCCTTCCCACACCCATCTTGGTTGGATGACTGGTTCCTGGGGTCTGTGCACCGCTCACAGCCTCGCCCCCCCTGGTCCCGTTTTTCCCAGAGGTGCATGATGAGCTGACTTCTTCATGGAGAGCCCCCTTCTCCACTCGTCACAAGCCCTGCTCATCCGCTCTCGCTACCCTCGATGGCGGAGCGGCCCACGGGTATACGGCGATTCCCCAGGTGGATAGGGCTGTTGCACTCCATCTATCGGAAACACTACCACCTGGCAGGGTCGCCCTGTGCTCCCTTCCAAGGCCTGTAGGACGACATCTTCATTTACCACCAAAGCCTAAAGAGCCGTGGGACAGGCCGCTTCTGTCTTGCACGCCATGGCTATCCTGCAAGTCCACCAAGCCAAGGTGCTCAGGGATCTGCACGAGGATAGCCCTGATCCCGACGAGTTGCAGGAACTGCGCTCAGTGACCAACCTCGCCCTCAGGGCCACGAAGGTCACAGCGCAGGCACTCGGGCAGGCGATGGCCACGCTTGTGGTCCAGGAACATCATCTATGGCTGAACCTGGTCGAGATGCATGAGGCCGACAAAGCTCACTTCCTCAACAGCCCCCTCTCCCAGTTTGGCCTCTTCGGCGACACCATCAAGGACTTCGCCCAGCAGTTCTCCGCGGTGAAGAAGCAGACGGAGGCCATCTCTCATATCCTGCCCCGCCGCAAGCCTGCTGCTACGGGCCCTGCCCCGTCTGCTCGCCGAGGGTGTCCTCCTGCAGCCAAGAAACACCCTGCTCCGCCTCAGCCCAGGCCCAGCTCTCAGCCCCAGCATCGAGCACACCGCAGGAAGCAGTCGCTCCCCATCTCCAGGACCCCTTCGAGGACCCGTAAGGCTCATAGGCACTCCTGAGACGATCGACCCAGGAACCAAGATGTTAGCTCCAGAGATGGTAAGACCACTCCGTCCCCCGGTGGAGGGCCGGGAGGAGAATCTTTTGTTAAATTTTCATTTGCCGCACCCCCTGGGGCTGTGGTACCCACATTCTCAATAAAAGAGCTATTTCCTTTGTCTCTGGGTCACCTGGCCCACAAATACCATTCTCACTGAACTCTGCCACCAGATTTCAACAGTCCTGGCCTCCTGGACATGGACCACCTGTCTCCAGCCCCACGACTGTTCCCCGGCCGGCCGGTTCCAACGAGTCTAGAGGACGCCTACCCTGGACCTCCTCCTCAGTCGCTAACCCGCCCCCTGCCGGGTGTGCGGAACAAGGTAAGTGCTTTGAGTCTTTTCTCAGCACCAGAGCCTCGGGACGCATCCCCGCCTCCCGACGCTGCCTTACCTGCTCTGCCCCACTGCGAAGTCCCACCGGGTATGTCAAAAATAATCGTCCCCTTGGTGCCCCTAGCGCGGAGTTTGGATGTGTGGCTCTCACTTCCCAACCCATCTCGCTGGCTGGCTCGGTTAAGCAATTCAGTTTGCCTGGCCCCCGCTCCGAGAAGCCGGCATCCGCATACTCAACTACCTCGACGACTGGCTCATTTTGGACCACTCGCGAGAGTTACTATTCACTCACAGAGACCAGGTGCTCAGGCACCTCGGCCGTTTGGGGCTTCAGGTCAACTGGGAAAAGAGCAAGCTCACTCCGGTTCAGAGCATCTCTTTTCTCGGCATGGAGTTAGACTCGGTCTCAATGTCAGCACGTCTCACCAATGAGTGTGCGCAGTCAGTGTTGAGGCATGCACCATGTGATGATCACCCCCGCCTGCCACCAAACACTCAAACCCTGGACAGACCTCTGTTTTCTATGGGCAGGAGTGTCCTTACAGCAGGTGTTCCGACGCGTCCTGGTCATGACCGACGCCTCCAGTTTGGGTTGGGGCACCGTGTGCAATGGGCACACAGTTGCAGGCCGTTGGAATGGGGCCCCACTGCGTAGGCACATCAACTGCCTGGAGTTGTTGACTGTCTTCTTTGCCCTGCGGATGTTTCTCCTGTTAGTTCGAGACAAACATGTCTTAATTAGGTCAGACAGCACCACTGCGGTAGCGTACATAAATCGTCAAGGCAGCATATTCTCCAGCCACATGTCACGACTCGCCTGTCGTCTCCTCCTTTGTCAAGTCTCTGCGTGCCACTCACATCCCTTTCAACCTCAATGTGATAGCGGACGCGCTGTCACCAAACAGAGACTTTCCCAGTGGGTGGTGGATGCCATCCTACTGGCCAATCGCACCCAGGCCATGCCACCCACCCTGCGGGTTCGAGCGCACTCCACAAGGAGTGTTGCATCCTTGTGGGCACTGGCTAGGGGCACCTCCCTACAGACAGTTGTAGGGCAGCGGGTTGGGCAACACCTAATACCTTTGCGAGAATCTCAGGGTTGAGTCAGTCTCGTCCCGTGTTTTCTCAGGTCCGAGCCGGTAGAATTCGGTACACCCTAACGGTCTGACTGGATGAATCGCTTGCATTCAGCGCCCTTTTCCCTTGGCTGAGGTAAAACAGTGCGCCTTCTTTCCCAGGAGATCCCACCCACCCGGGTCACTGGTCGATTCCTCCCTAGCCCTGTTGGGTCCGCAGTTCAGCGGAGGAACCTGCCGACCCAGTCCACTACGGGTACCCTAGGCTACCCTGTACTGGAATAGGTGCTCCACAGTTCAGGCCTCCTACACGGACTCCTCCTGTGTGTACTTCCATGGTACGGTCACCTTACAAGCTAACCCACGTCTCCCTTAGGCAGTTTTTTTGCTGCCCTCCGGTCGCTGTGTTGTAGCAACTCCCCCCTCCTTGAGGCTGGATCTACCACCACGCCATTCTTTCCCACATGTGACTGAAGAGCACATGTGATGTATTTCGCCACCTTTACCTCCCCTTTCAGGCAGGTGTGGCCTCCGCAGGGTCTTTTCCCCCTGAAAGAATAGGAAACTGGGTAAGACCCCCCTTCCCACGATGCTTATAAAGGTCCCCGGCTGCCCTTGCTCTATGCCGAGAAACATAGAGAGAAAAGAGGCCCAGCCAGGCTTGGCCCGTTCCCAGGTTTGCAAGTGTCACCTTGTTCTCCTCTAAGGGTAACCAGAAGGATTCCGACGACTCTTTTGGGGCATTGGGGAAGGGTACATGCAGTCTGAAACACAGTTGGTCGCTTATGCACGTGAAATACCTGCCCGCTCCTGTGTCAGCAGTACACGTACACGGCTCAGTGCATGGCGTGATTTAAAGTGGACCCCTAGTGTCGCTTCTTCGTCTCGTTCCCTCCATCAGGGAACGGAGGTTACATACGTAACCAAGACGTTCCCCACCTGTCACTCACTTCGACGTCATGTCCTTCCCGGCCACGTCGCTGAGCCGAGCCACTGCAGTGGCCGGACCATTTCCGGCTCCTCAGAAAAATCCTGAATGAACTCGACGCATTTCCCCGCTTTTATACCCGTATGTCCGGGGCGGGGTATGCAAATACTGTCTGCCAACTTCTCATTGGCCTTTTTTCATAGACCAGAGGCATATTCGACGCTCAAGAGAGACCCCTAGTGTCGCTTCTTCGACACGACGTTACATACGTAACCGAGATGTTTTCTCACGGTGTTACTCACCGCAGTACTAAGGCTCATTCTGGTTGCTTACCCTCTGTACCACCACCACCCCCATTTAACAGGTACACAACATACTGAGCTGCTATTTTGGTGCGATTCTGAATTATTCACACCCTTCTCTACACGTTGGCACCTTCAAAGTCTTCACTTTATCATGCAAATGTGGCAGGCACAAATCAGACAATCCACGCCAAAGATACAGCATACAGCAGGGACAATGTATTACAATAATTAATGCAATTCCACACAGACATGTTGGAATGTGACAAGGACACATTGGTATAATCATGTTAGGGTACTCTGAGCACTGGGTTTATTTCTGTTTCAGATGACAGCAGCTGTGACTTGAGCCTAGTGAAGTCAGTGTCAACATCAGTTATTCATTTTCATTATCAATAACAAATCCATCCATTGACTGCATTTGATGTACATCCACACAATTCTTCAAACTATGTCCATATTCTTACTAACCTTAATTTAAAAAAGAGATTCACATACTATTTTAAATCTGAATATCATAGACTTATATCTGAATACTGTTGTTCTCGTAAACATGCTCATTTATTTTATTATTTTTTCATTTATTAATGAATTTAGTCAGTCAGTGACTATTTGTATTTGCATCACTAAAAGTCAAGAAATTAATTCAGCATGCACTTGCACACCTTAGCATGAGCACAACATTTTACACATGCTTGTCAGACGATGTTAGCATAAGAACATTTTCACATCAGTTTCTGCTTTTATAAATCTTGATTTGTTCTTCACTTTTATTATAAGATCGAATCATGGATATAGTATCACATCTGATTGTATGTACGTTTTATAAATTAGGAAGCTGGGATGGTGAAATTTGGTTTCTGCAAAGTTAGTGCGATATTACAGATATTGCATTAAGGACTTACAGCTCAAGGAAGAGGTAGTACTCCTTCCTGGTCTCATAGACGTCCACCAGCTGGAGGATGTTGGGGTGTTTCACCCTGGAGAGGAAAAATCGACAAAACACTCAAAGAGTTTACAGCACTCAGAAGTTAATAAACATCTAGCAGATGTAACTAAAAGTTAGTAGGAAAACTTTAAGCATTTTGCAGCATTTAATATTTGAATTCTAATTTTCAGATCAAGGGGAAGAGCAGGCTGCTACCAACAACAAGTTAATGGGTACAAAAAACATAAGGAAATGTCAGGGTTTAAAGCATCTGCCACATGCATAACCATACCTGTAGACACTAATTGCTATAATAGAACTCATACTAGCAATATGTATTATAAACAACATAAAGTGTTACTGATGTTTTTAACACTGGGTCATATCAGGAAAAAAATATCAGAACACTGTACTCAGCAAAAGAGAGGTGGAAACTACAGATGAACTCATAAAAGTGCTTATTCAAAAATGGCTTTTCTTCTATGCTTTATTCATTAGCTGTTGTGATTTGTGAGCAGGGACCTGAATGCAGAACTGCAAGATCAAAGTGACATGAGAGACACCCTGATGACTACACTCATGGTAGATCATATAAAATCATATATTATAATTACTATTAAAGTCTTTTTTGCATCTCAAAGCTTTGACATGTTTGGTATGTTTAACAAAACACAGTTGCATTAGGTGTCCAGTGTATATTTTTGAGAGCAGAGGTCTAAACATTTTGATGGTGAACATCAGTGGCACTCAATTTGTTATATTAATTAAAATCTATTTGAACACTTAAGTGCCCTTTGAAATTGGTAACTTCAAAGCTGTGTCAGTAGCTGATGCTGTGGGAGCTCCTCCTAGGGGCATTGACCTTGAAACCCTACACCATCATACCAAAGCATAGGGCTAGTGATGCATGGCTTTCCGCACTATGATTGCATCATCGCGGGGATATAATTTGAAATGCAGTACCACACCAACAGAAGTTTCTTCTTTAACCTTCTAGAGTTGACGTAGATGCCGGCATTATCACTTTTTTCTTTTCTTTTTATAACAATGGCAAAAACTTACTCCAAAATACTCCATCATTTATGGTCATACAGACAAGAGGAAGAAATCATTCCAAACTTTCAAGGGTCTACTTTTATTTGTGTCAACTCACAATAAAAACAAAACGTTGTGCTATTTTAATGTACAGAAAACAAACAGGATGCACTTTCTGCTGCCTTCGTCTCCGTGAACTTTTGTCTGGAGCACGCAACAAAAATTAACCGAAACTCAGCGTATAATTGTCACACATGATAAATATGTCTGTAGAAACCTTGAAATGTCTACTTTTAAATTAACTAATTCAAATCCAAATAAAATATTCTCAGATTATGCAATGAGTATGAAACTAAGGAAAGGTTCAGTTTTTGTGTCCAATCTCATCAGCACTGTTCTAGGTACACCCGTTAGCAGAGCACATTATTGCACTCACTGCTTCCATCAGGCACTGCTTCCTCAATGCTGACCTGCTGTTTACAAACACGCCAGCGGAGCCCTTTGTCTGGGCTGCCCGGCCGTGGAAACGCAGAAGGAAAAGGGGTGTAACGGCCTTTAGAGCAGTTACTATGGTTTCAAGTTGTAGTATCACTACCATGCACCAGGGGGCTCTCTAGACTACTCCTCCTCTGAATAAAAGGTAGGGAGAAGTAGAGTTGGAACATGTTTGGTTGGAGAGAAGCATGGCCTCCTCTTGTGCTAACCTTATGCGTAGAGTCCGGGTTGAGAAACTGTTGTTTTAAGCTCATCCAAGTAAGTGTTTTGTTAATTTGGTGGTGTTAACATTTGTATTTTGTGGGTTATGTCTTATTTATGTCATTTCATGTGATTATGTGTGGTGCTAATGTTAGCTTGTATGTTTCTATTCAAAAGGACTTCTCGTACGTCACTAAGCCAATGTGGTTCTGTGTATTATTCTACTGGGTTGGGACATCATCTATTTTCTGCTGTACTGCTTCGTATAAGGATATACTGAGTTATGCCAATATCATCATTGGATAAATTGAATCAACTGATAACAGGGATGTTTGAGTGCTGCAAGGACATAGTTATTGCAACATACTTTAAACTGAAGCCTGAATGGATTTGATGATCTAATGGACTGTTTACTCCTTTCTTGTTTAACAAACCATCTTCCTCATATGACCACCTATCTTCATATAGAGAACTTGTCTGTTTGATGACCATGTGTGAAATATTTATATAAACATTACTGCTACTACTTCTGTGTTTGGACTTATGGTTTGAGTGTTTCTGAGTCTGGTTAAATTCATTCTAGTTAAGAGAGTCCTCCCTTATAAATTTATGTATGATACGCCCTTCTGAGACTTCTCAGTTGTTCGGTCACAGGGGAAAAAGAGCCAGCGTTCTCATCAGAGTAAGATGTTGCGCAAATCGACCCCCCCCCGCTACCCAGTATACTACTGGCAAATGTTCAGTCTCTGGAAAACAAGCTCTGCGTGCTGAGAGCGCTGATCACTTTCCAACGAGAGATGAGGGATTGCTGCGTTATCTGCCTTACAGCAACCTGGATGTCTGTGGAGATTCCAGACTCGGCCGTCGAACCCGCGGGTTTCTCCGTGCACCGAGTGGACAGAGCGAAAGACCTCTCAGGTAACAGCAGAGGTGGTGGTGTATGTTTTATGAACAACAAATCATGGTGTGATCAGAGGAACGTACATTTTATCAAGTCTTTCTGCTCTCCTGATCTGCAATATCTCATGCTTCTGTGTCGACCATTCAGGCTACCGAGGGAATTCACAGCAGTCATTATCACAGCTGTGCACATCCCCCCACAAGCCGACACAGACCGGGCACTCAGGGAACTGTATGGGAGTATAAGTGTTCATTGTTACCGGGGACTTAAACAAAGCCAATTTTAAAACAATAGCACCAAAATACCACCAACACATCAGCTTCAACACACGAGGGGACCAGGTTTTGGACCATGGCTATTCTCCTTTCCGGGATGGTTACAAATCCCTTCCCTGCCCACCATTTGGCAAATTCAGACCACTCTTCCATTCTGCTTCTGCCCACTTAAAGGCAGAAACTGAAATGGGAAGCACCCACCCTCAGAACAATCCAGTGCTGGTCGGACCAATCAGACGATCAGTGCTTAGAGGACATTGTGCCAACCAAAAAAAATACAGATCTACCCCAACCAGAAATTATGGGTTAACGGCGTTGTTTGCGCGGCACTTAACAAGCGGACCTCCGCTTTTCATTCCGGGATCGCGGAGGAGTGTAAACAAGCCAGTTATGCCCTCCGTAACTCTATCAGTGCAGCCAAATGCCAGTCCAGGCACAAAATTGAAGGACAGTTCAACACCACCGACTCTAGAAGTATGTGGCAGGGAATTAACACCATCACGGTTTACAAAGGGAATAAAAACTCCACCGTGAACACCACAGCCTCTCTCCCGGATGAGCTTAACACATTTTATGCTCGTTTCGAGGACAGCAACACCACCCTCGTGGAGCGAGCACTTGCGGCCGACGCTACAGAGGTTGGTTCACTCTCCGTCTCTGTTGCGGAATGTAACCCGATCCTTCCGACAGGTGAACATCCATAAAGCCACGGGTCCAGACGGCATTCCGGGCCACATCATCAAAGCGTGCGCGAACCAACTGGCTGGTGTTTTTACTGACATTTTCAACCTGTCCCTCTCCCTGTCTGTAGTCCCCACATGCTTCAAAACATCAACCATTGTGCCTGTACCGAAGCAAGATAAAATCACTTGCCTAAATGACTGGAATCCTGTTGCTCTGACCCCCATCATTAGCAAATGCTTTGAGAGGTTGATCTGAGATCACATCTGCTCTGTGCTGCCCACCTCTTTGGACCCATTGCAGTTTGCCTACCGCAACAACCCCTCCACTGATAATGCCATTGCGTCTACAATACACACTGCTCTCTCCCACCTGGAAAAAAGGAACACATATGTGAGAATGCTGTTTTTTAGTCTACAGCTCAGCACCATAGTGCCCTCCAAGCTTGATGAGAAACTCTGGGCTCTGGGCATAAACAGCTCACTGTGCAGCTGGATCCTGGATTTCCTGTCAGGCAGACGTCAGGTGGTTAGAATGGGCAGCAACATCTCCTCATCATTGACCCTCAACACTGCTGTTCTCAGCCCACTCCTGTATTCCCTGTACACACATGACTGTGTGGCAACCAATGCCATCATTAAGTTTGCTGACAATACGATGGTGGTAGGTCTGATTCCTGACAATGATGAAACAGCCAACAGAGAGGAGGTGCACACTCTGACACGCTGGTATCAGGAGCACAACCTCTCCTTCAACGTCAGTAAGACCAAGGAGCTTGTAGTGGACTTCAGGCGGAAAGACAGAGAACACAGCCCCATCACTATTAATGGAGCACCGGTGGAGAGAGTCAGCAGTTTCAAGTTCCTCTGTGTCCACATCACTGAGGAACTCACATGGTCCGTCCACACTGAGGCCGTTGTGAAGAAGGTTCACCAGCACCTCTTCTTTCTGAGACGGCTGAGGAAGTTTGGAATGAACCACCACATCCTCACACGGTTCTACACCAGTACTGTAGAGAGCATCCTGACTGGTTGCACCACTGCCTGGTACGGCAATAGCACCGCCCACAACTGCAAAGACCTGCAAAGGGTGAGGCGAACTGCCAGAAGCATCATCGGAGGTGAGCTTCACTCCCTCTAGGACATATATAACAGGCGTTGTGTGAAAAAAGATTGGAGGATCATCAGAGACTCCAGCCACCCGAGTCATGGTCTGCTCTCACTGCTTCCATCAGGCAGGCGGTATCGCAGCATCAGGACCTGCACCAGCCGATTACATGACAGCTTCTTCCCTCAAGTAATCAGACTTTTGAACACTTGATCTCTCACGATCAACAATCAGCACTGCACTTTATTGATCTTCATCTTATTATCTCACACTGGACTGTCAATATATTCTCCACAATATAACTACTGCATATATATTTTTATATACTCTTATTTTTTATTTTTCTTGTATGTGTATTCTATATTGTGTGTATTGTTTTCTGTACATTGTATATTAGTATTGTGTTGTGTAAGTATATGTACATTTGATATGTAAATTGTGTTGTGTAATATGTTATTTATTGTAAATTGGTATATGTCTCACCACTGTCATGACTGCTATGTTGCTCAGAACTGCACACAAGACTTTCACCTACTGTTGCACTTGTGTACATAGTAGTGTGACAATAAAGTGATTTGATTTGATTTGATTGATTTGATGTGTAAATGAGTCAAGTAATTTTTCTTTGTATTGCACTTTTAACACACATTGTTTCAAAGCAGCTTTACAGAAAATCATGCATTAACAGTAAATGAAACTGTAATATCTATAAAGTCTTAGGGTCATCATTGTGTTTGATTAAATATGATTGTAAATTGTGTATAAATAATTAAATAATAATAATCATATTTTCTTCCTTGCCACAGTCGCAGACACAAATCTCCATAAGATGTTGGTTAATGGAAAAAAATAACATTGGGAGAAACCAGGCTCACTGTGAGGGCCAGTTCCCCTCTGAATAAACAGCATGAAAATAATGCCAATATTAGTTATTTATGCGTAGTACAAGTCATTGTTTAAAATGAGTAAACTTAAGGGCCATTGTTTAAACAAAGATTTTGTATGAACTGTAAAATAAATGACTAATGTCTTTGAAGTTCATCCTGGATTAACTGCAGAAGTTTGCATTGTCCTTTGTTAGTTGGCCAATAAAGGCTTTTGTTGAAAATTAATTGATAGCCTATGTATTCCATGTTAAGAGTTTAGTCCATCATTAGACCAAGGTGATGCAGGCAGAGATCATTGAGGTGCATCACAGTTCAACTGGCAGGTCATTTCAGTTAATACAGTGAGTAGGCATCAGTTCATCCCCTGAAGTCCATTTTAAGAGACTAAAGTGATGTCTGGATGGCACTGGCTGCATTTAGTCATCATCACTCAGAGACACTTTGCAGTGGAGTCCAACACCAAGCAGGAACGGAGCTGAATCTGGCCGGCTCTGGTAACCTCGAGATATGAATCCCGAAGTTGAGACGGGAAACAAATAGAATAATATTAGCATAGATGCCATTACATTTTTTGCAGAGTTATAGATCATGATAAATGTTTCTGGTTCTGGCAGACCAAACTATATCAGCCTAATTGTGAGTTGATGGAAAAATTAGGTGAATGCCTGATAGATAGCTAAATGGAGTCTTTAGTCTAGACTTAAACTGAGAGAGTGTGTCTGCATTCTGAACAATGTTAGGGAGACTATGCCATAGTCTAGTAACAAAATGTTAGAATTAATATGAAATTTAACAGGTAGCCAATGTAACGATGATACAATTGGGCTAATATGATAATTTTTCTTGGTTCTAGTCAGCTCTCTGGCTGCTGAATTTTGAACTAATTGAATATTGAGTAATGCATTACAATAGTCTAGTATTGAGGTCGTGAATGCATGAATTCCTTTTTCAGCCTCAGTAACCGAGTGCATGTGTCGTAACTTGCAATAATTCTGAGGTGGAAGAATGCTGTTCAACAAACATTGGAAATGTGATTTTCAAAAGACAGACTGATATCAAATATAACGTTATAAATATAAGTTCTTCGCTGTAGAAGATGATGTAACATTACTTCCATCAAGAGTCAAATTATATTTTAGTGGCTTATTTTTAGAGGTTTTTGGTCCAATAATTATTACCTCTGTTTTGTCAGAATTGAGTTGAAGGAAATTTCTGTCCATCCAAGTTTTGATTTCATTAATACACTGGAGAATTGTGAAATTTCATCAGGTTTAGAATAAATATAAAGTTGGGTATCATCGGCATAACAGTGGAAACTTATTCCACGATTCAAGATAATATAAGGAGAAAATCAGAGGGCCTAAAACTGATCCCTGTGGCACTCCATACATAACTATTATTTGATTTGACAATACCTTGTTAACACAGACAAAGAGGTAGCAGTCTGCTAGATAGGACCTAAATCATGCTAATGCAAGTCAGCAAATGCCAACATAATTCTCAAGCCTATTCAAGAGAATGTTGTGATCTATAGTGTCGATGGCATCACTAAGATCTAAAAGCACTAGAAGTGAAATGCAGCCGTGATCAGATGAGAAGAGCAAGTAATTTGTAACTCTGATAAGTGCAATCTCTGTACTGTGATGGGGCCTAAATCCTGATTGAAATTGTTCATATATACCATTTCTCTGTAGAAAATAACAGTTGGGAGGACATTACCTTTTCTAGTATTTTCAACATAAACGAGAGATCTGAAATCAATCTATAACTGGCCAATTCTCCAGAATAAAGCTGTGGCTTCTTAAAAAGCAGTTTGATAAGTGCTATTTAAAATTTTCTTGTGACATGTCCTAAGGAGAGCGAGGAGTTTATAATATTAAGAAAAGGTTTTGAGATTACAGAGAATATCACTTTTAAGAGCTTAGTTGGTATTGGAACTGACATCATGTTGTGGCTTTGATGTTTCGATATGCTTTGTTAGCTCTTCATGACCTATGACAGTGAAATATTGAAGTTACTCATGAGGAACATTATTATAACAAACAATCATCAAAATTGGAAATTTAAATTTGTGTCAAATTGAGTAACATTAGCTGATTGTAGCAGACACGAGACGAGGAAATGATCTGAGATGTCAACACTCTGCTGCAGAATTTCTATTGTATTAACATCAACTCTTTATGACAGAATTAAATATAGTGTATGATTATGGTGATGACATTTTGTCTGACTCCAAGAGAGTTGAGAATATCGATAAATGCTAAATCCTAATGTGGCATTTTCATTATCTATATGAATATTGAAGTCACCAACAATTAAAGCTATATTCACAGTAACGACAAGATCTGATAGAAAATATGCCAATTCACCAAACAAATCAGAATACGGCCTGGGTGATCTATATAATGTATATAACAAAGGGAAAAAAACGACAAAGATTTGTTATTTGTTACTGACAGAGTCACATTAAGCATTATTAGTTCAAAAGACATAAACTTATATCCTGTCCACTGAGTAACACCCACAACTTCACTGTAAATTGCAGCAACACCTCCTCCTCGACCTTTCAGATGAGGCTCATGTTTATAACAATAACCTGGGGGAGTAGATTCATTTAAACTAATGTATTAATCTGGTTTAAGCCAGGTTTCAGTCAAACAGAGCACATCAGATGAGGCTCATGTTTATAACAATAACTTGGGGGAGTAGATTCATATAAATAATTTTTTTTTCTAATTAATTTAGTGAGGGGTTTATGTTTGGTAGTTTGGGAACAGACACAGTTTCTGTATGATAAATTAATTCTCTATGTGTTGTAGTTTATGTGACCTCTGTGACATCTCAAGGCAGCTAGCAGATGTTCGGATTAGCCAGTTTGTCTGCTTCCTGACCTGTGCCCCATCTAGTCAAATATTATCACTATAAAACTATGAGCCAAATTACTAGAGAGGAGAGCGCACCTTCCTTGGAGGGATGGAATCCATCTCTCTTTATCAGGTCAGGTCTACCCCAAAAACTCATCCAATTGTCTATGATTCCTATGCTATTCTCCGGACATCATTCAGACATCCAGCCATTAGTGACTCTAATCTACTATAAACCTTGTCACCACAATGAGCAGGGAGGGGGCCAGAGCACATTACAGTGTCTGACATTATTTTTGCAAGTCCATACACCTCTTTATCATTATCTCTAGTGATCTCCGACTGGCAAAGCCGGACATCGTTAGTGCTGACATGAATAATAATTTTAGAAAATGTATGTTAAACATTAGCCAGCACTTGTACATTTGATCTTATGTCAGATGCTCTTGGCACCAGAAAAACATTTAATAATAGTTGCTGGAGTCTCTAGTTCCACATTCCTTACAATAGAATCTCCTATGACCAGGGTCTTTCAACATGATTTGCAGTGAGCACATCACTGAGTGTGCAGAATCAATTGGAACCCCTAACAGGAATGGGAGAGTGGTGTCACTTTGCTGAGCAAGTATGCTGCCGAGATGTCACCCGAATGCCCAGCTGCGGGGGCTCTACAGCCGGAACCAAAGTTTGTGTGTTGCTCTCTGTTCTACCTGCATCCAAAACTGTATCTACTGTCTTCTTCTCATGTTCTCACTGACCTCCAGTAACATGCAGATGTGTGTAACTCATTAACCTTCTCAGTCAGGCTGACAAATTCCTTACATTTATCACATGTTAACCCCTCACTGTGGATGGAAGAAGCTATAGTAAACATGTGGCATGCAATGCAGGAAGCAATAATAAGAGTGGATGCCATGACTTACCATAATTGTTTGTTGTAGTTGTTATGATTGTTCTTTAGCGGCGAGGGTTTGATGTTGATGTGTCCTTCACGCAAATTGCATAGCCGAAATACGAGATGTAGATGAAGAAAAAGAAAAGAAAACGGTTGCACGGGGTAAAAAACTAAGCACTTGGTAAAATGGCAATGGATAAAATGATGAGAGTTGAGGAATAAGCCTGGTATAAGCCTTACAAATATGGCAAATGCCCAATCAATGCTATAAAAATGGTACCAAGCTTCATCAGTTTCATTGATTTTCCATCGCTCAAGTGCGGAAGCTCTCCAGATGATCCTGGATAGTTAGAAATAATTAAAAATGTCCTCATCAGAAGAACACGACTCTGATGATGAGGCAAAGATCTTCTACACAGAGATAACAACCTCTACCCTTTAACCATAGGTGAGAGCATAACGGTCAACTATTATTTTATGACAGAAATGAATGGGAAGAGTCGTAATTTAGTAATGAGAAGTTTGATTCCTTTCTGCGAACTGGTTCTTTCGGACAGTTTGTTTCAATCCAATTTAGCAGTTCTTTTACATTATCATCTAATGGTGCCTCTCTCTAGCACGTAATTTTAACATCCCAGAGTCATGGTTTTCACACTCAAACATTTAAATAAAGCCATATGTGAATGCATATTGCTGTTTATTACTTATTAATCAATTAAGTATAATACAAATGGTGTTTATTGTCATCAGTGTTTCATTCTGTGATGCTGCAGGTTGAATATGACAAATATTGATTAAATCTTGGATAATTTTCCTACATCAAAGTTTTGCACCTAAAGCACCCATTACAGACATTGATGCACAAACACAGATATGTTCTACATGTCTAAAGTATATCAAGAGAATAACGTCTTAATCAACTCACCAGAAACCATGATTCAGTTTATAACAACTTAAAATATAATCTGCATGTACAATAAACAATAGTACAATTAATTTACATTTCTCGATTGAAAAGTTTTTGCATGTTTCAATTGAAATGTTATTTAATAAAACTAGCCATAAGCATATTCCCAGTATGTTTTGTTTGTCATAAAAAATTTATAGTTCACCCCAGGCTCGTTCATGTCCTTTGTACTTGCATGCTCATAGGATCAGCAGCTCACTTATCAGACTCCTCTGTAATCTGCTGCAAACTTTGACAGTTCATGGGGCCAACACATTCTTTTCTTTTTGAGTTGGACACGACCGAGGTGCTGACTTTCGATTCTGCCTGTAGGTTTTATTCCTTAATTTGAATGGGTTATTTGGTTCAACATCCAGTCTAGTAACTCATAAGAGTTATGTATTAGTAACATTATAGAGTAAAAATGCCTACTTAAGTCTCAAGTCTTCATTTCCAAATATTTGTAAATAACTCAAAAACAACACAGAAACAAACATCTGTAGGTTTATAAATGTTTTACTTGGCTACTGCCATTAACATCTCAACATATAGCAAGTCATCCGTAATCCTCTGCAAACTTCGATAGTCAGTGGGACCAGATTATTCAGTTCATTTTTAGTCGGACAGTTCAACGTGCTGTGTAGCCAGTACATTTACTTCAGTTGTGCATCTTGCGTCATCAACCCAGAACTATAGGTAGATTCAGTTTGATGTTGTGAACCAGCCTGTCCAGTTACTTGCTAAGAATTGGCTCAAAAGAACGATTCGTTCAAGATTCGGACATCACTATCATAAACTGGCACCTACCTGTTGAAAAATCATCAGTGACTTGCCTTATAAAACAGCAATTGTATCATAGTAAATTCCACACATAGTTCATTCTAAAAGGATTCTTTAGTGTACAACATGTTGAAGACAGGCTGACAGGTGGTCAATTCAGAGCTGTTTTCTCACAAAAGCAGTTTAATCAGCACACTGAAGCAACTCCTCCAGAGAAATCCATTCCAAAAGAACAATATCTTGCCTCCTCACCAGTATACCTCCCATATAATGTCTTCTTAATATGCATTTATTTAAAAGTGGGCTCACATTGACTGACTCAACCACAATGGAGATTTATTTGATTATAGAATACTTGAGAGGTAATTAAATGTTAAATGTGACCCGAAAAAAAGCTAATTTTCCTTAGGGCATGCCTTTAGCCTCTTTGTATACTGCATACAAATTATATTTGCGTGTATGGCATTACACAAATCGTGTTGTTATTGTATTTCAATTTTTTTTATAATATAGTATTTGTGATTGGTAATGTTAATAATATAGTTGTCCTATTATCAGCAGTTATTAACTTTGTTAAAATCTGTGTGCTCAAAAATTTGCCTTTGACCCTCATTATGTCACGACCTCTGCCTGACAGCCCTCTCCTTTCTGTTGTCTGTTAAAGTGCTTGTGTCTGTCTTGTGTTTGTGTACATGGCTCTGTTTTGTTCTCTGTCTGCCAGGCGCTCTCCTACCCCTGCCTGCTTGTTTCCTCCCGCCACGCCTGCTCATTTAGTCCTCATCATGTTGATTGTCTGCACCTGTTCCTCATGTGTTTGGTTCTATATCTTTCCTCTTGGGTTTGTTTAATTGTGACGTGAGATTTGTCAGTATGTTTGTTTGTTCAAGTTCCAGGATTCCAATCAGTCCTAGTTATTGTATATAATTCTGGTTTGCAGTTGTGTCTAAGTGTTTATTTCATTATTTTTCTTTTGTGTGTGTGTGTGTGTGTGTGTGTGTGTGTGTGTGTGTGTGTGTGTGTGTGTGTGTGTGTGTGTGTGTGTGTGTGTGTGTGTGTGTGTGTGTGTGTGTGTGTGTGTGTGTGTGTGTGTGTGTGTGTGTGTGTGTGTGTGTGTGTGTGTGTGTGTGTGTGTGTGTGTGTGTGTGTGTGTGTTATTGTTTGACTGGTCCCAGAATACACACTGCTAGATTTGGAGTCGGTTATCCTGTGTGCATGTGTAAAATTGCCATTGTTTCTTAGTATCTATATACAGCGCTTTGCTTGTTTTAGAGTATTATTTATTGCTAAAGTGCAGCATAATTTGCTGTGTACTGAAACTGCATTTGTTCCCACACTGGTTACCTCGCGTTTTGGCTGACCACGTGACTAGTTTTGTTGTGCTAGGTAGCGTTAGGGTGTGAACAGCTCTTTTTTCCCACGGAACGGCTCATTTACAGCGTGTATATATTTTGATCTGAATGCTGATGTGGCAGCGGAAGTGGTGGCCCTCGTCGTGTGAAGACCAGTGAGTCTACCTATGCAAGTCCACTGAGCAAGGACACTGACAAGGCGCCACTCACATTAGCACTTGAGTATCTTTTGATTCCATCTCTTTACTTTTTTTTTTTTTTGCAATCTACATACTCCCATGTCTACTTCACAATTAACACATGCCTTCAAGCTCATCCCTGTTATGTGTTATAGACAATGTACACGGTATAGATGCAAACGCAACCCACACAACCTACGGCCACTTTGCACTTCAGCAACTGCTCCGCTCTCATTTACAGTGGGATTCTGGAACTGCCAGTCAGCTGTAAACAAAGCTGACTTCATTCCAGCCTCTGCCACACAGTTCATCCAAGCATTGACTGAAATATGGATTCGTCTGGAGGATACAGCAGCACCTGCTGCTCTCTCCAACAACTCCTTCTCTCACACCCTTCGACACACCGATAGGAGTGGAGGAACAGGTTTGCTGATTCATAAGAACTGGACCTTTTCACAACACATCTCTATGTAACAATTCAACTTTTGAATTCCATGTTATCACTATTATACAACCCACAAAAATACATGTTGTCATCTATTGCCCTCCAGGTCAGCTGACAAACTTTCTGGAAGAGTTGGATGTCCTGCTATCCTCTTTACTGGAGGACGGTAGGCCACTTGTGGTTCTTGGTGATTTCAAAATACACCAAGGCAAGCCCCAGGCCATTGAATTAAAAACTTCTGGCCTTATTTGACTTTGAAAGACTACACACCGCAGCAACTCACAGATTGGGCAACCAGCTGGACCTCATTTTTACACGTAACCAAATAAACTCAAATGTTCTTGTTACTCGGTTACATGTCTCTGATCGCTACTTTGATCAATTCAACATTACTCTCTCATCTACATTCAAATGGACTACACATTTGCTTTTCTTTTGCTGTAACCTCCGTTCTCTTTCACCCTCTCGTCTTTCCACTGCTGTCTCTACCTCTCTTCCCACACAAAATTTATTTTCCATGCTTGATGTAAACACTGCCACAGACACTAAACTCTGCTTTAACAACCTGTCTAGACAACATCTGTCCTCTCTCCTCTAAGCCAGCACATACCACACCACCCAGCCTTTGGCTGTCTGACGTCCTTCGGGAACATCGGACTGATCACAGGGCAGCTGAGAGGGGATGGCGGAAATCTAGAGATCCAATAGATCTAGGTAAATATCTGTCTCTGCTTGCAACTTTTTCTAATGTAAATCTGCAAAAACCTAATTTTACCAGAACAAGATCAAAACACCACAGATACTCACAGTTTGTTTAGAACATTCAACACACTTTACCCTCCCTCACACCACCTGACACATCGCTGACCTCTTCGCCACATTTTTTTACTAATAAGGTTACAACCATCAGCAATAAATTCACAGCACCACACCCCATCAAACAGCTGTCGCCAGTATGTAACTTGTCTGTCTCTAGATTCTCTCCTCTGACTGACACTGAGGTCTCTAAACTTCTCCTCTCCAACCACCCCACCACCTGTTCCCTTGACCCCATTCCTTCTCACTTTCTCCAGGCCATCTCCGTCCATCCTACCTGCACTCACACACATAATCAACACGTCTCCACTGGCAGGCACTTTTCCCATTACATTTCGGCAGGCTCAAGTAACCCTGCTGCTGAAGAAACCTGCACTTGAACCCACAAATGGAACCCTACAGACCAGTCTTTCTCCCAATTCATGGCAAAAACACTTGAAGGGCAGTTTTCAATTAAATATTTGACTCACTCACTGAACAAACTGCTGGATGACAAACAGTCAGGCTTCAAAAGTGGACACTCCACTGAGACTGCCCTACTGTTACGGAGTCTCTGAGATGAGCGAACGCTGAATCCAGATCATCTGTCCTGAATCTGCTGGACCTTTCTGCAGCCTTTGACACAGTCAACCATCAGATTCTGCTCTACAACCTCTCCTCACTGAGTAGTACATGAACTGTGCTTGACTGGTTTAACTTCTATCTCTCCGGTAGGTCCTTCAAGGTAGCCTGGAGAGGTGAGGTATCTAAGCCACATCAACTACTTACTGGGATTCCTCAGGGATCACTGCTTGGGCCACTTCTCTTCTCTATATAGACAACATCACTGGGACTCATCATTCAGGCACATGGTTTCTCATACCACTGCTATGCTGATGACACCGCTCGTCTTTCCAGCCCAACAACACCACCGTGACTGCCCGAATCTCTGCCTGCCTGGCAGACATCTCGGCCTGGATGAAGGAACACCACCTGCAACTCAATCTTGCCAACCCTGCTGTCAAACACAACATCACCGTGCAGATGTGTTCGACTACAGTAACGCCTTCAAAAACGGTCAAATCTAGGGCTAACCATTGATGATAAACTAAATTTCATGGACCACATCTCAAAGCCTGCAAGATAATGTAGATTTACACTCCACAACATTGGGAAGATAAGACCCTTCCTATCTGAACATGCCACACAATTGCTTGTTCAGTCACTTGTCATAACTAGACTGGACAACTGTAACGCTCTCATTGCAGGCCTCCCTGCATGTGCAATTAGACCTGCAAATGATCCAGAATGCAGCAGCACAAGGAGAGCACATGTTACACCACTCCTTGTCTCTCTCCACTGGATACCAGTTGATGCACGAATCAAATTCAAGGTGCTGATGCTGGCATACAGAACAGTCACTGGGTCTGCTCAACATACCTAAAATCATTTCTGCAGAGCTACACACCCACTAGAAGCCTGTGGTTGACTATGGAACATTGCCTTGTTGTACCAACACAAAGAGGTATCAAAACACTTTCAGCTTCATCATACCACATTGGTGGAATGACCTTCCCAACTCCATCTGTGAAACAGACTTACACTGTCTTAAAAAAAAAAAAAACGACTTAAAACACATCTTTTCCAAGAGCACTTAACTAGTCACTAACAAAATATTTTTGCACTCTTTTGTGAATGGCACTTTTGTACCACTGTCTCCTTAAGATGATTCACTTATGTTTTCCTCTTTATGTCGCTTTGGATAAAAGCATCTGTCAAATGAAAACATGTTTATTTCCTCTCCCTCATGAGTTTTGTGTTGCCTGTTTGTTTAATAAAAGTATTTTATTTTCTCTCACTCCTGCGCTTGGGTTCTTCCTGCTTGTGTACTGTGACACATTATTTATATTTGGATTATACTGTGCACTACCTTGTAAATAAACAAACAATATTTTAGTCTCCTCACAATCTTTCATTTTGTGTCTTCACTGTGACATTACACTTTGATAACCCCATTAGGGGATGGGCCTTTATTATCCCAGGTGAGAAGTACAGCGATATTGTTTATATTTCCAAAACAAAAGGCATCATGACAAAGTTCAATCAATATGTTTTATGTGAATGAATGGGGAGGATGGTTTTCATCACATGTTGAAACAAAGACTCTGGTCTACACAATCCAGCACTCAAAAGTCTTGTGAAATGTTTGTTTTCCCTTTAAAAAAAGCTTCACTAGGATGCTGCACTGAGAGCGCTTTGGGAACAATCCTGTATTGAGACCAGCTGTGAATATGTGTGTAAAACGTCAATGAACATTGGCTGGAATTTATAGCCTATAATGGAATCATTATAGGCTATAATGTAATCATTAGATGCACCTGTGGACAGGCTATAAATTGATGTGTCGTCAGATCCGTTTTTTTCAGAGCCATTCTGTGCTTGTCTGTTTCTCAAACCTGTCACAAACTTTCTTTCCTCTGCTAGGAGTTAGAATTTGGTTCGGCAGTGTGCATTGAACCTTTTCTCCTTTCCTCTATTCTAAAAAAAGATATATATATTTTAGAGTTAAAATGAGAACGACTGAAAACCAGGGCAGGTGATGCGTGTTCCCTTGTTTACGCTCTATAGCCGAAGGGGACACGCATCAGTTTTGCTCTATTTGTTTGGGGGAAGAGCACGCTGCTCTCGCGTTGGAACGAGGCGGGTGTGAGCACTGCGATCTGCTTTCGGGCAAAGTGCTTCATGCTCGTCTCGCTTGCTTCAGGGAGTCAGCACCCACGCTTCGTTCGTGGGGCTCTCACATGGATTTGGCTGAGGAGCGAGAGACGGTTTCATCCCTTTCTCTCGCTCCCTCTCCAGTCCCAGCTGGTCCTTCCCATGTTCTCGAAGCGAGCTTCGTCAAGCCACAGATCTTTCTCTCCGCGCGACCAAGCAAACAGCCCACGCTATTGGCCGGTCTATGTCTGCCTTGGTTAACGCGGAGAAGCACCTTTGGCTCAACCTTTCGCCCACTGGCCTATTCGGAGACGCTATGAGCTCGGTCATCACCAGGTTCCAGGAGGCAAAAAGCCACGAGGAAGCCTTCGGGCGGTTCCTCCCTCACCGCACTCAGGGGCCGGGTCCTTCAGCCTCCCAGACCTGCCTCTGTCCTGTTAGAAGGGAGGCTCAAAAGCAAAGCGTGGTGAGTCGTGATCCTACTCCCAGGGATTGGGGACAGTCTCGTCGCCCTCGGCAGCCCCCAAAGCAAGACCTCAGGACATTGATTTCTAAAAGAAGAAAACCCTGTTGGTCTTGCGCCTATTTTTGTGGGGTAGTTCCCCTCGGGACGGGGCGCGCGCTCCACTTCGCCCCTCCTGGTACCCCGCGAAGCCTCTCCATTCCCGCCGCCTTCGGTGTTTCGGGTGGTAGAGGCTCCCATCAAATAGTTGGGTGTTTTGCTGCACCCTTCAGGACACAAAACACTCAACACCCCCTCAACAGGAAGTGTTAAAGATTAAAACCCATCTCAGTGTAGAAACTTCTGCCAGATATATATATTTCTTTGTGGGTCCTAAGAACAGTAGGAAAGGGCTACAGAATTTAATTCACTAGCCTCCTTCCGTGTTTCAACGGCGTGGTTTCCACTACCGTAAACTGGATCAGTCATATCTACTGTGAAAAAAACAAACAAACTGTAAAATCTCCTGGTTAAAGGGGCCATAGAATGTGTTCCCCTTCCAGAGAGAGAGTCAAGTTATTACACGAGTACTTCCTGGTTCCCATGGAGGGTGAGGGGTTGCATCTGGCTCTTAGTTCAAAAAGCTCGAACTGCCATGTCTGGGTGTTCAAGTCCAAGATCTGCCTATCAAGATGGTTGTGTCACAAGCCCAACATCACGTTTGGCTGGTCACCATCGATCTTATGACGCACTTCCTTACTTCTTCATTAGAAGTTTTGCCACAACACAGGAAGTTTCTGAGGTTCGCTTTTGGGGGCGAAGCCTTCCAGTATTGGGTTCTTCCATTCGGCCTAGCCCTTTTAACCTGTACATTCATAAATGCAGGATGCAGCGCCGGCTCCTCTGTGATTCCGAGGCATCTGCATTTTGAATTATATAGACGACTGGCTGATCATAGCGCAGTTCCAGCGACTGGCAGTTCAGCACAGGGATACCGTCTTAGCTCATCTAGTTTCTCTGGGGTTGAGGCTCAACGCCGAGAAAAGTGTCCTCTCTCCCACTCAGAAGGCTGTCTATCAGGTATGGAGTTCGTCACAATGCGGGCACAACTGTCTCCCGCTAGAAATCGAGTACATTCGGAATACCCTGAGCAAAATCAGGCTAGGTCAAGTTTGGACTAGGTCTCAGGCGACTGCATCCTTGGTAATCCCTCTGGACCGTCTGCACATGAGACCGTTTGTGTTGTGGCTCAAAGCCAGGGGATTTCTTCCAAGGGCCGAATCCCCTAGGCTGATAAGGGTTACGCGCAACAGGCTTCGTTCCCTTTCTATGTGGTTCAGACCCCTGTTTCTTACCTTGGGTCCCACTCTAGGTGCGTCTTGTCGTTGCAGGCTGCTAATGACAGACGCCTCCCTGACGGGCTGGGTAGTGGCCTTAAGTGGTCGTCTGGCTTAAAGGGATAGGAGGGTCGTCAGTTCGGTTGTCACAGTAACTGTCTCGAGCTGATGCTGTATTTCTGGCCCTGAAATACTTCCTCCTGAGGCTGCCATGTCTTGGTGCGTGTGGGCAATACAGTGGTAGCCACTTACATAAACCATCAGGGGGATCCACGTTCATGTCAGCTGAATTTCTGGCATGTTGGATCCTCCTTGGGGCCCAGGGCAGCTCCTGTCACTCAGGACAGTTTCGTCCCTGGATGCCCGTGTGTGAGGTAGTGAATAAATCTGGGTGAGGTTTCACAGGGCAGAAGAGGACCTCTTCTCCTCTATGACAGCGCAATGTCTCCTCTACTTCTCTCTGAGTCACCCAGCCCCCTTGGGTCTGGACTTAAAGGCACATACATGACCCTGAATGCATCTGTATGCTTTTCTCCCCGGTTTCTCTGCTCCCGGGAGCCTTGGCAAGGTTCGCCAGCAAGGGTCTTGCTTCCTTCTGATAGCGCCGCACTGGCACAACAGAGTATGGTTCTCGGAGTTAAATTCTCCCCTCGACGGCCCGCCTCGGGCGGTTCCGAACAGGAAGGACCTTCTTTCTCAGGTACAGGGGACTGTATTTCATACCCGGCCCGAATTGTGGAACCTTTTCATGCTTGGCCCCTGTTGGGTACCAACTGAGGTGCACAGGGCTTTCTCCTGAGGTTATCAAGGACATTTTAAGTGCTAGGGCTCCCTCCACTTGGAGAAGATCTGGGTAGATTTTAAAGAGCAGAAGAGGACCTCTTCGCCTCTATGAACAGCGCAATGTCTCCTCTACTTCTCTCTGAGTCAGGAATGACCAAGTCAATTTCGCTCCCTCACCCTGACCACCTGCCTAAGGTGCCTTTCGCAACCCTCCATCCGGTCACTCTCTAAGGCTTCTGCTCCCTGCCGTTTGTAACGCCGGAGCAGCAAAGACTTTACAGACTCTGTCCAGTATGTACCCTTCGGACTTATGCCCACCGTATTTGCCAGTGGTGTAAAGTCAGGGCAACAATTCTTCCCATGGAAGCCGTAACCAGGGGGGCCGTCACCTCCAAGCAGACTATGTCACCTGGGGTGAGGGACGCTACTGCCCTGGCCTACGAGGCACGCAGTCAAGCTTCGCCAGTAGTTGTTAGGGCTCACTCTATGGTTCGCTTCCTCTAAAGCCTTGGCTAGAGGTCTCCCTCTACAACATGATGCAGCAGGTTGCCCCCTCCGCACACATTAATTCGATTTTTATTGTTTGGATGTTTGAGTCGACATCTCAAGCTCGTGTCTGAGGCCTCTCACGCTCTTGAGAGCACACTACACAACCTTAAGGGGTCCGGACAGCCACAGTGCGGCGGCGTGGGTATTCTCGTTCCCAAAGCGCTCTCAGCGCAGCATCCTAGTGAAGGTTTTTGTAAAGGGAATGTCTCGGGTTACGCATGTAACCCTGGTTCCCTGAAAAAAGCAGAATGAGTTGCTGCGCTTCTTTGCCACACTGGGATGCCCCAGGACTGCTCTTCAAAAAAACATATCATACGACACTCTGGTGACACATCCATTTATAGCCTGGCCACAGGTGCATCTAATGATTACATCAGCCGATGCTATAAATTCCGGTCAATGTCCATTGACATTTTACACACATATTCACAGCTGGTCTCAATACAGGATTGTTCCCAAAGCGCTCTCAGCTCAGCATCTCGTTCCTCTTTTTTTCAGAGAACAAGGGTTACATACGTAACCCGAGACGTTTTATGGCCCTATCTCAAGTGACCTTGTTTTTTCTAACCAAGTTTAAACTTTATTATCTCAAATAGTGTTGGTCACATTATTGTAGCACAGTTTGTGCTGAATGCAGTGTAATTAATGTGTAAGTAACTGAAATAAGAACATATGTCAAAGGGGCATGTCAAAACATCTCCAGGATCCAAAAACGCCTCAGACTCCAGAGGATTAAGGTTTGACATATCTCATGCTCTGGAACCCTAGAACCAATGCTTTGCTGTTCTGTCTGCGCCTGGTCTGTGAGAATGAACTCCCTCCCGTTCTTCTCCCTGAGTGCTCCAAAAAAGCATATCTTCAAAACACTGTGTTGCAGTGTGTTTTCATTGCAATCCTAAGAGTAAATTGAAATAAAACAAAGAGTTATTTGCAGAAACGCATCTGTTTAAAGACAGCCGTGTTTCACAAGTGTTTTCCACCTTGTGATCGATACATCCCCATGTCTGATGGGAGCGAGTGCTGTATTCTATGCTTGGGCTGAACTCATGCTCGTGGTGTCTGATTGTGTTTGCTGTTAATACATGAACCTCAGGAAGATTCAATCGCAGCCTGCTTTCATTGAGAAGTCTGTCCCTCTCCCTCCCACTTTGCTTTTATGCCTACTGAGGGACTATATGAAGAAAGAGCCATAAGAGATGATATATATTATGGAGACTTTGAGGATTTGTTGGAGACAAAAGCCTTGCATACTCCTGTTCTTTTAAATAGAGCATCTTCACTCGATCAGTTCACCAGTGATGACCCTACGGTTAATGTGCATGGTTCTACCATGAAGATACTATATCGATTGAGGCCTCTGATGCTAAGGCATGGTCATGCTATGTTGATGAGCACTGTCTGTATTTCTCATAGAGCAGTGGAAAATATAGCTATATCTGCTTCAGAAACTGAATTGGTTGAGATCTTGGTTGAGAGACTTCAGCTTGAGTGGCCCAAAGCCTGATTTGCTTGAGCACCCATGGTTTTCATAATGTTTTTTACAGAATCAGTGTAACTGCATATTACCACACACGGTGAGAATGTTTGTCTCTGGTGTAGTGTTGTCTCTTTGGACTGCCCTGAGCTTAGAGGCTATACACAGCTTCCCCCAGAAATCGAAGCCGATGCATCAATCCAAGCCATGTAGGCTCAAATATTTGCTGTTGGGTAAGGTCTACACTTCAGCAGGTCAGGCTAGTGTGGCTCTTCACACAATGGCGTTGTTGCAGGCCTACCAGGTGGATTTGATGAAGGACTTGGAAGAAAACAGTCCAGACCCCAAGTCCCTCCAAGAGCGCCACATTTTTGGCACAAGATCACTGCCCAGGCCATAGGCAGATTTATGGGTAGCCTGGTGTCTGCTGAGTGCCACATCTGGCTCAGTTTTTCAGATCTGATTGACAAGAAAAGCAGTCATACTTGATGCCCCGGTGTATTGATGCATTCATTGAAAAGTTCAAATCAGCTAAGAAGCAATTGCTGGCAGATAGACACATCCTGCCGAAGCAGAGTAGTTCTGTTGCCCAACCGGCTCACACAAGCACTACCTCAGTGCAGCGTCCAGCCAGATAGAGTGTTGCCATCTTTAACCCTGTTCCTTCCTGTAGAGTGGAGACAGAGCCACAAGTGAAGAAGAAAACCCAGTGGCCGGCACCCAAATGGAAGATAGAGCTTCCTGGACCTCATCCCAGCAGTAAAGCTCCTTCTTCAAATAGAGTTTGCAAACCTTGCTGCAGTTGCTCAAGGCACAAACAAGTTTACAAAAATGGCCAGATTCACAGCTTTAACCAACTCTCTTATTCTGAGCAATTGGCCCCCGATGATCATGTCTGTAGGCAAACTCTAGTCAGTAGATTTTTGCTATTGTGAGACAGCTAAGACACTCGCCCTGCTACTGTTCCAGTCTGGGACTTTGCACTGTTGCATTGTTGAATGCGCTTACAGTTCCTTGTTTGAACCCTTGGAGGCAGTAAGCTTATGCATACTCTCACTGAAGACTGCTACTCCCTTTGGCATCAGTAAAATGTGTTGGGAACTTTCAGGCCATTTCGGGCACCAACTATGCTTAGAGTTCAGACAGAGCCTGTCAAAGGTGTACAAAGTGCTGGCAGCCCCTTTTTGGGCTCAGGTTGTTACCCTGTAAGCATTCTCTCCTCCTCCATTTGAGTCATAATAGGCTTTACACATATAAATCGACTGAACAAGTCAATTCAGGGTATCTAAACAGTTCTTTGTTTGCTTTAGAGGTCATTTACAGGATTGGCCGCCTCAAGCAAAGAATTTGCATGCAGAATGTTAAGGCAGAGAAATAAAGAGCCTTACTTGACTGCATCACTGCTCTCCATCTCCAACCTTCCATCTCGAAGCTTGAACTTGTAAAAATGTGTTAAGTCATTTGACCACTACCTAGTATGGCTAGTGTCTCTGTCTTGCAGTCATATGATTTATGATTGAGTCATATGATTTACTGCTCCTCCACTTTCTTTACGATTTTTCAATATGAAGGGGTGCATATAGCACTGCCTTTTTACTACCCGGTTGGCTAATGGGCATTGCACTACATGCAATGAAAAATCTGATGGTGTGGCACTGGGCTCTGGCTTATATGCTTGCAATGATGCAAACATAGGGCGTAGCGCCAAGTAACACCAGCCATTCAAATTGGCATAATGGTATAGAGTTTCAAGGTCACTGCCCCTTGGAGGACCTCCCACAAAGTCAGCTACTGATTCAGCATCTCGTTCCCTCCTTTCAGGGAACCAAGGTTACATCAGTAACAGATGTTTTTTAATTCTATTAACTGATTCATTAAAAGAACATGCTCATGAGAAGTATTTATTCTTGAGTTGGACTACATTGGTCTAACAGTTTGTTTGAATGCAGCTGGTGAAGAAAATGCATAAAAAAATACTTGTTCCCCTTCTGTCACTCACTCAAAATTGCGTCACTTGAAGCAACACTAGGAGTCTTTCTTGAAGACCACGGTTACCTCTGAACTTGATAAAAGGCCAATGAGAACTTAGCAGACAGAAGTTGCATGTCCTCCTCTGGACATACAGGTATAAAAGGAGGGAATCGTGTGTCTGTCCATTCAGATTTTTTTTTTCAGAGCCGAGCGGTTGTGCGTTCAGCGAGCTGAGATCACTTCTGTTCCACTCACTTCTAAAGAGCATTTGCTGTTAGATCTATGGCGTGTATCAGTGGCTTTCTCCTTCTCTGCATACAAGTGCAGCCTTTGCTACTGGGCGCTTTGACAGCACTTCTGAAAGAGTATATTTTCTCACAGAGTATAATTTCTTTAAAAGAGCACAAACAGCAGGCATTGAATGTCCTTTTCAGGAAGTGTCTTTTTAAAGATACCCTTCCGCCTCTGTGTAGTTCCTGGATGAGTTCGAAATCTCTCTGCTCCTGACGGTCATAGACACTGCCTCATGTGTCTGGGCTGCGATCACACTGAGGTGGCATTTGTGGATAGTTTTTGTTCTCACTGCGAGAACTTAACCATGGCAATGTTGCAGTCCCGACTTTCCTTCCTGAAAAGGAATGCCACTCACACCGCCCCCCCGTAACTCCTTCTTCCCACAGGATTGAGGACGACCCGGCTGGCGATGGATGTGATTTGGGGATGGCAGCATGCTTGATTTTGCGGGGTAAATCCCCACGAATCACCGGCCCCTGGCACGCTTGTTGACTTCCGTCCGGGCTCGAGATGAGAGCGGCTCACCTCACGGTCATTCTGACTACTCCCTCGGACCCACCAAGCTGGATAAGGAATTTTCCTCTGCATCGGAGAGCGTCCAGGCACCTGACGCGGAAGACTTGACAGGAATGCCGACTTCGGGTCGGCCCGCCCAGTCTGAGGCTGATGCCCAGATAGCTGACATGCTTGCCCGGGCCGCTGTGAGCGTGGGGTTGGACTGGAATCCTCCATCCTCTCCGCAGCCCTCATGGCAAGACGATAGGTTCCTTGGGTCTGGGCACTGCTCACTGCCATGACAACTCCCTGGTTCCTTTCTTCCCGGAGGTTCTGCACGATGAGCTGACAAGGTCATGGAGGGCACCTTTCACTGCCTGTAACCGACCTCCTCGCTCATCCGTTCGCACTACCCTCGACGGCGGGGTGGCCCATAGGTACTCGGCGGTCCACCTGGTGGATAGAGCGGTTGCGATCCACTTGGATCTGGCGGGATCGCCCGGTACTCCCCTCCAAGGCCTGTAGAATGACATTGCCACTGACCGCCAAAACCTACAGCACCACCGGACATGCATGCCATGGCCCTCCTGCAAGTCCACCAGGCCCAGGCACTTAAAGATCTGCACTTGGGTAGTCCTTAACCTGACGTGCTGCAGTAAATGCGCTCTGTGACCGACCTCGCCCTCCGGGCCGCGATGGACACCCTCGTGGCCCAAGAATGTCACCTGTGGCTGAACCTGGTCAAGATACAGGAGGTAGACAAAGCCCGCTTTCTCAACACCACCATCTCCCAACTTGGCCTATTTGTGACATCATCGCCGACTTTGCCCAGCAGTTTTTGGCGGTGAAAAAACAGACATGATCTCCCACTTCATGCCTCGCCGCCGTTCCAGCATGAGCCATGCTCCATCTGCTTGCAGAGGGCGTCCCCCTCTGGCCTCTAATAGTCAGGTAGCTCCGCCTCAACCTTGGCCCAACTCTCAGCCCCAGCATAGAGCACCCCAAAGGAAGTGCACGCCCCCCGTCTCTCGGACATCCGGAAGGGCTGCAGTACCCATATTCTCAATGAAGGAGCTATTTCCTCATTCACAGCTGGCCCCAGGGGCTGCACAAGTATGCATTTCCCCCAGTGAGCTTACTTGCCGGCAGTCCCAGCACTCCGGACACAGACTGCTGTCCCCCGGCCGGCCAGTTCGGACGAGTCCAGAGGACGCCTACACTGGACGTCCTCCTCAGTCACTAACCTGCCCCCTGCCGGGTGTGTGGAGGGAGGTAAGTGAGTCTTTTCTCAGCACCAAAGCCTCAGGATGTGCTTTTGCCTCCTGACGCAACACTATCTGCGAAGCCCCGCCATATACATCAGAAACGATTGCCCCTCTATTGCCCCTTGAGCAGAGCTTTCACTTCCCAACCCGCCGTGTTGGTTGGCCAGGACAATCCGACTCGGCTACGCAAATCGGTTTACTCAAAGACGCATTACAGCCTGTCCCTCCAGCCGAGATGAAGAAGGATTTCTACAGCCCTTACGTCAACAAACCCCAAAAAGGTGGTGGCTTGCGACCAATCCTGGTACTGCAAGTTCTCAACTGAGCCTTGCACAAACTCCCGTTCAAGATGCTCATGCAGAAACAGGATTGTTTTGCAGCGGTAGACCTGAAGGACCAATACTTTTCCCTGTCCCCTTGAGCCTTTACGAAGGTCACAGAGGCAGCCCTTGCCCTGCTAAGGGAAGTGGGCATCTTCATACTCAACTACCTCGACGACTGGCTGATCCTAGCCCGCTCTCGAGAGTTACTGTGCGCCCACAGGGACCAGGTGCTCAGGCACCTCAGCCGTCTAGGGCTTCAGGTCAACTGGGAAAAGAGCAAGCTCGCCCCGGTTCAGAGCATCTCTTTTTTTGGAGTTAGACTCAGTCTCAATTACACCAACAAGCATGCGCAGTCAGTGCTGAAATACCTCACCCTGTTCAAACTAGGCACAGCGGTTCCTCTAAAACAATTACAGAGGCTCCTGAGGCATATGTCACGTGCCACTGGTGTTGATGCATATGAGACCACTTCAATTACCGTTTGTTCATCACCCCCTCCTGCCTCCAGACTTTCAACCCCTGGGCAGACCTCTGTTTTCTGAGGACAGAAGTCTCCTTACAGCAGGTGTCCCAATGCATTGTGGTTACCACAGACACCTCCAAACAGGGTTGGGGTGCTGTTTGCAATGGGCACGCAGCTGCCGGCTCCAGGACGGGGCCCAAGCTGGTTTGGCACATAAACTGCCTTGAGTTGCTGGCTGTATTCCTTGCCCTGTGGAGGTTTATCCTGCTACCTCAGGGCAAGCACGTCTTGATCCATTCAGACAGCACCACCTCGATAGTGTACTTAAATTGCCAAGGCGGCGTGCACTCTCGTCACATGTCGCAACTCGTGACAGACGAGTACGAATTTCCCCCAGTGAGCTTACTTGCACGGGTGCTGTTCAAGGTCAGGGAGGACGAGAGAACAAGTCACTCAAGTGGCCCCCTATTGGCCTACGCGAACTTGGTTCTCAAATCTCAATCTCCTCGCGACAGCACCTCCCTGGCGAATTCCCCTGAGGAAGGACCTCCTTTCTCAGGGACGGGCATCTGGCATCCCCTCTGGCATCTGTGCCCAGACCTCTAGAACCTCCACGTCTGGCCCCTGGATGGGATGCGGAAGATCTAAGTGGCCTACCACCTGCTGTTGTAGACATGATCAACCAAGCTAGAGCTCCCTCTAACAGGTAGCTTTATGCCCTGAAGTGGCATTTATTCACGAATTGTGCTCTCATTTCTGCACGAGAGGCCGGAGCGGAGGCTGTCCCCCTCCACCTTGAAGGTTTATGTAGCTGCTATATTGGCTCATCATGAGGCAGTGGACGGTAAGTCCTTTGGAAAGCACGACCTGATCAGGTGGACCCTCCTAGGCCATGCCTGTTCCCTTAATGGGATCTCTCCATGGTCCTTTCAGGCCTCCAGTGACCCCCATTTGAGCCGCTAGAATCAGTCAAGCTCCCTCTCCTTGAAGACGGCCATCCTGATCACGCTCGCTTCCATCAAGAGGGTTGGGGACATGCAAGCGTTCTGTCAGTGACACTTGCCTGGAGTTTGGTCTGGCAAACACCCATGTCCTAAGACCTTGACCAGGCTATGTGCCCAAGGTTCCTACGACCCCCTTCAGGGACCAGGTAACCTGCAAACGCTGCCTTGGGAGGAGGCAGACCCAGCCTTTTCATTGCTGTGTCCGGTGCGTGCTTTGTGTACCTATGTGGACTGCACGCAGAGCTTTAGAAGTTCTGAGCAGCTCTTTGTCTGCTTTGGTGGACAGTGGAAAGGGAACGCTGTCTCCAAACAGAGGCTAGCCCACTGGGTCGTCGACACCATCGCTTTGGAATATCAGACCCAGGCCATGCCCGCCCCCTTGTGGGTTCGACCACACTCGACGAGAAGTGTGGCATCCTCGTAGGCACTGTCCAACGGCACCTACCTAGCAGACATCTGCAGAGGGCGGGCTGGGCAACACCCAATACCTTTACGAGATTCTACAATCTCAGGGTTGAGTCGGTTTCAACCCGTATTCTCTCAGGTCCGAGTACATAGTACTCGGTAATACGGAATGACTGACCAGGTGTTCCGCTTCCACATAGCACCCTTCCCCTCCACTGAGGTGATCACATGCGCTCTTTCTCCCAGGAGAGTCCACTAAACTTATGCTCCCTGGATGTCTTTCCTACCTAGCCCTCTTGTCCGCGAATTCAGCGGAGGAATTCCCGACCAGACACACTACGGATACTAAATACTCTGTACTGGAATAGGTACCCCTCTTGGTGTAACCGTGCCTGCCTTGGGCAGTCCCCTCTCTCCCCCGGTCACTGTGTTTGTAGCAACTCCTCCCTCGCTAGGTAGGATCTACCACCGCGCCACTTCCACATCTGGCCCATGTGACATATTCGCCACATTTAACCTCCCCCCAGCCTGGGCAGGATGTGGTGTCCGCAGGGTCTTTTCCCCCTGAAAGAATAGGAGCTGGAAAAGAACACCTTCCCTGATGCGTGTTATAGCATTAAATGCCCCCAGCCGCTTTAACTCTATGCAAGAAACATAGAGAGAGAAAAGATGTTGTGTCCCCCCAGCCACGACGCTGTACCGAGACACTGCAACGGCCGAACCTCATTCTCGGCACCTCAGTGCAAAACCTGAATGGACAGACGCAAGATTCCCTCCATTTATACCCTTATGTCTGCGGGAGGGACATGCAAATTCTGTCTGCCAATTTCTCATTGGCATTTTCTCAAGTTCAGAGGTACCGAGGCCTTCAAGAAAGACCCCTAGTGTCGCTTCAATCGACACAACGTCTCATTTCCTCCATCAGGGAACGGGGGTTACAATAGTAACCTAGACGTTTTCTGTTCTATTTCACATCTTTTTTATCTCATCCATTCCCATTCAGTTTGAAAATTTGTCTGGGTAAGTCTAATGAGTCAGAAAGAATATAATCTATTTTGCCATGGCGCATTAGATTCAGTGGTGCAGGATACTGATACAGAATTATCAATTTGCAAGCTATACTTTAAGTATATGATTTTTCTTCTTACAATGCAATAAAAAGTTGCCATATTGCACAATTATGTATAGCAACACATTAAAATAATTACAATTGATTTGCAAAGATGCAAAGAGTTTATATTTTTAAATCCTTATTTTCTTGGAAGGAAATTGAGGACAAAACCAACGAAACCACCGCGTGGGCCAATTTGGGAGCTTCTACAGTACACAAATCATACCACAGGGAAGAGAGTGAATGTTTAATGGAGCATTAAGGATCATTATTTTTAAATGAAAAGTGAAGAAATATGGTTTTGTGCTGAGTTCTTTTTAAACAAATGAAATAAAAATGCTGACCTGAGCTAGACTGCCGAGGAGGGCTAGTCAAGAATTATTCTAAAAGTACTGTGAAAGAAAGTATAATATATAGGTATATTAGAACATTATTATTCATGTATAACATACTATACGTTAGGAAATGCAATATGAGAGCAGCTCTATGAGCTGAAATGGATGACCAGTCTGTTTTTCAGGCAGAAGACAATATCTCCTTGTTCATACTGCTAAGGGTCCGATCATCTGACAACTTGTTTGCTCAAAGATATACAATACATCCCTAATAAACATTTTGCTGGGTTCATATCATATGATATGAATTTGCTGAGGTAAAATCACATATAACTTGTTTACAACCTATATGACATGTATGTGAATTCGAGAGAAGCCAATGGAGCTTCTCCCCCAACCGGGTGATACGAATAAAGCACTGAGGAAAAGACTGCACTATGTCCTGTAATTGTTTGGAACACTCTCACTCGTGTGAATTCCAGGTGGAGAATTTCCATGACAGTAGATTTTGAACAAAACTGTGTAACTTACATTTTTAAGATGATAATCTCATTTTTAGCAGCCTTCCGCACGTTTCTTCCATCTTTCTTCAGGAATTTTTTGCAGGTGTACATTTTGA
The DNA here is from genome assembly GCA_032164185.1 of Moxostoma hubbsi. Taxonomy (NCBI): domain Eukaryota; kingdom Metazoa; phylum Chordata; class Actinopteri; order Cypriniformes; family Catostomidae; genus Moxostoma; species Moxostoma hubbsi. The sequence continues at coordinate 9,918,789 of JAVLUX010000051.1, forward strand.
GTGTATTCTTGTCCTTCGCCCTGAAGATCTCACAGAACTCCTCCCTTAAAAAGAAATTACATTTACTACAGTATACTTTTATTAAAATTATTTATGTCACATATTAGGGAGGCAAAATATTGCACTGTTTAAAACTAAGAATTTCTTCTAAGTCATTCACATAGGACATCTTAATGCATCCGTGTGCTCTATTTTAAAAATGTTGGTCTATGTAAACATATTTGACCTTGTGACATGTCAATGTTTTTTTTTTTTTCTCAGTATCTCGCAACAAGAATGCTTTTTTAAGATGGCATGTCAACATACTGTGCAAAACATTAAACCTGTCTCAAGACCCCTGCATTCTGGGCCATTCAGCTCTGTTTAGCTCTTTTTGAACATGCACGCATGCACACACATACACAAGAATCCTGTGGGAATGGCCCCTAAATGAATAGTTCACTCAAAAATAAAATAATAATCTGTCTTCATGAGATGTGAACTATGGTGGTGAAGACATTCAACTTAAATTTCAATCATATGGCTTCAGTACACTTGGATTTTAGCACATTAGTCATTTGGATGAATTTTATGGGGCTTTTTAGTCATTTTAAGGAGCTCCACAGCACCTGTATGGAGAGAAGCAACATTCTGCTTAATATCTCTTGAATTGTGTCAATCTCTTACAAAAGCCAAAACAAGAAGGAATAGTAAATAAAGTCCAAATAAGAACTTGTAGCTTAAATGCAGAACCAGATGGAAAAAATTATGCAACTATAAAATTTCACTTACGATTTAACAACCTGTCCCAGATCATATTTGTCTGTAATTTCCATAGGACTGTTGTAGTCCTTCTTCTCGCCAGGTTTTAAGCAGCCGAACGGCATGGCCCACCCTGCCTTAAAAAATGAAATAAAGAGAAAGAGGGGTTAATTTATAATTCATTGTACATTGTGTGAATATGTAATACTTACTCACTCCCACCATTCTGCATTAATAATCATGTTCAAATCATGATCTGCGAAATGTTTCATTCCAAAGGGACAATGGAACTGTGCATAAGCAATCTCCTTTGACATTCGCAAACAGAACAAATTCAATGGCCCCAAACAATGAGAGAACAGCAGTGGTCAAAAAAAGACAAATGAAAGGCCTTTGTGAGCTTTTTACCACACTTTCAGACTAAATCACTGTGCTTCCCTTCTACCTAGCTGGGATAAGTTATATAAGACACCAGACTCTCTTTCTCTTTTGCTTAAAGTGAGACTTTTTTATAGCCAGGCTAATTGTGTTTTACTTTTTTATAGAAACTCACAAGGTCGTACAAAGACAAACAAACCAACGCTGACTAGTTTTTCCATGATTTTATTGGATAACAGACCGAATAGCATCTCTAAGCGTGAACAGATATTTCTAGGACTTTAAATATGATCCTAGTCAAGTTTTGAAAATTAAGTGTGTAATTTCAGACACTAAAGTCATCAAACGGAATTGCAAAAATAAACAGAGCACATTGGGTATTGGGCATTCCAAATTGGAGAGTAAAAAAAATCCTTGTGGTTGCATTCAATCCGCTCGCCTCTATCCGGTTGGCGGAGGACAAATCTGATGTCTCTGTCTCTGAGACCATCAATCTTATCACGTGGCTTGTTGAGCACGTTATCGTGGAGAGCTAGTGCATGTGGAGGCTTCACGCTATTCCCCATGGCATCCACACACAACTCACCACGTGCCCCACCGAGAGCGAGAACCACATTATAGTGACTACGAGGAGGTTAACTCAATGTGACTCTACCCACACTAACAACCAGGCCAATTGGTTGCTTGGGAAGCCTGACAGGAGTCAGCACGTCCGGGATTCGAACTTGCGACTCCAGGTGTGGTAGTCAGTGTCTTTACTTGCTAAGCTACCCAGGCCCCAAAATAAACATATTTTTGAATTAACCCTGCAACGTGTAAGGATGGGCAAGGAGGAGGCGGGAACCGGCTTAACAATCAACATAAACTCTTAATTCCACAAAGGAAAACATAACATAAACTGCTTTCCAACATAAACAAAACAAAGATGCACACGCAACACATGCGTTTCTTTCTATCTCGAACAAACCGCTGATTCAGTGCTGGACGTCCATCGTTATGACCCAGCCACGCCCTCCTCCTCATCACACTCCTCCACTGCCCAATCCAGGCATGACGTACTACCCTCCCTTCCTGGAGGGGAGGTGTTGCCCTTCCGGTTGTTCTTCTGCAGGCAGGTCTTCCCCGCCTCTCTGGAGCCCTGGGAGAGATTAGGGGAGTGAGAGGGAAAGAGCGAGGGGGAGAGAAAGAGAGGAGAGAGAAACTCGCTCGTCAGTCCCCAGACACGCCATTGCCTGGTCCTCAGCCACTCCTCTGGAGTACAACAGCCGCTCCTCCCCTGGCAGATGGCAGCAAGTCCTCCGTCCCCTGATGGATGGAATGGCTCCTCCCCTTCCTGATATACATCCGACACGTTGTAGGATGGTCTTCTTCAGCACTGTGTAATCCTGGAGGTTGACAACTGGAAGCTGTTGGGCCGCGATCTGGGCTTTCCTGGTCAGCAGTGTTTGTAGATGCACCGCCCACTGGCCCTGTGGCAACTTAATTGCTTTGGCGGTATGCTCAAAGAGCCAGATATGCTTCTGGGTCATCTTGGGGTCCCATCTTGGAAAGCAACACATGGGGGAGCACTGCTGCCGGAGTCATGGTGATCGCCCCCTCCTGGGAAACCAAGCTCCGCAGCACCTGCCGATCTTTTTCCTGGGCCCAGAGGAGCACCTCAAATCGCTGCTGATGCTCACTTCTGAGTTCCATGAGGGCCTGGTTTTGGACTTTATGGATGCTGGTGAGGGACCGGAAGACTTCTTCCAGTGGAGATGACTCAATATAATGTGTAAAGATGAGCAAGGAGGAGGCGGGAACCGGCTGAACAATCAACATAAACTTTTAATGCCACAAAGGAACTTAAACATAATATAAACTACTTTCCAACATAAAAAAGACGTACACACAACATGTGCATCTCTCTCTAAAACTGGCATCCCTGGCTCCTGTTTATCCCTCTCCCGCTGATTGGGCTAATAACGTGGCCGGGCCATCCATTGTTATGGCCCGGCCACGCCCTCCTCCTAGTCACAAACCTTCTGTCTGCCTTTGGTCGAACAAACAAATAGTCCAGCCCACAATTCACACCATTACTTGCACCAATGTTGCTGTGATGGGTTTGTTGGGTCACTCAAATAAACAGATCAATGTTTGAAATTGAGACAGTGTTTACACTTTTCAGGGAAATCAACCTACCAATGGTTTACTTATAGTTGTCTCTGCATTTAAAGCTGGGATATGAGAAAATGTTTTAATGTTTAAAAACAAATACTTATCAAATTAAAACACTTGATGGACTAGAAGATACAAAAAGTCTAACACTAAGCAATTACTGAAAGTTAATGTCTCTTTTGTTGTACATCTGACTTAATTAGTTTTACACTAATAATGGATGAGCACTACATGGTCTATAGAGTATACCCTGAAATAAAAATTTGTAATGCAAACACAGCCAAGCAAAAACAGGATGAGCTCTCTAGTTTACTATACTTCTCAGAGACACAGCTTGTTCCCCCAATTTCTCTCCCTCTTTCAGTAACTCATACTCTTCCTTTTGTAACTTTTTTCATTATTGTAAATGTATGGAGACAAGACTGCATATGAAAAACAAATGGGAACAATCTGGTGACTAGACGAGGCACGAGAGGGAAAAAAATACATAGCGGTAATGACACAAAGGTGGAGGTGATTACCTTGTGAGTGACGCAAATGAGCATCCCCAAGGAAGTTTTGAACGAAAACCTCTAGGTTATGGATGTAACCTCTGTTCCCTGATGGAGGGAACGAGATGTTGTGTCGGACACTAGGGGTCTCTCTTAAGCGTCTTTTGCATCTCTGATCTATGAGAAAAGGCCAATGAGAAATTGGCAGACAGAATTTCAGGGAAGAACACGAATTTGCAAACAAGCACCACTTCAGGGCGTAAAGTTGCCTGGTAGAGGGGGCTCTGGTATGGTTGATCAAACACCACGTGGAGGTTTCCCGGGATGTAAGTGGCACGCAGTGAGCAGAGTCACAGCCTGATCCAAAGGAGGAGACGACGGGCGAGTTGTGACACCTCCATAGGCAAAAAGTACAGCCAACAACTCTAGGCAGTTGATGTGCCAGCGCAGCGTGGCCCTTTTCCAGCGGCCTGCAGCGGCGTGCCTGTTGCACACGGCGCCCCAACCCAATTTGGAGGCGTCGGTAGTGACCAGGACGCATCAGAACACATGCTGCAAGGGCACTCCCGTCCGCAGAAAGCAGAGGTCTGTCCAGGGTTTGAACGTTTGGCGGCAGGCGGGGGTGATGATCACACGGTGCATGCCGCAGCACCATGCTCATCTCGGGACTCGAGTCAGGAGCCAGTGCTGAAGCGGTCTCATATGCATCAACCCCAGTGGTGCGACCGCCACGGAGGATGCCATATGCACCAGGAGCTTTTTGAAATGTTTTAAAGGGGCCGCTGTGCCCGGCCTGAAGGCGGTGAGGCATTTCAGCACTAACTGCGCGAGTTCGTTGGTGAGGTGCGCTGACATTGAGACTGAGTCTAACTCCAAGCCGAGAAAAGAAATGCCCTGAAATGGGGCGAGCTTGCTCTTTTCCCAGTTGACCTGAATCCCTACATGGCTGAGGTTCCTGAGCACCTGGTCCCTGTGGGCGCTTAGTAACTCTCAGGAGTGGGCCAGGATGAGCCAGTCATTGAGGTATATGAGTATGCAGATGCCGGCTTCCCAAAGCGGGGCAAGGGCTGCCTCTGCGAACTTTGTAAAGATGCGAGGGGACAGGGACATGTCGAAGGGGAGGACCTTGTACTGATACGCCTGGCCGTCGAACACAAACCGTAGGAAGGGTCTTTCAGGTCTACCACTGCGAACCAATTTAGATGCCGGACGCAAGTTAAAATGTGTTTTTGAGTGAGCATTTTGAACAGGAGTTTGTGCAAGGCCCGGTGGAAATCTTGCAAGTCCAAGATCAGTCGTAAGTCGCCACCTTTCTTGGGGATGATGAAGTAAGGACTGTAGAAACCCTTCTTCATCTCGGTTGGAGGGACAGGCTCTATCGCGTCTTTGAGTAAGAGAGTCGCGATTTCCGTGCCCAGGGTTTTGGCATGTTCACCATGAACTGCGGTAAAGCGGACACCCGGCATATTGAAATGCATAACCGAGTCGAATGGTCCTGGCCAGACAGCGTGACAGATTGGGAAGTGAGAGCCACGCATCCAAACTCAGAGCTAGGGGCACTAAGGTGACGATTATTTTTTACATACCCAGGGGCAGAGCAGCGGGGCGGAGCAGGTAATGTGGTGTCGGGAGGCAAGGATGCGTCCCGAGGCTCTGCACACCCGGCAGGGGGCGGGTTAGTGACTGAGGAGGAGGTCCTGTAGAGGTGTCCTCTGGACTCATCAGAACCGGCTGGCCAGGGAACAGTTGTGTGGCTGAAGGCGAAAGGTCCGTGTCCAGCATGCCGGGAGAACGGCATTTGCGGGACAGGTGACCCAGAGACAAAGGAAATAGCTCTTTTATTGAGAATGTGGGTACGGCAAATGAAATAAATTCAACAAAGGATTCTCCTCCCGGCACTCCACCAGGGGATGGAGTGGTCTTCTTACCAGCGCTTATGCGAACATCTAGGGTCGGGCGTCTCAGGACGGCTTAGGGGTCCGGGAGACGGGGGCTTGTGCTTCCTGCAGGGCGCTCGATGCAGAGGCTGAGAGCTGGGCCCGGGTTGAGGCGGAGCTTCCTGTTTCTTAGCCCCAGGAGGATGCCTTCGGGGAGCAGATGGGGTGTGGCCCGTGGCGGCAGGTTTGCGGCGGGGCAGGATGTGTGAGATGGCCTCCGTCTGCTTTTTCACCGAACTGCTGGGCGAAGTCCTGCAAGCGTGTCTTGTCCACTCCGCGCATCTCGACCAGGTTCAGCCACAGATGTCGTTCCTGAACCACAAGAGTGGCCATCACCTGCCCGAGTGACCTTCGTGGCCCTGAGGGAGACATCAGTTGCTGAGCACAGTTCCTGCAGCACGTTGGGATCAGGACTACCCAAGTGCAGATCTTTAAGTGCCTTGGCCTGGTGGATTTGCAGGAGGGCCATGGTATGCAGGGCGGAAGTAGCCTGTCCAGTGGCAATGTAGGCTCTAGAGGTCAGTGAAGTCGTCATCCTACAGGCCTTGGAGGGGAGCACAGGGCAACCCCACCAGGTGGCAGCGTTCTCGGGGCACAGGTGTATCGCAAACGCTTGGTCCACCTGGGGGACCGCCGTGTACCCGTGGGCCACTCCGCCGTCAAGGGTAGTGAGAGCAGATGAGCGAGAGGCTTTGTGACGGGTGGAGAAGGGTGTCCTCCACGAACTCGTCAGCTCGTCATGCACTTCCGGGAAGAAAGAAACGGGGGGTGGGGGGTGGGGGTTTGTGCGTCTGTGAGCAGCGCATAGAGCCGAGGAACCAATCGTCCAGCCATATAGGCTGTGAGGAGGACGGAGGGTTCCAGTCCAGCCCCATGCTGGCGGAGGTGCAGGCAAGCATGTCGGACATCTGGGCGTCAGCCTCAAACTGGGCGTGCTGGCCCGAAGGCGCTCTCCGATGCAGCGGCGAGCTAATCCAGCTCTGGGGGCTCAAGAGTATAGGCAGGCTGGCCGTGAGGCGAGCCGATGTTGCCTCGAGCCCGGACGGATGTCAACGAGCGTGCCGGGGGGTGGGTGGTTCACGGGAACCGAGCCCGCTGCCATCCCCAGATCGCCTACATGGGTCATCCTCAATCCCGTGGGAAGGAGCGACACAGGGGGCGGCTGGAGTTGCGTTTCTTCTGTTAACATGGCCATGGTCATGTTCTCGCAGTGAGAGCCTCGGTGTGATCGCAGCACAGACACATGAGACAGCGCCTGTGGCCATCAGAAGCGGAAAGCACTCTGCCACATCCAGGAACTACACAGGGGCAGAAAGGCATCTTTATAAAGACGCGTCCTGAAAAGGACGTTCAACACCAGCTGTGTTATTGCTCTTTTAGCGAAATAACTCTTAGAGAAACAACTCTTTTAGTTGCACCGTCGAAGCGCCCAGGGGCAAACTGCACTGCCATGCAGAGAAGGGAGAAAGGCGCTGATAAGCACCATAGATCCAACAGCAATTGCTCAGAGATGAGAGGAACAGTGTGTGACTCGCAGCTCGCTGCATATGACATATGACATAGGCTCTGAAGAAAATTTCTGAATGAAACAGATGAATTTCCCCTCCTTTATACGCGTATGTCCGGGGGAGGGACATGCAAATTCTGTCTGCCAATTTCTCATTGGCCTTTTCTCATAGATCAGAGATGCAAAAGGCGCTCAAGAGAGACCCCTGGTGTCGCTTCTTTGATACAACGTCGAAGTAAGCGACAGATGGGGAACACACGGACACACAAAAGGAACTGGCAGATAAGCCAGAACCATGACAATGAGACTCGGAATAAACTGTAGTGATATGTACTACTTTGGTTTATTTGATTTTTTTGGACCTGACAATGGTTAGCTTTCATCCATGTATTTTTATGAAATGTCTGATATGTCGCATAAAAAATGCCTGATGGAAACACTAAGATGCAAATAAAATCTAGTAAATGTGCATAAAAAAAATATACGCTCGATATACTTTTTAAACACTATTTAATATTTACCAAATATAATCCTATAGAATATACAGTATATAGTAATTTAGATGTGCATCAAAGAAGTTATGTGACTTTGCCTCAATTAGCCATGTGATTGCATAATTCAGGGAATATTATCAATATCATTGCATAGCATCTCAAATGTTGCTCTGGTTATTTAGAAATGCCAAAGCTGGTCATCAAAATGATTGGCTATTACAATATTACTTCCCAGAACTGTCTGACACACTTTCCCTCTCAGACATATGGTATTTGCTGCTGAATGCTAGCAAACATGAACCATCTTAGAATATTTTGTCTGCGCGCTCTAAACCTCATTACATTTAATAAAAGAGTCACAGTGGCTTCAACTTCCATTTTCATTTCTATTTTGTGCTCATTTCTAAAGAAGTGACAAATTTTTTGTCATAAACACACTGGATGGAAATTCTGCTTTATTCTCATATAGTTTCGCGATATTTCCTAATTTTCACATACAGTTAATTTGTAGCTTGGATGCAAACATGAATACTATTTGCTTTAATTTTATAGAAATTAAATTTATATTCACTTGGTTTTATCTAAAGGTCACTTAATCATTAGACATAAAGTTCCAAGTGTAAAACTGGATTCCTAAAGAAATGTCTCCATACAAAAACACTGTCTGTTAAGCCACTTGACAGTAAGGTAGCTGCCATCTGATTTAGGATGGCTTGCTCTCTTTTATTTGCTGACTATCATTTATTTCCCTCTTTGGCACAATGCAAATATGAGCTGTGCTCTTAAACGTATTAACAACACTCTCCCTTCACGCCCATATGCTTTGACATTAGAGATGCAGCATAATGGGCCATTTGGCACAGTACAACAGCATGCATATAAAGCAATAACATCTTGGAATCCAGCCTCTGCACATCTTTGTAATAGAGCAGATTTGGCTTTCAATATTCTGAGATGTTTAAGAGGGGCTTGTGTTGTCCGGTCAATACCATCAGCTTCTGTATCATCAGGGATTTTCTGTTGATCGATGCCTACTATTGATGGGTCGTTCATAAACTAATCTTTTATGTGACTCGCATGCGCATTGCACAACCTTCCTTCACTGTACAAGAAACAGAAATTATTAGATCACCTTTCAACTCTTGGTCCAAGTCGTTCGTTCGTTCGTTCATTTGTCATTTGACAGCCGTATATGCTATGTATTGCTCACACAGGAAAGAAAGAATTAGTTCACCTCTCGAGTCTTCTTGTCCAAGTCGTTCATTCTTTTGTCATGTGACAGGAAACATAAGGCTGCAATATATATTTTTTCCTTAATGGGACTATAATCAAAGTTTGTCTCAAATCGATGAGCTCTTCTGAGTCATTTTAGTTCAAATAAACAATGTGGTAACAAAAACATTTATTTTTCAGAAAATTATTTAAAAAAAAACTTTTCTATATCAAAATAACACAAATATTTGCATGAACGCACAAAGTTTAAGCACAAGCGAATATGTTTACATGCACTAATTTTTAACATAAATACATTGCATAAATATAAAAATTCACTGTTTACATGCACCTTATATGTGCACGTATGCCGAATAAAACTTCTGTGCATGCAAAGAGTGTCAGTCGTTGCATTCTGATAAAGTGGAGAAAGGCGGAGAAAGTCAACGAGAGCATGGCACTATAGTCGGCAATTGCCGTTTTTGCTTTGTTGACATATCTAAAAATATGGCAGAAAAGCTTTCTTTTTATGTTATTCACTTTACTCAGCAAACAAAGCGAATTAAAAGCAGTGTCCCAACATCTTGTCTGCGCTTAACCATATTAGCCTCATGCCCATTCCTCCTCTAATAACTAGGCATCTAGGGGTGAGTGGTATGGAGAAAAGATTGCAGTAAAAGTTTTTTTACAGATAGAATGGAAATAACATTTTTGAAAGACATCACTTTCTTTTTTTTTCTCTTTATGAGATTCCATGAAAGAACATATTAGCACTGCAAAATATACAGTGTGAGCCCATACCCTTAATAATGCGTATTGCCATTGCTTTGCATAAATTAGATTCCTGCGGTGAGTATCGTGTGATTTCCAATACATTTGATTCAGTCAGATTATTATCCAATACATTTGATTCAGTCAGATTATTAACAGATATTTAGGTTGCATGTTATGTAGCTAGTGTTAACAAGCATGAACTATGTATGTGTGTAACGAGTGATAGCGAGACAAACCGACCCAAATGCAGAGGAACAGTTCAAAGGATTTATTTACAATAAATGTGAGCAGTCACTGTGGATGTCTAGGAATAGCCGGGAAGGGCGATCTAGCTCCCGACATGTGGGCAAAGAAGGAATCCTCTGTGGAAACCCAACTGACATGCCAACCCGATATCACGCCGAGGCGTGAAATAGACACGCCGGTCCACTCGCGAATGCGTGTCGGTGTCACGCTTTGCCTCCTCCAGGCGTGTACATGACACGCGCACGTCTACGTAGAATACCGGCAGGGGGCGATCGTTTCCTCAACGCCAACAACTCTCCGCGCACCAAAGAGGAAGCGATACCGTTGTCGTCGCGTTGCACGTTCGTGCGGGCAGGATGCCGGCCAATTTCGCCGGTTACTTTCACTTGTGACCATATGTGACAAATAAAGGTTCATTATAGTGCTGCTTTCATGAAGAAATCCTAACATTGCTGTAGCCTAACGTTGTTATATGTGTGTGTGTGTGGGCTGTCGAGTATCTTGTGCTGATGTAAATAAATAAATAAATATATATATATATTTATTTATTTATTTATTTATTTATATATTTATTTAAAAAGTGTATTTATATACAAAAATATATATCCTGCTAACCGGAACTGGAGAACGCGATATATCGCTTCCTCTTTGGTGCGCGGACAGTTGTTGGCGTTGAGGAAACGATCGCCCCCTGCCGGTATTCTACGTAGACGCGCGCGTGTCATGTACACGCCTAGAGGAGGCAAAGCGTGAAATAGACACGCATCCGCGAGTGGACCGGCGTGTCTATTTCACGCCTCGGCGTGATACCGGGTTGGACATGCAGTTAACTGGAAGGCAATCACACACCCAACACATAGGCAACCAACAGATACATGAGACAGAACCAACTAGGCAGAGAGTGTAAGGTTAGTTACTTCACACCAAACAACAATTTAGCAAGACATTCAGTCAACACTTAACTACATTTAACATTAAATCAGACAATCCTGCAAAGGACATGAAACACAAGGGAATTAATATAGACACGTACAAACAAGGGGCAGGTGCCGCTCACAGTTTACAGTTGGCATGATCAGCATTCCCATGAAAATAATCAGGGTTCCCATGGAAACACTGATTCCTTATGCCAGCGGCATAATGTCAACACAATTGGAACAAAACAAACAAGTAAGAGTGTCCGGATCACGACACAGACCAAAACCGAACCAGGCAGGATCCAGACACTATGCCCCGGACACGAAACGCAAGACAGACAGGGAACGATGATGTCAGGGTCCTCGTCAGACAAAAACCCAACCTGACAAGGTGACAGGAGCGTGACAATGTGCCAAAAAAGAGCAAGGATATCAAGACGTTCAATAAATGTGGACTTTAAATTGGGTCTGTTCCTCACACAAAGCCATCGTATGGCTTCAAAAGATTTGGAATAAAGCAAGAGATGTAATATACCTTCATGGTAATGTTGTAACCTTTTTGAGGCTTGCCTGTAGTTACCATTCATTGCGATTCCACGGAGAAAAAAAAAACAAGGCAGCTGCTATTAGCCATGTAAAACCTGGTGCAAAGAAAGATAGATGCTATTTACATCCCAATGCAAATAGTGGCAAATATTATTTGCACACCAAAGCTGGTGCAAATTAATGTAGATGCTATTTACATCCCAATGCAAATAGTAGCAGATACTATTTTCACCCTTAATGAACTACTAACATACAGTATTGGATCAACATTGCAGCATGTTTATTGAGTTTATTTCGAATCCCACCCCTAAACCTAACCTTTCCTCACATGGTTTTACTATAGCAACCACAGTGTTGCCATAGTATTTTGTAGAAAAATTACTACTTTTTCTATTTAGTAATTTAAAGATTACTAAATTAACACCATATTACTGTAGTAACACCATTGTTGATTGCATTAAATCTATGGTTTCCATCAAAAAACATGGTTACTACAATATTACTATTGTATAATTACCTTTATATTAATTTGTATTTATTATTATAAGTATTAAAGAAGTGAGACAAGTGGAGACAGGAAACATAATGGGAAAAAGAATGCAACAAATGCTGAATCAATCCCCAGTCAACCGGCACCACTGCAGAGACATCAACAAAGAAGCTTGATGTATATTTCTATGTTTCCAATAGACTATTAGGGTGCAAATAGCCGCGCTCTGTTTCACAGAAGAAAGCTATGGATATTTTAAACAACATGAGGTTGAGTAAGTGATGATAGCATTGTCAATTTTAGATGAACTATCTCATTCAAAAAAATATATATTCTGCAGATGAAATACACATCTGTTTGCTAAGGCTGTTTGCATGGATGAGTGTGATAAAAGCTTTCTGAACTGTCTAAGCTGTAGACATAGAATTGGTTTCTTCTCCCTGAATTTGAGCCCTCACAATTATAAGCAAGACTGTGACTCTCACTCCAGATTAGAAGCAAGGAAGGCACTTCAAGAACTTCTGCTGTTCATCCAATTAATTGCAGAAAATGTCAGGAGATTCAAGCAATGACTTTTCATGAAAGCATTTTGAGTACTGGTATTAGCCCATGTCATGACTGAGCTTGTTAGTTTGCTTGTGTGTGTGTCTGAGATATATATATATATATATATATATATATATATATATATATATATATAGAGAGAGAGAGAGAGAGAGAGAGAGAGAGAGAGAGAGAGAGAGAGAGAGAGAGAGAGAGATAAAGCCAGTGTATTATTCAAAGATGACTGCGGTGCTATTGAACACTAGCTGTGCAGCAGATACACAAACTAGAGCAAACATTTTTTGATCTATGGAACACAAAAGGAGAGATTTTGGTAGCACTATATTTTAAGGTACTGTTCTACATTTACATACTATATAATTACAACAACTATAGTAATTACAAGGTTCTAACCATAACCAGGGTTGGGGAGTAACGGAATACATGCAACGAGATTACGTATTTAAAACACAAAATATTAGATACTGTATTCCACTACAGTTACAATTTAAATCATTCCCTCCATGCTCATGTGTCTTGTTTTCATTGATTTATTGTTTAATTATATTGTTTAGAGTTCTGTTTGTTCATTGGTTTATGTTCCCCCATGTCATGTATGTAAGCCCTCGTGTTTGCCATTGTCCTTGGACGAGTATTGTTAATGTATCATTGTTTCTGTAACATATGTTGTAGCTGGCAATGGCAATGACACAGGAACAGACGAAGTCGATGACAAAGAAGTGAAGAACCCAAGTGCAGTTTATTTTCCAGACGTGTACTCCAAAAACCCTAACTAAAAATGTGAACATAAACATGAACTAGACTTGAAATAACATGACTAGACTATAGCTTGACTTGACTTAAGCTTGACTTGAACAAAACAACAGAGTTACATAAACAACGATAACAATACTTGGCAAACATGAGGGCTTAAATAAACCAATGGATGGGGGGGCGGGGTGGGACATAAACCAATGAACAAACAGAGCTCTAAACAATATAATTAAACAATAAACTAATGAAAACAAGACACATGAGCATGGAGGGAAAACAGGACAACACATGACTAGGAAACAGGAACTTAACTTTAAAAAATAAAAGATATGGAAAACAAGTACCAACAGAATAAACATGACAAGAGATTACTTTGCATTTTATTGTCCTTTGTTTCATTTAATATTTAGTCCTTTCAAAATTTATACATATAAATGATGCGATCCAAAGTGCATTTGAACAGCGGTGAAATACTTTCTTATGATGTGTTACATTCATACGAGCAGGCAGAGAAGTAAGTTTGAAGTAAGTTTGGAGCAGAAGAAATAGAAATAAATCTTGTGTAAATTGTCAGAATTATGCTAAGCTAAAATGCTATTTCTAGCAATTTTACATGCACATGTTACCTGGCACGATCCTGTTTTTTATTAAGAAAATTCACGTTGGCTCATAATTTCTTTTTTTCTAGTAAGACTTTTGATATTAAGGCAAAATTCGTATTCTTGATAATAATTTTTGTATTGTTTTCCTATAAAAAAATCTAAAAATCCTTAAAACAAGATTAATTCAATTTATCTTGTTTTAGAAACAACACTGGATAAGATATTTATGTTTTGAAGAGAATGTATTTTTAACTTTTATTTTGTCTTACTGTACTGGCAGAATTTGTATAGTCAAAACAAGTGAAAAGAATCTACCAGTGATGACGAAGTAATCCAAAGTATTTAGAATACGTTACTGACCTTGAATAATCAAACAGAATACGTTTCAAATTACATTTTACAGCATGTATTCTGTAATCTGTAGTGGAATACATTTCAAAAGTATAACTCCCAACCCTGACCCTTAACCTATATTAAGTACATGGTTACCTAATATTACTCAATACTTTCTTGGGTAAGTACACTGTAAGAATACTGAAAGTACACGTATTGTAAAATAAAGTGCAACTGAGTGGCCAGCAAGCTCGAAAAAGTACAAAAAAGAACTAATTAAGTACCAGAAAACTAGTCCATACAACTTGAGCTATATTCCAAGTCATGTGAAGCCATATTATAGTTTTAGGTTAATCTTCATACTTATTATTCTGATATTCCTTATGCGTTTGTATAATATATTGATTATCTGTGATAATTTTCATTAGGGGTGTGCAGCAATGCTATAATCTTTATCTGTATCTGTTACTATGACAAAATTATCAGTAACTGTAAAACTGGATGTGGGTGTGGTTTAAACCGGAAATCAAATTTTTTTTTTAAATGTTACTCTCTTACATTTAGCCTATAGCTTCTCTATATAAAGTATGTCTCGGATAGGCCTATTTAAATATTATTGTTATTAATATAATAATAATAACAAAAATAATAATTATTATTAATTTTATTATTTAATTTTATTATCAATATATTATTTTTTTTTTCTCACCAGAGGAAGCTGAATATGTAGACTACATAAACTGTGGAATATGTTGTTAACTGTGGTGTCTCCTGGTATTTCGGACATTAATATCTGCTGAAACAACATTTTCATTTATGTCTGTTCAGTGTGCAAGTAAAAATGTTATTCTGAAGTGTCAAGCAAATGTAAAACAAATATTAAATACAAATACAAATATTAAAATAAATGAGAATAAATTAATATAGCCTACAAACTGAAAGCACTGTAAATCTCAATCATAATTTTTTATGATGTACTATATTTTGTTCACATTTTTGTGGAGGACATAATTGATTAGTTAATTTGGTTACATGTGCAGAATTAGTGAAAAGCAGTGAAATAAATTTCAAGATCAAGCCTCTATATATTTCTAGAATTGAAAAGCGAAACAAATGTGCATTTTTTATATTATTTATTTATGTATATTTTGTCATCCTCTGTGTGCAGGGATATTCTGAATAGATTTACACTCTATAAAGGTTTTAAACCTCTATGCAGCGTTTCATTTTGTATTTATTTATTTATTTTTTGAATAAAGGATTAACCAGATAATGACCTTAATGTGGATATAAATGTGAACCACTATAAAATCATCACTTCTTTGGTCAGGAATTAAACATCACACTCAGGTTTGTTTATAAATCCTTATGTGTGAATTGTGTGAAACATTTGTCGTTAATATGATCAGACATTTCATACAGACATTTCAAGAAGTGGAAAATGTGTATGATATGGTTCATGCTCTTTTCAAGCTTAGATATCTAAGACAAGCACAATTAACAGAGACTGCAAACGGAGTTGAGAATGCGGCCATCTGATCTGAACTTAAATTCACTGTGCGCATTTTCATTCAGAAGGTTTACCCTAGTAATATTGGCTTCACAGACTCATCATTGCCTTGTAATTTTATTTATGTTTATTTAAAATATCACATTCTGCCTGTGCTTGTTGGATGATCAGCCTTCCGAGTATTGTTTCTATTACTCGGATGAATTCGTTTTGAAGTCATTATTCTTGCTTTTTCGAATAAGGTATTCAGGCACATCCCTTGTTTTCATACTTGAATAACATCAGATGTAGTTTTACATCCTGATAATATATACAGTAAATTGAAGACAAATCACTTTGTCTAAGATATGTTGTCTACATTTATTATATAGACTATAATATTAAGATATGTTGTCTACATTTATTATATAGACTCTATATAATAAATGTAGACAACATATCTTAGACAAAGTGATTTGTCTTCAATTTGCTGGCCTGGTTTTTAGCTCTGCTATGATGCAATAACAATGATGTAATTCATAATACAGTTTGTATAATTGCAGGATCAGTTTCTCTCCAAACACATTAGGGCCCACAGAGCATTCCTTTCTTTTCATGAACCATTCCTCTGTGAAAAAGGCAAAGAACGTAATTGGCTACACACATGAAGATCTTGGAAAACCGAAGAGAGCTTCATAAGGAGACAGAGAGAGAAAGAATGAAAGAAAGAGAGAGAGAGATAGAGAGAGCAAGAGAAAGTACACAGGAGGGTAGAACTGCATTCTGCAACATCATCATCATTCCCTCATTACTGCCTCTCGAAAGAAATCAGGCGATCCAGAACTTAATTTGAAACAGGAAATTTCTAAGAAAAAATAAAATGAAAGTTCCTTTAGTATCCCAAGGGTACTGTGAATGCTAATTAAACCCAGTGCCTGATACATTAGACTCCGTTTCATCCTTTCTTCAGACCATAGAGAAATACAAAAAATAGAGACTAGTGTTGAGAGAGAACGATAATAATCTCATGTAGGAAATAAGCGAGGGAAGGAGAGAGAGAGAGAGAGAGATTATTAGATAAATTAAATTAGATAGATACGAATTCTGAGAATTGATCAAATGAGGAGAGCCAGAAGGAGAAAAAGAGAAGACAATTGTATTATTCACACATCAGCATCTGCGCCTTTGGTTTGCAGCTAGTAACAGAGTGTCTTATATATCCAGTGGCAATCGGCTATCTAATAATCTCATACTTATCTCTCACAAATACTCCAAAAATTCCCAATACACACACACACACACACACACACACACACACACACACACAAACACACACATTTGTGCATAGACTGTACACTCCTTTACATTTTTTGAGATCAGAAGAAAATCTAAAATTCAGAAAACCTGTGCCTTCCACCATTAGCCCCATCTGCCTTGAGTTTGTAGATAAATGAGATCATTTGGGCCATGGGCAGGCCAAGACAGTGATTACTAATCTTTTGATAATGCATTGATTGGTTTGTTCCCCAGACCATCTGAAATCCTTCTGCAGGGTCAGTAATTAACTAGGAGAAGTGCAGAATGATCTTATTATTTTCCGTATGTATTCGTATACACCTACGTTTTTGTACGTTCAGCATCTAAAATGTAAATGTTTTTACATATTTACAGTTTTAGAAACATAAAATATTTACAAATTATTCAATTAAATACAAATATTTATATGAAGTTCCAAACATAGGTTTGGGAGGAGCTTGTTCATCTAGGCCAGCCAATTATATCCCAAGGATCTACAGTATAAGCGGCTGCTTCCCTCACACAGTTGACGATTCTTCTGACGTCCCTCAATCTTTATGAACATCATGCCAAATCCTTAAAGACTATTTTAACCAGTGAAGTCATGAATTTGAAATATATTTGTATGGTTCATAGGCGGAGGGTGAACAGACTACAGGGTTAAGTTATATAACCCCACTAATCACCTTACAGATTATATAAAAAATATAAATATTTTAGGTATACATTCAATAGAAATAGAAAAAAAGTGTCTAAAATGTCTGGTACTGCATAAACTTCTGGTAAACATTCACACTAAATAAACTATGTTTAATTTTTTTATTAGTAATATTGATAATTAATTGCCCTTCTGTCACTCACTCGCCGTTGTGTCGATTGTAGTGACATAAGGAGTCTCTTCTGAGAGCCTCGCGTACCTCTGAACTTGAGAAAAGGCCAATGTCAAATTGGCAGACAGAATTTGCATGTCCCGCCCCCGGACATACGGGTATAAAGGGGAGCGGGCGAGCGTCTGTCAGACAGACTGTTTCTTTGGAGCCAACCAGTTGTTAGATCAGCGAGCTGTATGTTACGACTGCTTCACCCACCTATGCAAGAAAGCTTCTATTGGATCTGACGGTGTATTCCAGTGGCTTTATCCCCTCTGCACCTTGTGCAGACACTGCCACTGGACACTTTGACAGCGCTTCTCTCCTAAAAGAGTTTGATTTCTCTGAAAGAGTTTATTCTCCTCTAAAAGAGTTTATTTCTGTTAAAAGAGCAACATACCGGGACTGCCTGGTACACCCCTCTAAGGCTTGTAGGACAACGTCATCACTGACTGCGAAAGCCTACAGTGCCACTGGACAGGCCGCCTCCGCCTTGCATGCCATGGCTCTCCTGCAGGTACACCAAGCCAAGGCACTCAAAGATCTGCACCTGGGAAGTCCCGATCCAGATGTGCTGCAGGGACTGCGCTCTGCCACCGACCTCGCTCTCAGAGTTACGAAGGTAACAGCGCAAGCACTTGGGCAGGCGATGGCCACCCTCGTGGTCCAGGAACGCCATCTGTAACTGAACTTGGTCAAGATGCATGACGTTGAAATAGCCCGCTTTCTCAACGCCCCAGTGTCCCAGTTTGGTCTCTTTCGCGACACCGTCGGTGACTTCACCCAGCAGTTTTCAGCGGTGAAGAAACAGACAGAGGCCATCTCTCACATCATGTCGCACAGGCTGTCTCCTGTCCGCTCGCTGTGGGCATCCCCCTGCAAAGAAAATACCAGCAGCTCCGCATCAACCTGGGCCCAGCTCTCAGCCCCAGCATCGAGTGCCCCGCAGGCGGAGTACGCCCACTGTCTCCAGGACCTCTTCTAGGGCCTGCAAAACCCTAAACGCTCCTGAGACGGCACACCCAGGAAGCCAGACATTTGCTTCGGAGCTGGTAGCAAGACTACTCCATCCCCTGGCGGTGGGCCGGCACCCCGGCACCAAAACTTTACAGTCCCGGCTCCCCGGACGTGGCCATCTCTCCTCCGGACCCACGACCGCTAAGCCCCGGCAGGCCAGTGCTGACGAGTCTCAAAGACATCCCAACAGGACCTCCTCCTCTGTCTATAACACAGAGGAAAGTGCTTTGTGTTTTTTCTCAGCACCCAAGCCTATTATATACGGACTATTACCTGCTCCCCTGCTCTCACGGCCCCATCCGGTATGTCCAAAACGATCATCCCATTAGTGCCCCTGGCACGGAGCTTAGACGCATGGCTTGCGCTTCCCAGCCAGTCGCGATGGCTGGCTAGGACCATCCGATTCAGCTACTTGATTAATTTTGCCAGGCTCCAGCTTCATTTCAGCGGTATTTGCTCCACGCCAATGAAAACGGCAGCACTTTACATGCAGAGATTGCCACTCTGCTACTCAAGGACGCGATAGAGCCTGTCCATCCAGCCAAGATGAAGGAGGGTTTGTACAGCCCTTACTTCATCGCACCCAAAAAAGCGATAATTTGTGGCCAATCTTGGACTTGCGAGTTCTCAACCAGACTGTACAAAGACCCCCGTTGAAAATGCTCACGCAGAGGCGAATTCTAACCTGCGTTCGGTATCAAGATTGGTTCGCGGCGGTAGACCTGAAGGACGCATACTTAAGCGTCTCCATTTTGCCTCGACACCGACCCTTCTTACGGTTCGCGTTCGATGGCCATGTGTATCAGTACAAGGTCCACCCCTTCGGCCTGTTCCTGTCCCCTCGCATCTTCACCAAGGTCGCAGAGGCATCCGTATATTCAATTACCTCGACAACTGGCTCATCCTAACATGAGAGAGTTACTATGCGCCCACAGGGACCAGGTGCTCGCACACCTCAGCCGTTTAGGGCTTCAAGTCAACTGGGAAAAAAGCAAGCTCTCTCCGGTTCAGAGCATCTCTTTTCTCGGTTTGGAGTTAGACTCAGTCTCAATTTCAGCATGCCTCACAACCGAGCACATGCAGTTAGTGCTCACGTGCCTCACTCACTTCAAGTCAGGCATAGCAGTTCCTCTCAAAAGGTTCCAGAGGCTCCTGCGGCATATGGCATCCTTGGCCATGGTCGTGCCGCTCGGATGATGCATATGAAACCGCCCCAGCACTGGCTTCAGACTCGAGTCCTAAGATGGGCATGGCGCCGCAGCACCTACCATGTGTTAATCACCCCTTCCTTCCATCAGACTTTCAACCCTTGGACAGACCTCTGTTTTATATGGACAAGAGTCCCCCTACAGCAGCTGTCCAGACATGTCATGGTCACCACTGACGACTCTCAACTGGGTTGGGTCACTGTGTGCTATGGGCATGCTGCCGCTGGCTCCTGCATTGGCACATCAACAACCTCGAGTTGTTGGCTGTACTCCATGCCCTGCAGAGGTTTCACCCATCGATTTGGGGCAAGCACGTCTTGATCCGTTCAGACAACACCACCATGGTAGAGTATATAAACAGCTGGCCCCGGGGGCAGGGCAATTACGCATTTCCCCCAGTGAGCGTTTTTGTATTGGTGCTGTGCAAGGTCAGGGATGAAGAGGAACAGGTCAACATAGTGGCTCCTTATTTGCCCACCCAGGCCTGGTTCTCGGATATCACGCTCTTTGCGACAGCACCTCCCTGGTATATTCCCCTTAGGAAGGACCTTCTTTCTCAGGATGGGGCACCCTCTGGCACCCGCGCCCAGACTTCTTGAACCTCCAAGCCAAAGCTCCCCCAGGCAACTTTACGCCTCAAACGGCGGCTGTTCGCAAATTGGTGCTCTTCTAGATTTGAAGACCCGCAGAGATGTGCATTTCAGTCAGTGCTTTCATTCCTGCAAGAGAGGTTGGAGGGGAGGCTGTCCCCCTCCACCTTGAAGGTGTATGTTGCTGCTATCGCAGCCCACCATGACACAGTAGACGGCAAGTCTCTTGGTAAGCACGACTTGATTATCAGGTTCCTAAAGAGGTGCTTGGAGGTTGAGACTTCCTGGCCAAGCCTGTTCCCCTCCTGGGACCTCTCAGTGGTCCTCCCAGGCCTTCAGAGACCCCCCTTCGAGCCGCTTGATTCAGTTGAGCTCAAAACCCTCTCCTTGTAGACGGCACTCCTGATCGCGCTTGCTTCCATCAAGAGGGTTGGGGACCTGCAAGCATTCTCTGTCAGTGACACTTGCCTGGATTTTGGTCCAGCAGTTACTCACCTCATCCTAAGGCCACAAACGGCTTACGTGCTCAAGGTTCCTATGACCCCCTTCAGTGATCAGGTCGTGAACCTGCAAGCGAAGCTGCCCCGGGAGGAGGCAGACTCAGCCTCTTTGTTGCTTTGTCCAGTACGTGCTTTGGACCGCACACAGGGCATTAGATGCTCTGAGCAGCTCTTTGTCTGCTTTGGCAGACGGCGTAAAGGGAACGGTTAGCTCGTTGGGTTTTTGATGCTATTTCCCTAGCCTATCACAACCAGGGCATGCCCCCACCTTGCGGGTTCGAGCACAGTCCACGAGAAGTGGCATCCTCCTGGGAAATGGCCCATTCCACCTCCTTAGCAGACATCTGCAGAGCAGCGGGCTGTGCAACACCCAACATCTTTGCTAAGTTTTACAACCTCAGGGTTGAGTTGGTCTCGTCCCGTGTTTTGTCAGGTCCGAGCCTGTAGAACTCGGTAATACGGAACAGCCAACTGGGTGTTCCGCTTGCACCTTGCGCCCACCAAGTTGAAACAGTACACCTTCTTTCCCAGGTTAGCCAGTAAGCTCTCGCTTCCTGGATGCTCTTCCTCCCTAACCCTCTGGCCGCAGATTCAGTGGAGGAATTCGCTACCAGATCCACCACAAGTCGAGTGCTCCATGTTGGACTTGGGCTCCACAGGCATAGATCCCACTTCAGGCAACTCCCTGTGATGTATTTTCTGCGGTACGGTCCCCCTGCTGGCAGGACCCGCGTCTCCCTTGGGCAGTCCGCGCTGTCCCCTGGTCGCCATATCTGTAACAACTCCTCCCTTGTCAAGCAGGATCTACCACCGCACCATGTCCACGGTTGACTTGACAACCCACATGTGTATTAGCCACAAGTTACCCCCCCCCCCCCCCCCCCCCCCCAGTCTGGGCAGGTTGTGGTCTCCGCAGGGCCTTTTCCCCCTGAAAGAATAAGAACGGATAAGGATGCCTTCCCCGACGCATCTATAGCATTAAGATTCTAAGCCCCAGATTCTTTTTAACTCTATGACGAGAAACATAGAGTGCGAAAAGGCCACGGCTGGCCAGCTGGCTCCCATGCAAGTCATGTCGCCTGTTTCCGTACAGGTACTGGGAACCTAAGAGCGATATATATACACCTTTTATTTGGAGGGTTACGTGCAGCCGACCCAGCTGCTTCTAGCATGCAACAGATTGCTTGCACCTGGCTCAGCAGTCACGTAACACTGGTTAGTGCATGGCGTTTTGAAGTGGGATCCCTTGTGTCACTACAATCGACACAGTCGAGTGAGTGACAGAAGGGGAACATCATGGTTACTGTTGTAACCTCCATTCCCCGATGGATGTAACGAGACGTTGTGTTCCCTTGCCACATCACTATCCCTACCACTGTAATGCGCTGTAACCTTAATCTTGTGTCCTCAGTGCAAAAACCTGTCTTACAGACACTCGCCCGCTCCTCTTTATACCCGTATGTCTGGGGTGGGACATGCAAATTTTGTCCGCCAATTTAACATTGGCCTTTTCTCAAGTTCAGTGGTATGCGAGGCTCTCAGAAGAGACCCCTTGTGTCACTACAATCGACACAACGTCTCGTTCCTTCCATCGGGGAACGGAGGTTACAACAGTAACCATGACGTTTAGCAAGCATATATGCGTGATTTGTTTTGTTTTATCAGCATAAAAGCAAACTTGATAATAAGTAGCTTTATAAGAATTTCCATACACAGCTAATTTAAATGGACCCTTTTTACACTTCCACGTGCGAGAAGTGGAAGTCATCATAGTTGGGTAAACTATGGCAGAGATTGGGAAGGACAATAATAACCAGTGCCACTACAGTGTTCCTATTTGCACACATTCTTAAATAAACGACCGAATTTGTGTTTACATGAATTTCTAAATGATGCTGAACTTTTTCGGGGCTCGTGGGTTCGGGCAATTAAACATGAAGAAGAAAGGAAAGACTTTTGACTTTGGACAGTATTTTCAAAATGAGGACTTACAGCAGTCGCTCACAGGTGGAATTTTGAAACGCTTTGAAATCTGATGTACATCACGGTTTCACAACCTACATGAGAGTTTGTGTTTGACAGGGTTAGAAGTCAGACATGGGTCTCCCCAATCCTTCTTCACCCCACATCAGGTATTGTTTTTACCAAGTAAATCTCACAAATTTGTTAACAAACTTTTTTGCATTTTTGCCATTTATAGTGACAGATTTGTAGATCGTTCTTTTAATACATAATTATGTACCTTCTGATATAACACACAACCTCTCAATAATCATTTATTTTTATTGACTTAACTTCATATTTACGCAGATAATCCTTGAAAAACAACTTGTAACCTTTCTTGAGTTTAGATTTAACATAGATTGATGATGCGGACAAGAATTACACCACCTTATTGTAATTTATGTTTTAGAAATGTAAAGTTATATCAGAAATGAAGACATTCTCCTAGTGCATACAACAGCAATCAGCCGCGACCACTCAAGTGATGTAAAATAAAAAAATGTCACAGCCATTGATCTGGAGACATAGATTATTGATTATAAAAATAATACATTCTAATTCATTCCATGAACTCAATATTCATGGTTCCCCGTCTGTCTCTCACTTCGACGTCGTGCTGAGCGCAGAATATGCCTCTGATGCATGAAAAAATGCCAATGAGATGTTGGCAGACAGTATTTGCAAACCCCGCCCCCGGACATACAGGAATAAAGGCGAGGAAATACTATGAGATCATTCAGAAATTTTCATCGGAGCCTTGGTCATGTCAGCAGTCAGCTGCGAGTTACACACCTGTTCCTGTTCCTCTGACGCATTGCTTGCTGTTGGATCTACGGCACACATCAGCGGCTTTCTTCTTTGCACGGCAGTGCAGTTTGCCCCTGGGCGCTTCGACAGTGCAAAATTAAAAGAGTTTTAATTCTTAAAAGAGTGATTTTCTCTGTAAAAGAGTATTTTCCTTTAGAAGAGCAATACACAGCCGGCGTTGAACGTCCTTTTCAGGACGCGTCTTTATAAAGATGCCATTCCGCCCCTGTGTAGTTTCTGGATGCGGTAGAGTGCTCTCCGCTTCAGATGGCCACAGGCGTTTTCTCGTGTGTCTGAGTTGCAATCACACCGAGGCAGCGTTTGTGGATGGCTCATGCTCTCACTGCGAGAGCATGATCATTTCAGCGTTGCGGTCGCTGCTCGCTTTCAACAGAAAGCACGCCACTCCAGCCGCCCCCCTCGCATCGCTCCTTCTTCCCACAGGATTGATGATAATGCCGGTGGCACTGGAGGCAATCTGGGGACGGCAGCAGGTGCAGCTCCACTGGGTACGCCCCCCTCGGACCACCCGCCCCCTGGCATGCTTGTTGACTCCCGTCCGTGCTCGAGGCAACAGCGGCTTGCCTCACGGCCAGCCTGCCTATCCTCTAGAGCTAGAAGTGGATGAGCTCGCCACTGCATCGGAGAGCGCGGCGTCTGACGCAGACGACTCCCCTGGGCTACCGCCTTCGGGCCAGCACGCACAGGCTGAGGTGGACGTACAGATGTCCAATATGCTTGCCCGGGCCGCCGCTAGCGTGGGGCTGGACTGGAACCCTCTGTCCTCCCCACAGCCATCGTCGCTGGATGATTGGTTCCTGGGAACACCGCGCCGCTCACAGCCGCGCACACCCCCGCACACCCCCGGTCCCATTTTTCCCGGAAGTGCATGATGAGCTGACGTATACGCGGAGGGTGCCGCTCTCCACTCGTCATGCCACCCGCTCATCTGCTCTCGCTACACTCGACGGCGGAGCAGCCCACGGGTACATGCCGATTCCAAAGGTGGATAGGGCTGTTGCGCTCCACCTGTGCCCAGGAAACCCGACCACCTGGCGGGGTCACCCTGTGCTCCCTTCCAAGGCATGTAGGACAACATCTACACTGACTGCTAAAGCCTAAAGCGCCGCTGGACATGCCATTGCCCTCCTGTAAGTCCACCAGGCCAAGGCTCTTAAAGATCTGCACATGGGTAGCCCTGATCCCGATGTGATGCAGGAACTGCGCTCAGTGACCGACCTCACCCTCAGGGCCACGAAGGTCACAGCGCAGTCACTTGGGCAGTTCGTGGTCCAGGAACGTCATCAATGGCTGAACTTGGTCGAGATACGTGAAACCGACAAGACTCACTTTCTCAACGCCCCTGTCTCCCAGTTTGGCCTTTTCGGTGACACCTTCGAGGACTTTACCCACCAGTTGTCCGCGGTGAAGAAACAGACGGAGGCGATCTCTCACATCCTGTCCCGCCGCAAGTCTGCCGCCATGGGCCATGCCCCATCTGCTCGCCGAGGGCATCCCCCTGCGAAGAAACACCAGGCTGCTCCGCCTCAACCTGGGTCCAGCTCTCAGCCCACGTGTCGAGTGCCACCAGGAAGCAGACGCCCCCCGTCGCAAAGACCCCTCGAGGACCCGGCAGGCTCCCAGGCGTTCCTGAGACGGATGACCCAGGGACCAAGACGTTAGCTCCGGAGCTGGTAAGCAGACCACTCCATTCCACGGTGGAGGGCCGGGATGAGAATCCTTTGTTGAATTTATTTCATTTGCCACATTCTCAATTATAGAGCTATTTCCTTTGTTTCTGGGTCACCTGGCCCGCAAATGCCGTTCTCACGTCACTCTGCCACCACACCTCAACAGTCCCAGCATGCTGAATGTGGACCCTCTGCCCTCAGCCCCGCGACTGTTCCCCGGCTGGCCGGTTCGGACGAGTCCAGAGGACACCTCTACCAGCCCTCCTCCTCAGTCACGAACCAGCCCCCTGCCGGGTGCGTGGAGCAAGGTAAGTGCTTCGAGTCTTTTCTCAGCACCAGAGCCTCGGGATGTGTCATCGCCTCCCGATGCCGTAACACCTGCTCCGCCCTGTTGCGAAGCCCCGTCGAGTACGTCAAAAATAATCGTCCCCTTGGTGTTCCTAGCACGGAGCTTGGATGCGTGGCTTTCACTTCCCAATCCGTCACGCTGGCTGGCCCGGACCATCCGACTTGGTTACACAATTCAGTTTGCCAGCCCTCCGCCCCCCTACACGGGCGTCCGCTATACCACAGTACACGGCAAACATGCCAAATCCCTGCATGCGCAGATCGCTACCCTTTTACTCAAAGACACAATAGAGCCTGTCCCTCCAACTGAAATGAAAAATGGTCTCTACAGCCCTTACTTCATTGTACCCAAGAAAGGCGGCGGCTTACGATCGATCTTGGACTTGAGAGTTTTCAACCGGGCTTTACACAAACTCCCGTTCAAAACGCTCACGCAAAAACACATCTTAACTTGCGTCCAGCACCTAGATTGGTTCGCAGCAGTAGACCTGAAGGACGCGTACTTCCACGTCTCAATATTGCCTCGACACCGACCCTTCCTTCAGTTCACGTTCGAAGGCCAGGTGTATCAGCACAAGGTCCTCCTCTGTCCCCTCGCGTCTTCACCAAAGTCGCAGAGGCAGCCCTTGCCCCGCTCCGAGAAGCCGGCATCCGCATACTCAATTACCTTGACGACTGGCTCAGCCTGGCCCACTCCCGAGAGTTATTATGCGCTCACAGAGACCAGGTGCTCAGGCACTTCAGCCGTTTGGGGCTTCAGGTCAACTGGGAAAACGCCTCAAAATTGGGTTAGGGCGCCGTGTGCAACGGGCACGCAGCTGCGGGCTATTGGAAAGGGGCCCCGCTGCGCTGGCATATCAATTGCCTAGAGTTGCTGACTGTTTTCTTTTCCCTGCGGAAGTTTCTCCCATTAGTTCGGTACAAACATGTCTTAATCAGGTCAGACAGCACCACCGTGGTAGTGTACATAAATCGCCAAGGCGGCGTACGCTCCCGCCACGTTACGACTCGCCTGTAGTCTCCTCCTTTGGAGCCAGCACCGACTCAGGTCTCTGCACACCACTCACATCCCCAGTAACCTCAATGTGGTAGCGGACGCGCTGTCACGACAACGCTTGCCTGGCAGAGAGTGGAGGCTCCACCCCCAGGTGATACAGCTTATTTGGGATCGGTTCGGCAAGGCCCAGGTAGACCTGTTTGCCTCCCGAGATACCTCCCACTGCCCTAATAGGATAGGAAAATGGGTAAGACCCCTTTCCCACGATGCGGTAAGGGCCCCAGCCGTTTGGCTCTATGAGAGAAACATAGAGAGAAAAGAGGCCCGGCTAGGCTCGGCCCATCCCAGGTTGGCAAGCGTCGCCTTGTTCCCCTTCTTGGGTAACTAGAAGGATTCCGACGTCTTTTATGGGGCATTGGGGAAGGGTACGTGCAGTCTGACACAGCTGGTCATCCTGGCACGTGAAATACCTGCCCGCTCCTGTGTCAGCAGTACACGTACTCGGCTCAGCGCATGGCATGATTTGAAGTGGACCCCTAGTGTCGCTTCTTTGACACGACGTCGAAGTGAGCGACAGACGGGGAATGTCTAGGTTACGTATGTAACCTCCGTTCCCTGATGGAGGGAACGAGACGTCGTGTCCTCCCGGCCATGTCGCTGAGCCGAGCCACTGAGGTGGCCGGACACTCCCGGCTCCTCAGAAAAATCCTGAATGAACTCATAATATTTCCTCGCCTTTATACCCGTATGTCCGGGGGCGGGGTATGCAAATACTGTCTGCCAACTTCTCATTGGCATTTTTTCATGCATCAGAGGCATATTCGGTGCTCAAGAGAGACCCCTAGTTTTGCTTCTTCGACACGACGTCTTGTTCCCTCCATCAGGGAACAGAGGTTACATAAGTAACCTAGAAGATTCAATAAGGATTCATAAACATCTCTGAAGTTGTTTATATGTAAAATTATTGCATTTTAGATGTTGTCAATATTCCAATATTTTATGTATCAGTATGCAAACTAAGTTATAAGGACAACTACAAATACTCATTGAATCAAATTGAAAAGTGACAAAAAATAAACAGATACTGCATTAAATTCAAGAGTGCATATATTTCCCTTTGGACATTTAAGACTGCAATGAATATTTAGCGAACAGTGTGCACAGTCACTGAATGTTTACTTAGAAGTCATTAGTGTTCGTGCCAAGCCTCTTGATGCCTGTTAGACATCACTGACACATAGTTAAAGTCTTCATCTAGCTCACTTGTCCTTTTTCCCAGTCTTTACACACATGATTCTCAGATCTTATCTTTAGACATCTCCCCTAAGGACATTTCTTGCTTATATACATCACTAAAAAAATATGAGTACTGTTAAAAAGAAATGTCTGCTGTCCATCCAGTCCTGCAATTGTTTGGGTTTCATTCCATCCTGTTTTGGAATTTGAGGGTTTTTCAAAGGGTTTTTTGAGGCTAGTTTCAAAGGAAAGCAGCTTGCTCTCTAACATACAATGAAATGTTTGAGTCACGACACAAATGGATTCACTGCCTCGGTGAGAAGCCCTGAACCTCATCACATTGTTGGGCCAGCAGAGGCACAACAAAAAATAATGAGCAGGGTGAAGTAAGAGAAGGATGCTCTATCAATTACTTCTGTATAGTGCAACTATCTGACAGTTCCTCACAGGCTAGGAGCTATCAACGCTCTGGAACAACTGAGCTTCTCCGAGTTTCTCCAATATGCCTTTGTTCATGTCATCAGTGAACCCAGCCTTCTCCAATATCTCATTGTTATTCCCTCTCCCGGCATGTCTTTCTCTCTGTTTCTTTGTCTTTCTCCTCTGTTTGTCTGTTTTGCAGTGGTGCACTTCATTATTACTGATCATTTTGTTAGGGAATGAAAAATAAAAAACATGCCTCATACAGCATGCCCACAAACAAGACATTTGTGGTTGACACAAGAAGTCATTGTCTCTCTCACTGCATTAATCTTGTTCTGTGATTGTGTAAGAAAGGAAAAGCCGCAGAGCACTACAGTATACCATCAGATGCTTTCTCCTGATTTTTTGTGAGTCAACTGGCATAGAGAAGGCATGCTTTCCTTTATTTTATCATCGTAATATGCCATGTAAACAGTCTTCAATACACCACTGTGGTCAGTAAATGACAACACACCATATCAGCCAAAAAAAAAAAAAGAAGTCGCTAACAAGGCGCTTAGTAATGTACAATCGATTTTCTTGTTTAGGTTGATGATGACACCCTAAGATGTAAAGTTCTGAAAAGGGTAAAATTCAGATAGGATTTCTCCAATTTTAACATTCATGGTTAGGGACAGTTCAGCTGTCAATAACACATAGGCACCGCAGAGTGCACAACATGCTTAAAACATGCAGCATTCTTTAATTGAAGCTTCATGTTTTTTTTTAAGCCATATCAGCTGTGCCAGATGTAGCTCATGTACAGGCTTAATGTAGGGTAGATGTGGTAAACTAAATACATCTATACCATACATAAGTCCACCGTAAGCCCATATGGTTAAGAGTTCATGACTTATGTAACTGCATGCTCTGAGTCAAATGCTTCACAAATGTTGTCATTGCATTTGTGCCAATATTTTTGGCAAGGTTGGCCAAACACATGATTGGGTGGGCCATGCCCCAGTCCCCCCTGTGGACCCATCAGTTCAGAAGTGAGGGGGGCAGAATGTCATGTTTTCACATTAAAATGTGTTTTTGTTCATGTTTTGATTCATGGTCTTTTATTTTTTAATTGTATTGTCATGCTTCCTGTTTCATGTCATGTGGTTTCTTGTCATGTGAATGTCATGTGACACTCTTGCTTCACCATGTTTATTAGTCCTGTCTTTTCATTGGTTTATGTTTATGAGTCTTGTTATCGGTTCTGTTTTATCATTGGTTCTTGTTTCATTGCCTAGTTATCTTGTTATTAGTTCAGTTTTCCCATTCACGTTTGGATACCAGCACTGTAAATAAAACTGCACTTGGGTTCTCACATATCTTCGTCTCATCCTGTCTTCAGCCTGTCCTGCCAGCTCTGTAATGTTACACATGTGTAATACCAGAAATAAAGAAAGACATGCATATATTCTGCAATCAAAACATTTTATAACCCTAACTTACTTGATTGAATTATAGAAAGTTTATACACATAATTGAATCTTGTTCATTCCGAAAAAGACAGTTTCATTGAGCCAACATAATTTAGTTGGATTATGTAAAATTAATGTACTATAGCAGTTTAAATTCATTAGGCTCGTCAAACTTGTTTTACTAAGATTTTTTAATATTCGTTTTCTTAAACTGGACCAACTTAATTTATATTTATTATAAGTATATGCCAGGTGAGCAAGTGTAAGGACAGCAAAACTGTTGCACTGTCAATTTAATTAGCAACTGCTTATAGAGGAAAGCAGCACTCCAATCAAGAATCACTTGAAAGTGAAAGTGCATCCTCAGCCTAAGCACAAGAGCTATTTTTACCACAATGCTAACCTCCAAAACTCCAGCATAACTGACACTCTCTTTAAATATACTCTACGTGTGCATGTAACAGACATTGAACATGAACAAATCTCCTCCTATTCTCACCTTTCTCAAAAATGCATATAATAATAACACTTAAAGTTGAAGTACTGTATGTACATTTTTCATTACAAAAAAAAAAAATACTTTCTTCTATACCAGCTTAATATGCAGAGACAATCATAAGTCATTGTTATGTAATTTTTCTTGAAAACTGTAAACACTGTGTATATATGAAAATTCTTGTTTGTTTTGACCCACATGGAAAGAACCTATATGAGGATATATGTGCATATATGAAACCTATATGCAGTTTACATGCACATATATACTGCATATATACAGCATATATGCACATATATGATAATATATATGCTGTATATATGCGCATATATGCCACATAGGTCAAAATTGGTGCATATATGTGCATATACAGGCCATATAGGTCTCCTGTATTGCTTCTTTATATCCACATATAAGCCCTATATGTGCATACAAGATATGTCTCCTATATAGCTCATGGCAGGATCTAGTCATTTTGTAGCTCATATCTCACTTTGGCAACTGTCATACACGGTATTGGTATCACATTACAAATTGGTATCACATGTAATTGGCATGTTATGGAATTTAACTATGGCAATTAAGTGAGAGGAGATGGAAAGCTATGATGTCTACACATTTTCCTGAAACATTTACAAGGTCAATTCTTTCTTGTATGAAGATAGTGGAAAAGAAGGAAATGTATAACAAAATGGTTTGTCGTTTTTTTTATTTTGTCAATCAATCAAGCCTTTTTTACAATTTCACGTAATACGCAATTACGTTGAAAAGGTCACGCTTCCATAGCTGCCAACTCTCACGCTTTCGCCGTGTGACACAGGGTTTTGCCTGTTTTCACACGCACTCACGCCACACATCCAATTTCTCACGCAAAAAAAAAAAAACGATCTTGAAACTTCCCGACCGTAGATGGCGCTGATGAGCGCCACTGAACCCTATGCGCTGCACCCCGAAGTTAGCGAAAGAAGAAAAGATACCGCGAAAGACAATGGGAGAAACTACCTCGAGAAGTCTGATGATGAGATCAGGTATGTAACAATGAAATGTTGTCCAATTGACTCACTCTCTTAAACTTTAAATCTTGAAAGAAATTATTTGTTTGTGTTTGTGCTTCTGCGTGTGTCTGTGAACATGAGTGAATAAACTCAGCTGTTATGACAGTTTATTCATTCATGTTCACAGACACAACTGTTCACAGCACACAAGCAGCAGGAGAGCACCTTGTTAACCTCGTGGTATACAGGTGAAACTTGAAAATGTTTTATATCGTGCAAAAGTTAATTTATGATTATGGCTTACCTTTTCACAATATTCTAATTTTGAATTTGGGGTTTTCATATGCTGTAAGCCATAATCATCAAAATTATAACAAATAAAGGCTTGAAATATCTCACTTTGCATGTAATGAGTCTATATAATATTTAGTTTCACCTTTTAAGTTGAATTACTGAAATAAATGAACTTTTGCATGATATTCTAATTTTTCAATGTTCACCTGTACTGCATGCTCAAAACGTCAGCTCATAGCATTGTTTATTTACTCACATGGCATTTATCTTTTTATTAACAGGCCAAAGATAAAGGACTCACTGTGGATGAAGACTTTCTGTAGGACCAAACAGCACTTCGAACAGGTAATATGTATTCAAAAGAATTTAACATAAATACAGGAACTTTGTGCATAGAAGTAGGCATGTTTTTGTAACTGAGAGTAGAGTTATTAAACCAACATGACCATGAATTCTTTAAGGTTTCAGAGATGTCCCGTAAGAGACCTTTGCCAGGACAAAAGCGGAACCTTTTATTTTATTTAAAGAACCAGCCAAGTGAGAAAAGACAGACAAACACACTGACAGAACAGCCAGAACGACTGATAGAAATGACAGGACAGACAGAAGAGCAACACACAGGACAGATAGACGCACATGCAGAGAAGCAAAAGACAGGACAGATAGACGCACATGCAGAGGAGCAAAAGACAGGACAAATAGAACGACCAACAGGGCAGATGGAAGAAGACACAGAGGCACAGACAGAAGAGACCCCCCCCAATCCAACAGCAGGGCCAGAATAGTCGTGCTCTGGCTGGAGCAGCAACATATAGATCCATTTTCAAAAATGAGTGGACCTCTTCATGGCCATTTATTACCAGAGGAAGCCTCAAGACGCACTACTGGTGTGCAGTCTGCCGTATTGAAAACTCATGTTGCCACCAGGGTGTGGCAGATGTAGTGCGCCACATAAAAAGCAAAGGCCACCAAGAAAAGACACGGGCTCTCCAGTCCACATCCACAATATCCCAATATGCAATGCCCATTCCCTCTGTTGGGGGGGATGTCTGCACAAGAGTTTAAGGTATGATGTGTGTAATGGTCCAGTCAAGGTTCAGTCAAGAGTTTTGTGTTATAGTTGATCACAGTAAAGTCATGGTTGATAGTTTTGACTAATTGGTTTGTATTTCAGCGTAGTACAGTCCAGGTTTCTTAATTTGAGATCTTAGTTGCTGAATGTGTTTTTTACCATTATCGCAGGTGTCTATTTGAAATAAACTATGGTCTTTAGGGAGGATTAATAATTTTTAATTTCTTACAGACAAGAAGGGCTGAGGTCAAAGTGACAGCTGGGTTGGTAGTTCACAACATCCCCCTAGCCCTTGCGGACCACCTGGGGCCTCTCCTAAAAGAATGTTTCGGAGATTCGAAGACAGCGCAGGAGTACAGGTGTGCCAGGACTAAGTCATCCTGCATTACCAATGAAGCACTTACACCATATTTCACACAGGAGCTTGTGAAGGAGATGAAAAAAGCCCCGTATACCCTTGTTACGGATGAGTCGAATGACACTGGTATTTCCCAAACTATTTGAGATTTTTCTCCTCTGCAAAACATTTACTTTGTGCTGCTGGTTGATGACAATATACCTAAAACTTAACTTGTAACTCTACTTTCATAAATAGGTTTCCCCATCTCCTCCCATACCATGGGCCAGAGGAGCATGACCTTCTGGGTGAGGAGTTTCTAAATTATCAGACCATGCCAATGATATCTCTGCAGGACGAAACTGAAATGGAAAGTTTCTGGGCTGAAATGGAAACCCGGAAACATAAGGTAAACACTTTTTTTTTGTCTTTCCTTTTGACAGGTGTGGCTTGGCTACATCTGTTGCATGCATATATGTCATGCATGTTGCAAATTATGAATTTTTTTTATCTGAACTTTGTTAATGGATCAATCTGAAGTATACTTGCAGTATTAATCAATCAAAAATCAAAGTATGTTTTTTCCATTGTGTTCTTGGTGCATAGGTGACAGGAGCCAAAGAATTCCTGGTCCTGGTGTTGCCCCATGCAAACGCAGATGCTGAGAGGGTGTTTTCACTTGTGGGACTGAACAAAACCAAGAGAAGAAGCAGCCTAGCATTGGATGGCACCCTGTCATCAATAATGACCATAAAGATGGCCAATCTGGAGCCCTGCTTTAAATGGGAGCCCCCCTCAGATATCATCAAGGCCTCCAAGAATGCCACAGGCCAGTATAACCATGCCCACAGATCATAAACAAGGACTTAACCCAGCTTCTGATCTGCATCTGATTATGCCTAATTTTTAGTTATTTTTGTAATTCATTCATCTGTTTTACTGCTTGAAAAAGTTGTACTGTTTAAGCACTTTATTTGTTGCACTTTATTTGTTTCTGTGGGAGGCTTTAAAAGAAGAATAATTTCCCTCCCTAACTAATCTTGTTGTTTTTGGCTGAACATAAATCATTAAGTGCTCTTAAGAATACAATTATTCACAACATAGGCTAGGTTTCAGTTAAGAATTAGTTTAATACCACTCTAATCAAAATTCAAATCAACCTACCTAGGTTAAATCTTAAACACTGGTCTATGAATTGGGCTTTATTGTGGTACATAGGCAGTCATTTAGGCACAACAATAGTTTTCTGGTTGAATGTTCAGCTCAAGTCTAGAAGGCCCTACAAGTCATGATGCCGAACATGAATCAGAATAAGTTCAGGTATTGCACATCTTTAGCAGACCACACAAAAATCCACTAGAAAGCAGGAAATCACATCTACTTAATCAAAAATTTCCTGGGGATGGACCTTAAGCTATGTTTGCTTCACAGAATGTAACCACTATTGTCCATCTCAGTAGGCTGCCCCTATCACCGGCTTTGGGCCTCCCCACAAACCACCAGAATGCAGGGTGCAACATCAAATTAATTCCAATTCTCTGATATCTGAGCCACCAACTTGTGTGGCTGCGTGCGCGGCATAATCTAATCTAAAACAACTGCAGAAGTTGTACTTCACCTGTGTTTTAAGCAAACCAAAAAACACGGGAGTGGCTAAATTTTTCCTATCCATGAATTTTCTCTGCTTTGGATGCACATGATTGACCGTGTGACTGTTAACAATGCAGTCCCCATGACGGACATGTGCATATGAAAGAACGATGCCGCTAAAAAAAACGGGAGGGGGTGATGTTTCCAATCAGAATTTCCTTCAGATTTAGCAGAATCCAATCAGAATCTTCCAATTGACGTGTACATGATGCATTTTTTATGATCAGCCCTTTATCCAAAATATGTGTCCAATCGCAGCTGTACTGTAAGCACTTTGGGTTCCTGATGAAGCATATATTATTATTATTATTATTATTAATCTGTCTTATTATTTTTGTCTTCTTTAGATGCTACATTGAAGAAGTGGCCGGCAACCAGCCAAGGGCAGATAGGCACATCTATCAATTCGAAGCTCACGGAGCTGAGAAGATCAACAAGATAATATATTTTTTTTTTTTCTGTTCAGTTTTTTGACTTATTTTTGTTCTTGTACTATTTGATTGTTCTTAAATAAATAAATAATGTAAATTTCTAAATTTTGGGCTATTATTTATGTTGCCTAGTAGCTATGGATTTTAATAATTTTACTAATATATAGGTATATAAAGGTGCATATATAGGTGAACATATGTGTACACATATATGTACATATATAGGTACATGTATGCACGTATATATGCACACGTATATGTACACATATATGCACGTATATGTACACATATATGCACGTATACGCACCTATATGTATACATATATGCACCTATATGTTCACCTATATATGCACCTATATAGGTACATATATGTGTACATATATGTATACATATATGTACACATATGTGCATATATGTACATATAATATAGGAAACCGGGCAATTTTATATATGTCACATATATTACAAACCTATATCAAAACCTATATTAAAACATATATGTTTATATAGGTTCTTTCCATGTGGGGAGTGACCCGCTTAGACCGGCCCCAATAATGTTACAAAACCACTAGCATAAGATTGGGCTGGACTGTCTCTTTGTTTGATCAAAAGCAGATGAGAGGGTATTCAAAGTGCTGCTTTTGCAATTCCATCCAGTGGCGCTAGTGTCTCAGAAATGACATGCTACTTTAATTTCAACACTTGTTCTCTCTATCCAGTCCCATGCAAAGCATGCTGAGAATTGAAAATCCCCTGCCAGTTTCATCTATAATTTTGACATTGCAACAGATTCAGATACATATCCAACTACTGGCTTCACTTACATCCCTAGTAACTACACTAATATACACTCACAGACCCCTTTATTACACCTGTACATTTGCTTTTTAATGCAGTTATTTAATCAGCCAACTGTATGGCAGCAGTGCAATGCATAAAATCAAGCAGATACGGGTCAGGAGCTTCAGTTAATGTTCACATGAACCATCAGAATTGGGAAAAAAAATGTATCTCGGTGATTTGGACTGTGGTATGATTGCTGGTGCCAGACGGGCTGGTTTGAGTATTTCTGTATAACTGCAGATCTCCTGGGATTTTCATGAACAACAGGCTCTAGAATTCACTCTGAATGGTGCCAAAATAAAACAAAACAAAAAAAAAACATCCAGTCAGCAGTGGACATAAATGCCATGTTGATGAGAGAGGTCAACAGAGAATGGTCAGACTTGTTCAAACTGACAAAGTCTACGGTAACTCAGATAACCGCTCTGTACAATTGTGGTGAGAAGAATAGCATCTCAGAATGCTATTCTAATTAATTATTTAAAAAATAATTGTTGAATTAAAAAACATATTATCTGCTAAGTTAAGCTGACTGTAAATTATGACTTTGGACTTTACTGGGAAGGAAATATAGAAATGGGACCTCTTACAATATTAATTGAATACCACTATTTAATTGGGCCTAATCACACACACACACACACACACACACACACACACACACACACACTGTTAACTAAATGAGTTCAGAACTGTCATCAACTGACAAAATTAAGTAATGCCACTAGCCAACAGGGTAGTAGAAAATTAAAGGAACAAGGAATGGACTCTACCTTCGCCCAAGCAAGGAGAAGGCCGTGCTCCTGGTAGAGTGGGCCTTAACACCCATGGGACACTGCACACCTTGCTAATCATGAGCGGGCGTAATGGAGTCGAAAACCCAGTGAGAAAATCTTTGCTTGGAGACCAATGGGAGTTTGCCCACAGACCCCCCAAAGGGGTGTGGCCTGCCACTTTAGCAGTGTCATACACTTAGAGCATGGATGGAGTCTTGCATCCAAGCACTCTTACAAATTGTGAAGCATCGTATACACCGGGCAATGTGTTGGGTCTTATTCATGGGAGGAACACCAGCCAGTGAAAACTCACCACTTCAAAGCATATAGCTGCGACAATCCATTTGTGTCAGTCAAGTCCCATTAAGAGGCCAGATATGAACTTCGGCAGAGGCCAGATCATGCATCCAACAGCTCTACCTGCTCCTGGAACCAAGAGTGGTTGAGCCACTCTGGCACAACCAATAGCACAGTTTTCCCTGTCCAAAAACTTTTCAGTTGTCAAATTGTCTACAAATCCTATTCTAGCATAGACATCCAGCCATTTTGTGATGGTAATCTAATATATACATATCTCATAACTTTGATAAGCAAGGTGGGGGACAGAGCATATTACAGGATCTGAAATTGATAGTTTTTTTAAGTTTACGCAATTCTTTAATGTTATCTATAGTGATATCCGACTGGCGAAGCTGGACTTCATTAGTGCCGGTGTGGATAACAATGAGGAAATTTGACAGTTAGCATTAGCCAGAACTTTTACACTTGATGTCAGGCAATTTGGCCCTTAGGACACATTTGATGATGTAGGCTGATGTCTCTATTTCTACAAAATATTTCTACAAAATCCCCTATAGCCAGGGCACTTTCATCTGGATTCTCACTGGATGCATCACTGAGTTGGGAGAAACTGTTGGAAATCCAAACAGGAACAGGAGAGTGGTATTGCTTTTTCCTAAGACTATGCCACCTGGTTTTCACTCAATCGCCCGGCAGCAGCACACTACTTCTGGAACCGAAGTATATTACAACCCGAATCTGAAACTATATCTAACAGCTTCTCTTTCTCTCTGACCTCAGCTAGCTTTCGGGTGTATCTCTAACTCATAATTCATCTCCATCAGCCTAACTAACCTTTACATTTATCACATGTGTATCCCTCACTTCTGATGGATGAAGCAATGCTAAACATGTGCCATGCAGTGCAAGTATATACAGTTATAAAAGGAGATGGCCTGCATCACTCATTCAGATTTTTACTTCAGAGCCAAATGCGTGTTCATCCTCTCACCTTTCGCTTATGGTGCTGGATGTTACGCCATATATCAGAGGTCACCCTTGCATGGTCGAGTGTTGTGCTTCCCCTGGGTGCTTCGGCAGCTGAGTCTGCAGGTGCTAAAAGAGTATATTCATAAGAGTATATTTCCTTCTAATATTTCCTTTCTTTCTAACACCTGCTGTCTTTTTAAAGGTGTACTTTCCGTGTTTGCGCTACTGGATGTGGCCGTTAACTCTCCCCTCTGGACAGCCATGAAATCTCGAGTGCTTGGGGCACCAGCACGCCAAGGCAGCTTTCGTGGAAGGGTCATGTTCTCATTGCGAGAACATGCCCATGAGAACATTGCAGCTACATCGACTGCTCCCCATCCTGGTCCATCCTGGGCTGATGCAATCTGGATATCGAAATGTGAACGTTTCAGCTGGCTCTACCCCCGTGGACATCCCATCCCCCAGCAAGCTCGTTCTATCCGGAAGAGCTGTCGAGCGATGCAGGTGGCCCACCTCAGGGTGGGTTTAATGTGTCGTTCGTGGCTTGCGACGAGGATGAGCTTTCGGTCGCAGCATCAGAGGGTGAGCTTCTGCTATTGGAAGCGGACAAATCATGTGAGCTTCCGCCCATGGGCGGTAGAGCACAGGATGATGCAGACGCTGAGATGGCAGCCATGCTTGCCCGGGTGGCTGTGAACATCAGGCTGAAGTGGAACCCTCCACCCTGCCCTGAGTGTTTGCAGTTGGATTTTTGGTTTCTGGGCTCAGAGCATGACTAATGGTCAGGCCACACCCTGGTGCCTTTCTTCGTTCACGAGGAGCTAACAAAGTCATGGAAGACACCTTTTTCTGCCTGTACACGCTTCGTGGGCTCATCCACTCTGACTACCCTCAGCAGCGGAGCAGCAAAGGTATATTTCGAGCTTCCCAGGGTAGAGCATGCCATAGCAGTGCATTTACGCCCACAGGGCACAGCCACCAGGCACGAACGACTAAGGCTCCCTTCCAAGGCCTGCAAGTTCTCTTCCTCTATAATGATGAAGGCTTACAAGGCTGTGGTTTAGGCCGCTTCCACCCTGCATGCCATGGTCATCCTGCAGGTCCACCAGGCCAAGGCACTGAAAGATCTGCACGAGGATAGAACCGAACCAGGACTGCTGCAGGAACTGCGTACAGTGACCAACTTCACCTTGCGTGCTATGAAGGTCACAGCGTGCACCCTGGGCCAGACAATGTCCACTCTTGTGGTCCGAGAGTGGCATCTGTGGCTCAAACTTGCGGAGATGTGTGATGCTGAGAGAGTCCGCTTTCTCGATGTGGCCATCTCCCAAGGGGGGCAATTTGGGGAAGCAGACAAGGCAATTAAGCACATCCTGCCATGGCACGACTCAGCCTTCAGGCCTCTGAATTCTCGTGCACTGTTTGCTTCTGTTTGCTTCCTGGTCCTGTACCATTGAAGCCTGAATGCTGACCTCAGAGAAAGAGATCCTCCTTCGAAAAGTCCCCAGATGGGCTTCGAGATGGTCCTGATATGGGGAGCCCAGAGATAAGGAAACTGCTTCTGACCGGTCTGGCCCGGGTAATCTCTCCAGCCCCAACATCGCACTTGGGCCAGCGCTTGGTGTGTATTTCATCGCTGAGTGCCCTCTGGATGAATTGGGAACCAAATTAACAATTAACAAGACTTTAATCAAACACAAACGTTGAATTGAAACATGACAACAAATTGACACACACACACACACACACACACACACACACACAGCGGCTGCATGTCTCTGTCTTTCTCTCTCACTTCGGTGTCCCTGGTTCCTCCTTTATCTCTCTCTCTCTGATTGGGCAACTCATGCCCTCTTCTTGTCACATACCCCCACTGCACGATTCAGGCCGGGGAAACCTCCTGTCTGACTTACTCCCCCTCCCTGGACGGGAGGAGTTGCCCATGAAGCCATTCCATCACCGGCTTGTCTTCCCTAGGTAGGACGATGGGAGGGAGAGTGGAGAGAGAAAGAGAGTGGGAGAGACAGAGAGAGAGAGAGGGGAGAGAGAAACGAAAATGTTCTTCTTTGGTTCCTGTGTGCACGACACTCACCCAGTCCTCAGCCACTCCTCTGCCCTTTGGCGGACGACAGTGGACTCCTCTGCTTCCTGGCAGACAGCAGTGGCTCCTCCACCTCAAGTCAAGTCAAGTGGTTTTTATTGTCGTTTCAACCATATACAGTTAATACAGTACACAGCAATATGAGACAATGTTCCTCCAGGAACATGGTGTACATAAAACAACATAGGACAAACACAGAACCACATGAGACTACACAAACTAAATAAAATACCTATATAAAGTGCATGTGCAAACATGTGCAAAAAGTACGGGACAGTACAATAAATTACTAATAGTGAACAGGACAATAGGCACAGTGAGAGACAGTGCAGCGCCGACCAGTACACAGTAGTGCAAAAAGATGACAGTTTTTAAAAATGCCAAATATAAACATAACATACTATGAGATAGTGTTCTATGCACATAGCAGTTATTGAGGTAGCAGACAGTTATAAAGTGACAGTAATTAAAGTGCAACTCAGGACATGTGTCTGTGTGTCAAACCAGTCTCAAGCTGTAACACAGTCTGGCCGTGAGGGCCCGAATGCTTCGGTACCTCTTGCCAGAAGGCAGAAGGGTGAAGAGTTTGTGTGAGGGGTGTGTGGGGTCATCCACAAAGCTGGTAGGTTTGCGGATGCAGTGTTTTTTTGTAAATGTCTTTGACAAAGGGAAGAGAGACCCCAATGATCTTCTCAGCTGTCCTCACTATCCTCTGCAGGGCTTTGCGGTCCAAAACGGTGCAAACCCCAAACCAGACATTGATGCAGCTGCTCAGGATGCTCTCAATAGTCTCTCTATAGAATGTAGTGAGGATGGGGGGTGGGAGATGTGCTTTTCTCAGCCTTCGAAGAAAGTAGAGATGCTGCTGGGCTTTCTTGGTAATAGAGCTGGTGCTGAGGTGAGGTTCTCCGCCAGTTGAACACCAAGGAATTTGGTGCTCTTGAGGATCTGCACAGAGGAGCTGTCGATGTTCAGCGGAGAGTGTTCACTTTGTGCTCTCCTAAAGTCAACAACCATCTCTTTTGTTTTGTTGACATTCAGGGACAGGTTGTTGGCGCTACACCTGTCCATTAGCCGCTGCGCCTCCTCTCTGTACGCTGACTCGTTGTTCTTGCTGATGAGACCCACCACGGTCGTGTCATCAGCGAACTTGATGATGTGATTCGAGCTGTGCATTGCTGCACAGTCGTGAGTCAGCAGAGTGAACAGCAGTGGACTGAGCACACAGCCCTGGGGGGGCCCAAGTGCTCAGTGTGGTGGTGGTGGTGGAGATGCTGTTCTCGGTCCGGACTGGCTGAGGTCTCCCAGTCAGGAAGTCCAGGATCCAGTTGCAGAGGGAGGTGTCCAGGCCCAGCAGGTTCAGCTTTCCAATCAGGTGCTGAGGAATTATTGTGTTGAATGCTGAGCTGAAATCTATGAACAGCATTTGAATGTATGAGTCCTTTTTATCTAGGTGGGTGAGGGCCAGATGGAGGGTGGTGGCGATGGCGTCGTCTGTTGAATGGTTTGGACGATACGCGAACTGCAGTGGGTCTAGTGAGGGGGGCAGCTGGGTCTTAATGTGCCTCATGACGAGCCTCTCGAAGCACTTCATGATGATTGGTGTGAGTGCGACGGGACGGTAGTCGTTGAGGCAGGACACTGAAGACTTCTTTGGCATGGGGAAGATGGTGGTGGTCTTGAAGCACGTTGGAATGACGGCGCTGCTCAGAGAGATTTTGAAGATGTCGGTAAAAACATCTGCCAGCTGGTATGCACATCCTCTGAGCACTCTGCCATGAATGTTCTCTGGTCCAGCAGCCTTCCGTGGGTTGACTCTACGTAGAGTTTTCCTCACATCCGCCGTGGTAAGACAGAGCACCTGGTCGTTGGGAGGAGGGGTGGTCTTCCTCGCCACCACGTCGTTCTGCACTTCAAAACGAGCGTAGAAGTCGTTCAGTGCATCTGGAAGGGAGGCATCTTTGTCACAGTCAACTGATGTTGTCCTGTAGTTGGTGATGGCCTGGATGCCCTGCCACATGTGCCACGTGTCACCACTGTCCCGGCGGACAGCAGCAGGTCCTCCACCTCCCAGTGGACAGCAGCGGGTCCTCTGTCCCATGGCGCACAGCAGCGGTTCCTCCACCTCCTGGCAGATGGCAGTGACTCCTCTGTCCCCTGGTGGATGTAACGGCTTCTCTGCCTCCTGGCGGATGGCAGCTGCGAGTTCTCCTAGACAGCATGTTCTTCATCCCTTCCCGGGTTTCAGCACCAGTGTAACAAGGTTCGGGAAAGGAGGAAGTGGGAACCGAATAAATGGTTTAGCCATTGTGCAACCTCTCTTAGTTTCAGTTTGTTTTGCTTCGGAAATCTTGCCAGAACTTTAAATTGAAAATTGTTATTTGTATCATTACAAGATTTGTAAAACTAATACATGGATCTTTGATGATTAAATTAAACAAGAATCAGTCTAGCTTAATTCGTTTTGCAGAGCAGAGAAACATTTTGAGATTTTAAATTTGACCAGACGTAAATATAATACACATAACATTTACAATACATTTTTTAGGGTTGTTTTTTTTTTTTTAAATCAAATATGCTAATGTAATCAAGCTGTATTGTAAGGTACAGTATTTATTAATTATACTTCTAAATAAAAATTACGTTACAAAACAAACATTTTTTAAATGAAACCATACATTGCTAGACAACAAAAAATAAAAAGTATATAATAGAAAAAACAATTACTTCAATTAAAGAAATCTATGTTTTTGTTGTAAATTTAAAGGTGAAAGTTACCATCTAATGCAAACTTGCCACACAAGCACAAAAACATAGCTTAGTTAAAGGTCTTTAGGGGTAGAGAAAATATATTTTTTAATAAAAACATATAATACTACTTGTTCTCTGAATCAATTAAATGTTGTGACACTTTGCGTGAGAAAGAGTGAGAGAGCTCTAAGAGCATATTAATAATTATATAAGATCAATATCACTTTCTCTTTTTGTCTGCCAACTTACATGCCAAACTACAAAAAATAATAATAATAAAAAAATAATAATGTCTTTGTCTCCCAAAGCGAGAAGATGGCATTTCAAACAAAATCTGTCAGAAACATTATGACTTTTATTGAGGAAACAAGTTAACATCTGCCAAAACATTTGGGATCCACAGGGAAACAAATATACAATAAATAAATAAATAATATGATGTAAAAGATCCAGAAATAACTAAAGAGGTTAACAACAATGAGATTTATTCACCTATACACAAAGCATGAGTAAAACTGCAGAATAACAATTCATTAATTTCATTAACACTTATTTTTTGCTCTGTTTAAGGGCTGTAAATATCGATTATTTTGGTAATCGGGTAATCTAATGATTATTCTGACGATTAATCGATTAATTGGATTGCATAAAGTTGTCAAGTTGAAGTCACGTTTGGCTAAAATGCGTTCATTAAACTTCATCATCTTTTAAGAGAGAATTTACCCCCCATGTTTAAATTTAACATGCACCTAATCTCTAAAATTTATATATTTATATTTATATACAGTACATATGTAAAATGTGTAAGAACAAGAATATTGACTGTTACAGTTATATACCCACATGAACATGAAAATGTGTATCAGGGTACGTTTCTTGCTGGCATGTACACTACACTTCTAAAAACCATGGTATGGTAACTTGATGTTAAATATGTACTTAAATTAATAGGTGCCATTAATGTTGCTTTATTTAAACTACTATTAAAATTGTTAAAACTTTATAATTACTCTAATTAATAAACAAATACATACATAATACTCAATAAACTGTTAAGCATTGTAATGAGTGTAGTAATGTTCATGTTAACACGTCATCTAGTACCACCATATATAGCCTACATAAGAAGTTATTTTTCCTATTTATAAATATATGTTAAAATATTGTTGAAATTATTTGATATCACGAGGAAAAAGGCGCCACTGAGAGCAATAAAAGGCAAAAAAATAAAAAATCAAATAGACATTTGACATAATTAAGGGACACAGTTGTGCAGCATCTGCGAAAAGCATCAAAAACTAGCACTTGTGCAAAGACAAATTTAAATTTAAATGTATATTATATTTATATATATTAGGGCTGTCGATTTAACGCGTTAATTCAGTGCGATTAATTTTATAAAAAATAACGAGTTAAAAAAATTAACGCAATTAATCGCAATGCCCCCATACCGTAATAAGGAAGATTCCTGAGAAATGCAAGCTTGTAGTACCACCTGTTTACTCCAGAGGGCAGTAATTTAAATTTCAGCTGTGTGGCAACGCGTAGTTTATACAGTGAAGAAAACACGTTACGTTCTTGCGTTCAAAACACTTGATGGATCGCAAATTCGAACTAAGGGATCTCAAGATGTGTTCTAAGTATTAAACTATACTTGACACAGAGACCTAAAAAATTTATGTTTATAACACAACGCACCTGAGACACTACACAAGCATGTCTGACGCTTGTTGAAATTGACGGGTCCTTAAACAAGCCCTCATAATAAATCTCGAACTGATTGACAAATTCACTTGCGAAATGGATTGCTGTGAACTGTATGCCAATGATTAACTTATGATCAATAATATGGTAGTAAACAATACATTGTATTCTAAAGCCA
This sequence comes from Moxostoma hubbsi, assembly GCA_032164185.1. Lineage (NCBI taxonomy): Eukaryota > Metazoa > Chordata > Actinopteri > Cypriniformes > Catostomidae > Moxostoma > Moxostoma hubbsi. The sequence goes on from JAVLUX010000051.1 coordinate 9,963,751, forward strand.
CTTTTTGTATTGTCTTATCAATTATTAATTCTTCTGCCACAAGAATGTAATGCATTTTAATTATCTGAATATTTGTTATTTTTTTATATATTAGGGCTGTCAATCGATGAAAATTGTTAATCAAATTAATTACATGGTGTCCCGATTAATCACGATTAATCGCATATACAAATATTTTATGAGAAAGCCCCTCATATAACAATAATTCAATATGTAATGATGAAATAATTACACATAAGAGTAGAAGAGTTCATTATTAATAAGACAATACAAAAAGCGGCTTTAGAATACAATGTATTGTTTACTGCCATATTATTGATCATAAGTCAATCATTGGCATACAGTTCACAGCAATCCATTTAACAAGTGAATTTGTCAATCAGTTGTAGATTTATTATGAGGGCTTGTTTAAGGACCCGTCAATGAACACCTGCATCAGACATGCTTGTGTAGCTTCTTGGATGCGTTGCATCATAATCATAATCACCATCAAATTTTTAGGTCACTGTGTCAAGTTAAATATAGTTTAATACTTAGAACACATATTGAGATCCCTTAGTTCATATTTGCGCTCCATCAAGTGTTTTGAATGCAAGAACGTAACACATGTTTGTGTTGTTCTGCTGCTCAAGGGTGTTTTTCATCACTGTATAAACTGCTCATTGCCACACTGCCCTCTGGAGTAAACAGGTGGTACTACAAGCTTGCATTTGTCAGCAATCTTTCATATTACGGTCCGGGGATATTCCGATTAATGGCGTTAATATTTTTTCCGTGTTATTTTTTGTCAAATTAATCGCACTGAATTAATGCAAATATTTTTATATGCGATTAATCGTGATTAATCACGATTAATTAATCGGGACACCATGTAATTAATTCGATTAACAATTTTCAGCGATTGACAGACCTAATATATATATATATATATATATATATATAGCATGGAAATAAATTTACAGCGCAAATTATAGTTACTGCAGGGATGCTTGAATGGAAAATATGATTGGTAAGCAAATATTCAATCACATCTGAAATGAACGTTCTGATTGATGGATCAGCTTAGTCATACTGTCTTTCTTGCCAGTGCCATCAGTTGCGTTCCTGCCTCCTGCGGCTCCATGCGAGATTAGAGAGAAGCTCTGTACACTTTTAATATATATATATATATATATATATATATATATATATATATATATTCACTCAACGGTGTTGTGGCATTGCGATTGATCAAAAGCAAACTCGTTGTTCTGATGGCCATATGTATCATCACTTATTTTAGGTGGGCATGCACAAAATCCTAAGAAAGATAGGTGGGCATATGGCATATGCCTGTGTATGCCCTATACTACACTACTGCCCTCCGTGGACATTTCATCTTGAAACTGCAGCAATATGTTAAATGACCCATGTAATTTCGTTTAGCAAAAATGTTGCCACAGTCACGTAAATTTCATGAGATCAGGCTGACAGTCTTTATTAGAGACAAGAATGCAGATTTGTCACATTGATAATACTGAGAAATATTAAACTGGGATTAAATTATTATTATTATTATTAATTATAGTGATGTGATCACGATTTCGGTGATTATGTTTCAAATGCTCATCATCAACAATGTCAATCTCATCATCATCTTCAATCTGTATCCTAACGGTAACTAAATTATGATCTACACATAAATTCCAAGTGACGTACTGCAAACATGCACAGAGAGTTTGCATCACACACTGCCAAGTGAGACATGTCCGGCTGTTTGTTTCATGGAAAGCATTGCCACATGCTCTGACATGCTCATGCCTCTGAGTGCTATCTTTGAACATCTCAGAGTGCTGGAGCATGCAGTGATTAGATTGGACGCAGACCATAAATACATTACAGTCAAATACTGAAATTTGCAAGAGTTACTGTGACATTTATGCATTCTCATTGCCTGAATATTTCAGCATTGTAACTGCTGCATAATGTACTGTATGTACTGTAGACAAGTGCATATGTTTGTGGTCAGGTTTCTAAGGAATCTTATAGCAAGAAATCTGTAAAATAGAGGAATGACAGGCAGATCTTGGTAGTTATGAAGATACTGAAGACACAGTTGTGCCTCAGATGTACAAAATACAAATGTCAAATAGAGGAAAAAAGTTGTCCTGTTCTTCTCTATTCTGCCATATTTAATACACACACACACACACACACACACACACACACACACACACACACACACACACACACAAGCACTGTGCTCTGGGAACTGAAGCATGTCTCACACGTGCTGTCTGCAAAAATCTGTCCTAGATGTTCAAAAGGGTGACTGCCAGCTTTTACCAGAGAACAGCAGTGCCTTACTCTCTTCGTCGCTCTCTTTCGGCCCCTGTTTCAAAGCTTGGGAGAAGACCAACTATGTAAAACAGGAAACTGGATTCATGCTTTGTTTTGATCATACAACTAAACAAGATAAAAGGAAATTACCCAATACTGAAAAAGGTCTGATTTCCAGCAAGAACACTCAAGAGAGAGCAATTTATTTAAAATAACATAATAAACAAAATAGCACATATTAAGACTTTGTATGTTTTTTATGTTTTTTTTTTTGTTTGTTTGTTTTTGTTTTTTTGTTTAACTATACCACAGTGATTTACAAAAGTGTTTAGACCCTTGAAAAGTCTCTCCTTTTATTTCAAATAATTGACATTATATCTCTGTCATATTTACATTTGTAAATATATTTCTGAAGAGAATACACTAAATATGGCATATGTAATTCCATAAAATGAGAAATTAATAAAGGGATTAAACTTTGAATATTTCTGCAAGGCACTGTAAATCACAAAAAAAAAAAAAAAAAAAAAAAAAAAAAGTAAATTTTTCGGATACTTCAAGAATTAAAATTTTCTCTCCCTTTCTTAATTTGTACTTTTTCTACATTCTAATATATATATATATATATATATATATATATATATATATATATATATATATATATATATATATATATATATTTTATAAATAGATAATCACCAATTCCTGTCTTTCCATTTTTGTGTCTTGCAATTTGCACAGTGGGCTGTATTAGCAAGGGGGTCTGGGTTAGTGAACACGGAGGAGTAATTATTGGCACTCAAGCATTAGCAAGAGAGTGGACAAACCATTTGCATGACCCACTGAGCTCCAAGCACATCTCTACACTTTAAGAGGGGCGTGCAAGCATAAAGGGTACTGCTTTGCGTTGTTCGCTGCTCGGGTTTGATCTCTCGCTAGCTGGCAAAAGCTGGAATGTTTTTAACAGTAAGGAAACTTTTGCTCATTGTGGCAAAGTGTCAGATTGCATTGGACAGCTCCAAATGTTGCCCTCCTTGTTTACTCTTACTCCAAGGAATTACATTACTCTATTCTTATAGATCTATTCTTATACACAAATGACTTTTTATGGAATTTATTTGCCATTAGAACAGTGAAATCATTGAATTCACAGAAAACTGCCATGCAATTGCAGCATGCTATTTAACACAATTAAGTAAGCTTCGTATAGAGGCCTTAATACATAAAAAAATCATATTATTATTTTTATTATTAATAATAATAACATTAATTAGGTCACCATAACCACACAGAATGTCGTGGTTAATTCAGCAACTGCGTTTTTCACCTCACATTTGTGATTAAGATATCAGGTAGGTACGTCGATTTTGTTTATTTAAAATTTTAAAGATATGTTAAAAAACATATTATAACACTGTTGGTTAGGTTTAGATTTAAGGTTTAAGGAATGGATGTCACTTTTGTTCATTTTAAACTCAGAGCATTAACCTTAAAAACCTCATCTGTTTGAGAAAAAATTTACCGCCACACAGTGGACATTTCACCTCAGAATTTATATATATTCACCTCAGAACTTATATATATGTATAACAAACCATGTAAGGTCATTTGCCAAAATGTTGCCACAGTCACACAATTTTCATGAAATCAGGCTGCATTGATTATAACACCCCATTAATGTTTTTTATAAATTATAAACACAACATTATATAACAACTATAGTATATACTATAATATACTATTATAAGACCTTCAATATAGGTCTATAAAGGCCTCTGATAAGATCTAGTCTATAAAAACATAATATAACCATCTATGTGCAAAGGCACCAAACAAAACAGTCTTTGCTTGTTTACAAGTGTAGAAATGGTTAGCCAATGAGGCTAGGCAATTCTGTCTACCTTATCACAGTGTAAGGGGTCTAATTTAATAGCACAGCAGTCTAAAGCAGTCACAGCCGGAGTGAAAGGATCAAAGAAGGACTGCTTTGTCATCAGCGTACAGACCTGCAATGTGAGCCAACAATAATGCCCTCTGCAGCATATGTTAATAGAGCTGAAAACAGTTTCACTACTCAAAACAACCCCACCAGGCTTTACGAAAGATGAATTGCAGCATCGTCCTCGTGCAATTATCTCTCCCAGTCAGTTGCGTGTAGGAGCTTTTTTCTTTCCTGCTGCCTAAATATAAATGGTGGTGTATTGCGGTGATGCTGGTCTGAACTGGACAATGACTAGTCAGTGTTTTCATGTCAGAGTAGAGTGTGATTGGAGCATTCAGCTCTGCAGAGAGAGAGAAAGAGAGGGATGAGTCACAGAATGGATGACAGAGGTCAGTATGGTGGGAGGATGAGGAGTGCTGTGTGATGAAGGTGAGAAACAGCTTAGTTAATCGAGAACGCCCCCGTTAGTCATGGTATGCTAGTACCAAAGGAGTGTGTGTGTGTGTGTGTGTGTGTGTGTGTGTGTGTGCATGCATGCGTGTGTTTGTTTGTTTGACTGCACTCCAGCTGAGGCAGAACCTGACAGCATTTATTTTTTCACTTTTTGCTGTTCCTATTGACAATTCATCCTTTAAAGCGGTTGGTTAGCTTATTAGAATCACACTGAAGGAAGTCAGCCAAATATGTTAAAAGCTATGCAAATACCCTATCAAGAACACATTACAAAAATCTGGAAATTAAAAAAAGGATGACAATCATGAAATTATTGACTATGAATTATCAACAGCCTAAAATGAGGGATGCACATATATAGAACTTTGTGGCCGATTCTGATAGCCAAATTATTTTTAGCACTTACAACCAGAAACTAACAAAAAACATTTTCATAAAAATTATACTGAAAAATAATTATCAGAACAAAATTAACCAGTTATTTAGCAATTACCAGCATTTCGAAAAAAAATTAAATAAAAACAGTTCCCGTTTTCGGTTGTGTTCTGCAAAACATGTTCATTTTCAGCTGTTCTTTTTTACTGAATTAAAAACTACATATATATATATATATATATATATATATATATATATATATATATATATATATATATATATATATATACTATAATACTGATGTATTGTACATCCCTACCTAACATGCAAATCTAATGCAGTTTCACTCCCAGACTGATTTCACTGTGAATTCTGTGACAGTAAATCGAAAGTTCTTCAGTTAACAAAAAACTCACACGTGTGAGCTCCAGTTTCTACGTAAAATATCTACAGAATGGCACCAAAAGTGAGTTGTATTTTTAGTTTTAAATAATTTAATACAGTCAACTGCAATGCATAATATATTAACCATATGCCCTAAACCTAACTGTCAGTGGAGTAAAAATATAATCTTAGAGGGAAAATCCGAATCACAATCATTATGGATTGCATATACACAATTTGATCCTGGTTGCCACAGGACCCTATCTTTGAGGCTGCTTGTCAAACATGCTTTTAGTTACTCTAGCGGAAACCCATTTGAATTGATGCCACTTGTCAGAAACTCTGCATAATGGCATCAATGTCATCTTGTCCAATTTAGTTGATGATAAATCTTTCTGTGCTAAAGCTATAGAAAGATGATTTGCATAAGTATGTTTTATCTTAAAATAGCTTCCCTGCAGATAAGGTGTGGCAATCTCATAACAAGCTAGCTATGTCTGTCACTGAATGGCTCCTACCCAAGCAATATTTCAAAAAATCTCAAGTTTAAGCCCCTTACTCCGCGCACACTAATCTGACCATTCAGCTCAGCTATTGTTTGTTGCCTTGGTTACAAAGTCCCTCAATGGCATCTCACTCTACAGTTCCAGTAAATCAGTGAGCGAGAAAAAAGAACGCACATGGTTTGGGAGCATGATGTTATACAAGGCTAAATTTAGGAGCTGTCTGTTCCAGCACTCATCTCTCAGAATTAGTAGAATCAGGTAGTTTAATTATCTAAGATCAGGCAGTTAAAATAGAATATTTACATGGACGGGGACATGGGGATGAGGTCTTTGTGTGGGTAACTGAAAGCACAGCAAACCTTGTGAATGAAAGCCTTCTGAATTAGAACTACTGAATGTTTTCAATATATGGTTGGAAGTCTTTGACAACATTACCCACGCACACTCAATTCATCTGAATATACTGCCTGATGAAGACGACTAGATCCCAAACTGGTAACTGGAAGCACTGCAAGCCATGTGAATGAAAGCCTTCTGAATTAGAACTACTGATTGCTTTTGAAATGCACTTGGAAGGATTTGATAACATAACCCATGCACACTCAATTCATCCGAATATATTTTGCATGATGAAGTTGACTAGAACCCTGAGAATCAATGAAACTGCTCCTTCTTGTTGCATAATCATACATCTGTTTGTCCCTCTTTGAATTTATCACCTGCTATAAAAATGCAGCACTGATTAAAAATAATAACAGTGCATGTTAAAGAGTGACATTAATCCAAAGATCACTCAACATAGTCTTTTGTCTAGGGATGCCTGTTTGGAATTCAATCAAGGCCAGAACTGACAAGATTGGTCCAAAAAGATGTTTACTACTCTATGTTGACCTCTAAACTTAATTGGGTCTCTTTTTTTGGAGATTTGCTCAAAATCAGCTCTCTGTTTTAAAAAAAGCTGCAGTAACTTACATTTTCTCATATTTTCCATTCATATTTTACGTAGAGATATTTTCCATGCAGCATGTCAGCAGAACGATATGCAAGCAAATTCTTAAATAGAATCCTAGGCACTTCATTCAGCTTTTACTCACTAGGGTGGGTTGTAACTCCACAATGTGCAACCTGTCTGAGCTTGAGGATATTGCCCTGCCTTGATCTTTTAATACACGTTCATGCTAACACAGGCCTGATGCTCAAGTTCTGGAAGTTTTAATGAAAATGGATTTCACCCTGTCATTCACCTGAAAGAGGAATACTCTATTTACTGGATTGCTAGAAACATCACACAATGTCCCTCTGCAGATATAATTAAATCACACCATCTGTTGACAGCCATGTTAACAAAATCTGAATGAGGACAAGAAATAACTTACATTGACACTTTAATGTGTTGCTTGCTGTCAATCAAAGAATACTTTAATTGGGGTACATAACCAAGATATCATGCAAGACACCTTGAGCAGTAGCTATAACAGTATAAATCTGTTTTCAGAAATACTGCAGAAGAAGACAGTGTGCCCTTGAGACTTCATGAGAGCAGCTCCAAATGTATAAAGATCATACAGATGCTTCATAAAAACAATTGTTTGCATATCTTAAATGTTGTTCTCAAAGCTCATCATATTTATGCATTTGTTAACTTCTATATTATTCCTTCACTTTAGTTATCAGACTTAAATTAAGATGATTGACATCTTCAGAGAATTAAATGCTAGACTATAAAATAAAACGTTTAAAAATGATGTCATGGATCATGGGATTGAAGTCGTCACAATTCCTCTTAAAAATGATTCAGAGGAGAGATGAAAATGCCTTCAGTGGCAGCATGAATCAATGTAGAGGTAAAATATTAATCAATTTTTGATTTAATATTCCCCTTCAAATTCGCTTTTTATGGGGGCTATCGGCTGGAGTGGGCCTTTGAAGTTGCCTGATGCCACAAGTAACCCTATCAGCAGAGAGCCATGCTTCAGCTGCATTCCCTTTCCCTTTTCTCTTTGAGAAAGTCTTGACATCATTGCAGACTGTGCAATTTGTGTTATTTCGAGAAAATAAAAGGGATCCATCTCCTTCAGTAAATGTGACTTTGTGCCTTTATCTCTTTCTTCTTCTTTTGCCATTGGAGTAAGGGATGGATTGCCAAAAGATGATTGACATACTTTTGGTGATGGATCATTTTAAGCTCATCACCTCAAGCAGCCTAAAAATATCTTCCAGTTGGAATCTATTCAATATTATCAAAGAATTTTAATTTATTCTGTTCAATAGAGCAGAGCTGAATAGGATCATGCTCTTAATTTAACCTGCCACAACTATACTGTAGAATAAAAAGGCAATTGTTGCTAAGATTCTTTTCAAGCAACCTGGTGAAGCTACTGTACACAAGATCAATCAATGAGACGAAAATGGCTGCTTCATCTAGTTTTGCTGATGGTATGACATTTTCAGCTCTGTTGTTTTTTTAGTACCTCCGCTGGATCAATATACTCTCAGAAACAGAAAGCTAAACAGAGTGATTTACCCTGGTTTCCTGATCTCTCAGGAAAGGACAAGCATATGCAAACGGAGTGTCCCGGGGGTCAGTTACCTTTTGACTGAGGTCTTGAACACTAATGACTTACAAAGCAATGTAGAAAGAAACATGCTGATTCCAGGAAACTAGAGATACTAAAACCAATACTAGTTATTTGCAAGTAACCCGTGGCTTAAACCACAGACCGTGCCTAACAGTTATAGTTACAATTTAAAGCTGAAGACAGGACAAGTGTAATACCAATTTTGTTAACTTACAAATATGTTTCTGTTGTATTTTCTTTTGCTGTGACTACTGGGCAAAAATTAATGCTGTTGATTTAACACATTAATTCAGTGTTGTTAATTATAACAATATAGTATTAAATTTAGCACTGGCCCCTGTGTCCATTGTCTCTTTAGCACTGGTGTTAAATGTGATAACGAGTCCACTGTTTGAGCCATTAGATGTAATAAGCTTACTTTTGTATGAAGACTGTGCTGCTTCTTGCTTTGACTGCAGTTAAGTGTTTTGAGGACCTTCAGACCTTGTCAGTCAAAGGCTCTTGCTTAGAGATTAGAACTGACTTTTCGAAGGCAGTCCTTAAGCCTAGAGAAGGTTATGTGACCAAGGTGTTGGGCCCAAGTTGTCACCTTGTGAGAGTTCTCTCCTACGTTTATATTGGACAAGGCTAAGTGGCTGCATATCATTTTACCAGTGAGGACATTGCACATGTATGTTCACAGAACAAATCAATTCAAGCTGACAGATCAGCTCTTTCTCTGCTTTGGAGGCCATGCAAAAGGTTTGACAATCTCGAAGCAAAGACTTTCTCACTAGGTTGTTGATACCATTGTGTTCGTTTACAATTCGCAAGGCATGCATCACTTCAATAACCTTAACCTTGGAATTCTTTCTCTCTACCTATTGTGTAGGCAAAGGAGAGGTTATTTTGATGATTTTCACTACCCCGTTGGCTGGTGAGCATTGCCAAGTTGCATGGGAATCAGTAGCACAGTGTTATGGTATTAGTTTCCCATAGTGTCCGACTTGAAAGGGAATGTTGCATTTACAACTGTAACCTTGATTTCCTGAAAGAAGTGAATGAGATATGGCTTGCCACACTTCTGATTTTGTGCTAGGGACTGTGAGATGGCTCCCCCCTTCAGTTAAAAAATCCTGACGAAATGCCACTTTGCTGCAGTTTATACGCTCGCAATGACACACACATAAGTGGTGAAGCGACAAGTACCATCTGCTAATAAGATTGGCATGAATCATGATTGAAACAATAACTGTTTTGTAACAAGCTGAAAACTGTACAATAGAAGTTGCCTTAACATGAATTGGAAAATATTTCTGTAGTAGATGTGACAAAATGCATTTAAGTTCATCCAACAAAACTTGAAAATCCTATTCCGTTTTTTTAATGTTTATTGAACGTTTTTAGTTTTGGGATTTTTGGACATTATGCATTTGGATTATAAAGGAACCAGGGTCAGGCAAACAGAGATATGATTCATTAAACAGAATCTTCAAGTTTTACTTTATCTCATTTAGTCCCATATAAAACTTCAGCAGTCCAACAAATCCAGCCAAGATTTAAATTGGACTGAGACATTTTGAGTAACCACCAAAACAGAAGAATGTTATTTAGTATCTTGTCTTCACAAGTAGAAGATTTTTGTTGTTCATGATCTATCCTGCTGAAATATTCACAAAAATAGTGGTCAGACTTTCTCCATCTTAAACTGCAATTTATTTTATAGCAACATTTGTCTGGATCTACGCTTCCTGGAATACAGTCAGTCAGAACTAATTTAAAACTAATTTAGACTGGTCGGAGCCACGGTTTAGTGGTTACTGTACGTGCTTCATTATAGTGCCTAGCAGGCAACACAAGTTCCCAGCTTCCCAGTTCCATTATTCAAACCTCAATTCATTAAATAACCCTTCAAAAGAAGCCCACTACTGTAACAACTTATCACTACTGTTTGTTTGTGATACTGTTTATGTTTGGTGCCCAAAGTCATAATCCATTTCTCAGGGGAAATTAGTGATGGCTTTGTAGGCTATTGCAGAAGACCTCACAGAAGGCCAGGAGTCTGCCAGAATAAGATGAGTGACCTCACTCCATCAACATGGAATTAATAAATGTACTTGCAGGCTATAAAACACAAATTTACAGTACATGTAATCTATTTAAAACAATGTTCTGTTCATTATACACTTCAATGAACACTCATTAGGCAGCATGGACAAGCAGAGTGACAAAGGGGTCAACAATTTTCCACAAGCGCTTGCTAAAGACCACCTGAGACCCAAAGTTGGACCCCATCTGTTCTTTAGGGCCAAACACATAGCTTGGAACATTGATCCAACCCGACATCTGCACCAGTCCTCAAAATCCAAGAGAAAAATCCTGAAGGTGCTAAACCATGGATGAGTAAGATATTTTTTTTCTTTTACTGTAAGTACAGTGTGTAAAATGTCATCAAGCTGTCTTATCACGTGACACTAATATCACTGTTTTATACAGCCACTACAGACTCTTGCATGTTATAGTGTTATAGCAAACTGAAAACAATCAAAATAAAAACATTTTTCAAACACTCTTTCAAAGTGTTTTCCAGAATTATCTGAACACCACTTTAAATAATAAAAACATAATAGTAACTGTTATTTAACTATAGTAACTAGTTATTTAATAATTAACATTTGTGGATAGTTGTCCATAAATGTTACTCTTGTCCATTCCTGTGCATAATTTAGAAGAAAAAAAAAGAGAACACTTTGGAGTCTTATTCTAGAGCTTATAATGAAGCATAAAGCTTAAAAGTAAACTTTTAAGCATCATCAACATCAAGACACAGTGTGATTTAAGTCTTTCGATTTCATCTCAAAACGAACTCACATAAGAAACTGCACAACAATAAGACAAGCTCCAAAAGTCTGTTTTACCTTTTCTTTCTTTTTTTCTTTTCTTCTAGTAACTGGTTCCTTTATAAATGCTGACGAGTTTCACACTATGCTTTCGACACGTAGTGTAATGCACGCCATTTAATATATATATATTGAACTAATATATACGCGAAGCAGGACATCAGATAAACTATATCTCACCAAGGCGATGAACAAAGATCATGAGATTACTATACTAGAACAGGTTTGTAACGTGTTAAGACCCACAGTAGCTTGCATTTTCATCTTCAAAAGTGCGTCTCTCATCAAGTGCATCAGCCCTGTTGGCTACATCAAATAAACTATCACATATTAAATTGAATTAAAAAGTTATCTTAAGTTTGACTTACAGTGTATACAATGTAGAAATCAATGCAAATTTTACATATAAAGTTATTATATGTAGAAAAATTATACTTATTTTTATTATTTATTTCGACGTATTACTCGTATGAATCCAGTCTGTTTTAAATTCGGTGCAACATGATTTCATTCTTGATCTCAGGTTCGGCAAACCTTACTTTTCACAGTCGTGAGTAGACGTAAAATGTCCTCAAGTCGTCTGTCCAGAAATCTTTTGGACGAACTGAACTTCTCGGTGAACGTTGAGTTTTGACGATTATTCTCTACACGGTAAGGGACTCAGCTTTTCCCCCATCTGTTTCGCGCCGGCGATATTTTTCTCAGTTTCGAGAGGGATGATGAAGTAGATGCACGAGAGAGAGAGAGAGAGAGAGAGAGAGAGAGAGAGAGAGAGAGAGAGAGAGCGCAGCGTGTGAGGGATATAATAATGCGCTTTAATCTGACAGGCTTCTGTGGTATGCCCGAGCAAATCATATAATCATATCATAAAGTGTTATTTTCATAATTTGTCCCGACGCTCCTTAAAATAAAAATCACATTATGCATAATCCTCAGTTTTAGTTATTACAATTAGACAGGTTTTTTTTTTTTTTTTTTTTTTTTGCCATGGAGAAAAACAAATTATGCTTTTAGAACCAGTGAATAAAATAAGATAAAGGAAAGGAAACCATCACTTTTTATCATTTAATAAATGCACATACAAGTTTTGTTTGTTTTGTGTACTTGATATTTTATGAATGAATGCATGTGCAACTAGCTATTCAATGTTCATCATTTACCATTTATTAAAAAGAGTCAACATCTCCTTGGACTAATATGTGTACTTTATATAACATGTGTTCACATTATGAAAAAAAAAAATATTAAAGGAAACTTTTGTTTTATCCTTACAATTATACTAATTACTGTCTTGTCCAAATTTGAAATAAATTTAAACAGTTCAGAAGGACAGGCTTTGGATTCTGAACATAAAGAGGCTATTTTATGCTTCCTCAGCCTCAGAAAAAAAGCTGAGCAGAAGGGGTCGAAACAGTCACCATGGGGAATTTATTGTTGAATTAGCTATGCTCTTTCTTGCAACAGTAGTTTGCCCCTTAGGGTCTCAATGTCTTAAAGAATTAGTGTATTGTGTCTGCGTGAGTGGCTTCTCATGTTCACTGAAGTCCATTGTATCTCACGATGATTAGATAAATAAAATGTAGTGAATGGAGCATGATTCAAGCATGTGAAGACTGCATTGACTGAATCTATGTTATGTATAACCCTTTGCCCCCCTAGCTTGACAAGTATCCTACCTTTAAAGATGCTATTCATTTAAGCAACTTAGCTTGATATTCACTCCAGCAAAGATATCCCTGGGATGCATAGACAGAAGAGGATTGCATGATAAAATATATGTTTTTAGCACACACTGTTGGTGCATTCATCTGGAAGATGCACAGATATTCACATTACTGACATTAGTTCTCAGTTCATGGTCAAAAAACACTGAGTACCTTTGTTGATTCATTAAGCTGACATCATACTAGCCAACTCCAAACAACTGGAATCTGGCTGAAGGTGTCACTTACAGACTTCAGTCTCCAGTCAGAGGTATGGCACACTTGCCGATTCAGAATGGTGTTGGGGTGACTCCTCCTGTCTCTCTCTCTCTCTCTCTCTCTCTCTGATTTACTGTCACATGGAGTTTGCCAAAATAAATACAGGAGTGTCACGTGAACATAAACAATTGTACCAGTTTGATTTAGGAAGGATCCATTGAGTAACTTTACCTTGTGAATTTTTGTGATTTTGTATTTATCCATTTCCATTTCCATTTATGCATTTGGTAAACGCTTCTATCCAAAGTGACTTACAGGCACAATCACTGGAGAGCAACCTGGAGTTAAGTGCCTTGCTTAAGGACACAATGGAGGTGGCTGTGGGGATCGAACAAGCAACTGTCTGATTACCAGTTATGTGCTTTAGCCCACTACGCCGCCACCACTCCCAGGCATATCCCCCTCAAACTTGCCATAGAATGCGTATGTCCATATGCAGTTTTCGGTGTGTAAAGGATTTCTGTTCAACATAAACAGTTCTGCCTCTGCTTTCTGATTTTATAAGTATTTTTTTGTAAGACAACCCCAGGAAAAAGCTAAGTGACAGAAGTACTTAGAATTACTTATTACAATCTGTGTTTGTTATGATATGTGGCTGAGTGCAATCACCGATGAAACGTTGTCAGTTATTTAGTAAAATAAGAAGCTTACTGGGCACATGGTGAGAGCGCAAGAGCCCGGCCCAGCAACAGATTTATATTTTCTAACAAGTTTGATCTACTTTTCCAGTTCTCAGAGCTATTAACTCAGCAGGGAGTCCATATGATCAAGGGATTAATGACCTTTGCCTGGCAGATGCTAATCCGAGCACCGACTCTCACCTACTGACCAACGATTATGTAAATGGAGGTTATGCCTGAAAAAATTGGCTGATATGATGGCTTTTGTGTGCCTCTATGATTACAGACAAATTTCAGCACCATGGACAGCTATGCTAAAGTCTACATAAGGCAGCTGGATAGTCAAGAACCAAGTATCAATAGCCTACAGAAAACCAAAGACCGGCACAAAAAGACATTGTGTAGTGGACTGACACTTCCTCCAGCCATCAAAAATTTTCAAAGCTCACACTAAAATCCACCACAAACCACAAATCTGTACATGAAACATGTCACGTTTTACTTGCTACAGACTCAAAGCACAGTATGTTCATAAGCAGGAAGGACAGATGCTACAGTCCATAGATGTGTAAGATCTGGTAAATGGGTCATATACACTGGAGCAGTAATACATTGCTTCAGGTGTCCTTAAAATAAGATTTGGGTAAGAAAACAGTTTAGAAAATAGACTCAGTACAGTTCAATGGCCCATTCTGGAAACCTCAGGACCCAGTTTAATTGGTATTAAGTTCTTTAGATCCTTTAGGAATTTTTGAAACCAGAGAAGCCATTCTTGATAAAGTCTGACCATAGAATACTCCGTGAACTGTGGCCAGATCCTCAGTTTTCAAAATTTTCCTTGTATCTTTCCCATGTTAGAAAGAACCACCAGAATACAAAACTGAGATGAGACTAAACTCGATGCTTTTGAATGTAGGGTAGTGCTCATCTGTGAAATTACAGTGCTCATGCACTGTTAACATCAACACTTTACACAAGCCTGTGTTACTATGGTTACAGATTATATCAGAAAAATATGCACAACATGGAATTCAGGACTGTTGATGGGAAGGAAAAGACAAAAATGATGGTTTTCATCTCCAAAATATGCTAAGATGGTTCTAATTATATGTTATTGAAAAGTTATTGATATTTTTATAAAAGGTTGAAGAGTATTAACTGAAATCTCTTTCAACATATTCACATAGTTCCCTTCAGAATGAGCATTTATGCTGTGCTGAACATAAATTCTCAAGAACTGGACCTCTTGGGTAGTGATCCAGTGCTCCACAAGTCCTTATAACCCTCCCCTGATACACCACAATTTATGAGGTGTCAAGTAATGCTTTATTATTTAGTAGCACATTATATTATATAGGGCTTAAATTCTGCACAACCCAGTATAACAGAGGATGTTCCTTTCATAGGAAAAAAACAGAATTAAAGTATTTCCTATA
This sequence comes from Moxostoma hubbsi, assembly GCA_032164185.1. Taxonomy (NCBI): domain Eukaryota; kingdom Metazoa; phylum Chordata; class Actinopteri; order Cypriniformes; family Catostomidae; genus Moxostoma; species Moxostoma hubbsi. The sequence continues at coordinate 9,979,226 of JAVLUX010000051.1, forward strand.
TGCTTGATGTTAGCTGGTGGTGTGATTGTGATGGTATGGAAGAACCCTTGAGTTTGCAGATTGATGCTGATTTGGTTGGATCTCTTTACCACAACAGATCTCTCAGCTGAGTGAGTGTAAAGCGAAGACTTGACAGTTAGACAGGTTCTCCCCTAGAATTATCAAAATTGACCCTATTTACTTACTCAATATACATGTTCCTTATGTGGCGCCAACTGTAAAATGCCTAATTTAATGAATTTAATGAAATGCAATTACACAAAAATGCATTTTGTGCACAAAAAGACATAAGCCAGTTGCAATTTGTCGGCAAAAATGTAAAGCACTTCATTTTGTGCACAAAATACTAAACCAAAAAACAGATTTTGTGCAAGAAAAAGAAAGAAAATTTCCTACTATTACTTGGACATACAGGTGAATAAAATTTTCGTGGATAGCAGAAAACATGTTACATGGACAAAGTGCACCCAGCATAACAAAATGCATTTTGTCGACAAAATAATTTTTCTGTGAATGAGATATGTATTTTGTTCACGAAAAGGATTGCCTGAATCCACAAAATGATTTTTCTACATTCCATTTTGTGATTCATCATGCCACAAAAAGCATTTCATATACAAAAGGGGTTGTCTTGTTCATGAAATGAAATGTTTATTAAGCTTGTGTTGATGTTTGTGAATCTGAGGATGCTGTGACAGCCTATATGTACAAAACAGGTCATGGGTTCAATGGAGATGTTTAAGCTTGTCCATACCACGTGTTTTTTTTTGTTTTGTTTTTTTTTTCCTAGATAATGCGGATATATCCCAGTGACAAATTTCTGATAGGGAAGAATGTTTGATATTAATACACAATATACAATATAAGCCTAAGAATATTCAATGAAAGTGAATTATTATTTATCTTTAACTGATATTTTGCACTGTGTAATGCAGTGGTTCTCAAATTTATTTGGTCACACCCCTAAAAACAACAACCATTGAAAGTAATCGAAATAATTGAAAGTGATAAAAATTTAACAGCATTTTCTTTCAGCTTCATTTCACGTAAAAAAGTTTTATTTAAAAATACTATGAAAACTGAATGAAAAGTTACACTTCACAGAAAAAGAATGAGAATGAATGAACTTTTGTCACAATGCCAACATTGTTCTGTTATTTTGTGTATACTTTCTGTATCACATAAATAATTATGCCTATACACTTTCAAATCATATAAAAACATAAGGAAAAATAAATAAAAAGTGACGCTGAAGCAACCCCTGTGCATGAACACACTGCAAACCAAATTCTCCAACTGCATTTAAATAGCAGAAAGTTTTTCTCTCAATGGAGACATATACACTGCATAGTTAGTAAAATAATAATAATTGCAAGGATTCATACCTGTGAATTTTAATCCGCCTCAGTAGTATGTATAAAAGCATTTTTAAACTCCAGTAAACTTCCAGTAATAATAAACGATTGTGATTGGCCCATCATGGCCAGCACTGAGAAAAGTAACAGGTATCACATGTCAGCGACAAGCCTGAGGGATGAGAGGATGGTGATAAGCTGTCCAAGTTCCAAAAGCACTATAAAAGTTGTCCTTGACTATTGCGCCTTATATATCAATTCTTCTGAAGCCATTCAATAGTGTTGTGTGAGGAACTGACCAAATAGTGTTAATTCATCATTCCCCCATTTGAAACTGGCACGCGTGAGACATCTTTGTTTAAATAAGCGCAGCTAAGAGTACACCTGACACTGCTACATGCTTTGAGCCATTTGCGCTGTTGTGCATGGTGCATGTGCATGCAGTGCAATGGGAAAAAATTGATCTTAGTGATTTGGACCATGGTATAATTGTTGGTGCCAGGTGGGCCGGTTTGAGTATTTCTGTAACTGCTGATCTCCTGAGATTTTCACACACAATAGTCTCTAAAGTTAACTCAGAATAGTGCCAGAAAAAATATATATATACACACACACAAATTACCTGCAATAACTGAATAAGTCTTGTTAAGGGCACATTTTATATTGGAATGAAAATGTTCCATCTAAATTGCAACCATCATGAGATCTCACTATTCAAAATGATTGGAAATTTGGTATTCAATTTAAATTCACTAGGCTACCATTGAAGTGGTTCACACAACTGACACTCTGGTATTAGTGTGTCCAAGCACCATTTAAGAGGAGCTGCAGAGGCTTGTAGCAGAGATTGTTTGATTCCTGTAGGAAAAATCAAGAGGAAAGCATGTGGAAAATGCTGCCATGGGGAGCTGCTCTGCTCTCCTGTGTGCACAGCTACTAGGCTATATTCCATGAATCAACTGATTTCTTTGAACCAACACACACAATGAGTGCAATGTGATAGCAATCCCTGAAGATTGCTGCATGCATGCACTCTCTGCTATGGATCAAAAAGCCACACAGGGAAATCTCTTAAGGGGGAAGTAGCTAGTTCATCTATTATCCATATTACTGATGGGAATACATTGTGTTGGTATCTTGCAATATTGCATTGAACGTGACACATAGGCACTTAACTTGATTACTAAATTGATAAGACAGGAAAATAAACTGGACTGTGCTGGACACAATGATGGGTCAATATATTAAATATCTATTGGGGCAATATATAAAATATAAATTAAGCCTCCAAATCATTACACCCAATCTATTCTAAACAGATGGAATTTATTCATTTCTAATTTAAAGTGGTAAGGGCCTTTAACATTTTCATGTTCCCCAATTAATTAAACTCTATGAACCTAAGCATCCTGGTACAATGTCACCACCAATGAGTCAATTTATAACTGGTTAGTATGTGTGAGTTAACACCTTCTGGTAGATGCTGTACCTACACCATTCTGGGGGTAAAATGCATCTTTCTTCATTGATGGCCACTCAAAAGTAGCCATGTATTCTGACATTATGTCTTTGGATTATCTAATATAATTATGTTGTTTTATTATTATAAATTTATATGATTATATTTATTATATATTATTTCATATTATTTTGATATTAATATATTTAATCTTTGTTTGGGGGCTTTGTAGCAAATATTAACTAATACAACTGATTGCAATAAATTCAATTCATAAACCAGCATATCATGTAGTAAATATAATTTAAAAATGTAATCTTGACACCCTTAATATATATTTGATAAAAAAAGTAATTTTTGATCAAATCTAGACAGGACCCGTTTCCAGCAGCCATCACTCCAACACCTTATCCTTGAGTAATCATGCTAAATTGCTAATTTTGTACTAGAAACACAGTTGAAAGCTATTTGGTATGTGAAATGAAGCTTAACATTGTCTTTGTATTTGTTTTTGAGTTACCACAGTATGCAATAGACTGGCATGTCTAAAGGTCAATATTAGGTCAAAAATGGCAAAAAATGGGGCAAAAATGAATGCTAAAAAATGCTTCAAATTCAAAGGACAATCGGCTCTAACAAGGACAGAAAGAGATGTGTAAGGCCCAGCTACAACTAAACAAGAGTATAAGTACATCAGAGTCTCTAGATTGAGAAATAGATGCCTCACATGTCCTCAGCTGACAGATTCATTGAATTCTACCAGCTCAACACCAATTTCATTTACAACAGTAAAGAGAAGACTCAGGGGTGCAGGTCCTATGAGAAGAATTGCAAAGAAAAGCCACTTTTGAAACAGAAAATCCAAAAGGAAAGGTTTAGAGTGGGCAAAGAAACACAGACATTGGACAGATAATTGGAAAAGGGTGTTATTAATCTTAAACCCATCGAGCATTTGTGGGATCAGCTAGACTGTAAGGTGCGTGAGAAGTGCCCAACAAGACAGCCACATCTATGGCAAGTGCTACAGGAAGCGTGGGGTGAAATGTCACCTGAGTATCTGGACAAACTGATTGCTAGAATGCCAAGGATCTGCAAAGCTGTCATTGCTGCAGGTGGAGGATTTTTTTGATGAGAACTCTTTGAAGTAGTTTAAGTTCTGAAAATGTTTTTCAAATTTTAATAGTAATTTGTCATGTTATTAATGTCCTGACTATACATTGTGATCAGTTGAATGCCACTTTGGTGAATAGAAATTGTATATTACTCCAAACTTTTGGCCGCCAATTTAAGCGCAGCGTAGTTCTAGCGGGAAGACTAGCAGCTGTACATCATCACACCATTAGCTGGGTAATTCCTAGCCAATCACTTGTAAGCTATTGCTTCATAATCTGCTCACAATCTATCACATTGCTGTTTCAGTGTGCTAACACGGCAACCTCCACCACCCCACCACCACCAGCTGAGTCCCATCCCGCACAGGGGTAGGCTCCTCGCCCCTGCCTCCTATCTCCAGCAGGATATGATGGTTCCGAGTACAACTCCCTCAGACCGCCAGACAGGTCCTACGCCAAAGAGAGACATCTTAAACTTCTTAAACTTCACTCAAGCCTGCGAGTCTTCCTCATAGAAGTTTATATACTGCATATACTGTATGCAACATATCACAAATATTTAATTATATTGATTTTTGCTTTTTGGAAGGGTTTTATAAGCGTAGAAAATAACTTTTTCTTGATCTGCTGCCTTTGATTCACAGCTCAGAACAATTGCTTGTAAAATGACTTTCTGTGTACGTGTGGTGCTTTCAGCCAGTTAGCATTTTCAACATGTCAGGATGTCAAATTCATCCGGCCCCAGAGTGATTAATCACATGGCATTTTAGTTTAAGGCTCAGGTTATTGGCTAAAAGATCTCGGGAACTGAGTGCCCATTAGCAAAGATGGCAGCATGCAGTTTGTATACTTCTAGGTTTTCACAACCCAGCCAAGCAATTGCTATTGTGATGAATGGAAAGGCTACTGGATAGCTTTCTCCAGGTATTATAGACCTCCCTGGTTACCCATTGTGCCATGCTGTGTGCAGGTCAAAAGTTGTAACGTGACCCTGAAAGTTTAAACAATTTCATCTTTGACTCTGTTTGCCTCTGACCTTTCAAAGCATAGCCGATGATTACCATACAATTCTAATGATGTGTGACTGTGTGGGAGGTGCCGATCATTAAGTTAAAAATTTAAAATAAGATTCTGTGTGTATGTAGATACATCAAGTGATACAAAACAGTGTCAAATTTATATAATCAGGGCTTGAGATGTGGGGGATGTAAGCGGATGCAATTCCCCTTGTTGAAAGAAACATCAAAAAACATCCCTCTTGTAAAACCACAATTCCATTTTATCTTACACGATCACCTTCAGATCAACTGTATTACTTATAACTAATCATGTAAATAAAATATTATAATTCTCTACCTATGCTAAATAACAGATTTGAATAATGTCGATTATCCATTCAGAATTGAATATTCCAAAGAGCCTTGTAGATTTAGACATGTTTGGGGGTTGCCAGATATCAAGAGATATTGCCACGGCATATAACTACACAAAATTGCACAGAACTACTGTGTTCATATTAGCAGTGTCCATAGCAATTATGGAATTTAAAGACACACTATATACATACAAATGTATAATGAATAAATACAAAATTAAAAAAATAAATGCTATTTGGAGTCTTCTGCGTTTTACCATGTATTAACAAGTAATAACAGTTAATCAATTATGTAGCAAAGTAACATTTGAATTTTAAAAATTCCTGAAAATATACATTTCTTATTAATATTAGTAATATTAATATCAGGGATGTTGAATTACACTTCATGCCACCCTTGAATGAGTCTGTGCCCCACATGGGCCACCCCAGTCAGAAAAGTCTGGAGACGCCACTGAGCGAGAGATAAAGAAAAACATTTTCATGGTCTTATGTGGATTCTTTTCAAAATTCATCATGAAAAACAATAATAAAAGTTAACAGGTGTGTAGCAACATGTAGCATTGAGCTTTCAATAAATGCCATGAATGCAGTGTGCGTACATTATAAATTACACACTGCATATTTATCACTTTTTAATAATCATCTTGTACCATTGAAAACAGCTTTTTTTCCTGATCTAATATGGACTGCATTCACAGATTGAGGCAGAAAGCATATTATTTATAGATATGCAGTTTGACAGTTACAGTGACACCTCTGTCTGTTCTATAATGATGTTCAATGATAAACGTCTAACAATGTAAGATTACATTTCCTTAATCATTTAAATATTTACTTCATGTTCCATTAGTCATCATTTTATTTTTATACTTTATATGATGTTTAATTATGTAATAAGGCATAGCATGCAGAAGTCTCTATCATGTGGCCTCTGAGGTATGCATGATGCAATAACTTATTCTTACGTTCATATTTGGCATGACAAATCATAACAGCTGCCTCCTTAATTTTGTATGCATGTACTGCAACTGACACATGCTATATGAGATTATAGCACTTTTGTTTCAGATTGCATAATTTAGTGAAAAAGGGACAAGAATGACAATTTTGTTTCTTAAAGACAATTTTAATAAAATGAAAACCATCAATATTTCTCCATATGTTCAAACTTTTGGAATAAACATTGGTGAAATATCAAAGTCGGAGTATTACACCATTATCTAATGATGTATAGTTTGCACACAAAGAGATGTTTGACCCAACCCTCCCCCTTTAAATTGATTAACAAAATAATCACTCCATATAATAACATTCAGAGAAAAAAACAATACATGTCAAAATGTCAGTATCGAAATTAGATTAGCTCATAAATTTGCCTTTCCATGATTATCTCTTCAGCGCTTTTCATGTGGATGTCAAGGTGGTGCATGTCGCTTGTGTTGAGAGGTGTGTTGAAGGTCTGACACGAGTCATGAGGAAAAAGACGTTTACAACTTTTTTTTTAAAGCTGCAATACAAAACAAATGTGAGCTAAGCAGAAAGTTCAAAATGAGCTTTCTAAAACACTTAAAATCACTCCAAATATTTCCTCAATTCTGCAGTCTTTCCATTTTGGAAATCCTATTTCAGAAAATATTCTTTCTCTCTTTCAGCCGGACTGACTCTATATCAATTCAGGGTCAGACTATTGTGCTAAACTGTTTCCTCTGAGTGGGCACATCTTCATTTTTTTCCTCTGTGAAAGATATGATCTTGAAATATAATACAATTCCAAGAGATGTATTGTCTTTACCCATTTTCCCATAACATTAAGAAGTTGTGGTCTGTGCATGGATATGGTCAGGGACGTGAACAGACATTTTGGGGCCAGAGGCTCAAGTGGAAAAAAAGGGCACTTCTCATAATTATTTATATATTAAATAAATAATTATGAGAAGTGCCCTTTTATATATATATAAACAAAACCTTAAATATATTAACACAACTCTGACTTCCTTACCAATTTATTTAATTCCCTCACACTCACGCAATTGTTTCATACTCAACAGATTTCTACAAAATATTGACATTTTGCTCTATTTTGCTTCCATGTCTTTTACTCTAATGGAAAGAAAACTTCCAAAACACACATTTAGGTGGTGTTTGTTTTAACTCTACTACCCTCCGTCTGTTTGCATCTGTAGATTTCTTCTAAATTAACCAAAACAAGCTAATCTGCATATTTAAACATAACATTTCAGGTGAAAAGACTCTTAATGTAAGTCATAAACTGGGGAATTTCTGCGATGATAGCTTTATTTATTTTGCTTATCCTATTCACCTGCAGTGCTTTGTCAAATGTATGCAAATTAGCACATTAATTAGTAAATGCCTAATTTGCATACCAATGTGGCGATTGAGATGAAATTATTAGACATAAATTTACTGTATTCACCTGTAGTGTCTCCATTAAGTACAGTACATTAGCCTGTATGGCCATGATATATTGCCTTAGCTAAACTTTAGCTAACTTATTGCATTAGCTAGTAGCTCATGAGTTATGCATGTTAGCAAGACACAAGTTAACTATATTTGTCTTTTGTATTTTGGCTAATTAGCTGTAAAGTCAAGGCACTGGTAGCTTAGTCTTTTGTTCGTCACCTCTCACCTCCACAGAAGCCAAGAATAACACAACTGGGATAGGAGCTGGGAGGGGCTGCCTCCTGTGTGTCTGATTTGCCGATGTGTGCTGCACTGCTGTGTGGAGATGCAGAGGGAGAGAGAGAGGGAGAGAGAGAGAGAGAGAGAGAGGGAAGCATCAGAACTCGACAAAGTTTCATCTCCCGACCTGATATTTAGATTTTTTATTCAATAAATATATTTGTTTTTACAGGGATGCTGTGCGCAAACAGGAATAATAAAGGTTAAAATGATGCAACATTATTTGCAATGCTTTATGGGAGTGGGCATCACTGCTGAGATCTTTTGGCAACAGCAGTATCAGTGATGTCTCTGATTGGTGGATCTATCTTGATGATTATGGGTAGTGTAGTTCTTCACCATGAATTCAGCAGTTTAACTACTTTTTAAATTAAGTTGAAATCCCACTGACTTATGGCTTCTACAAATGCATATACACGGAGTATGGCGTTATTGTTAAAAATAAATTTCCATTTGGAGAAAATGCATGGAATTTGTTTATTTCAAAACAAGGCTGTGATGCTCTATTGGAACAGAATAGGAAGATTATTAAAATGACGCAGATAGACTAGTATTAATAACAGCTATTTTCTCCCATTACACCTCTGTGATAAGGCCTCATAAAAAAAAGAAAAAAATATTTCAGTCTCCGTTTAAAGTTCTCATCCTCTGCCTCTTTTCTGGGAGACTATAATCACACCTAAGATAAATAATTGGATTGCTGTAGAGGTAAATGGTTAATCGATGGATGTGACACAGTAATATATATTTATATCTCTTTTATCATAATTTCACAATGAAGTGAACACAAGGGTAAAGTATTAAATGCATTTGTAAGCGCATTTTTAATAGTTTTAGTCAGGTGCATTTGCATTGTGACAGTTCCTCAGATCAATCAACAGCATCTGTGTTTGTAAAGCTGTGTACTAAAAGACCTATGCATTCATAATAACAGTTGGACAATTAAAACTGCCCCCAAGGACTCACTACTGTGCAATATTATCATGTGCATAACAATTCACTCATATTTACAGTATACATATTCTATATACAAATGATTTTATATGATTAAAACATGTAATTGATTGACAGCCCTGTTATATATTTATTATAACACATAGTGGCCATAAAAAGTGAACCCTTTGGAATTACCTGCCTTTATGTATACATTTGTCTTAAAATCTTGTTTGATCTTCATCGAATTTAAAATAATAATAATAAAAAAACACAAACTAATAACACACATTTTTGTATCGTTCTTGTCAATATTGAATAAATCTTTCAAAACAAAAGCTACGTAGATTCAGGAATTAGCGCAACTGGCATCCAATTAATGAAACAAAATTGGATGTTATAAAAAGCACTCAAACATTTTGGCTTTTCTGGTCACTGGAAGCATCAACTGAAGTGGACCATGCCTTGCAAAAAAGAGACATCAGAAGACATCAGATTTTTTTTTTACATTAAGCTGGAAAGGGTTACAAAGTTATCTCAAATAGCTTAGATAATCATCTATCCACAGTTAGACAAATTGTCTAATGGAGACGAATTAGTACTGTGGCATCTCTCCACAGAAATGTAAGCACAGCGTAGTTCTAGTGGGAAGACTGTACATCATCGCACCATTAGCTGGATAATTCCCAGCCAATCACATGTAAGCCATTGCTTTATAAGTCTGCTCACAATCTATCACATTGCTGTTTCAGTGCGCTACCACGGCGCACCACCACAGGTTGAGTCCCGTCAAGCACAGGGGTAGGCTCCTCGCCACTGCCTCCTATCTCTGGCAGGATATGACAGTTCCGAGTACTACAACTACGCTAAAGAGAGACATTACTTTTCTGTTTTATATTCTTCAAATAAATGTCATTTTCAATTTCACTCAAGTCTGTGAGTCTTCCGGATAGAAGTGGCCTTCCAGACAATATGATTCAAAAGGCACAACACAGAATGCTCAATGAGGTAAAAAAGAACCCTAGAGTTACAGTTAAAGCCTTTAACGAATAATTAGAACTGGATAACATCTCTGTTCATGAGTCTGTTTTATGGAAAACATTAAACAGACTCAATGTCCACGGCAGGACACTACAAAATAATTCTGAGCTTTCCAACAAAACATTCCTGCGTGCCTGAAGTTTGCCAAAGATCTCCTTAACACTCCACAATGCTACTGGGAAAATGTTTTGAGGACTGATGAAACTAAGGTTGAATTGTTTGGGAAGAACACGCAGCAGTACGTATGCCATAAAAAGGGCGTATACCAACATTATCCCAACGGTGAAGTACAGTGGAGGGAGCATCATGATTTGGGGCTGCTTAGGTCCTTGACCGCATGCAATCATAGAGCAAAAAATACATTCCAAAGTTTATCAAGATATCCCATGGGATAATGCCAGGGTGGCTGTGTTCCAACTGAAGGGCAGAAGAAGTTGGGTGATTCAGCAGGACAATGAACCTAATCATCGAAGTAAATCCACTACAGAATGGCTTAAAATTATTTATTTTTTAAATCACCTTTTGGAGTGGCTAAGTCAAAGCATAGACTTTAACCCAACAGAGATGCTGTTGATTGTACTCAAAAGAGTAGTTCACTCCAGACATCCTAGGAATATGGCTGAGCTGAAGCAGTTCTGCAAGGAAGAATGGCCCAAAATTCCTTCTGAACATTGTCAGGTCTTATCCACAGCTACCAGAAACGCTTGGTTATGGTTATTGCTGCCAAAGAAGGATCGACCAGTTATTATATCTAAGGGTTCACTTACTTTTTCCACAGCATTGTGGAATGTGTTCAATAAAGAAATTAAAATCATAAGTGTTTGTGTGTTGTTAGCTTAAGCGGATTGTGTTTGTCTATACAGTACTTTTGACTTTGATGAAGATGAGAACACATTTTCTGAAAAATTAATTCCAAAGGGTTCACATACTTTTTTCTTGACAATGTATATAGTATATATTTAATACCCTACTTCTATACCCTCTATCTCTTCTGCCATTGCATTCTCTTGCACAAAACTGTATATCTGTAAATATATATCATATTTGTACATATGTTATTTTTTGTCTTATTGTGTTCCTTTACAAAAAGCTTCACTATAATGCTGCGCTTTGCTAAGCGCTTTGGGAACAATCCTAGTTGTGAACGAGCTGTGCATATGTGTGTAACACGTCAATGAACATTGACCGGAATTTATAGCCTCGGCTGATGTAGTCATTAGACGCACCTGTGGCCAGGCTATAAATGGATGTGTCACCAGGTGTCGTCAGATCCTCTTTTTTCAGAGCGATTCTGTGTGTGTGTGTTTTACAAACCCTGTCAAAACTTTCTTTCCTCTGCTAGGAATTAGAATTTGTGAGGCAGTGTGAAGTGAACCTTTTCTCCTTTCTGTTCTGTCTAGAAAATATATATATATTTTTAAAAGAAAGAGAGAATGACTGAAAGCCATAAACGATGCGTGTTCCTCTGTTCTTGCTCTAAAGCTGAAGAGGACACGCATCAGTTTTGCTCTGTTTGGGAGGGGCTCTCGTATGGATCTGGCTGAGGATCCCTTTCGCTTGCTCTCTCCCAAGACCCAGCTGATCCTCGTAAGCCTGAAGCGCGCCTTGGCGCCTCTTCGGTTCACGAGGACACTGAACCTCTGTAAATCCCGAGCATAATAATAAAGCGGCTGTGGAATTAAGAGACATATGCGAGCATTACGATCTGCTTTTGGGCAAAATGCTTCGCGCTCACCTCGCTTACTTCCGGGAGGCAACGCCCACATTTCTTTCGTGGGGCTCTCGCATGGATCTGGCTGAGGAGCGAGAGACGGGTTCATCCCTTTCCCTCGCTCTCTCCCCAGACCCAGCTGGTCCTTCCCATGATCTCGAAGCGCGCTTCGGCGCCTCTTCGGTTCATGAGGGGGGCGGGGCGCTGAACCTCTGTACATTTCACGCACACGCTGATAAATTACTTGAGGTGATTACGCGAGATGTGGCCAGACTACAGCTAGACTGGCCACGTGAACAAGAGACCCTCCCACAAACGCTCCAAACTAGAAGACTAATTTCTGTCTGGTGGCCAAAATAATTAAATAAATAAAAGAGGGAATGGAACTCTATATCAGTCCCTTCCTTTCTTCTATGACCTCCATAACAAGTATTTTCTTTATGGAGGAAATTTATACTTCCCGTGTCTTCGTGCCCTCGATGTTGGTGTATTCAACTATTATGGGTGCTGAAGCTCGGGGGTATTCGGTGATGCCGCCGGTAGAAGAGACACCTGCTTGTTTTCTCTCGCCTGGCTCGGCATCATTGCTAAAGAGACCTACTCTCCCCACAAAGCTGTGCAGGACCACCTCCATGCTTGTGGGGAAAGCTTATCAGGCAGCAGGTCAGGCTGGTGTTGCTCTGCACACTATTTCAGTCAGGATTCAGACCGCATCATAGCACAGAAACTGCGCTAGTTAAAATTACAAATGATTTACTTTTAGCTTCTGACCAAGGCTGCATCTCAATATTAGTTCTACTCGATCTTAGCGCTGCGTTCAATACTATAGATCATAAAATACTCTTGGATCGACTACAAAACTACACTGGTGTTCAGGGACAGGCATTAAGCTGGTTTAGATCGTACTTATCAGACCGTTACCATTTTGTCTGTTTAAATGGGGAAAAATCGAAAATAACGTCAGTAGACTATGGAGTGCCACAAGGATCTGTGTTAGGCCCTCTATTATTCTCAGTATATATGCTGCCACTTGGTAAAATTATAAGAAAACATGGAATTAATTTCCACTGTTATGCTGATGACACTCAATTATATATCTCATCACGACCAGGTGAAAACACTAACTTATCTAACTTGACAGAGTGTCTTAAAGATATAAAATGCTGGATGACGCGTAATTTCCTGTTATTAAATTCCGATAAAACGGAGGTATTACTTATTGGTCCAAAAAACTACCCACAAAATCCCTTACAATACAACTTTAATTTAGAAGGATGTCCTGTTACATTATCCACTACAGTAAAAGACCTGGGTGTTATACTAGACCGCAACTTGACTTTCGAAAATTATATTTCATCTGTTACGAGAACAGCCTTTTTCCACATTAGAAACATTGCTAAGCTACGTAACATGCTATCTGTTTCTGATGCAGAAAAGTTAGTTCATGCATTCATGACCTCGAGACTAGATTACTGTAATGCTTTATTAGCTGGTTGCCCTGCATCCTCAATAAACAAGCTACAGTTAGTCCAAAATGCAGCCGCTAGAGTTCTTACTAGGTCAAGAAAATATGATCATATAACACCGATTTTATTATCTCTACACTGGCTACCTATTAAGTTCCGTATCAATTACAAAGTATTACTACTGACCTATAAAGCCCTAAATGGTTTAGCTCCGGTGTATTTAACGGATCTTCTATCGCCATACAATCCATCGCGCTCTTTAAGATCACTAAATTCGAGGCTTCTGGTCATACCTAGGATATCTAAGTCCACTAATGGAGGGAGGGCGTTCTCACATTTAGCTCCTAAACTCTGGAATAGCCTTCCTGATATTGTTCGAGGCTCAGACTCGCTGTCCCAGTTTAAAACTAGATTAAAGACGCATCTCTTTAACCAAGCATTCACATAATGCTTACTTTTTATACTACTGCTGAATCAGTTATAATACATTAATATTATGAACATCAGCTATGCTAATTATTTCCCATCTGCTTTTCTGCTGTTATCTCGGGACGCCAGTCCCGAGGTAAATAGCGTTCGTCAGCTCCAGTTTGTATCCAGCCTCTCACGGAGACTTCAGATGCCCCATCACCATGGACTACGATCTTGAAATGGGATACATAGACTAATTATTGCCAACAAAAGCCTTCATCAGCCAAACAAGGACAATTGCATCTAAGTGAACTTCTGGAATTTAATCAAGGATGGACTTCAAAGACACTGGTCACTAATCTTGCAGTTCAAACACAATCACTGTCTAAATACTGACCCTTAGCACTTAATAAGTTTAATAATTTTTTAAATCATGTTTTTAACTATAAATAATTCTTATTTACATTATTCATGATGTTAGCCAGAGGGGAACTGGCCCCCCACAGTGAGTCTGGTTTCTCCCAAGGTTATTTTTCTCCATTAACCATCATCTTTTGGAGTTTTGTGTTCCTTGCCACAGTCGCCTTCGGCTTGCTCACTGGGGTTAATACAATTATTATTTAATTATTTTTAAACACTATAAAGAATCATATCTTATCTAATTCCACAACAAGGCTCCAAACAAAAAATCAGTTAAGGAGCCATTGGCTCCTATAGGGGGAAAAACAGGCGCCAAATATTTTCATTTTTAACTCCTTCCATTCCTTTTCGTCCTGCAGCTCACATGCAAGAAAAACTGCACGTGCTAACAGTGTAGTCTGTGGAGCATTCTTCGCAATTATGTGATCACGTGCATTTTTTATGCTCGTTACTGTCACCGTGTTTTCTCACAGTCTCTTTTTTTTTTAAATGGTTAGTTCCTGCAATGAACTCCGTTTTCCCCGCTATTTCTTTTGATATAAACTTTTGTAATGTATCTCGGGAAATGTAATGCAAATTTTAAAATCAAAGGGAGTAAATTTTTACTGTCGCCAATGGCGACCTTGACAGAAATTACACTCGCAAATAAATTTATTTGGTCATAAATGCGACCATTTTTAGTCGCAGTTTGGAGCCCTGCACAAGGATGATGATTTATCGACTTTATAGACATTACATTTTTATCGTCTGTTAATGCTGAACTTCTGTAAAGCTCCTTTGAAACGATGTGTGTTGTGAAAGGCGCTATACAAATAAAATTGACTTGACTTGACTTGACACTATGGCAGTGTTACAAGCGCACTAGGCTAAATCTGTTGAAGGACCTGAGTGTGGGCACCTCACTCAGGGGGAGGGGCCGTCGGCCACCCAGCCCCGCCCCGGTCCATCTAGACGGGAGGCTCTAAAACAAAACGTCGCGAGTCGTGCTCCCCCTCGTAAAGACTGGGGTCCAGTTCGTCACCCTCAGCAGCCCCCAATGCCCTCAGGGGCGTGATTTCTCGGAGAAAGAAACCCTGATGGTCTTATACCCAGCCATGTGGGGGTAGTTCCCCTTGGGATGGGGCATGTGTATCATCCACTTCGGCCCTCCTGATACCTCACGAAACCTCTTCACTCCCGCCGCCTTTGGTGTTTCGGGTGATAGAGGCTTCCAATGAAGAGTTTGGTGTACCATTGCTTCCTGCCTTGATCCAGGACGCGGAACACTCGACATCCCCTCAACAGGAAGTGTCAGAAATAATACCCATCTCAGAGAACCTGGCAGCGTGGAAGCTTCTGCCAGGTATTTCTATGTGGGTTCTAGAAACTGTAGAAAGAGGCTACAGAATTCAATTTGCTCTCCGTCCTCCTCGTTTCAATGGCGTGGTTCCCACTACCGTGAAACTGGGACAGGCATGTCTACTGTGGAAAGAACTGCAAAATCTCTTGGTCAAAGGGGCCATTGAACATGTTCCCCTTCCAGAGAAAGAGTCAGGCTATTACAGCAGATACTTCCAGGTTCCCAAGAAGGGTGGGGGGTTGCGTCCGATTCTAGATCTTCAAGGCTTGAACCGCTCGGTGTTCAAGTCCTAGATGCTGACTATCAAGACGATCATGTCACAAGCCCAACATCACGTTTGGCTGGTCACCATCGATCTCATGGACGCATATCTTCATATAGAGCCACAGCACAGGAAGTTCATGAGGTTCGCTTGACCAAAGCGAATGACCAAAAGCATTCTTTGCACCCTCACCCTAACTACCTGCCCAAGGTACCTTTCGTGACCCTTGGCCTGTTATTTTCTAAGCCTTCTGCTCCCTTCCGTTTGTACCGCTGGAGCAGCTAAGACTTCTCAGACTTTGTCCAGTCTGTACCCTTTCAGACTTATGTCCACCTCTTTTGCTAGTGGCGTAAAGTCAGGGCAGCAATTCTTCACTTGGAAGCCATGACCGGGGGACGGTCACCTCCTGGAAGACTATGTCACTTTGGGTGAGAGACATTATTGCCCGGGCCTAGAAGGTGCGCAGTCAAGCTTCCCCAGTAGGTTTTATGGCGCATTCTACCAGAGGGCTCTCCTCCTCTAAAGCCTTGGCTAGATGGTCATGTTACTAGATGTTCATGCCACCCCGGGGCTCTTGTGCCCTTGGGTCGACATCTACGCTCATGTCTAAGCAAGTTTGTGATGCGGCAGGCTGGTCCTCTCCGCATACATTCTCAGATCTTATGGCTTAAATCTTTCATGCCTGAACAAGTTTGTGATGCGGCAGGCTTGTCCTCTCCGCACACATTCTTCAGGCTCTATGGTTTGGATGTTCATGCTACTCTGGGCTCTTACGCCCCTGAGTCGACATCTACGCTCATGTCTAAGCAAGTTTGTGATGCGGCAGGCTGGTCCTCTCTGCACACATTCATCTGGTTTTATGGTCATGTTACTGGATGTTCCTGCTACCCCGGGCTCTTATGCCCTTGGGTCAACATCTACGCTTATGTCTAAGCAAATTTGTGATGCGGCAGGCTGGTCCTCTCCGCACACATTCTCAGATCTTATGGCTTAAATCTTTCATGCCTGAACAAGTTTAGAATGCAGCAGGCTGGTCCTCATTAGACTCCTCATAAAGTCTAGATTCATTAGACTTTTATAGTTTGGATGTTCTTGCCACTCCGGGCCCTTATGCCCATGAGTCGACATCTCAAGCTCA